>CM060908.1:330009532-331259532 GCA_030737815.1 Allium fistulosum
GGGTTCGAACGGAACCGAAGGCACTATTCCTACTACATCCATTTTGGAAATATCCTCAGGATTAGTAGCGACTAGCCCTTGCACTTCACTGCTCCATCTTCGACTTCGAAATCGTTACACGAAACGTACAAACCGGATCGAAGTGGTATTCGAGTCTCCAGACCTAGAATCCCGGTATACGGAAACCCGATCCCGGTCTCTTCGAAACGATCAGCGCATTTGGCCAATATTGATAGTCGGTTATTTAACTATCAATTAACATCCACAAGCAACCATCACACAATAAATAATTTCCCACATTATTTATTTGCCCAAATATCTTTCCAAGATATATTTCCAAATTTTCAAAGCTCATTTGAAAACAATTTCAAAACAGTTTCCGCTTACGGAATACATTTCCCAAATAATTATTTCCACTGAATCACCAAGTACAAAATACTTTTAATTTTGAAATAATTTAAAAACACTTTATTTTAAATATATTATAACATTGAAATCAAACTACCTTAATACTTTATTAAAAATATATACTTTAAAATAAACCACTTTATAAATATAAACTAAATTTCTCCTTTTAAAACATAATAGCAAATCACTTTTATATAATTACTACAATAATAGATTTTGAAAATCTTACTTTAAAGTTTAAACATTTAAAAAGAATAGATTTTTCCAAAACATACTTACTTAGGAAATTAACATTTAGAAATAATCAATTTTCTAAAACATGCTTTTAAAAACACAATTAGAACTTTTAGCTTATATTAAAAATTGCTTTGAAAACGTACTTGGCTATCCAGAGAAATACACTTCTCATTCCCATCTTTTAAAAATAAATCAACATTTATTTTTAAACCAAACCATATCCTTTTATAAATTCCCATCTTGAATTTATATTCTCAAATATCCACTGATATTTTATTTTACTTTATAACCCAGTTTCCAAAATCTCACTTCTCTTAAAATTTCAAATTCCCAAATATTTAAATCAATTTACAATTGATTTTCCAATTTATTTTACTTTGAAATAAATTTCATTACTTAATCCATTTATTTCCAAATTCATTAACTTCCAGATTTTATTACTCATTATGATTTTAAATCTTTAAATCGAAACACAAGTCTCAGATTTCCCAAATTCCTTCCTTCTTTTTAATTACATTTAAACATTGAATTAAAATAAATTTTTATCCCTTTAAATAATATCACATAAGTTTTCTTTAAATTCAATATTTCTCTGTTTATTCAAAATTCCTCTTTTCCATATTTATTAGAATTTTGGAAATCACTTTTATTCTTAATCAGATTTATTCTCAAATTTATTCCAAACTCCTTATAATTATTTTACTTAAGAATTTACTCTTTTATTTCTTTTCAAAAATTCCATTCTAGAGATTTTGATAATTCAGCACATCCAAATCGTTTCAACCAAACCATAACATCCAATTATCCATATAATTCATCACAGGATATCAAAAATCATATCATAGAATATTTAAACAAAATTAAATATTTTGAGGAATCCAGTTGGATCCCTCCAACCTGTTTCCCTGCATCCACAGATGTTAGCACAATACCAATTTCACTTCAAGGTGGAATATCATGGTATATGGGTTTTATAAAATATCATCCGCTATTATGCGGCGCATAGGGTCTCATCCACTATATAATGCGGGAATATCAACAATTCCAATATATACATATGCCAATATATATATATTGGTATATACTACTATATACCATATAAATCAAATCAATCAATTCAATCATTCATCCATATTTAATTTAACCAATTAAATTTAAATATAATTAAACTGAGTGAGATTAACTCACCTTTTGCCCCTTCTATTTTGCAATTCAACCCAAATCAATAGTCCTCTTCATTATGCCAGACCTTGAATACATATTATATGATTTTTATTAATATTCAAACAATTACCCATTTAATAATTTAATTAACTAAGAACTTTAGTTAACTAATTTCCCTTTATATAAATTGTTTCTAATGACTACAATAATTGAATAAGGTTATCAAACCAATCTATCTTCATAACACATTATCCACGACGAATTTGTTAGTGAAGGTATGTATATATATTTTAAATAGATAGCTTTTCATGTTTATATTACTCTGAAACTCATTTACTTAAAAACAAAGTCATTTACAAAGATTAAAACAAAAATCCAATTTATGTAAATTCTTTTCAACATTTTGAACCCTTTACTTTCTGTTTAAGCTTTTATATATAAATTAAACCAAGTATGCGCTTTAATACATATTTATCCATCCCCCTTCTGTAAAAACAGTTCATAGTAAAAATATATGCTCTTTTTTTTTTATTGAGAACCTTAGAAATTCAAAGCAAATAAAAGAAGAACAAGAGGCTGCTCACCCATTACATCGCCGATGAACCACGACTTCCCATCGCGAGTGCTTGCAGCAACCACCACACGGCCTGCCAAAACCCTAGCTCGAGCTTCCCCCCAGCTTCACGTCAACGAACACCCACCGCCTTGCATCGATCCCCATCGTGATACGATCGCGAACCTCCCACTCAAGTCGCACGCGGAAATTGCCTTGTGTACGCCTCGCCAACCCATGTCGCCGCCGCCCCATAGTCAATCGATCGTCCCCCTTCGCGTGAATCGAATCGATTCGATTCGATACTCGAACGCGATTTAATTCGAGGTTAAACTAGGGTAGCTTGAATTCCCTAATCGAACGATTTAAATAGGTTTCGTTACTGGAAAGGAAGACACGGTTTGATTAAGGGAAAGGAAGGATGACTCGTTCGAATGAGAGAGCATCATTTATTCGGCCATTATTTTTCTTTGAATAGATTTGTTTTGATTTGAACGAAAGAAAAGGATACGGGGCCATGCTTTGAAACGAAGGGGTAAGCTTTGCACGATAAATTTCGTGATCTTCGGCGTGATTCTAGGAGACAACGTGTTAATGTTGACAAATTTAAAAATTAAATTTAAATTGAATTCGATTTAAATTTTCAACGCGTTTACTCACCGTGTGCTCACATAACGACTTCGAAAAATACGAAATTTGAAACCCGATAATAATTCAATATTACGGACCCAATGGAACTAGTTTCGTCGAATTCCGAGACTGTGCCTCGGAAGGCTATTTTTAAATTCAATTTAAATGATATAAAATTTCAAAACATAACCAATCTCTGTTAAATTCAATTTTTACTCATCTATTATTTTCAATATTATAAATATAAATTTTACAAGCCTTCAAATTATTTTTAACAAGCTCAGAACTCAGGATTCTCTATTTTATCCTATTTTCAATTGTTAAATTCAATAATTAAATTATCCCAAAAACAGTGATATTTGAAATTAAAGTTAATAATTTATCTCTGAATATTTAAAATAAATTAAATATTCTACTTTCAAATATTTGAAAATTTCGGGTCGTCACAACAATTAAAGGCAAACATAATAAAAAATGCATCGGTGCTTTCTTTTATGAACTTCATGATGCATGGATGCGAATCCCACTCTTGGAAACTTTTCAGTAATTTCCATGATTAATTTTATAATTCTAGCAAATATGTATACTCACTATATTCATAAGTTGTTAGAATGTTCAAGACCTTTTCAACCTTCTTCGTATATTCCAAAAACATCAAATAGAGAATGAAGCATATAAGTGTGGATCATTAAAAGATAAAAGATATATCGTAGTCTTTGGGAAAACTTATAAATGGAAAACAATTTTAATTGTAATAAATGAAACATATCAATCTTTTTCCAAACTTACTACAAAAAAATAATAGTAATAATTAATTACCATCAATTTGAAAATTCAATTACAGTTAATTATTTAAATATTAAAGATTGAAGAATTAGGGGATATTCATTACTTTTTGAATCATAGCCTAAAGTCATTTTTCAAACCTATGTTCTACTAATAAACAAACATATAAAGTTTCAAACAAACCTTTAATAGCTTTAGGTCTAATATCTATAAGTTTACAAATTAACTTTGTTAAATATATAGAATATACTAGGGAAGCATTCAACCTTGTTTGCCTTTAAAAAAAACTTTAACTGAATTGCACATATTCTCTAATAAATGCATAATTATTATCAAAAACTAAGTGTATTTTTTGATAGTTTTAAATTGGATAAAGTGGAAAATAAAATTTTTAGAAACTTGATGCATTAAAAAAACATAACATTATTATTAAAACCGAAGTACAAATGTGACGACCGCCCATGACCCCTACACTGAACATAGAAATAGTGCGCTGTAAAGTGTGCCAGGCAGCCATGGACGATTGCCAAGGTAAAGTTAAAACAGCAGAATCTATCGTATTACTCACAGCGCATGGATAAAATACAATAGAGAATATATATAGTGAAGCATCTCAAAATAGAATCTCATCAATTAAGCTTCATAATAGTTGAATACAAACATCTGAATAGTCAATACATCAAGCCTCACTATATATCACTCAGAGAATTATACAAAGCAGCGGAACATCCAGTACATTTAGTAAGAATATAATATGCAAGCCTCCAGCTCGTCTTCGTCATCAGCATCGTTGGAAACTAAGAACAGTACCTGTCACCTGCTACCTAGTCTGCCCATCCCAAAATGGATGAACAGCCCAAGGTAATAAGAGTTGAACATAAAACCTTGAGTTAGACAACAGTCTTAGTGAGTGGTAAATTAACTAACAACATACCAAAAGAGCATAAAGGTAAAAGGAATAGGAATCCAACCCTCCCACTCCACCTCTTCCTACAGTGATAGCCCCCAGACACACTAAGCAGAAGTAAACATAGCAAAGCAGACATTTAAAGTAAAGCAATTATCACTCGAGTCAAGGTCGGTGTTTTCCAAGTACAAACCTGTTGAGTCACAGATTCAATGAAGTTTTGATTTCTGACAAAGAAATAAAGGCGATCGACAAAACGAAGACATCATGGCTATAAAGAGGCACAAAAGAGCTACATATGGTACTATAGATTATAGGTTGATTATTTAATGTTGTAATTGTGATAAACTTGTTAAAATCTATCCTCAAATAATCATGCACCTCAATATAATCAATATATATACGTTTGAATGGCATTGCACATTCATTGTGCAATTTGACAGGGACCGGTCGACCGGTATTAAACCAGGCGGTCGACCGTTTCTGTGTAAATTGCACAATGAACGTGCACACATGCACATAACGTCTATATATTTGAAATCCTGTCTACTGGCCATTTTTGACATGTCGACCGTTTTTTTAAACAGAGAGCAACCTTTCCCAAAAGACACTTCTTTCACCAATAGTTGCATCTCTTACCTTTCATCAATGATCATTTCTATTAATGGCTACTCTTCACAAAGAGTTACAACCATTTATTCTCTATTTAAACACGTCTAAATCATTGATTCAAAATTAAGAATTCTTGCTCTAATTTCTGATCTTACTTTCTAAATATTCTTGCATTCTAAAAGCTCTCAAATATTTCAATTGCTTAATTGAATCATTGAAATTATTTCATATCTTTTGATTCAATAAGTAATATACTTCCTTCAATCTTCACAAACATCATTCACATATTTTGAGGATAAGATTATAGGAAGGGTTTACTATAAGTGACAAATCCGTGTTATCAAGAACACAAGTTGTCAACAGCAATTGTATTTGTTTTTGTTGAAGTCCTCGTTGTTGTAAGAGGCACGAAATCCCGTTCGGCTGTTCGGGTGTTGTAAACCTGTTCCTCCGGGTGAAGCGAGGTAGTTGGTAGTGAAAATCCAGATAGAAGTCTGGGACTGGACGTAGGATGGGAGGTCCGAACCAGTATAAAAATCCCTGGTGTGATTTTTACAGTTTACTGCATTTACTATTCTATATCTGTGAATTGCTATATAGTTAGTTTATTGAATATTTACTTGTATAGCTAGTCCATATTACACGATCCATAATTAGTGTGCACAAGCGTACACATTTTCATTTGGTATCAGAGCGCGGTCATCATATAACCGTAACAAAGTTATTTGATATATTGTAACGACCCGTATTTTTAACACTTTAAAAATACGAATTAAAATGAAAATTTTGGATAAAAATCCGAAGGAAATAAAATTTTGTGTTGTTAAATGTGAATTACAAGTTAAAATACAAAACTGAATTCTAAAATAACTTATTTGTAAATTAAATATGGATGTTAACTTGTAGTGAATGTAAATAATGAATTGAATTTGATTGTAAACCAAATTGGTTATGATTGTAAACAAGAATAAATAAAATGGTAGATTTAATAATGGAAGGTTATGTTATTGAAACTAATATAAATAAATGTAACTTAATATTACAATTGATTGAAAGCAGATAATAACTGAAACTGTAATTCGATAAAGATGTTAACTTGTAATTGAACGTAAGTAAAGATTTAAATTTGAATGTAACAAGTAAATGAATTGAATGGAATTTGATTGTAAACAACGAAATAAATAAAATGTTACATTTAATATTGAAGTTATAATATGGAAATCAACGTAAATGAATGTAATTTAATATTACTGTGAATTTAAATAAGATGATAGCTGAAGAAAATGAAAGTAAATGAATTATAAACTATTGATAATAATGTATAAGTAAATGGTTGATTCAATAATGAAAGTGTAAATCAAAATAAAAGAATTCAATTGGAATTAAATAACTTGAATTTAAATTACAATATAATTGAACGCTGAATCTAATGTAATCTTTTATACTGGATTTATAATGGAAACTGCATTGTAAAAGATTGTTAATTACTGTGAAATTAAAAATGAAATTTGTGAACAATTGAGATTTGATTTAAAAGTTAATAATTTAAAATTGGGATTTTATATTGAAATTAAACAGTAGAAATATCCATTTTTAGAACTGTCTCAGATTTCGACAAAACCAGTTTCATCGGATCTGTAACGGTGAATTATTGTAAGATTTCAAGTTTCGTAGCAATCGGACTGGTCGTTTGATCGTACGGACTCGAAATGCCTTGAAATAAATGCAATTGAAATCAATTTGAAAAATATTGATTTTAGCATAACTTCTTCATATGATGGAATTTGGACTTGAACCCTTTTCCATTGTGTTTAAAATATTTTAAAACATCTATTTTGATATATGGGTTGACCCAATTTCGTTCCGGAGTCAGGACGGGCTTTTTGGGCCACTTTGTCGTTAGGGCGTACATCTATCTTGTCTGATCCACTCTATTTCAAATTTGTCTATAAGTACATCGTTATAAACCCTAGCCTCTCTATTTTCTCATTTTGTCTGTACCTACAATTCCTCCTCATCTTCTCATCTCAATGGCAGACAACAAAATTATAGATCCAATTCCAATCCAAAATCAAAGCCAAAATTTCAATCTCTTCAAACCATATCATATTTTATATCGTCGGAAAGCTCTCGAAGAGCGCATCTCAATTATGTGATTCGTTTTTCAGTTCGAATCACTGATTGTTCAGAAATTGAAGATTTATCCACGGCCATTCATTGCACACCGATGAAAGTTGTCGGATCGTCGAACCATTTACGGGTTTTGTGGAGATAGCCGAGGGAATTGCATCCATGCGGGTTTCGCGGCAAGTTAACGGTCGGATCGAGCAGAATAATTCAACTAGGGTTTTATGGAGGCGGCGGCTGCTGCCCATTGAGAGCACGATGGCGGCGCTGAGGAGTAGGGGCGATCGCGTATAGAGAGTCGCGCGTGGTTCCAGGTGGCGCGTAGTCGGTCGACATTCAGGCGAGGTGGGTTGGTTGAAATCGAGGCTGTAGTTCGTACCGTGCGTTAGAGCTTCGGTAGCAGCTGGGTGCGTGCGTCCCTGTAGTGCGCATGTGTTGGGTATGTTTCAGCCGGATCAACACCACCGGACCAGGTCCTGCCTCATCGAACTCCCACCAACGCATATCCCACTCGCGACCGAACCAAGCCTACCGGTCCATCCGTCTCAATGCCGAACCAAGCCTCACCGGTCCAACACCTCAAAGCCGAACCAAGCCCACCGGTCCATTCGTCTCAATGCCGAACCAATCCTTACCGGACCAAGCCTCACTGGACCAACATGCATCCCATCTCAATGCCGAACCAAGCCTACCGATCCATACTCCCACCAGACCAACAACTCACTACTCAAGCTCCTACCGGACCATACCCCAAACCGGACCAAGGTTCTACCACATAGCACCGGATCACCTACAACCGGTCCACTCTACACTCCAACCATCTCCGAACCAAGCGATGCCGAACCAAGACGTACCAGGCCAGATCATGTCAGCCCAGGCCCATCAGCAACTGTACACATCCTAGACCCCTACCCCCAGCCTCACTCTATAAATAGAGGGGCAGGGGTACGACAATGGGGACAAGTTTGAGAGCTCAAGCACGGAAGGAACTTTCAAACAAACAACTTTCTTTTACTTGTATCAAAGCTTTGTACTTGTAATCAAAAGAAGAGAAGAGAAATAACATATAAAGTGGACGTAGGCACATTCTGGCTGAACCACTATAAATTTGCGTATCTTTTTACACTTTAGCTCCTGCTTTTCATATATTTGCATAAATCACTCAAATCGCTAAGAACAACATAAGATCTACTAAATCATACAACTTTGAGGTGTTTGTCCATTTTTTGTGCAAACATTTTTGGTGCTTTCACTGAGAGCTAGAAGCTCGAAGCTTCAGCTTCATCCGCTTAACAAGTTTTCCTAACAGCATCGTCCGCCACTTGGAAAACATGCCTCCCAAACAGAGAAAAGATATTAACAAAGGAAAAAACATCGCATCCAGCAGTCTTCCAGATCCAGCTGTCATGAATCAAGTAAATCGTCCTCCTCCAGCAACAGTAACAAATGAAGAACAGGCTAACCCAACTACTCCTGCCACAGAACAGCCTGCAGCAATTACTAGAGCAGATCTAGACAGAGTTGTGGTTGAAGTAACTAACTGCTTCACATCCCAGCAGGAAGCCTTGGTGGACCATCTCATATCACGCTTAAGGGACGCTGAAGAATCCAACCGCAACACTGAATCATGGGGCGAGTCCCAGTCTGGAGGATCTCCGAGACAACAAAGATCTTCCTTCTTCGAGGAGCTAACGGCAGAAGTAGCCGTGGTAGGAGCCGAGACCGAGCACAGCCCGAAGTTAGGCCTGAGGAAACGTTTGGTACCGAACCCAACGGGGAAGGTACCGGGCGAAGGTCAACTGTAGCTGAGCCTATCATGCTGCCTAACCACAGAAACGCCAGTGAACGGGGCCGAGCTAGAGTCCAGCCCGAAATTGGACCCGAGGAAGTGCTTAGATCAGAACCCAACAGGGGGAGATCAAGGCAAGGGCCAACTGTAGCTGACCCAAGCATGCTCCCAGAAGATCAAAGGCAGCCACTGGAAAATATGAGGAATGATAGACGATACCATCCCTACAGGTCATCTGGACGGAATCTATCCCACAGAACAGAACCAAACTCATTTCTATCTGCTCCAAGTTCTGATGAAAGGATGACACGCTTATTCAGAGAGTGTGTCCAACGGGAGAAAAGAGATCGAGGGATAGGCGCTAGGGTAACCAGCCCTTTCGCCCGTAATATCGAAATTGTTATCACCCCCCGAGAATGGGAGATGCCAACAATGGAACCCTACAAAGGAACCTCCGATCCCGTTGTACACTTACAAAGGTACACGCAGCATATGCTCATGAGTGGAGCGACAGAGGGAGTACTGTGCAAATGCTTTCCGCTCTTCTTAGCAGATCTTGCTACCTCCTGGTTCTGTCATCTACCCCAAGGATCCATCAGCTCGTGGGAAATGTTGAAAGAAAAATTTATCAGTCAGTTCCGCATTCATGTGGAGCAACCTAAGGACGCTTATTCCTTATCCAGCGTCAAACAGAAACCTGGAGAAAAGCTGCAGCAATACCTAACCAGATTCAACGCCGCTGCAGCCGCAGTCCAAGATGCCGATGAGAAGCTTATCCTAATGGCCCTCTGCAGTGGTGTGCATCCGGACACTAAATTTGCTAGAAGGTTGACAAAAGAAAAACCAGCTACTTTACCCGATTTCTTCCATGAAGCCGGGAAATACATGAGGCTTGAGGATGCTGCCGTTGAGGGGCAGTCAGGACAGCAAAATAAGACAACCCATGGCAACGCCCCTGCTGTGGCAAGGGACGTTCGAAGAAATGATTCCAGAGACAATGCTGGGGGCAAGAAGGGAGAAAAGCGCCTATATCGGCCAGGACCAAGATTCGACACTTACACCCCTTTGAACGAGACCGTCGAAAATATCTTCCTTGCCACCCAAGGCGAAGTTAGATACAAACGCCCACCATACAAGAAAGAATCAGATAACGCACAGAAGTCTGGAAAATTCTGCCGCTTCCACGAATCTCACGGGCATGATACCAACGAATGCCATCATCTCCGAGATCTGATTGAGGAACACATCAGAAGAAAGAAACTGGAACGTTATGTAAAAGGTCAGGACAGGACCCCAGCTCCTGCCAATGAAAACCCAAGGCTACCCTCACCGGGGGCCGACAGAGGAAACCGCAACGCTAGCAGCTCTAGCCAAGAAAAGATAGTGGTCCATACCATCTCAGGAGGGCCACACATCGCAGACAGAAGCTGGAAAGAGATGGAAAGATACGGAAAGTCGCTTAGAGACAATAAAGACTATGTCAATTCGGTTATAGAAGAGCGCCACCCAAAGCGGAAAGAAAGTAATGACATCACGTTCGGTAAGCGTGACCTAGAAGGAAGGCAATACCCTCACATGGATCTCATGGTCATCTCTGCCCGACTTGGTCCCGCCGAAGTATACCGAATCCTGGTAGACACTGGAAGCTCGGTAAACATCCTGTTCAAACACGCATTCGACAAAATGAAGCTATCAATGAAGGATGTATCCCCCTGCGATAAACCACTATACGGCTTCACTGGAGATGCGAAGATGCCCCTCGGGCAACTGGACCTTTTTGTTGAAATTGGAAGCCATCCCCGCTCTGCTGTACGGAAACAAACGTTTGTGCTAATAGAAAACCAGTCGGCCTACAACGCCTTCTTAGGAAGGCCATCCTTGTCTGACTTCCAAATTGTCTTAGCCCCATGGTGCCTAAAGATGAAATTCCCAACAGACAATGGAGTAGGGGAAGTGGAAGGAGACCAGGACGTTGCTCGAGACTGCTATGTAACTGAACTTCGCAACAACCACAGGAAGGATAAAGGGAAGGGTGTAGAGATTGCCCTCTGCACAAAAAGCCTAGAAGCATAGCAACTAAAGAAAGCCCCTCCTCTTCGATATACTAGCGACCCTTTCAATGAATTAGACCCTAGGGACAAAGAGGAGGAGGCCACCGCCGAGCCTGCAGAGGCTATGGAGTTTATATCTGTAGACAAGCACGACTCAAGTAGACTATTGAAAATTGGGTCCCAACTAAAAGCCGAATTGAAGGAACAGCTCATCGATTTTCTCCGCCACAACTTGGATGTATTCGCTTGGTCACACGCTGACATGACCGGAATCTCCCCCGACATAGCATGCCACGTATTAAACATTGATCCTACCAAGGCGCCTGTAAAACAAAGAAAGAGAAGTATGGGGGCAGAGCGATCAGCAGCCCTCGATGAAGAAGTAAAAAACCTACTCGCCAATGACTTCATACGAGAAGCTATCTACCCGGAATGGATCGTCAACCCGGTGCTGGTAAAAAAGGCTAATGGGAAGTGGCGAACCTACATTGACTTTTCCAACCTAAACGACGCCTGCCCAAAGGATTGCTTCCCACTTCCCAGAATCGACCAACTTGTAGACAGCACAGCCGGGCACGAACTCCTATCTTTTATGGATGCATACTCAGGATATAACCAAATTCCTATGCATGCTCCCGACCAAGACCACACTAGTTTCATCACCGATCGAGGTTTATACTGCTATAAGGTAATGCCTTTCGGACTTAAAAATGCAGGAGCCACCTACCAGCGCCTCGTCAACAAGATGTTTGCGGGGCTAATAGGACAAACTATGGAAGTATATGTGGATGACATGCTGGTAAAGTCAAGGAAAGCCAAAGATCACGTAAGCCACCTAGGCAAGATGTTTCAAGTACTTCGACAATATGGAATGAAGTTGAATCCACTAAAATGCTCCTTCGGAGTGTCATCAGGAAAGTTCTTAGGATTCATCATTCATGCCAGAGGGATAGAAGCAAACCCTGAACAAGTCCGAGCGCTAAGGGATATCAAGTTACCTTCCACTCGGAAGGAAATGCAAAGTTTGAATGGAAAAGTGGCCGCTCTAAGCCGATTCATCTCCAAGGCGACGGACAAGTGCGTCCCCTTTTTTGAAGCCCTAAAGAAAGACAAGGGAAAGTTCGAATGGACTGGCGAATGCCTGACCGCTTTCCTTCACTTAATCGAACACCTCCAGAAACCACCGGTACTCTCAACTCCAAGCGAAGGAGAAGAATTATACCTATACCTCGCTGTGTCATCTCACGCCCTAAGCGCTGCCTTGGTAAGGGAAGACAACCGCACGCAACGGCCAGTTTACTTCGTCAGCAAAAGGTTTACTGGGGCAGAAGTTAGATATCCTAAACTTGAGAAGTTAGCATACTGTTTACTAATCACTTCACGAAAACTACGTCACTACTTCCAATCCCATTCCATCAAAGTTCTGACCGATCAACCACTGAGGCAGGTACTCCATCGTCCCGACACTTCCGGGCGACTACTTAAATGGTGCATTGAGCTGAGTCAATATGATATCACCTATCACCCTCGCACTGCCATCAAGGGACAAGCCATTTCTGATTTCATTGCAGAATTCACTACCAACGAGGATAAGGAGCAATTGGAAATAACAGAAGATATCAAGTGGAATCTCTTTGTGGACGGTGCATCTAACGAACAAGGCTCGGGAGTAGGTGTGGTAATAATCACTCCCAGGGGAAATAAACTACACTATGCTATAAGGTTGGAGTTCGCTGCCACCAACAACGATGCAGAATATGAAGCAGTGATAGCTGGACTAGAAATTGCCATAGAAATCGGAGCCAATTCTTTGTGTCTTCACAGCGATTCTCAACTTATTGTTAATCAAATACTAGGAGAATTCCAAGCTCGAGAAGAACGGCTCATAGCATATCTAAAGAAGACCAAGTTACTTCTCAGCCGATTGGACCACTACTTAGTCAAACACATCCCTTGGGAGGAGAACCGAGAGGCCGACGAATTAGCAAAGCAAGCAAGTGTGAGAGACATCACCATCTTCGGGGCAGTAACCATCTCAAAGCAACTGGCCCAAAGTTTTGAGCAAGTGAATCTAATAGCTGCAACCGAAGAAGCAACTTGGATGACTCCCATCCGAGACTACCTACAAAGTGGCACTCTACCCAACGGGCGTAACGAAGTCAGGAAAATCTTGAGGAAAGCATCCCGCTACACAATACAAGAAGACATCCTCTATCGGCGTGGATTCTCTAACCCGTTATTAAGGTGTGTCGCTGGGAGAGAAACCAAGGAAATCTTATCCAACATCCATCAGGGGAGCTGCGGAGATCACACCGGAGGGCAAACATTAGCAAAAAAGATACTCCAATACGGATATTTCTGGACCACCTTAAGCAAGGACTCCTTAGATTTCGTCAAAAAGTGTGACAGATGCCAAAAATTTGCTAAGATTCCGCGGCTACCAACGACTGAGATTACTCAAATGACCAGCCCTTGGCCCTTCGCAATATGGGGAATTGACTTAATCGGCGAGCTACCAATGGGCCGAGGCGGGGCAAAATATGCTATAGTAGCAGTCGACTATTTCACCAAATGGGTGGAAGCGGAACCTCTGAATAAAGTATCTTCAGCAAAAGTTATTAACTTCTTGATCAAAAATGTTCTGTGCAGGTATGGAGTCCCACTCAAAATCATATCAGACAATGGACTTCAGTTTGACAGCGAGGAATTCGCCAACTGGTGCCAAGGGCACGGAATTCACAAGAGCTTCTCATCCGTAGCGTACCCCCAAGCAAACGGACAAGTCGAAGCCGCCAACAAAATTCTGAAAACTCTAATAAAAAAGAAGCTCGAAAAGTCAAAGGGCGCTTGGGTGGATGAACTCCCTACGGCACTATGGGCCTATCGCACATCTTTCAGAACATCAACAGGGCACACTCCTTTCTCTTTGGCATACGGATCGGAGGCTATGCTCCCAGTTGAAACCATTGTGCCTTCCCACCGTAGAATCCACTATAACCCAGAAGAGAACGAAGAACTCCTTCACATGTCTTTGGATCTAATTGAGGAGAGAAGAAATGATGCAGTCCTTAAAGCAGCAGCCCACAAGCAAAAAGTGGCGGCACACTACAACTCCAAAGTCAAGCATCGTACCTTACAAGAAGGGGATCTTGTCCTCAAGCGTATCTTCCCTCGTCCCGGAGCACTAGACCCAATCTGGGATGGACCATATGTAATTCATAAAGATCTCCACAACGGAGCCTATATTTTGTCAACAGTGGACGGAGAGGTGTTCCAGAGGGCATGGAACATCCAACACCTCCGTCGATACTTTTCTTAACTTGTATTGCCCATACGAAGTGAATTAACGAAGAGAATCAGTGGACGTAGGCATTTTCGTGCCGAACCACTTTAAAAAACCTTGTCTCTTTTTTAACTTGTTCCTTTGTATCTTGGCTGCTTGTTAACTTTATCCTTTTCTGTTGAACAAAATCCTAAGCATATAGCATTTCTATTCAAAGCACTCCACAACGCAACTTCACCTAGACAAGACCTAGCAGGTACTATGCGAATCTATGCCCTCGCCAATGAGACACTTTTGCTCCGGCATCCCTCTACTGCGGGTTAACTCATTGCTCGCGACGGCCCTCAAAGCCAACTGTAATTATAAGCCACCGAGAAGGCCGACTATAGCCGAGGCAGCTCATTACGGCGTTAGGCTCGCCGGCAACTGTGAACCGACTATAAGCCCCAACATAAGGTGTGGCCAGCCAGGGGCAGTTCACAGTTGACGATCGGCACCCACGCTAGCCGGCCACAGTAAATCGAATAATACCCACGATTACGGGCCATAATGGCCCGGGTAGTTACTGTGCGCGATCTCGGCTCCAATGTGTCTTAAGTGCGGCTGTGGTAAAAAAGAATTAACTCCCTGCGGAGGCGTAAGATGGGTGACAAATGTCTTCAAGACCCACAGCTAGGGAAAGTGACTACAAAACCCGTTTGCCACGAACTTAAGCACATCGAAAGCCTTCCGTGATTGGAAGTTTTACCTTTTCACATATCAATTTTACTTAAAAAGCTTTTTCCCTATCCTCTATAACAATCCCTAAAGTACAGGATACAGAGTAGGAGATACTCGCCAATGGGTGTAGGGACTCACAATTGGATGGCAGGGCATTCGACTGCATTCCATGCTCGATATTCAAGACTACCATCTACGATTAAAACATGAAAGGCGGTATTTTCTTCTTTTGTGTACAAATACATGACTATAATTTGTTCACACCACGCGCTAATATTGCAAGTCATGAAATTATGTTTTAGAACCAGAACCTGACATCAAACACAACTCAATTACAAGAATATACATAGCTATATTTCTCATGCAACATGTCAAAATAGCAACAAACATTCAGAAAAACGACAAAATCAGCTTAAGTTAAAGAATTACACATCAAGAATGGAGCTATTTATTACAAGTAGCAAAATAATGCAACCTAAAAACTACTTTACTGTTTTAAGACTAACATATACAACCCTGTCAAGTCCACAAAAAGGAGTTTTTTCCAGGTCTAATCAAGGGGACGGTTGCATTGAAGTTTTATCCTTGTCCTGTTGACCACCTGTCCAGTCAAAGAAAGGATTCATTAGTGATAAGCAACCAGGTTAATGGGGAGACTAAGAAAGGAAGACTTACCAGCACCTGCTTCTTGGCCATCCTGGTCATCATCCTCAACTTGCACACCTGCCTCCTCAGCAGCAAGCAACCGCATACCCTCCTTCACCGCCATCTTCTCCTCCTTGGCAAACTGGGCAGTGACCACATCCATGCTAAAGGCCATGCCACCATCTTTATCCGCATCGGCCTTGGCCTCCTCCAGAGCCTGAAGATAGATCTTAGCCATGACCCTAGGATAATCATCCATCCAGGATAGGTTGCCCTGCTTCCAGGTTCGGAAGTACATGTCCTAAAGCATTTCGTCCATCATCCCCTCATTCTCCTCAAACTCCCAGATCCGGGCCTCGGAAGCCGACAACCTTTCAACGGCAGCATCTCTCTCCGATCGGTATCTCGAGCAGTCAACCAGAAGGGATCCCCGCATTGCCTCCATCTCCTCCCTCAACTTGGCTTGAGCAAGCTCTGCAGCCTCAAGTTTCCCGGACAACTCCTCCACCTGCTCAAGATCCGCTTTCCGAACCTCGTCCACCGTGGCAATAGCCATGTCAATCCGTTCTTTGCAAGTAGCTTCCATTTTCCGCAGTTCGGCCCGGCTGGCCTCTTCCATGGTTTTCTTTAGTCGTCCAGAAGCAGCCTCATGCTGAGAAATCTGAATAGCCTGATCCGCAAGCTGTTTGGCTTGATCCGAAACCACCAATCGCAGTCGGATGTTGGCACTCCCAATCTCCTCTCCGGCCTTAACTAGCCGGGCTTGATGCCCCATCAGCTTCTTAGTCTCCTCCGCCACCCGATCAATATTAGCCTTGGCCTCGTCTCCCATAGTAATTATACGAGTAGTGAGTAAATCGAGATCTAAGGACTTAGCTTCATCAAGTACCCGTACCATGGGGTTGCGGGGAAGAAGGTGCTCACCGGTGACCTCGTCAAAGGTAATATCATGGGAGCTTGGATCCAGGTCAGGATGACCCGCAAATGGATTACGAGCCAAGTCAGGACGGTCGATATGAATAACGGTAGGGTTTCCGGGCGGGCGCGGAGAGAGTGCAAACTCGCTATCCTCCCCCGTGATATCATGAAGAGGCTGAGCCGGGAGCTGAGGACCAAGTGAAGGTTCGGATGAAGGATGACTCCTCTTTCTCCGTTGAATACCCTCTTCGATAACCCCGAGAAGAGGACGGTAGCCGACTACATCCCCGGAGCGGTGGGTCGAAGGCTTCGGCTTAGCGGAAGTTTTTGAAAGCTTGTATTGCTCAAGCCTGTGCCGAAGATCCGAGGCCTTAGATGTCTTACCTGCTCCTGACATGAAGAAACAAGTGTCACAAACTTACATCACTATATAATTCGAGAAACGCGGCAGATTAAAAGAAGAAAGAAAACACGTCTGTTATACAAACCCTGGGGAGAAGTAGGATACTGCAATGAGTCCTGGATTTCATTCCAGGACGGGAGCGGATCATAAAATATTCCTAAGTCCCTATCATTAATGAAGCATGCAGGAGTCAAGAGTTCACCTTGAGTCGTCGGAGCCACCTTGGCTGGAATGGTCTGAGAAGACTCACTTGCACCGGTCCCGGCCTTGTCCGCTTTCCTAGTTTTCCCTACCAAAGCCGGATCTTCGTCCAGCCCCTCGAAAGCCTGGTGGAACGCATCGTCCGTCCACTCCTGAATCTCGCCCGCTTGCCCAGGAAGCAAGGCCCCGATGCCATCGCCACCTTTATCACCTTCCCGACCATCTCCACCCTCACCTCTTTCCTCCTCTATGTCTTCCTCCTCCTGGGTAAGTGGACAATTGCTGGGGGAGGGACCGTCCGACTTCTTGAGTTTCTTACCTCCGACGGCTGGAGGTTTTGTGAAAGGTTTCCTGTTGCTACTCTCTACCGTAACACCTCCCTTAGTCTGAGCAGCCACCCTCTCCTCCGCCGTTTCCCTCAGCTTGACTACTGACTACTATGGAAGGATTAAGTTATACTCCAGGAGGGTCGCATTTCTGATCAGGAAGGCAGATGATCTATACTTCCCGAGAATAGCTTCTATCTCAGCCGCCGTCTGAACCAGGCGGTCAGTCTCCACAATCGCAAAGCCACCTGTCGCTAGCAAAAAATGAGAAAGTATGAGAAGAAGCATCGCAATCGGAATGGAAATTATAAGTAAAAGCAACAACTTACATCCAGAAGTAAAGCGCCGAATTGAAACGGAGTCGTCCCTGACAAAGAACCACTCCTTCTTGAACATGCTGAATTTAGAATACAAATCCAAGACCGGCTTGAAGGTCACAGCTGACTCCAAGCTAATGTATGGGGACCCCTTCTTATAGCCCCTCAGATTATATAGATTCCGGATCTCCCGGTTGGAAGGAGCACGACCATACTTCCTTTGGAAAATGACGAAGAGGCTCACCAATATAGCATAGGAGTTGGGTTGAAGCTGGAAGGGGGCCACCTTTAGATATGTGAGGAAGCTGGCTATCCAAGCGTTAAGAGGAGGAATGGCACCACACATGCAGTGGTATCTGCTATAGGCGAAGTACCCTTCAGGAGGATCGTACGACATAACTTCTCTCCCTGGCAACAGCAAGTGCGCCCTATCAATTCCAAAAGATCGAGAAATGACATCAAGCTGCTCCTCCTTGAGGGAGCTAGGAAAGCAATCGGGCGGGGAGTTCAGAAGCTCCTGAGGGCCGTACCCGTCCACTAGTGATCTCGGGGTAGATCCATGACGTTCCGGACCTGGCTGAACAGGGGGCACTGAGGAAGTTTCTCCTTCGCCCTGGGACTTCTTTTTATCCGAGCGGGTTTCTGCTTTTCGAGACATTTATCTACAACACCGGAAAATCATATTGTTAGAACAAAGGATGTAAACAAGTAAGTATATAATATGGAATTTCACTCATAAAATCAAAATGCTCAAACTCCCGTTGTCATTCGGTAAAGTAGGTACAAAATCCTCAAGGTCATTCGGTAGTTTCTCATGTCCATTCGGCATTTAAAGTCATCGGTTCCATCCGGTACTTGCCCATTCGGCACTTTCAAAAATCCATTCGGCATTCTCATCTCCAAAAACCACAGCCCATTCGGCATTTTCGAAAGGCTCATTCGGTAGTATAAAACTTAATAGTCATTCGGTGAGGAAAGAAGGCCTCACCTGATCCGGCAAAACTAGCCTAGTTCGGCACTACAAATGATTCGGTGTTGAGAATTTGGCTCGGCACTTTTCGATCGGTAAAGAAACAACAAGGGTACGGAGCCCCTACTTATAGAGGAAAGGAAAGATAGCCGGACCACCGGTTCGTTTCTGAGACCGGATGGGATTGTCTAGGATAGACAACCAAAAACAAAGCACGCCATATGCATGCACATGCCCTACTTTGGGGGGCAAGTGTTGGGTATGTTTCAGCCGGATCAACACCACCGGACCAGGTCCTGCCTCATCGAACTCCCACCAACGCATATCCCACTCGCGACCGAACCAAGCCTACCGCTCCATTCGTCTCAATGCCGAACCAAGCCTCACCGGTCCAACACCTCAAAGCCGAACCAAGCCCACCGGTCCATTCGTCTCAATGCCAAACCAATCCTTACCGGACCAAGCCTCACCGGACCAACATGCATCCCATCTCAATGCCGAACCAAGCCTACCGATCCATACTCCCACCGGACCAACAACTCACTACTCAAGCTCCTACCGGACCATACCCCAAACCGGACCAAGGTTCTACCACATAGCACCGGATCACCTACAACCGGTCCACTCTACACTCCAACCATCTCCAAACCAAGCGATGCCGAACCAAGACGTACCAGGCCAGATCATGTCAGCCCAGGCCCATCAGCAACTGTACACATCCTAGACCCCTACCCCCAGCCTCACTCTATAAATAGAAGGGCAGGGGTACGACAATGGGGACAAGTTTGAGAGCTCAAGCACGGAAGGAACTTTCAAACAAACAACTTTCTTTTACTTGTATCAAAGCTTTGTACTTGTAATCAAAAGAAGAGAAGAGAAATAACATATAAAGTGGACGTAGGCACATTCTGGCTGAACCACTATAAATTTGCGTGTCTTTTTACAGTTTAGCTCCTGCTTTTCATATATTTGCATAAATCACTCAAATCGCTAAGAACAACATAAGATCTACTAAATCATACAACTTTGAGGTGTTTGTCCATTTTTTGTGCAAACAGCATGTTAGGTGATGATGACGTGGCGGGGGTAATGTGTTCTCTTTTTGTTATTTTTTTAAAATTGAAATTCAATCACAATTTTCGCTATAACATTTGCATACGAACTCCGTTTTACGCGCGGTTTCTTTTGTTAGGATCGTATCTGAATTCTGGACCTTTCGACGCAGGTTTCATTCAAATCTGAGACTGTGAAATTTTGGGCCTTATTAGCGGGCTTTGAATCAAAGGTGAGTGTTTATACGCTCACAATTGACTAAAATAATTTTTGTTAGTTAAATTTATATTCTGAAGTAATATGAAATTTATTGGCTGTTGTTTGGTAGGTTTAATTATCATCTGTATTGATATATGAATTAATTGATATAATTTAAATTGACCACTAAATAAGTTAAAATTTAATTGGCAGTATATTACCCGATATGAATTTTTTTTTTGAAATTTGTGAATGTTATTAGTTTTATAGTTGATTTGTTGGGATGGATGCTATTGGTCGATATTGGTTGTTTATTTGTTTTGATATATCATGCTATCATCCCGTATATTGTTTATTGCACGTAAAACTGTAAACTGAATTATTTTGAATAAATTAAGAAATAGGTTGAAATGATATATACCTATGACATCTATTTGGATTGTAATGATATATATTCATCCTTGAAATTAAAATTTAAATAATTATCCACTTGGCCATAGGTTAGAAAATTATATACGGACACCGGATTGGTTAAATTAAATGATTTTAAAAGTTGTTTTGAAATTATTTAAATGAATTGATTTTAAGAATAAAATCCAATTTATGGAAAGCGAATTATTTTGAATTGAAGCTCGAAATGTTGGAATTTAAACTTGGTAAATGAAATTGTTTAATTATTCAAAGTTTTGATTTTTAAGAAAAAAAAATGAAATACGGCGTAAATTTTCGAAAGTTGATTTGTTTTAAAAGATTGGACTTTTAATCGAACTCTGAATATTTCTAAGAAAATTTATATGAAAGATATTTCAAGTTTGAGTTTGAAATCGAAAATTAATTTGAAATTGAGATTTAATTAATTTGCAATTGAATTGAAATTAAATTGGGATATAAATGGAATTATCAAAATTTAGTTTTGAAATGTGAATATTTAAAGCTTTGAGATATATGGAAATTGAAATGGCTTATTTTGTGGTTCAAATATGTATTTGAAATTGGTAATTTGAAATGGTTTATTGAGAAGCTGAATCGAGTTGAAATTGGTGATTTGAGATTTGATTAAATTTTAAAATTTTGGAATTCGAGTTTATGTGAATCGTTTTGTGGAATTTGAGGCGAAAATGATTTTTGAAATGAAGTTGTATATTTTGATTAGATATGATGATTTTGAAATGGATTTGAATTTTTTGAAGCGAATATGATTATTTTGATTATCAATTATGAATTGATTTTGAAAATGTAAAAGAGCCACCGGTGTAATAATACGTAGTTATTAAAGAGACCGGGATCGAATATGGACATACTCTCTGTCGATACCGAAAACCACTTTAATAACTAATATACGTGGAGTGTTGATCCAGAATGAAGTGGATGGTTTGATGAACGCGTTGACTGAAGAAAGAGAACGATATTGGATGACCCCTGACATGACTAAAACAGGAGCCGCGCCGGGCCATTGAGGTTCGCCACCTCTAGCGGACACACTTCTTCGTTACCATATCCATTACTGTTGTGATTCGATTTGGGTGCACCCCTCGATTTTAGGAGTGTTGTTTCGCGGTGTTGCGGTAGTAGCTGCTATGCCCAACATCAGTCCGGATCACGCAACTACTAGTATCCTAGTTGGTATCGCCTCATGTACCTTGTCATACTGATTATCCTATTCGCGACCACTACGTTTTGGTTTGTACCTTTAGTATATGGATTGCCCTCTGGTGACTTCCGGTTTTGGGGAAACTACGGTCTTGTATATGCTCTTGGGAATAAAAATGTGTTAAGGGTGGAATGGGCCATGGCTTAACGCTATTTTAATACTTTTACTTTAATGTAGACATATTATAATAGCGTATTGTACTACATAGTAGATAGTTTAACGGATCCTTGAGAGATGGAAAATCCCGTAACATCTCTTAAGTTATTGCACTCACGTTGACACTGGACAGGAGATGTCAAACCCCGTAAACATCTCTGACGCCGTCACACTCATATTACTTATTCGATTTGACTTACATGAGATATTTTAGTCCTGACTCGAGTGTTTTGTCTTTTCATTACGCTCGGGTCAGCCTGAGCATTTCAGATAAGGTTGAAGATCTATTTTGGAGGACGAAGACAGAGTTTGGTATTACATCATTTGTATTCTACTACCATATTATTTTTCCGCTGCATTATTGTATTATCTCTGATATGTATGTAACTCTTATTTATGATGTATAATAATAATCAAATTTATTTATTTAACAGCTTCATGAACTGTTATTTTATTATTATATCTTGTTCCTTCCGCTGCAAGATTCTGAGTTTGCTTCTGTTCTTTCTTTCCTTTTCTTATTTAACCCCAATAACCATCTGCCTTTTTGAACGGTTTGAGTTGGACATGTGTGGATTATTGTCGACTTGAACGGTCAAAAATGGCGGGTTGTTATATATATTCTTGTAATATGGCAAATAACGCAAGCACTAGCACTAACACTTACACGGAAGGTCAATCAACACAAAGACCTCCATTCTTTAATGGTATCAACTATAGCTATTGGGCAACACGTATGTCATTTTTTATGCAATCAAATAGCTATGATGCTTGGAATGCTACCCAAAAAGAAATAGTGAATCCAACAACTGAATATTCAGAATGGACAGCGGCTGAGAAAACGGCAGCAGCCGTAAATACAAAGGCAATAAATATGTTGTTTTGTGCATTAGACCAAAATGAATATAACCGTGTTAGTATCTGCACTACTGCATATCAAATTTGGCAAACGTTGAAAACCACTCATGAAGGTACTAACAAGGTTAAACAAGCCAAAATAGCTATGCTGAAAAGTCAGTTTCAAAATTTCAAAATGAAACCGAATGAGACAATCAATGATATGTATTCAAGGTTTCAAACTATTCATCATGCACTTATCGGATTAGGGCAAAAATATTCAGATTTTGATGTTGTTTCAACAGTCCTACATTCGCTGACTAGTGAATGGGAAGGAAAAGTATTAGCAATTGAAGAAGCTAATGACCTTTCCGTCATGAAGCCAGATGAATTGATAGGAAATCTAATGTCCTATGAAGCAAATTTGCAGGCTAGAAAAGAACAGAAAGAAGAAAAGAAAAATGTAGCATTTCATGTTGAGAAAGATGAAAATGAATCAGATTCTGAAGATGAAGATCTGGCATTCATTGCAAAAGGATTCAAAAAATTCCTAAAATATCGAAAAGCCAGTCGTTACAACAAAAGGAAACCTAGATCAAATAAACCATCTTCATCCGCTATAGAATGTTTCAACTGCCACAAAAAGGGGCACATGCAGAAGGATTTTCCAGAACAAAAGAAGAAGACATAAAATGACAAATTTAAATATAAGAAGGACAAGTCAAAGAAACGAGCCTTCTCAGTAACATGGGATGATTCAGACTCATCTTCATCAGAAAGTGAAAATGATTCGGAGAATGAACAAGCTAATGTTTGTTTTATGGCAACAGAAGATGAGGTACAAATTCCTACATTTGATGAATTACTTGATATTAATGCTGAATTGATAGTCAAATATAAAGACATAAAACGTCAATTAAAAGTAGTCAAAGCAGATTTAAGTAGAGCAGAGTTTGAACGAGATATGTTAAAAGATGAGAAGAAAATATTAGAAGAAGAACTTGAAAAAATTCAAGAATCATCATCTAATGTTGACTCTCAACTATCTCTTTTGAGTCGAGAAATAGAAGCTCAAAAATAGAAAAATAATGCTCTCACTACTGAAAATCATGAGCTTAAGGCAAAAGTCAAAATTCTAGACCTAGAAAAAGCTAGTTTACAAACAAAGTTTGATGACATTACTCAAAATGTTTCTAACTTTAACAAAGGTCGAGAAAATTTGACAAAAATCATTGAAAATTCACAATCTGCATCAAATAAACAAGGTTTGGGATATAAGAAACAAGAAATCAAGAAACATCTTGATAATAAAAGAAAGAAGAAAGTACAAAAGACTGAAGTTAAGAAAAATCTTAGTTTATTATATTCCAAACCAAAGCCAGTTGTGAAATTTCAAAAGAAAAATACAAAGACTATCAAAATATGGGTTCCTAAAACAAATAACAATTTGATTAGGAACAAATACATTCAACAATTCATGAATACTGTGCATTATAATTCTAATTATGTATATAAAGGGGATACCGGACCCGTATTGGTTTGGATTCCTAAGATCTAACTCTTAGGACCCCATAAAAAGTGGGTACCATGGTCTTAATTATATTTTTTGCAGGTCCCACTTAAGAAAAGAGGAGACAGCATCTGACTCATCCTAGATTCTGTTTTTCTATCTCTATATTTTGGTTTAGTACTTCAAACATCATTCGACACTTGTACAAAATAATGTCGTTACTTTTATTCGTATGATTTTATGGTGTGTATGATACATTGGTTTGCTTGGATATGTTATGTTTTGCTATGCATGGATATTCTGGTTGATACATTCCTATATTATTCCATTATCTATTACTCCTTTTTGTCGATGACAAAGGGGGAGAAAGTGCTAACAATTATTTGCAGGAATATATATATATATATATATATATAAAATATAGACAAAATCTCAGGGGGAGATCACATATTCAGGGGGAGATTCAGAACTTTAGATATATGTTGTCATCAATCAAAAAGGGGGAGAATGTTGAGTCATAGATTCAATGAAGTTTTGATTTCTGACAAAGAAATAAAGGCGATCGACAAAACGAAGACATCATGGCTATAAAGAGGCACAAAAGAGCTACATATGGTACTCTAGATTATAGGTTGATTATTTAATGTTGTAATAGTGATAAACTTGTTAAAATCTATCCTCAAATAATCATGCACCTCAATATAATCATTATATATACGTTTGAATGGCATTGCACATTCATTGTGCAATTTGACAGGGACCGGTCGACCGGTATTAAACCAGGCGGTCGACCGTTTCTGTGTAAATTGCACAATGAACGTGCACACATGCACATAACGTCTATATATTTGAATTCCTGTCTACTGGCCATTTTTGACCTGTCGACCGTTTTTTTAAACAGAGAGCAACCTTTCCCAAAAGACACTTCTTTCACCAATAGTTGCATCTCTTACCTTTCATCAATGATCATTTCTATTAATGGCTACTCTTCACAAAGAGTTACAACCATTTATTCTCTATTTAAACACGTCTAAATCATTGATTCAAAATTAAGAATTCTTGCTCTAATTTCTGATCTTACTTTCTAAATATTCTTGCATTCTAAAAGCTCTCAAATATTTCAATTGCTTAATTGAATCATTGAAATTATTTCATATCTTTTGATTCAATAAGTAATATACTTCCTTCAATCTTCACAAACATCATTCACATATTTTGAGGATAAGATTATAGGAAGGGTGTACTATAAGTGACAAATCCGTGTTATCAAGAACACAAGTTGTCAACAGCAATTGTATTTGTTTTTGTTGAAGTCCTCGGTGTTGTAAGAGGCACGAAATACCGTTAGGTTGTTTGGGTGTTGTAAACCTGTTCCTCCGGGTGAAGCGAGGTAGTTGGTAGTGAAAATCCAGATAGAAGTCTGGGACTGGACGTAGGACGGGAGGTCCGAACCAGTATAAAAATCCCTGGTGTGATTTTTACAGTTTACTGCATTTACTATTCTATATGAATTGCTATATAGTTAGTTTATTGAATATTTACTTGTATAGCTAGTCCATATTACACGATCCATAATTAGTGTGCACAAGCGTACACATTTTCAAAACCCCCAAGGCCTAAACCAAGATCAGATAAGCAACCAGAAAACATCGCTCTTGAGACCGAATGACGATACAACCAAACATCCATGACTCTGGCTATCACTGTTATCATTGCTTCGATACCACCGTTAATTGAATGACCGACACATTCCTTCAGCCATCCGTCAAGGGCCAATGGTGACCCCGGTTCTAGACAGAACTCCGCACGTCGTCGCAGCCCGTGCCTAGGACTATCGAATCTGCCCAGAGTACTCGACTACAATCATAGTCTTTAGGGACTATCGAATCTGCCCAGCGTACTCTTGCTTTGAGTCTGCTAGAACCTTCAACAACGATGAAATCTCAGCCTTCTAGTCATCCTCCTCGACGACTATTTCCATACTAGCTCAAGCGCCTCTCGAGCAAACCATTATCCTCAAACTCGAACCATTTCACCGAGTTATCAACATGCTTGGAATGATCCCGTCTGGATTAAACCAAGGCTATCTCATACCATGCCTCGCTTCATCTCATCATAGCAAAGCCTCATCTCAACATCAACATCATCAAATCTATCCATATGAGCTTCATCATCCGCCACATATGCCACGAGCAGCTTTTCCAATTCAAGAGCATTTCCCTTAGCTTTTGAATCATCTTCGACCATCTTGTCCAAATCAAATCATCAATCAACTAATTTATAACAATCAATCAAGTCAATCATTAATCCAAGTAATCAAGCATTCAAACATGATCTAATAAACAATTATACAATAATGGCAATCTTGTAAATAAAGAGTCCAAATCTAACAAGCATGAATTATGAGCACTATCTCTACAACTTGATGAATGAACTTACATAGGTTAACATGTAGTAAAATGGATGTCAAATCATCATGAACAATAGATCTATACTTAAGTTTAAGAAAATGCATGGAAATCACTATTTTAACACCAAATCAAGCCAACAATCCGATATACTCCTTTGGATCCGTGTGAGAGATAACCACCACTCACCAAATCACCTAAACACCTTAAAAGCAACACACTTCAGATCTGGACAGTGAAGGATCTAACTCGATCTATCAAAATTCCGCTTCAAACGATGAAATCTCTCTTCGATGGATGTAGATCTTCAATCTAAGCTCTTGGATCTTCGATTTGATCTTCGATTTGGATGAAAGAAATCACAAGATTAGAGTGGAGAAAAGAAGTGAAGAAGTGTAGAACTCGAGCTCTCAAAATGGCAGCACTTCGTCACTTCAAAATCCCGATCCCAAAAAGTGAAGAAAAATCCCGTATTTATAGGCTGGAAATTCCTTAAGTCGTTCGCCCCTTAAGTCGTCCACGACTTATGAAAACCCCACGACTTAACAAACCCTTCGACTTAACAGATCCTACGACTTAACTAACCCTTCGACTTAACATATCCTACGACTTAACCAACCCTTCGACTTAATAACTCAGGCCTATGCGCATCCACGACCTAACGAGTTAGCAAGTACTACGACTTAACAAAATGTGGCCTAACGACTTAACAACAGTCGCGACCTAACACAGACACTACCTAACGACTTAAGTCCTTACGCGACCTAACGACTTAACTGGGTTACGTCTTTAACGACTCAGGCATACTACAGAAATGTCCTAACGACTTAAGCACCCACGCGACCTAACATAAGTCGTCTACGACCTAACATAGACACGGCCTAAACTTCAACGACTTATCCCATAATCCTTAAGTCACTCGAACGACCTAGCTTCCTTAAGTCGTTAACCCGCTTAACACCCTAGGTCTTTAACTTCCTAAGCCGCTAACTCTTAAGTCGCCAACTCTCTTAAGTCGCCAACTCTCTTAAGTCGTCTACCCCCTTAAGTCGCTCCACGACCTAACCTTCTTCACGACCTAAGTCCCATCACGAACAAACTCCTTAGGTCGCTCCAATCTCTTAAGTCGTCCCAAACTTCTATATGACCTAAGCTACTACACGACTCAAGCTTCGAACGACTTAACAATACTATCGATCTAATGACAACAGTTTTTATGATGTTTCGATCCGTAAAAATACGGGTCGTTACATTCTCTCCCCCTTAGAAATTTCGCCCCCAAAATTCCAAACAAACAAGAGCAATCAAAAACTATTCCGCATGCCTACCATCCATAGCAATCAACAAACCATGCGTCCAATTCTAGTCTAGCATGCAGAATTCTAAAACTAGAACAAGTTACAATATCGTGAGATGACACGACACCTTATGGCCATACCTCGAAGAGTTCAGGATGAGCTGCCTTCATCCTCTCTTCCACCTCCCATGTACAGTCGTTATCATCATCACTCCATTGTATCTTGAGCAACCTAACTACATTCCTCCTAAGCTGTTTCGTGTCAGTTTCTATAACACGAAGCGGCTTACGAGGTCTCTTATCAACTGGATCAACTTCAAAATCTTCACAGCTATCAGCAGAAACCACTGTATTCGAGTCGTGCACATACTTCCGTAGATACGATACATGAAAAAACATTGTGCACACCCGACATCTTTTCTGGTAATTCCAATTTATAGGCGAGCTTTCCAATTTTCTCGATGATCGGGAATGGTCCAACAAATCTCGGAGTCAATTTTCCTTTCTTCCCGAATCGAATAACATTCTTTAGTGGAGAAATCTTCACAAATACCATATCACCTACGTCGAACTCCAAATCCTTACAACGCTTATCGGCATAACTTTTTCTGTCGGTCTTGGGCTACCTTCATTCGTTGCCGAATGATCTCTATGCAATCCGAAGTCTATCGAATCATTTCTGGCCCAAGTATCAGCTTTTCTCCTGTTTCTAACCAACATGTCGGAGAGTTACACGGTCTTCCATACAATGCTTCATATGGTGCCATACCAATGCTTGACTGGTAACTGTTATTATACGAAAATTCCACCAAATGAAGGTGATCTTCCCATGATCCTCCGAAATCTAAAACTCATGCTCTGAGGAGATCTTCCAAAACTCGGTTGACTCTCTCAGTGTGACCATCTGTTTGGGGATGATAAGCTGTACTCAAACACAACTCGGTTCCCAAAACTTCCTGAAAGCTCTTCCAAAATCCACTAGTGAACAATGGGTCTCGATCGCTCACTATACTTTTTGGAATACCATGGAATCGAACTATCCACTTAACATACAACTCAGCCAATTTCGATGCAGTCCTAGTTGGTCGAACAAGAATGAACCTTGCACTCTTAGTCAGACGATCTACGATGACCCAAATCCCTTCATTTCCCGCTCTGGTTCTAGGTAGTCCATCGATAAAATCCATCGATATTTGCTCCCACTTCCATGTAGGAACTTCTAATGGCTGAAGCAATCCACTTGGCCTCTTCTGCTTGGCTTTTACCAACTGGCAGTTCATGCACTTGGAAGTAAAATTCCCAACATCCTTCTTCATACCTTCCCAGTAATAGGTTCTCTTTATATCCCGATACATCTTATTTCCACCTGGATGAATTGTCAGCTTCGAGTGATGACTTTCCTTTAGAACCTCATTTCTCAATTCATCTATGTCGGGAACAACTAGTCGTCCTTGCTTCCGAAGCCAACCCTCTCGATCAACCTCGAATCCTTTATCCTTTTCTGGGTCCAATCCAGATTCCAAATCACGGATAATCTTGACAAGCTTATCGTCTCACTTTTGGCTCTCGCCAATTCTTTCCACAAGAGTCGGTCTTATCGATAAGTTTGCCAACATCTCAGGTTCCAATTCGCATATGGGCCTGAAGTCAAATCCAGCTAAATACTCGAGATTCTTCCATTCTGAAAACATGGCTCCCAATCCTGCATGTCTTCGACTCAACGCATCTGCTACTGCGTTACCCTTTCCCAGAGTATAGGCTATACCAAAATCATATGATGCCAAAAACTCTAGCCATCGTTGCTGCCGAAGATTCAAATCCTTTTGGGAGAAAAGATACTTCAACGACTTATGATCTGTAAACAACTCGAATCGAACTCCCAATAGATAATGTCTCCACATCTTCAGAGCAAATACAATCGCTGCCAATTCCAAATCATGAGTCGGATAATTCCTTTCATGCAGCTTCAGTTGTCGACTTGCATACGCAACAACTCTATTCTTCTGCATCAGCACTGCTCCAAGTCCAGTACCACATGCGTCGGTGTAAACTACCATCTCATCGTTTCCACTTGGAATAGTCAAAACAGGAGCACTTGTCAATCGCTCTTTTAGGATTCTGAAAGCTTGCTCATACTTAGCATCCCATCTGAATACTTGGTTCTTTTTCGTCAATCATGTTAATGGTGCAGCCACCTTGGAAAAGCCTTTGATAAATCGACGATAGTATCCTGCTAATCCAAGAAAACTTCTCACATCAGATGCATTCTTAGGTCTACCCCAATCCTGGATTGCTGCTATCTTGGCGGGATCAACCGCTATACCACTTCCAGAGATAATATGGCCTAAGAACCTCACTTTGCTCTTCCAGAAGTGACACTTCGAAAACTTAGCCTTCAGCCGATGTTTCCGTAAGATTTCCAAAACAATACGCAAATGCGTCTTGTGCTTTTCTTCAGTTCTGGAATAAATCAAAATATCATCCACGAACACTAGTACGAACTTGTTCAACTGATCTCTGAACACTCTATTCATAAGATCCACAAAATATGCTGGCGCATTGGTCAATCCAAACGGCATTACCAGCCACTCAAAGAAACATGATGGTGTCCTGAAAGCAGTCTTCAGCACACTATCCTTAGCCACTCTTAACTGGTGAAATCCCGTTGCCAAATCCATCTGAGAAAACACCTTAGCTTCGTGAAGCTGATCAAACAAGTCATCTATTCTCGGCAATGGATACTTGTTCTTCTTAGTCACTTTATTCAGCTCATGATAATCCACACACAACCTCAACGATCCATCCGCTTTGGTTACAAACACAACTGGTGCACCCCATTCGGACACACTACGCCGAACGAATCCTTTATGTAAAAGATCATCAACTTGCACCTTCAACTCTTGCTGTTCCCTAGGCGCCATCCGCCTAAGAGGCATCACAACAGGTCTGGCTCCTTTAACTAAATCGATACGAAACTCAATCTCTCTATGCGGCGGTAATCCTTTGACCTCATCAAAGACATCCTCAAATCCATTAGAGATTGGCAGCGATGACAGTCCATCCCGTGGAACAACCAACGAATACATGAAGCTCATGAAGACGCCTTCCTCATGCTTACATCGTATCACAACCTTTCACCCTTCCACATTCTCGACTGTCACCACCAACCTTTCACAATCAACCTTTGCTGCATACTTCCTAAGCTAGTCCATACCCAAAATAATTCTGAACCCCGCAAAGTTCAGAACAAAACAATCACAAACAAAAGAGCAATCATGACTCGATACAATCAGACCACGACATAGCATACACAGACATGACGAACCCCCAACTGGATTAGTCACAACCAATGGTCTATCAATAATATCCGGTTTTAAACCCAACCGGCCTACAAGTTCATTACAAACAAAAGAATGCGACGCCCCAGTATCGAATAACACTCTAACTGGAACACCACATATGGAGAGAGTACCTTGAACCACCACACTCTTTCCTTTCTCTTCAGCAGTAGGAGCTTTTGAAGATGATGGAACAACCCCCAAAGCATAAGCTTGCACAATCTGCTTGTCCTTCCGCGGTTCTGGACAATTCTTCTTAATATGCCACGGCTTGTCACAATTGTGGCACTTCACCGGCACCTTAGGATTCTTGCAATCTCTAGAGAAATGGCCCTTCTGCTGACAATTGTTGCAGGTCACTTCGCCCTTCGGCCTCTTCTGGCCATCCTTACCCTTTTGCTGTTGTTGCTTCCTCTTCTTGTTTCCACCCTGCTGTGGTTTAAACTCTTCCTTGGTCACTGCAACAACAGATCCTTCTTTAGGAAATAGATTTTCGTGCCTAGGAGCTTTCTCCACAAGCTTCTCAAATGGATCGTCCAAATGATCCACCAACTGCCTCCCAAGATAATTGTCCAAGCCTGTCAGAAACTTCTCGTTCTTCTGATAAGGAGATTCAATATACGACCAGGCATACTTGGACAAAGCTTCAAACTCAGAAACATACTCAAGAACTGGTCTTCCATCTTGTTTGAGCTCCACAAACTTCTTAAACAGAACAGATTTCTGAGCTGTAGAAATGAACTTAGCTTCAAATCTAGCTTGGAATTGCTCCCAAGTAATTTCTTCCTCCGGAGTATCAATGGTGATAGAGTTCCACCAATCAGAAGCTCTTCCTTGAAGCTGTCTTGATGCAAGCTTCCTTTTGGTTGCATCCTCGATTCCCAAGTCATCAAAGATCCTTCTACAAGCATCTATCCATCTCTGAACTTCAATAGTTGACTCTGTTCCCAAGAAAACCTTTCCTCCAAGAGCAGTATAGTCTTTACACAGCTTAGCGAAATCCACCGATTTTGGAGTTTGAACTTGAACTCCAACATCTACTGATGGCCCCGGAGCTGGCATCCTTCTCATGATCGAAGTCACCACAGCCTCGAACATAGCAGCATAATCAGCAGCCCCCTCAGCAGCACGGCCTTCCCTAGCAGCTGGTCTCCCTCTTCGACTCATTCTTAATATCTATAAAAAGAAATGATTAATACACCTTGAGAACAACTGCATAAGGGGTTCAAATCCTTCTAAGCTACTATATTATATATAGTAATCATCCATCAAAATACAATTACGTCTCTCATACGTAGTTACGTCAGCGAGCGTTGGGTAAAATCGATTAACCAAAGCTCTGATACCAAATGTAACGACCGTCAATGACCCCTGCACTGAACATAGAAATAGTGCGCTGTAAAGTGTGCCAGGCAGCCATGGACGATTGCCAAGGTAAAGTTAAAACAACAGAATCTATCGTATTACTCACAGCGCATGGATAAAATACAATAGAGAATATATATAGTGAAGCATCTCAAAATAGAATCTCATCAATTAAGCTTCATAATAGTTGAATACAAACATCTAAATAGTCAATACATCAAGCCTCACTACATATCACTCAGAGAATTATACAAAGCAGCGGAACATCCAGTACATATAGTAAGAATATAATATGCAAGCCTCCAGCTCGTCTTCGTCATCAGCATCGTTGGAAACTAAGAACAGCACCTGTCACCTGCTACCTAGTCTGCCCATCCCAAAATGGATGAACAGCCCAAGGTAATAAGAGTTGAACATAAAACCTTGAGTCAGACAACAGTCTTAGTGAGCGGTAAATTAACTAACAACATACCAAAAGAGCATAAAGGTAAAAGGAATAGGAATCCAACCCTCCCACTCCACCTCTTCCTACAGTGATAGCCCCCAGACACACTAAGCAGAAATAAACATAGCAAAGCAGACATTTAAAGTAAAGCAATTATCACTCGACTCAAGGTCGGTGTTTTCCAAGTACAAACCTCCAAGGCCTAAACCAAGATCAGATAAGCACCTAGAAAACATCGCTCTTGAGACCGAATGATGATACAACCAAACATCCATGACTCTGGCTATCACTGTTATCATTGCTTCGATACCACCATTAATTTAATGACCGGCACATTCTTTCAGCCGTCCGTCAAGGGCCAATGGTAACCCCGGTTCTAGACAGAACTCCGCACGTCGTCGCAGCCCGTGCCTAGGACTATCGAATCTGCCCAGAGTACTCGAATACAATCATAGTCTTTAGGGACTATCAAATCTGCCCAGCGTACTCTTGCTTTGAGTCTGCTAGAACCTTCAACAACGATGAAATCTCAGCCTTCTAGTCATCCTCCTCGACGACTATTTCCATACTAGCTCAAGTGCCTCTCGAGCAAAACATTATCCTCAAACTCGAACCATTTCACCGAGTTATCAACATGCTTGGAATGATCCCGTCTGGATTAAACCAAGGCTATCTCATACCATGCCTCGCTTCATCTCATCATAGCAAAGCCTCATCTCAACATCAACATCATCAAATCTATCCATATGAGCTTCATCATCCGCCACATATGCCACGAGCAGCTTTTCCAATTCAAGAGCCTTTCCCTTAGCTTTTGAATCATCTTCGACCACCTTGTCCAAATCAAATCATCAATCAACTAATTTATAACAATCAATCAAGTCAATCATTAATCCAAGTAATCAAGCATTCAAACATGATCTAATAAACAATTATACAATAATGGCAATCTTGTAAATAAAGAGTCCAAATCTAACAAGCATGAATTATGAGCACTATCTCTACAACTTGATGAATGAACTTACATAGGTTAACATGTAGTAAAATGGATGTCAAATCATCATGAACAATAGATCTATACTTAAGTTTAAGAAAATGCATGGAAATCACTATTTTAACACCAAATCAAGCCAACAATCCGATATACTCCTTTGGATCCGTGTGAGAGATAACCACCACTCACCAAATCACCTAAACACCTTAAAAGCAACACACTTCAGATCTGGACAGCGAAGGATCTAACTCGATCTATCAAAATTCTACTTCAAACGATGAAATCTCTCTTCGATGGATGTAGATCTTCAATCTAAGCTCTTCGATCTTCGATTTGATCTTCGATTTGGATGAAAGAAATCACAAGATTAGAGTGGAAAAAAGAAGTGAAGAAGTGTAGAACTCGAGCTCTCAAAATGGCACCACTTCGTCGCTTCAAAATCCCGATCCCAAAAAGTGAAGAAAAACCCCGTATTTATAGGCTGGAAATTCCTTAAGTCGTTCGCCCCTTAAGTCGTCCACGACTTATGAAAACCCCACGACTTAACAAACCCTTCGACTTAACAGATCCTACGACTTAACCAACCCTTCGACTTAACAGATCCTACGACTTAACCAACCCTTCGACTTAACAACTCAGGCCTATGCGCATCCACGACCTAACGAGTTAGCAAGTACTACGACTTAACAAAATGTGGCCTAACGACTTAACAACAGTCGCGACCTAACATAGACACTACCTAACAACTTAAGTCCTTACGCGACCTAACGACTTAATTGGGTTACGTCTTTAATGACTCAATCACTCAGGCATACTACAGAAATGTCCTAACGACTTAAGCACCCACGCGACCTAACATAAGTCGTCTACGACCTAACATAGACACGGCCTAAACTTCAACGACTTATCCCATAATCCTTAAGTCGCTCGAACGACCTAGCTTCCTTAAGTCGTTAACCCGCTTAACCCCCTAGGTCTTTAACTTCCCTAAGCCACTAACTCTTAAGTCGCCAACTCTCTTAAGTCGCCAACTCTCTTAAGTCGTCTACCCCCTTAAGTCGCTCCATGACCTAACCTTCTTCACGACCTAAGTCGCATCACGAACAAACTCCTTAGGTCGCTCCAATCTCTTAAGTCGTCCCAAACTTCTATACGACCTAAGCTACTACACGACTCAAGCTTCGAACGACTTAACAATACTATCGATCTAATGACAACAGTTTTTACGATGTTTCGATCTGTAAAAATACGGGTCGTTACAACAAATTATTTATAATTTTCAATCTTGCTTATGAATCTAATGTATAAATAATTTATAACTGTAATGACCCAGAATATCTGTCATTTGAAATTCGTATATTTAATTGATTTTAAATATTAACAAGTAAATTTAATAAGCTGAGTAACTTAAATTTTGAATATCTGGATTTAATTGGATAATTAAATCGACAATTTAATATTTGAAATTCTAGAAATAATTGGAAATTGGGTTTAATGTGTATAAAAATGATTTGTAAAGTTATATTAAATCATATTGGAGTTATAATGATGTTTGTGAACTTTTAAAATTGAATTAAAAGTTAAATTGTGATAATTGAATATTTTAATATTTAATTGACGAGTGAAAATAGTCATTTTTCAAACAATCTTGGATTTCGACAAAACCTATTTCATTGGATCCATAATGTGATATTATTGTAAGGTTTCAAATTTTGTGTTAATCGGATTTACGGTTTGTTTGGGGCAAGCCAAAACGCATAGAAATCGTTTTAATTGATTTAATTTAAATTTGATCGTTTATTTCCGTAACTCGCACATATGACCGAATTAGCTCCTGAAACACGTTCCATTGTGTTCGGAACGCGGGTAAAACCTTAGAAACGCTAGCCGGCACGCTTCGTTTGGAGTTCGGAAAATTTTCGATGAATAGTGTTTTGAGAATTTTGTATAAAAGGACCCCATCTTTCACAATTTCCACTAAAACCCTAGCGAACTAGGTCTGGCCGCCAGTTTAACTTTTCAATGGCCGGTAATTCACGACTTTCTTCCTCAAATATCTCCAAATTCATACATTTTCAAGCTTCGGGTTCAACATGAAAGTTGTAGAGCTAATCGAGCTCTCGAAGATCAACGGTGGAAATCGATTTTCGTCGACCGGAGAGGGAGGAAATCACTCGCGTTCATCACACGTTCACACACGTTTTTTGAGGAAAAAGCATAGTCGAGCTCATCCATATCTTGGTCGATGGTAGCTCACGTGGTGGGCATTCGAGTGGAGGGCGCCGATCGTCTTCAAATGCAACGGAGTGGTCGCGATAAATCGTTGATAAGTGGCGGCTATGGGTTGTTTGTGCGTGCGTTTTTCACGTTGGAAGGAAGAAAGGGGCGCATGGCCCTGATGTGAAGGAGCAGATCTAACGGCCAGAAAAGTAGGGTTTGAAAATAAAATAGAAAAATGTAGATTAATTATCTTTTAATTCGTATAAACTTTGAAAATTCATATCTTGTTCATACGAGGTCGAAAATTGACGAAACGAATTGCATCGGGTTTGTTGTGACGAGCACTACGCAATGAAGCTGGATTGGAGTCGTTTGGCGCTAGTGATAATTTTGAGTAAAATTAAATGTGCGTTTAATTTTATTTGAAATAAAATGCTGCAACCGTTATTGAAAGCAAGGTGAGAACTCCTCACTCAATCTAATTTTGTTTCGATTTAAATTTTAAATGGTTAGATTTAAAATTGCTTGATTGTGTGAATTGAATGATGGTTGTTATCTATTGTGCTGAAATAAACCCTATACACCGCATATTAAGCGGAAGTTATTATATTAAAAACATATACCGCGATAATTCCACCGTGAAGTGGAATTGGTATTATATATGTATTTGGAGTTGATTTCCCACATTATATAGCGGATGAGACCCTATTGCGCCGCATAATAGCGGATAATATTTATAAATCCCATATACCGCGATATTCCATCTCGAAGTGGAATTAGTATTGTGCTAACATCTGTGGATGCAGGGAAACAGGTTGGAGGGATCCAACTGGATTCCTCAAATAATTGAATTTGTTTAATATTGTGTGTTGATTATTTATAATCGCCGTGTGATTAAATTTGTGGATTAAAGTTGTTGAAGGCTAAAATTTAGCCGGATATATTTTTGGTATCGTTGGATACCAGAAATAAATAAAAATTGGATTTTTAAAATTCATGTTGAAAGTTATTGAAAAAATTTATTTTTGAGAATTGGATAAATTTAAAAAGGAGTTTTAAAAAGATAAAAGTCTTATTTTTGAACTATATTGAATTAAATTTCAAATTTTGGAAAAAGGGCTTAGTAAAGAGATTTTTAAAAATATTATTTATAAGTTGAACATTTTATTTAAAATTTGGATTTTTAAATAGATTTGAAGAGATAAAGAAATTTATTTTAAAAAGGAAATAACTTTGGAAATTTATCTGACTTTAAATAATCAGATAATTAAATTAATCCTACTTATAGATGTTTGGATTATATTGGATGTTGAGTTGTTTGATATCTCTGATATGTGATGCTTTGTGATATATCCTGATGTGTGTTGTGATCTGTAATTTGTTTATCTGTGATATATATATATATATATATATATATCTGTGATCTGTGAATGAAAGATAAGCGTTATAGTTTATACCGCTTGTCAATTATATTGTTATATTTGATCTGTGATGGTTGAATGTTGTTGCACTATTGTGTTAAACCCGTGGACTATACAATACACACACCAATGTGGATTTCACGTGGAAATTGGTTAAGTCACAGATTTTTGACAATTCTAAAGATTGAATTTTTGAATCCAAAATAGTTTTGGAATTGGAATTGAAAGTTTTTGAAAGTGATTTTCAAAATAAGAGTTATTTTAAATAACTTAATAAAATTGGAATTTAAATCATTTGATTTAAATTTTGAATTCAATACTTGAAATTGAATTCAATGATTTGGGAATTATGGTCTAAAAGATTATGCAAGTATAAAAGGTGTTTATATGGGTTTTTAACCATTTAAAAATATGGTTTTGGAAATTTAAATTTATATTCAAGTTTATACTTGGATGGCTTTAACCTGTGTAATTGTAACTAGTTTTTCCCAAAACGGAAACTATCTGTTTTCAAATAATAATGGCTTTCATAAAGTAAAAAGATTTCCAATTTGTATCGAAACATTCCAAGTTGAAATGAAATTGTGAATAGTATGAATTAACCTTTGTGAAGATGATTAAGCTTTATTTTGAAATCAAAGAAGATTTTAAAAGGTGTATCTTTTATATTATAAAAGACTTGAATTGTGAATAGTTTTGAAAGCTATAAGTTAAATCTTGATTTAAAGATTTAATGGGTTAATCCAATTGAAATGGAAATGATTTGGGAATCTGTGAATGAATCTTTGTGAAACTGGGTAAACTTTGTGAAGTAAATCTTTTTGTTTAAAGATTTAAAATGGTAATTTGTTTAAACCATTTAAAGGAAAGGATTTGGGTAATAAGTTGTGACTTAATTGAAATCCCTATATCCATATGTTTTAAATATTGTGCTCACTATTCGGGTTAGCCGGGAAAAGACCTTTGTGTCATATAACCCATTCCGAATTAGTGATACGATGATATGGATCGCATTGAAGACCGGTGGTGAAGACCGGGTATTTGTGAAAACGATAGGATGACCTATCGATTGTCTCTGCACCGTTAGCTACGGTATAGAGATTTCCTTTGTGATGGGAAGTTCGATCGGGATTGTGAATACCCGGATTGCAAGGGCTTCTTCGGAAGTGCCTTCGGTTCTGTTCGAACACGTAACGGACTTGTATGGTTACATGTCTGACATTACATTTTGAGATATAAAGCTGATTTCTTTCAAATACATTTCTGTTGGTGGCGGAGAATTTATTCTCTTACCTTAACACCCTTCTTTGAGACGTACTAGCTTAGAGGTTATGTAGTTGAAGGTTATCAGTGATATAATCCCAATTTGGTAGTGTGGCATGCCGAGTGTTGTTGTGTGATGATTATTTATTGATCATTTGTTGATCAAAGCGTGGCTTTGTGAAAAAGCATAGCTTTGTGGACGAGACCTCTTCCGACCTCACAACCCGGAAATGGTCGAAATAGGAATATGCGGCAAGGTAATGAGGGTCGCTCCCTTTAGGGTATGTCATTTCCTTCTGGAAAAGGGTGGTATCAGGTATGGAGCCCTGGTATTTAACCTATGTGGATACTCCAATCTCATTTACTGTGTGATTGCTGTGTGATCGAGGCGCCTCGGATAAAGGTCCCAAAGGACCGGGGGGTGTCATACTCGAGTAGTAGTTACCTAGTGTAAGAGGTAACCCGGCCTTGTGTTGGTAGAGATCCGGTTAGGTTCTCGGGATGTCCCGCCAGAGGCGATCCCATGTGGCAGTAGGAAGTTTCTTAGCCTGACCATTTGTTGGCAATCTATCTTCCAATACGAACCTTGTACGGTTTTAGTTGTAGAACCTGCCATTTACTTATGGTGGTCACCGCTGTTTAGGTGGTAGCTATAGTAGGCATAGTTCGAAATGTCTATGCTGGCTAAGATTAATATTATACTTTCGAAATGTTTTCTGCACTATGCACTAATAATAATAAAATCAAATGATTTTGCGTAGTAAGCATGTTGACTATCATAAGAAGAAATCTCCTCCAATTCTGCGTTTGCATTGTGTGTGTGGCGGGAGGTCTTATGGTAGTTTTATTTTCAAAAAGCAATGCAGATGTCTTTTACTTCCTTTGTTGTTGTTTTAATGATAATAACTGTTTTAAGTTCTCACACCAGTCACCATGACTGACCTGGTGTTTATTGTTCCTTTCCTAAACTCTGGGTGCCCATAAATTTCCACACGGGCAGCCTAGAGTCAGGTTATCAGGTCATTCTGGATTCAGGAGATGCTGTGGAGCTTAGTGGCGAGCTGGATGGCGAGACGTATCACTTGTATATGATATTATTATTCCGCTGTGTATTCTGTATGAGGACAAGTTTGTATAACTGTCCATTGATGTATTGTGTGTATATTGACTCTGATGATGTAATGTATAAATTGATATAGTTTTTGATTAAATATTATTCATTTATCTATTATATGTTGTTCCGCTGCGAATGTGAGATTCTGATATTGTTTCTATTTCTGTGTTTTTCTATTCTCTTTTTCTTCTGTCTTCTTCTACCTCTTCTTTTTAACCATAACAATTCGGTTTTCCGGCATTTGATTGCTCAGCAGTAAATACAATGGACGTATTAATGTCGATTTTTGGAAGTCGAAAATCCCGAGTCGTTACAATAACTTTACTAATTGTCTATCTTGCTTAAGCTAATGCATATTTTTAATTTATAAATCTTAAAACAAATTCATTATGCAAAAAGATAATTAACGTAAAATAATATGCATTTTAGTTCAATTTGTAGATTGTTATTGATATCAAAATTTTGCATACTAATAAGTGTAAAAATATGTCCAACTTGAGAATGAATATGTTTCTTTTGGTATATACAGCTAAAGATTAAAGTAAATTAAGTTATTTACTAGTTGAAGTTTGAATTCAAACTAAGTTATGAAGCCAAATAAATTAATTAATTACTATTATATGATTATTGAAGGAAAACATAATTTAAAAATGCATCTATGCTTGAGTCTAACAAATTCATGATGCTTGGACTCGATTCTGTCTTTGAAATTATTTTGTAGTTTTCAAATTTTAGCGAATATGTAAATTGACTTTTACTACTTACTATATTCAACAGTACATACAAAGTATAACACCCTTTCGACCTCTTTTTATATTACCTACAACATCAAACAAAAAATGCAGTGCATAAGCATGGATCATTAAAAGATAAAAGATAGTATTTTTTGGGAAAATTTATGCGCGTAGGCCACTTTCAAAAGGTAATAAAAGAAACACACCTTTTTTATTACAAAAACATGTCTGCTTCTCTAACTTTGCAATTAACACTTGATAAATTTTTATATTGGCATGTGTGTATCATCATAAAATTTATTTATTGATTCAATTAAATTTTTTGAAATCATGGACTAACTTAATTCAAATAAATGTTAAACACCTTATTATTGTTCTTTGTTGTTCTACTCATAGGAGATATATCTTGTGACGCCCCACCTCTATACTCACACTAGCCAAGGACACTACTGAGTAATGCTATCGACTAGCACGAAGAATAAGGCTGTTGAGGAGCGACCATTTGTGTAATTGCTTTGTGCGAGTACCGATATGTCAGATAATATAACTTACATTTCATTTCAAGAGGAAACCCGACATATCAAATACAAACTCAAAGCTACCACATAGTGGCTAGGGAGCCTTCGGAAACAAATATAGAAATAAACATAACACAAACCTATCACAGATATTCATATCACAAAGGCGGAAACAGATATGAATATAACACATAGAAAGGTACAACAAAGTAGTGGTCAAACAAGATCCACCACACCACAAAAGAATAGATATAAGTGCTAGACAAAAGAATAAATGTACATCAAGGGGTCTCTATCTCAAATGTATACTAACAAAAACTACTATGCCAAAGTAGTTAGTCAAAAGTCAGGTGAAGGACCATGATAAGAAGTCAAGCAGGAGCACCTGAAATACCTCGGTCTAACCCGAGTATTATTTAAGAAGAAAATAATAAACGGATCAGTCTAGCTATAAATATCATATAAAATGAGATAGGATAAGGGATATGACCAAAAACGTATGATAACAAAAATGTCATACCATGACAAGTATACATAAGGTAACAACAAAAATGATACAATATCTCAAATATCTCAAGCATCCAAAAAGAATAGCATTATTTAAATTATTCACCAAAACACAAATATTGATAGAGCTTATCAATGTAATCCACGAAAATTGGTGAAACACAAATTCTAGAAATCATCAACTAGAAATCCAGAAATCACAAAGGGGGGAAGGCCTATCACAAATGGGAGCATGAAAACTCACCAACACGTGTATCACAAATGGATCTCTATCCCATGGTCGCTAACCATAGAGCCGGTGCCACGACATAGTACAGCGAACGCCCGAGGAACCAGAAACTCAAATAATCCAGAACATCGACGTAGTACAGCGTTACGACCGATGAACCAAACTCAAATAATCAGGCACAACGACGTAGTACAACGAACGCCTAATGAACCTGAACACAAATAATCCGGAACATCAACGTAGTACAGTGAACTCCCGATGAACCAAACTCAAATAATACGGAACAACGACGTAGTACAGCGAACGCCCGATGAACCGAACTCCAATAAGCCGGAACAACGACGTAATACAACGTTACGCCCGATGAACCAAACTCCATAATACCATAGGTCGCTAGCCTATAAAAATGAGATGAAGCTCCATAAATCGAGGTACAGTCCCCTCATGTGGACAAAAAGACATCACAAATCGCTAGTATAAACCATAAAAAGATCATCATCGATCATCAGGAAGTGTCGATTACACTAAGCTAGTAAATAAATGAGTTTAGCTTCATGTCCCATAACCACTAGCTTAACTTAAATATTTATGAACAAATTGTAGATTTCCACTCGAAAGTTGTCACAAGATTTCAATCGAACAAGTCTAAGAATTAACCGACAAAGTAAACGCAAGCGTTTCATACCACTTGTTTTGCTAAGCCGTTTAATTAGATTTCTCATACAAATGAGGTAAAGGTTTGTATATACTAATAGATTGGAAAACTATTTTAAAAGAGAGCTTTATATTTAAAATAGTGTTGAAAACATCTTTGTGAAAGAGTTTGAATATTTACTAGTATAGAAACCTTTGTATTTGAAAGTGACAAATCGCAAAAATGATTGTAGAAACAATCAATCACCAAAGATTCACATTCGAAGACGTGAATCAAATCCATAAAAATCGATACCGAATCCATCAAAATGGATATTCCCAAAAATCCCGAAAAAGAAGTCATCAAAGTCGATAAATGATAACAACAATTCGGATCAACACGAATCGATTAAAAATTGGAAACCCATGCAAAATATGCAAATTGGGCTGAGACAAGCAGATCAGTCGACTGAACCAAGTGGTCGGTCGACTGATACTATGCCCGAAAACTTTCAATTTCCAGTTTAGTCGACTGAACACAGAGGTCAGTCGACTGATACAAGGACAGGAATCTTCTGTCCCCAGGTTCAGTCGACTGAACACATAGGTCAGTCGACTGATACAGGGACATGAATCTTCTGCCCCCAGATTCAGTCGACTGAACCTACAGTTCAGTCGACTGAACTGTGATCTGCAGTATTCTCAGCCTTGCTTCTATGAAGGGCGAAATCCTACCAGAAATGATCGATCGAGCAACAGCGACTAGGGATTTATGCCAAGTGGCAACCTAGCCTTATAGGCTCTTCGATACACCCCGGTAAACATGTTCAAACGTCCATAAAAGGATTTTCACAAAATTGGACTTCAAAAACCAAAAATTAGAAAATTCACCAAATCAATCCAAATCAAAAGCAACTGAACACAAATAGATGTTAGGAATTCATACCTAACAACAATGAAAGCTATAGACGTAGATGTGAGTTCAAAAACTCACCTTTTAAACTCAAAACACAAGTGAGAAGCTTTAAAACAAAGGAGAGACCAATTCCTCTTCAATTTCAACTCAAGAAGCCCCAATCTAAGCTAATAAGCAAATATTTCCTAAGTTAGAGTTTAGGAATTTCTGAAATTGAAGAGACATAGAGATGGAGAAGATGAAGAGGATGCTTACATAAGCTTCTCTTTGATTTTGGAGCAAGAACTTGAGTTTCCAAATCAAAATAGGGTTTGGAATTTCTATTTCCAATCTTTTCCCCCCATTTCTCTTGAGCTAGAGTGTTAGGAAAAGAAATGAGTAAATGAGGAGGAGAGGGGGTGGAGTGTTAGGGTATTAGTGGGTTGAAACCCAAACCCAAAGCCCAAGTAGAAAAATAGCAAATTCTACTCAACTCCAAACATATCGATGTTTATACTCAAAAAAGTTGTAAACGCCATTTTGGACTCAATGGAAGTGGTCTCGAGTCCCAATTCGACTGTTTACAAAAAGTAACGTTTCGTACTTTAATCAGATTAACGATGCTATATTTAAATAAAACATTTAAATATACAATCGTAAAATATGCGGGTTTTTACATATCTAATCACTCTTATAATGTCATAAGTCAAGCACATGCAATTGTGCATCAAAAATCCTCTTTCCATCATTAGGATCATATTTTGTAATTTATTGTCAGGATATAAACATTAACGTACCCTTTTTCATAATGGTAAGTATATAATGAATCAATTCTTACTGTGATCAACTCATGCTTAACAGAATTAAGAAAACAAATTAATAAAACCTAACAGATTACGAAATTTCACTTATGCTACAATTAAACAAGCTAATATGTCATTCTAATATTGAACCTCATTAAGAAATACAAATAATTTTTTTATTACATATACTGACAAAATAAAAATTTAGTAAGGTGATCATGAAAGTATTTATATAATAATATTACAAAACTCAATAAATAAATGAAACTAAGAATCATAACCTAAAATCTACGTTAAATCCAATTTTAGTGGAGAAAGATATTTGATTGAAAATTTAGGAAATAAAATTACCTTTAGCAACGAAAGATTATGAGGACCCATTTCTTCGACTTTCGGAAATTGACATTAATACATCCTCAATATTCACGTGCTGCAAATCCAAGTGCCGGAGAGGCAGATTCTCAAGAGTAAAAATGAAAATAAAGACAGACAGAATCTCACACGAATGAAATAACATATATTATTTCAACATAAACTTTACATTAGAAATTTAAATACATTTATCAGAGTTAAACATGGACATTTATAATTTTTGTCTTTACAAATGCGGAAAATTTTACGCGAGTGTGGTGGAAACAGATAAAAATATTCAGAAGAATCTTCTAACTCCATGCTTCGAGCTCCATTCAGATTTCTCCTAATCCGAACCTGACTGTTTGGCTGGCCGGGAAAATTAGGGCACATAGAGTTTAAGGGAAAGGAAAATAAACTCTTGGTCGGTCATGGGGACTGGTGTGAGAACTCAAAAATACGCGTTTTGAAAAAAAAAAGGTATCTCATAAGACCACGCCGCACATAAACACGGAACGGGTTTTTACCTTATGATAACTGAATATTAATTACATAAAAATAAAGGATATTATTTTTAATGACATTTCTTTAAAGGCATTTGCAAGTAAATTTATTAATCTTAGCCGAAATTATTACATTATTAAATTTCAGCATACCACCTTGTAATACAAGGTTTTCTACATCTAAAATCTTATGGGCTCTTATTGGAGAATGGGTTTCCATACAAATGACCAGGTGAAGGGACTACCATTCGGCAGTACACCTCTATAGGAATGTACCAAGACCCAACTGATGGTCCTCTACCAACACAAGACCGGCCTACCTCTAACTAGATAGTACTGAATATGTCATCACCCTGGTCAATACCGACCTATCCGAGAGCTCTCTTCGCATACACCACATTAATTTAATACCCGACGTCATAGCGAGAATAAATATATCTAGAAGGCGATGATCATACCCTAATGGTTGCGAACCACACAACCTTGCTACATCTACCATGTTTCGGTCATTTTCGGATGTGAGGCTTGACGTGATGATTACCTTTCCCATAGCATGTCATCTTTCCTCTTTGAATGCCACATTTCCAATCCATAATCACCCAACTGATTTCTAGAAACATATAACTCCTGAGCTCGTACGTCTCAGGAAAGGGTGTTAAGCTAAGAGAAGTTTCCTTCTCCACCACCAAACAGATGATACGTTTATAGAGATCACTTAACTAGAAATGCAATGTTAGACATTCGTCCATACAAGTTGTCCACGAATAGGACAAACCGAAGGCACTCCCCTACCTTATCTTGTCGGGCGTTACCCCTAGGATTAGTAGCGATTAGTCCTTGCATTGGATATTTCATAATGAAGAGACTACTGCTACTATATGTATATTGGGAGTTTATCTCCAAATGATCAACAAGCGTCCTTCATTACGAAAATCCCAAGTATCATATCCATGTCTTCACTTCGAATATGTAAATTGGTTTGAAGTGGTCTTCGGATAGGAATTACCCAAATCCGACCTTGGTCACTTCAATCCAATCATCGATAAAAAGATGTTCTATGAATAGGGAATCATTCTTTAATTGCTTAAGTTCTTTTTATCAAAAACATATTTTAGATATATATTAACTTTAAAACACTTTTTTCGGTATATACAGAATCATTAAACCTCTTTTATCAAATCCTTGGATTATTTTAACCCATTTTTAAACTGGGAATAATTCGAAATCATTTCATTTTTCACTTAGGAAAACATTTCCAAATCATTTCATTTAAATCTTAACAATGATTTCTTAATTCAAAACTCATAATTTGATTTAGTTAAAACCATGTTGTCTAGGACGTTAATCCAAAACCAGTAAATATTAAGTGAGAAGAATCTATAGAAATCATCTAATTCTACTCAATATCAATTCCTGTATTCAACAAATACTATAGACAATATAATGGCGAAATCATCCTTTAAATTCCATGAATAGTACGAGTTTCCTCTTCGAGCTTTAACACCGAGTATAAGAAGATCATCTCTATAAAATCAAAGTTCTATTTAATTTAAATTTGGAAATTTTAAATCTTTTTATACTTAACTCATTTTCGACATTTTGACTTGTTTATCCATCGTCCGGGAAGAGGCCAGGTTATCCAGGGCACTGGGTTCTCCTAAAAATCTCCTTAGTTTAAGCACCTCACATCTGGATCTCACGAATTGGAATGACTTTTATAAGCTATATTAATCAAAACGACTTTTTATTATTTGAAAATTTATTTTTATTACTCAAACCACTTTTAAAACATTTTCAAACATTTATAAGATTTATTCCATATTTTTAAACAAATTTAAAACATCATTTCCAAAGTAATCCAGTTTTTGATTCCGAATTGCAAAACGTAGTTTTTCCAAAACTTGTTTTACTCATATTTCAAAATCTACTCATCAAAATCTCGATTTTATTTCATCATTGGAAAACTATGGATAAAATAGTTTGGAAAATTCTTACCTTGAAGAATTCCGAGCTATATCCCTTCTTTTACACTCGTTTGACTTTAATGGCGTGAAATCGCAAACTACCATTACGCGACACGCCTATTTTTGACTATATTTTCAATTACTTTCAAACTTCACCGAAACACTTTTAAATGTTTATAAAACATTTCAAACTCATTTTAAACCAATTTTAAAGAGTTTTAACATTCCATATACACAAATTCCTTAAATCAAGGAAAGTGATTTCCTTTGTGCTTATCGATGTGTATTTCTATGACTTGCATATATATTCAACATTCATACTTAAACAACCAGACTTGATGATCAAAGAATAATAAACATCCATTTTCAAACATCATATCATCATCCAAAATATAATATAATAGTTTAGGAGTTCTCACCATCATTACTTCTCAACTTTGCTAAATGGACAATAGCTCCGCTAGGATCGCATGAAAGCTTTTGGAATTGGTCCTTAGACTCTTGTGAAGGCTCGGCCAAGATTTGAAGAGGATGGCCAAAATTTGGAAGAGAAGTGGTAGAGCTTCGACCATGAATTCTCTAAACAGACCCGAAAATAGGTCATCTTATCTCAGACTTTTGGACATTCTACTCTTTGAATTTAGAAAAGTTGTCAACATAAAAGTTGTAGGAAATTCTTTTCTCTACGGTTTTATAAAATAATCATCCAATTTGGATTTGTTATAAAGAATTTATGGTCAAGAGAAGAAGAGTTATTCTCGGATTTGTGAAAATAAAGCCCGAAAATGCGCTGTAAAAAAGTGGAATTTTGACATACTTAGTCTCAAAAATGGAAGAAATGCTAAACATGAAAGTTGTAGCCACTAGAATTTTACATGGTTTGTTAAAGAAATATTACTTTATTTGGACCTGTTTTGGAGGAGTTATACTCGAATAAAAAAAGAGGTATTTTCGGCCATTAAAACTGTGCTAAAAAATGCTCTGGAAACAATGGAGTTTTGAGCATAGCACGGCTTAGAATAGGAAGAAGTGGTCAATTAGAAAGTTGTAGCCACTAAAATTAAAAATGGTTTAGAAAAAGGAATTGCACCATTTCGTTCAGATTTGAGAGTGTTATGAAATAATGAAGAAGAGGTAAATGGGTGGGTATTTATAGGCAAGTGGGGAGGTAGAAAATATCTCCACCTTACATCATCCGTCATCACCAAACATCATTACATCCACCCCCTGCCTACATCATCCTAGGATGGGCTGAAGTGATCCTCACATAGATGCATCCATGTACTTGTCCATGTATGTGATGATGGTGTTGAAATGGTGAGTTGATGTTTGCTTTTTGGCTACTTAAGTGTTAAGTCTTTGAAAATTATTTAATTATTTTGTAATATATATATATATATATATATATATTTAAGTGTTTATGTACACATGTATATGTTATCATGTGTAGGTGAAATATATACGCATGTACATGTATTGCACAATACTTCGAACAACTTCGAACAACTTTTGTTTATTAAATCGTTGAAAATCGAGAAACCGATTATCGGTCACATTTTTGCTTCTTAGTTAACGTACATATATTTGTAAAAAAAATTTGAAATCAGATTTCTTATCATTTAAAATGAATTAAAATGATCACATTTGAATTATAAAACTATATAAGTTAATATTAAAAATTATTTACAATAATTGCTATTATACCGATAAAGCGATATTGATTTTTCTTTATAATTTCAAATTACTTTTATAACTTTATAAAACCATTATAAATTATTTAATATCACTTTATAACTATTCAAAATGAATTATTATCATTTAAAATTATTATTTGAATAAAAAAATAATTATTAAATCATTAAATCTCCATTTAATTTAATAAATCAATTATTATACTTTAGGGCATGACTAACAATACCATAGTTATATTAAATTTTCTAAAATACAATACTAGTTATCAATAAAACAGTTTCTTTCATTTTATCGATTTAATCCTGAGGAAAATATTTTTGTAAATATCTATTCAAAATAAGATTACTATTACTTATTATCACTCAAAACAATATTATTTGTATTATCAACCTTTTATTTGAATTTTTTTAAAAATAAATGTAATTTATCATAGTGATAAATTTGTGGGGCGTTAGAGACTTCCCCTTAAAGGAATTTCATCCCCGAAATTACCCAAAACAAAAACCCAAAGGTTTTGCACAAAAAATTTATTTTTAAGCTTACACCCGTACGATGTATATTGACCATTTGTACACAATATATGTTTCGATCTACTATTCGAATTCACAACTTTACTTCCGAACTAGACTTTTATCAGGCTTTTTGATTAAAACTTTAGTTTTTCTTGCATAGCTCTCAATTATGTTAGAAACTCAAGTATCCAACCACAAATCCTCATCAATGTTCGTCGTCAAGAATCAAGTGATAAATATTTTTTTGGATAAGTGTCAAACATGTCAAAGTTCTACACTCGAATCTTAGATTAAATAATGTGACGAAATAATCCACATACTTTGTTGGGTGCATTTCCTCCACCACCGGTCCAGAACCTCTCCAACAACCACCGGTCCAGATCATGGCCGGACCAAACCCCGCCTTCTCCACCGAACTAACCTTCTCCTCTACCACCGAACCAGCCACACCGAACCAACCTACCACCCTCGACCGAACCAGAAGCCTCTCCGAATCCACACCACTGGTCCAAAGCCTCACCAGACCGGACCATCCTCCTACTACCGAACCAAGAGATGAAGCCACTATCACCGGTCCAAAGTCTCATCAGACCGGACCATCCATTCATCACCGAACCGAAGCCTAGAAGGCATTACCGGACCAATGTTGCCAGGCTAGATTGCTTCAGCCCCGGCCCACCAGCACCTATATACATCCAGGACCCCCGCCTCACTCTATAAATAGAGGGGCAGGGGTACAACAATGGGAACAAGTTTGAGAGCTCAAGCACGGAGAGAACTTTCAAACAACTTTCTTTTACTTGTATCAAAGCTTTATACTTGTAATCTAAACAAGAGAAGAGAAATAACATATAAAGTGGACGTAGGCACATTCTGGCTGAACCACTATAAATCTGCGTGTCTTTTTATAGTTTAGCCCCTGCTTTTCATATATTTGCATAAATCACCCAAATCACTAAGAACAACATAAGATCTACTAAATCATACGACTTTGAGGTGTTTGTCCATTTTTTGTGCAAACATTTTTGGTGCTTTCACTGAGAAAACTAGAAGCTCGAAGCTTCTGCTTCATCCACTTAACATTTTTCCTAACAGCATCGTTCGCCACTTGGAAAACATGCCTCCCAAACAGAGAAAAGATGTTAACAAAGGAAAAAACATCGCATCCAGCAGTCTTCCAGATCCAGCTGTCACGAATCAAGTAAATCGTCCTCCTCCAGCAGCAGTACCAAATGAAGGACAGGCTAATCCGACCACTCCTGCCACAGAACAGCCCGCAGCAAGAAGCCTTGGTGGACCATCTCATGTCACGCATAAGGGATGCTGAAGAGTCCAACCGCAACACTAAATCATGGGGCGAGTCCCAGTCTGGAGGATCTCAAAGACAACAAAGGTCTTCCTTCTTCGAAGGAGCTAACGGCAGAAGTAGCCATGGTAGGAGCCGAGATCGAGCACAGCCCGAAGTTAGGCCTGAGGAAACGTTTGGTACCGAACCCAACAGGGGAGGTACCGGACGAAGGTCAACTGTAGCTGAGCCTGTCATACTGCCTAACCACGGAAACGCCAGTGAACGGGGCCGAGCTAGAGTCCAGCCCGAAGTTGGACCCGAGGAAGTGCTTAGATCAGAACCCAACAGGGGAAGATCAAGGCAAGGGCAAACTGTAGCTGACCCTAGCATGCTCCCAGAAGATCAAAGGTAGCCATTGGAAAATATGAGGAATGATAGACGATACCATCCCTATAGGTCAACTGGACGGAATCAATCCCACAGAACAGAACCAAACTCATTTCTATCTGCTCCAAATTCTGATGAAAGGATGGCACGCTTATTCAGAGAGTGCGTCCAACGGGAGCAAAGAGATCGAGGGATAGTGCTAGGGTAACCAGCCCTTTCGCTCGCAATATCGAAATTGCTATCACCCCCCGAGAATGGAAGATGCCAACAATGGAACCTTACAAAGGAACCTCCGACCCCGTTGTACACTTACAGAGGTACACACAACATATGCTCATGAGTGGAGCGACAGAGGGAGTACTGTGCAAATGCTTTCCGCTCTTCTTAGCAGATCTCGCTACCTCCTGGTTCTGTCATCTACCCCAGGGATCCATCAGCTCATGGGAAGTGTTGAAAGAAAAGTTTATCAGTCAGTTCCGCATTCATGTGGAACAACCCAAGGACGCTTATTCCTTATCCAGCATCAAACAGAAACCTGGAGAGAAACTGCAGCAATACCTAACCCGATTCAATGCCGCAGCAGCCGCAGTCCAAGATGCTGATGAGAAGCATATCCTAATGGCCCTCTGTAGTGGTGTGCATCCGGACACTAAATTTGCTAGAAGGTTGACAAAAGAAAAACCAGCTACTTTACCCGATTTCTTCCATGAAGCCGGGAAATATATGAGGCTTGAGGATGCTGCCATTGAGGGGCAGTCAGGATAGCAAAATAAGGCAACTCACAGCAACGCCCCTACTGTAGCAAGGGACGTTCGAAGAAATGATTCAAGAGACAATGCTGTGGGCAAGAAGGGAGAAAAGCGCCTATATCGACCTGGACCGAGATTCGACACTTACACTCCTTTGAACGAGACCGTCGAAAATATCTTCCTTGCCACCCAAGGCGAAGTTAGATACAAACGCCCACCATACAAGAAGGAATCAGATAACGCGCAGAAGTCTGGAAAGTTCTGCCGCTTCGACGAATCTCACGGGCATGATACCAATGAATGCCATCATCTCCGGGATCTGATTGAGGAACACATCAGAAGGAAGAAACTGGAATGCTATGTAAAAAGTCAGGACAGGACTCCAGCTCCTGCCAATGAAAACCCAAGGCTACCCTCACCGGAGACCGGCAGAGGAAACCGCAACGCTAGCGGCTCTAGTCAAGAGAAGATAGTGGTCCATACCATCTCAAGAGGACCACACATCGCAGACAAGAGCTGGAAAGAGATGGAAAGATACAGAAAGTCGCTTAGAGACAGTAAAGACTGTGTCAATGCGGTTATAGAAGAACGCCACCCGAAACAGAAAGAAAGTGATGACATCACATTCGGTAAGCGTGACCTAGTAGGAAGGCAATACCCTCACATGGATCCTATGGTTATCTCTGCCCGGCTCGGTCCCGCCGAAGTCTACCGAATCCTAGTAGACACTGGAAGCTCAGTAAACATCCTGTTCAAGCACGCATTCGACAAAATGAAGCTATCAATGAAGGATGTATCTCCCTGCGATAAGCCACTACACGGTTTCACTGGGGATGCAAAAATGCCCCTCGGGCAACTGGACCTCTTTGTTGAGATTGGAAGCCATCCCCGCTCCGTTGTACGGAAGCAGACGTTTATGCTAATAGAAAACCATTCGGCCTACAACGCCTTCTTAGGAAGACCAGCCTTGTCTGACTTCCAAATTGTCCTAGCCCCATGGTGCCTAAAGATGAAGTTTCCAACGGACAATGGAATAGGGGAAGTAGAAGGAGACCAGGACGTTGCTCGAGACTGCTATGTGACTGAACTTCGCAACAACCACAGGAAGGATAAAGGGAAGGGTGTAGAGATTTCCCTCTGCACAAAAAGTCTAGAAGCATAGCAACTAAAGAGAGCCCCTCCTCTTCGATATACCAGCGACCCTTTCAATGAATTAGACCCTAGGGACAAAGAGGAGGAGGCCACCGCCGAGCCTGCAGAAGCTATGGAGTTTATATCTGTAGATAAGCACGACTCAAGTAGACTATTGAAAATTGGGTCCCAACTAAAAGCAGAATTGAAGGAACAACTCATCGATTTTCTCCGCCACAACTTGGATGTATTCGCATGGTCACACGCTGACATGACCGGAATCTCCCCCGACATAGCATGCCACGTATTAAACATTGATCCTACCAAGGCGCCCGTAAAACAAAGAAAGAGAAGTATGGGGGCAGAGCGATCAGCAGCCCTCGATGAAGAAGTAAAGAATCTACTCGCCAATGACTTCATACGAGAAGCTATCTACCCGGAATGGATCGCTAACCCGGTGTTGGTAAAGAAGGCTAATGGGAAGTGGCGAACCTGCATTGACTTTTCCAACCTAAACGACGCCTGCCCAAAGGATTGCTTCCTACTTCCCCGAATCGACCAACTTGTAGACAGCACAGCCGGGCACGAGCTCCTATCTTTTATGGACGCATACTCAGGATATAACCAAATTCCTATGCATGCTCCCGACCAAGACCACACTAGTTTCATCACTGACCGGGGTTTATACTGCTATAAAGTGATGCCTTTCGGACTTAAAAATGCAGGAGCCACCTACCAGCGCCTCGTCAACAAGATGTTTGCAGGGCTAATAGGGCAAACTATGGAAGTATACGTGGATGACATGCTGGTAAAGTCAAGGAAAGCCGACGATCACATAAGCCACCTAGGCAAGATGTTTCAAGTACTCCGCCAGTATGGAATGAAGTTGAATCCTCTAAAATGCTCCTTTGGGTGTCATCAGGAAAGTTCTTAGGATTCATCGTCCATGCCAGAGGGATTGAAGCAAACTCTGAACAAGTCCGAGCGCTAAGGGATATCAAGATACCTTCCACTCGAAAGGAAATGCAAAGCCTAAACGGAAAAGTGGCCGCCCTAAGCCGATTCATCTCCAAGGCGACGGACAAGTGCGTCCCCTTTTTCGAAGCTCTAAAGAAAGACAAAGGAAAGTTCGAATGGACTGACGAATGCTTAACCGCTTTCCTTAACTTAATCGAACACCTCCAGAAACCACCGGTACTCTCGACTCCAAGCGAAGGCGAAGAATTATACCTATACCTTGCTGTGTCATCTCACGCCCTAAGCGTTGCCTTGGTAAGGGAAGACAACTGCACGCAGCGGCCAGTTTACTTCGTCAGCAAGAGGTTTACGGGGGCAGAAGTCAGATATCCTAAACTTGAGAAGCTAGCATACTGTTTACTAATCACATCACGGAAACTGCGTCACTACTTCCAATCCCATTCCATCAAAGTTCTGACCGATCAGCCACTAAGGCAGGTACTCCATCGCCCCGACACTTCTGGGCGACTACTTAAATGGTGCATTGAAATAAGTCAGTATGATATCACCTATCACCCTCGCAGCGCTATCAAGGGACAAGCCATGGCTGATTTCATTGCGGAATTCACCACCAATGAAGATAAGGAGCAATTGGAAATAGCAGAAGAAATCAAGTGGAATCTCTTTGTGGATGGTGCATCAAACGAACAAGGCTCGGGGGCAGGTGTGGTAATAATCACTCCCAGAGTAAATAAGCTGCATTATGCTATAAGGTTGGAGTTCGCTGCCACCAACAACGATGCAGAATATGAAGCAGTGATAGCTGGATTAGAACTTGCCATAGAAATCGGAGCCAATTCTTTGTGTCTTCATAGCGATTCTCAACTTATTGTTAATCAAATACTAGGAGAATTCCAAGCTCGAGAAGAACGACTCATAGCATATTTAAAGAAGACCAAGTTACTTCTCAGCCGATTGGACCACTACTTAGTCAAACACATCCCTCGGGAAGAGAACCGAGAGGCCGACGAATTGGCAAAGCAAGCAAGTATGAGAGACATCGCCATCTTCGGAGCAGTGACCATCTCAAAGCAACTGACCCCAAGTTTTGAGCAAGTGAATCTAATAGCTGCGACCGAAGAAGCAACTTGGATGACTCCCATCCGAGACTACCTACAAAGCGGCATACTACCCAACGGGCGTAACGAAGCCAAGAAAATCTTGAGGAAAGCTTCCCGCTACACAATTCAAGAAGACATCCTCTATCGGCGCGGATTCTCTAACCCGTTATTAAGGTGTGTCGCTGGGAGGGAAGCCAAGGAAATCTTATCCAACATTCATCAGGGAAGCTGCGGAGATCACACCGGAGGGCAGACATTAGCAAAAAAGATACTCCGATATGGATATTTCTGGCCCACCTTAAGCAAGGACGCCTTGGATTTCGTCAAAAAGTGTGATAGATGCCAGAAGTTTGCTAAGATTCCACGGCTGCCAACAACTGAGATTACTCAAATGACCAGCCCTTGGCCCTTTGCAGTATGGGGAATTGACTTAATTGGCGAACTGCCAATGTGCCGAGGCGGGGCCAAATATGCTATAGTGGCAGTCGACTATTTCACCATATGGGTGGAAGCAGAACCTCTGAATAAAGTATCTTCAGCAAAAGTTATTAACTTCTTGATCAAAAATGTTCTGTGCAGGTACGGAGTCCCACTCAAAATCATATCGGACAATGGACTTCAGTTTGACAGCGAGGAATTCGCCAACTGGTGCCGAGAGCACGAAATTCACAAAAGCTTCTCATCCGTAGCGTATCCCCATGCAAATGGACAAGTCGAAGCCGTTAACAAAATTATGAAAACTCTAATAAAAAAGAAACTCGAAAAATCAAAGGGCGCTTGGGTGGATGAACTCCCTACGGCACTGTGGGCCTATCACACATCTTTCAGAACATCAACAGGGCATACTCCTTTCTCTTTGGCATACGGATCGGAGGCTATACTCCCAGTTGAAACCATCGTGCCTTCCCACCGTAGGATCCACTATAACCCAGAAGAGAACAAGGAACTCCTTCACATGTCTTTGGATCTAGTTGAGGAGAGAAGAAATGATGCAATCCTTAAAGCAGCAGCCCACAAGCAAAAAGTCGCAGCAAAATACAACTCCAAGGTCAGGCATCGTACCTTACAAGAAGGGGATCTTGTCCTCAAGCGAATCTTCCCACGCCCCGGAGCACTAGACCCAATCTGGGATGGACCATATGTAATTCATAAAGATCTCCACAATGGAGCTTATATTTTGTCAACAGTGGACGGAGAGGTGTTCCAGAGGGCATGGACATCCAACACCTCCGTCGATACTTTTCTTAACTTGTACTGCCCATATGAAGTGAATTAACAAAGAGAATCAGTGGACGTAGGCCTTTTTGTGCCGAACCACTTTAAAAAACCTTGTCTCTTTTTTAACTTGTTCCTTTATATCTTGGCTGCTTGTTAACTTTATCCTTTTCTGTTGAACAAAATCCCATGCGTATAGCATTTCCACTCAAAGCACTCCACGGCGCAACTTCACCTGGACAAGACCTAACAGGTACTATGCGAATCTATGCCCTCGCCAATGAGACACTTTTGCTTTGGCATCGCTCTGCTGCGGGTTAACTCATTGCTCGCGACGACCCTTAAAGCCAACTGTAATGAGCCGATTATAAGCCACCGAGAAGGCTGACTATAGCCGAGGCAGCTCATTACGGCGTTCGGCTCGCCGGCAACTGTGAATCGACTATAAGCCCCAACATAAGGTGTGGCCAGCCAGGGACAGTTCACGGTTGACGATCGGCACCCACGCTAGCCGGCCACAGTAAATCGAATAATACCCACGATTACGGGCCATAATGGCTCGGGTAGTTACTGTGCGCGATCTCGGCTCTGATGTGTCTTAAGTACGGCTGAGGTAAAAAAGAATTAACTCCCCGTGGAGGCGTAAGATGGGTGACAAATGTCTCCAAGACCCACAGCTAGGGAAAGTGACTACAAAACCCGTTTGCCACGAACTTAAGCACATCGACGGCCTTCCGTGATTGGAAGTTTTTACTATTTCCTATATTTCCATTCTATTTTAAAAAAAAAACTTTCCTCCTATCCTCTATAATGATCCCTAAAGCACAAGTAACAGAATAGGAGGCATTCGCAAATGAGACCGGATGGTCGGGCACTCGACCACATTTTCATACTCAGTCACGCTAAAGCCGCCGTCTACAACTAAAGCAGGAGGGATGGTATTTTATTTTTGTGTGCCTAAAAACATAGCTATAGTTTATTCGCACATCACGTTAATATTACAAGATATGAAATTATACTTTAAACAGGAACTTAGCATCAAATACCACTGAATCACAAGTACGTGCATAGCTATATTTCTTATTCAGCACATTAAGACTACGAAAAACATCCATATATAACGAAATTATCATAAGTTAAAAATTACATGCCGAAAATCAAATCTCTTATTACAAATAGCACCATTATAACTTGAAAGCCATGTTACTATTTTAAAACCAACATGTGTAACATTATCGAGTCAACCAAAAGAAACATCCAGGTTGAATCAGGGAGCTGGCTGCATTGGATCTTTACCTTTGTCTTGTTGGTGTCGACCGCCTGATCAGGCAAGAAGAGATTATTGATAAGCAACAGAGTTAACGAAAGAAGAAACTAATGAAGAAGAGGTTACCAGCAACTTCCCCTTGATCGTCTTGGTCGTCATCCCCTACTTCCACACCTGCCTCCTCAACCGCGAACAACTGCATCCCCTCCTTCACTGCTATCTTCTCCTCCTTGGTGAACTGAGCGGTAACCACATCCATCCTAAAGGCCACTCCACCCTCCTTATCCGCCTCAGCCTTGGCCTCCTCTAAAGCCCTGAGGTAAATCCTAGCCATAACCCGGGGGTAGTCGTCCATCCAAGATAAGCTGCCCTGCTTCCAAATGCGAAAGTACATATCCTGCAGCATATCATCCATCATCCCCTCATTTTCCTCAAACTCCCTCATACGAGCCTCAGAAATCGATAGCCTTGCAATGGCAGTATCCCTCTCCAGTCGGTATCACGAGCAGTCAGCCTGAAGGGACCTCCTCATCACCTCCATCTTCTCCTTTAGCCTGACCTGAGCAAGCTCTGCGGCTTCAAGCTTCCCCGACAGCTCCTCTACCTGCTCAAGATCCACCCTCCGAACCTCGTCCACTGTCGAGATGGCCATATTTATTTGTTCCTTGCAGGCAGCCTCCATCTTCCGCAACTCCACCTTGCTAGCCTCCTCCATAGTCTTCCTCAACCGCCCGGAGGCAGCCTCATGCTGAGAAATCTGAATGGCCTGATCGGCAATCTGTTTGGCCTGGTCCAAAACCATCAATCGTAGTCGGATATTGGCACTCCCAATCTCCTCTCCAGCCTTAACCAGCCGGGCATGATGCCCCATCAGCTTCCTAGTCTCCTCCGCCACCCGGTCAATATTAGCCTTGGCCTCGTCTCCCATGGTAACTATCCGAGTAGTAAGTAAATCGAGATCTAAGGACTTAGCTTCATTAAGCACCCGTACCATGGGATTACGGGGAAGAAGATGCTCACCGGTAGCCTCGTCGAAGGTAATATCATGGGAACTTGGATCCAGATCAGGATGACCCGCAAATGGATTACGAGCCAAGCCAGGACGATCAATCTAAGTAATGGTAGGATTTTCAAACGGGTGCGGAGAGAGTGCGAACTCAGTATCCTCCTCCGTGATATCATGAAGAGGCTGAACTGGGGGCTGAGGACCAAGTGAAGGTTCGGATAAGGGATGACTCCTCTTTCTCTTTTGAATACCCTCTTCAATAACCCCGAGAAGAGGACGGTAGCCGACTACATCCCCAGAACGGTGGGTCGAAGGCTTCGGCTTGGTGGAAGCTTTGGAGAGCTTGTATTGTTCAAGCCTGTGCCAAAGATCTGAGGCCTTGGCCGTTTTACCTGCTCCTGATATGAAGAACAAGTGTCACAAGCTTACATTGATCCATAATTCGAGAAATGCGGTAAATTAAAAGTTAAAAGAAGAAAGGAAACACATCTGTTATACAAACCCTGGGGAGGAGAAGGATACTGCAATGAGTCCTGGATTTCATTCCAGGACGGGAGCGGATCATAAAATATTCCTATGTCCCTATCATAAATGGAGCCTGCAGGAGTCAAAAGTTCACCTTGAGTCGTCGGAGCCACCTTGGCTGGAATAGTCTGAGAAGACTCGCTTGCACCGGTCCCGGCCTTGTCAGCTTTCCCGGATTTCTCTACCAAAGCCGGTTCTCCGTCTAGCCCCTCGAAAGCTTGGTGGAATGCATCATCCGTCCACTCCTGAATCTCGCCTGCTTGCCCAGGGAGAAAGGCCCCGATGCCGTCGCCACCATCGCCACCTTCCCGGTCATCTTCACCCTCACCTCTCTCCTCCTCCACATCTTCCTCCCCCTGAGTAATTGGACAAGTGCTGGGGGAAGGACCGTCCGACTTCTTAAGTCTCTTACCTCCGACAACTGGAGGTTTTGTGAAAGGTTTCCTCTTGCCACTCTCTACTGTGACACCTCCCTTAGCTTGAGCAGCCGCCCTCTCCTCCGCCGTTTCCCTCTGCTTGACTACTGACTGCTGTGGAAGGATCAAATTATACTCCAGAAGGGTCGCATTTCTGATCAAGTAAGCAGCTGGTCTATCTCTCCCGGGGATAGCTTCTATCTCAGCCGCTGTCTGAACTAGGCGATCAGTCTCCACAACCGCAAAGCCACCTGTCGCTAGCAAAAAATGAAAACGTATGAGAAGAAGCATCGCAACCAGAATGGAAATTATAAATAAAGTGCCGACTTACATCCAGAGGTGAAACGCCGAATAGAAACAGAGTCGTCCCTGACGAAGAACCACTCCTTCTTGAACATGCTGTACTTAGAATACAGATCCAAGACCGGCTTGAAGGTTACAGCTGACTCCAAGCTGATGTAAGGGGACCCCTTCTTATAGCCCTTCAGATTATATAAGTACTGGGTCTCCCGGTTGGAAGGAGCACGTCTATACTTCCTCTGAAAGATAACGAAGAGGCTCACCAGTATAGTATAAGAGTTGGGTTGAAGCTGGAATGGGGCCACCTTTAGATATGTAAGAAAGCTGACTACCCAAGCATTAAGAGACGGGATGGCGCCGCACATGCAGTGGTATCTGCTGTAGGCAAAGTACCCTTCTGGAGGATCATATGGCATAACTTCTCTCCCTGGCAACAGCATGCGTGCCCTATCTATTCCGAATGAACGAGAGATGACATCAAGCTGCTCTTCCTTAAGGGAGCTGGGAAAGCAGTCGGGCGGGGAGTTAAGAAGCTCCTGAGGGCCGTACCCGTCCACTAGTGACCTCGGGGCGGGTCCGTGACGCTCTGGTCCTGATTGAGCTGGGGGCAACGCAGAAGACTCTCCTTCGCCCCTGGACTTCTTTTTGTCTGATCGGGTTTCCACTCTTTGAGACATTTATCTACAAACACAAGGAAAAGAGTGCTATTAGAACAAAGGATGTAGAAGTATAAAACAAACACGTAAAGTTTTCAAGTTCATCCGGTACTAAGTTCATTCGGCACTCAGAGTACACAGGTTCATTCGGTGCTCAGAACACTAAAGCTCATTCGGTAGTACGATATAAAGGTTCATTCGGCGGCAAAAAGGTCTCACCTGGTTCGAATAACACCTTGATTCGGCTGACACTTTGGTTCGGCAAAGACAACACCTTGATTCGGCTAAACACCTTGATTCGGCTGACACTTTGGTTCGGCAAATAACGAGGGAGTGGTTCGGTTGATAGAAAAAACGATGGCATGAGCCCCATACTTATAGGCGAGCACGAGATGACCGGACCAGACGGCTCGGCGCTTAGGACCGAATGGGACTGTCCAATTAACAAAGCGTGGCATACGCTGGCAAATGCCCCACTTTGGGGGGCAAGTGTTGGGTGCATTTCCTCCACCACCGGTCCAGAACCTCTCCAACAACCACCGGTCCAGATCATGGCCGGACCAAACCCCGCCTTCTCCACCGAACTAACCTTCTCCTCTACCACCGAACCAGCCACATCGAACCAACCTACCACCCTCGACCGAACCAGAAGCCTCTCCGAATCCACACCACCGGTCCAAAGCCTCACCAGACCGGACCATCCTCCTACTACCGAACCAAGAGATGAAGCCACTATCACCGGTCCAAAGTCTCATCAGACCGGACCATCCATTCATCACCGAACCGAAGCCTAGAAGGCATTACCAGACCAATGTTGCCAGGCCAGATTGCTTCAGCCCCGGCCCACCAGCAGCTATATACATCCAGGACCCCCGCCTCACTCTATAAATAGAGGGGCAGGGGTATAACAATTGGAACAAGTTTGAGAGCTCAAGCATGGAGAGAACTTTCAAACAACTTTCTTTTACTTGTATCAAAGCTTTATACTTGTAATCTAAACAAGAGAAGAGAAATAACATATAAAGTGGACGTAGGCACATTCTGGCTGAACCACTATAAATCTGCGTGTCTTTTTACAGTTTAGCCCCTGCTTTTCATATATTTGCATAAATCACCCAAATCACTAAGAACAACATAAGATCTACTAAATCATACGACTTTGAGGTGTTTGTCCATTTTTTGTGCAAACATACTTCATATGAATTTAATACACTTTCAAAAATTTAATGAAAACATTTCATAAAACTTCATTCTTTATTCAAACTTTTATAAAGATACTTCTTTATACATAACCATTTTACATTTTTATTTCCAAATATTTCTACTTAAAAACACATTTCTTTTCAAAAGATAAATATCTTTTTATTATAACACATCTCTAAACATATCTTAATGGTTTTTGGAAAACTCATTTTCAAAATAATTCATTAAATTGATAAATCACCATAACTTTCTTTAGCTAATATTAAATGTGAAAACATTCTTTATTTAGTTAAAACTTCCTTTATCAATTAACACTTCTTTATTAATTAAAACTTCCTTTATATATATATATTCTCTTTAATTATACCATATTTAATAGTTAAAAAGTATTTATATACTTATTCAAATGCTATAAGTATATTTAACAAGTTTTTTTACCTTTAAAATATAATCAAAGAGATTAAAAAAATTTACTACCAAAACATTGTTACAATGAACTTCTCTATAACATGTTAATTATAATATTTTCTATCCTTTTTTTATAAAATACTCCAATACTAGTTATTATATTAAAAATCTAAATATACCCATAAGATTTCTTCCAAAGTGCCATTCAAGGGTTTAAAAACAAATGTTGCTAAAACATCGTTTACTACAAACCCAAAACCATTCATTAATAACTTTAACCTTTTTTTTTTAGAAAATTGTATAGATCGAGTAACTCAAAGATGATACCAATAAACTGAGGACTACCAATAGTATCGCATATTTCCTTAACAAGAAGGGGAATACTTTAGGGAAGCGTTTACCATCCGAACACATCTCTTGCCCATTTTTAGTTACTTTCGAACCACTCGAATCAATTAATCACAAGATAGTTTTTTTTTCGTTTTCAAATCCCATTTTAGAAATAATACTAGTATTATTATTCCTTTTCCAAAAATCATTTGAAATTCCTTTCAAAAATAATGGAATTTGAATTCTCAAAAATTCATTTATAGAGCACGTTTTATTAATCCATTTTATAAAATCACTTATATAAAACATATTCATAAGATTTATTAATCTTAAATAAATTCCTTAAATCATAAACCAACATTATTATTTATCCAATACCCCATAGTCAAATTGTCAAACTAAATTCACGAAGTGTTCGTACGTAAACTTTTTAAATTAAAACCCATCAATTAATGATAATAACTCAGTATTATCCTTTCCTTAATCAAATAACTATATTACTTGAAAAATATTCTTTATATTCAAAATATAATCTAAGGTAAAATTATTTCGTTTACCAATTTTCAAAACCAAAATCATTTGTATATAATATTAACAAATTCGCACTCATATATACTCAAACTCATTATAGGGTGTTACTAACCCTATCACTAATGAGTTACTCATCCTAGGGTAATACTAACCCTATATCTGATGAGACATTACCCCACTAACGCCAAGGTTCTCACTTAACCTTACACTTTGATACCACGTTGTGAGGACCTATTTCTTCGACTCTCGAAAATCGACACTAATACATCCTTGGTATTCACGTGCCGCAAATCCAAGTACCGGAAAGGCAGATTCTAAAGGGTAAGAAAGAAAATAAAGATAGAATAGAATCTCATACAATGGAATAACATATATTATTTCAACATAAACTTTATAGTAGAAATTTAAATACATTTACCAAAGTTAAACATGGACAGTTATAATTTATGTCCTTATAAATGCGAAAAATATTACACGAGTGTGGTGGAAACAGATAAAAATCTTTAGAAGAATCTTCCAACTCCATGCTTCGAGCTCCATCCAGATTTATTCTAATTTGAACCTGACTAATAGGTTGCCCGAGAAAATTAAGGCACCCAGAGTTTAAGGGAAAGGAAAATAAACTTCGGATCAATCACGGGACTGGTGTGAGAACTCAAAAATACGCGATTTGAAAACAAAGAGGTATTTCATAAGACCACACCGCACATAAACACGGAACGGGTTTTTACCTTATGATAACCCAACCTTTATTACATAAAAATAAGGAATATTATTTTTAATGACATTTCTTTAAAAACATTTGCAAGTAAACTTATTAATCTTAGCCGAAATTATTACATTATTAAATTCTAGCATACCACCTTGTAATACAAGGCTTTCTACATATAAATCATACATGCTCTTATTAGAGAATGGGTTTCCATACAAATGACAAGGTGAAGGGACTACCTTCTGACAGTACATCTCTAAAGGAATGTACCAAGACCCAACTGATGGTCCTCTACCAACACAAGACCGGCCTACCTCTAACTAGATAGTACCGAATATGTCATCACCTCGGTCATTACTGACCTATCTGAAAGCTCTCTTCACATACACCACATTAATTTAATACCCAGCATCATAGTATGAATAAATATATCTAGAAGGGGATGATCATACCCTAATGGTTGCGAACCACATAGCCTTGCCGCATCTACCCTGTTTCGGTCATTTTAGAGTGTGAGGCTTGAGGTAACGATTACCTTTCCCATAGCACATCATCTGTCCTATTTGAATGCCACATTTCCATTCCCTAATAACACAACTGATTTCTACAAATGTATAACTCCTAAGCTCATACGTCTCAGGAAATTGTGTTAAGCTAAGGGAAGTTACCTTCTCCGCCACCAAATAGATGATACGTTCATAGAGATCACTTATGTAACTAGAAATGCAACGTCAGACATTCATCCATACGAGTTGTCTAGGAACAGGACAAATTGAAGGTACTCTCCGACCACATCCTATCTAGAGTTACCCCTAGGATAAGTAGCGATTAGTCCTTGCATTGGATATTTCATAACGAAGAGACTACTGCTACTATAAGTATATTAGGAGTTTATCCTCAAATGATCAACATGCAGTCCTTCATTACGAAAATCCTATATATCATATCCATGTCTTCAATTCGAACACGTAAATTGGTTCGAAGTGGTCTTCGGATAGGAATTAGCTAAATCCGACCACGGTTCCTTCAATCCAATCATCGATAAAAAAATGTTCTATGAATAGGGAACCATTCTTAATTGATTTAGTTCTTTTTATCAAAAATATCTTTTAGAGATATATTAACTTTAAAACACTTCTTTTCGGTATATACAGAATCATTAAACCTCTCTTATCAAATCCTTGGATTACTTTAACCCTTTTTAAACTAGGAATAATTCGAAATCATTTCATTTTTCACGTTGGAAAAAATTTCCAAAACATTTCATTTAAACCTAACAATGATTTCTTAATTCAAAACTCATAATTTTGATTTAGTTAAAACCATGTTATTTAGGATTTTAATCCAAAACCAGTAAATATTAAGTGAGCAGAATATATAGAAATCATCTAATTCTACTCAATATCAATTCCCATATTCAACAAACACTATGGGTAGATTAACGGCGAAAACACCTTTTAAATTCCACGAATAGTACGAGTTCCCTCTTCGAGCTTTAACACCGAGTATAAGAATATCATATCTATAAAATCAAAGTTGTATTCAATTTAAATTTGGAAAATTTAGATCTTTATATACTTAACTCGTTTTCGACATTTCAACCTTATCTATCCCTCGTCCAGGGAAGAGGCCAGGTGAGCCAGGGTACTACTTGCTCCTAAACATCTCCTTAGTTTAAGCACCTCACATTTAGATCTCATGAATAGAAAAATCCAGTCTACTCGTCAGTTTTTAGAGCCAAGATTAAACCACTTATGTCGTAATTGCTTTTCTTTAAATATTTATTTAAACTCTCTTAAATAAGCTAGAAAACCTCCAAACATTATTAGAACACATAATTTTCCTTTTGAAAACATTTATAAAGGATTTGAAAAAGAATCGTTAAGTTTAAAACTAAAATTTAAAAGTTATAGAAAAGTGTTGCAGAAAGCGCTTTTATAAGCTATATTAATCAAAACGGCTTTTTATTAGTTGAAAATTCATTTTTACTACTCACACCACTTTTAAAACATTTATAAGATTTATTTTATATTTTTAAACAAATTTAAAACATCATTTTCAAAGAAATCCAGTTTTGGATTCCGAACTGCAAAATCGTGATTTTTCCAAAACTTGTTTTACTCATATTTCAAAATCTACTCATCGAAATCTCAATTTTCTTTCTTCATTGGAAAACTATGGATATAATAGTTCGAAAAATTCTTATCTCGAAGAATTCCGAGCTATACCCCATCTTTTAAACTCGTTTGACTTTTATTGTGCAAAACCACGAACTGCCGTTACGCGACGCTCCTATTTTTGACTAAATTTTCAATTACTTTTCAAACTTCACCAAAACACTTTTTAATGTTTATAAAACATTTCAAACTCATTTTAAACCATTTTTAAATTGGTCTAACATTCCATATACATCAATTCATTAAATCAAGGAAAGTGATTTCCTTTGTGCTTATCGACGTGTATTCCGTGACTTGCATATATATTCAACATTCATATTTAAATAACCAAACTTTATTATCAAAGCATAATAAACATCCATTTGCAAACATTATATCATCATCCAAAATATAATATAATAGTTTAGGAGTTCTCACCATCATTGCTTCCTAACTTCGCTAAACGGACAATAGCTCTGCTACGATCGCATGAAAGCTTTTGGAATTGGTCCTTTGACTCTTGAGAAGGCTCGACCAAGACTTGATGTAACAATCCATATATTTTAACAAATATTTTTAATTCAATTTTATTTGAAACCTTGATTTTTAATCATTTTAAATGGTAAGTTTGGAATTTTTCCAATGTATTTTGGATTTTGTTTCTAATTTTTTTCCAAATATAATTAAATAATGTTTTTCTAAAAAATTTATATTCTGGTCAACTTTGGTCAAACTTTGACTTTCAGTTGGAATTTTAAATGTGAATTTTAAATTTCTAATCTTTTTCTTTGAAGTAGTATTTGTTTCTAATATTCGTCCTGCTTTTTGTTTCGTCGAATTATGTTTTATACTTTTTAAATTTGATAAATTCATCATTTTACAAGAAATTATTTTCAGTATTTTATTATCAATATTTTTTTATGTTATTTCTATTTTATTTTAGTTTTGGACTTTGTTTATTTATTTGTTGTTTTGAACTTGTTTGGTTTTGGGCTTGACAAGTGGGCTTGGAAATTCAAGAGTCATAGGTTTTCTTTTCTTTAATGTGATGTGTGCCTTTTCCTTTTCCTTCTTAGCCGTGTATTTCCTTTCCAATAGCCGTACATCTCATTTCTATTTTCATTTCTAACAAAAATAAAAAAGTTTTAAAGTATGTTTCCATGGCTTCCTTCTTCTTTCTCTTTTCTTTTTCTCCTTTCTTTTGTTTTCTTCCCTTATGTTAATTCGGCCATCACCATGCTCCATCCTTTTGCCGACCATCTCACCACCACCACCTCCTCCATGACCAGCCTCCACCATCCCACCATCACCCCATGTGTTGCCGTGACCACAAAGATCCAAACCCACCTTCTATTTGCCTTGCAAACCATAGCCAAACTCCACTTATACATCACCCTCCTTTTAGCCTCGGCCACCATCTTTTTCACCACCTCCTTGCTTTGCTTTACCATGACCAGCACCCACTCCAAGCCGTGACCAGACCTGACCCAAACTATGAACCCAGACCGAGCCACTTTAGCCTAGGGCCAAACCCAATGCACTTGAAACCCATGACCATTCACCTACCTTGCCTCTTTGTATTCATAAACTCCTACCTCTTCACATCCCATTGCTTTGCCTTCTATTTGCTGACCATGGCCGAGCCTATATGCCACAAATCAAGTCATGGCCGAGCCACTTTTGGTGTTGGTTGAGTCCTATGATGATGAGGCCGAGCCCACTTTATTGGTCAAGTCTTTTGTTTCCACTTTGTTCTTTCTATTTTGCCTTATTTAATTCATATATTTCTTATGTGATTGAATATATCCTTATATTTGTTTTATTTTATTTGTTGCAAGATCTGAATATTGGCTCATCATCTTCTCCTCGAAATTGATTCGTGCTTTGTCGTGCTTTGCGTAGTTTGATTTATGTTTTGAATTTGATCTTTAGCTTTAAAAAGGTGAGTTTATCACTCTCGATAAATCGTACTTATATAAACATGAAACAATGTCACTTGAATTGTAGTAGTTGATATGCTATGTTATATGCTCACATCTGTTTGTTATCTGACATTATATGATGATATTACCTGATTATAAACCTGTGGCATCACCTGACATCATATGATATGTTTTACTGTTTATTTATTTTCTGTTTGTCACACTGCAAGTTCCTTGTTAGTATAGAATCACTATGGGTTGAAATGATACATACCCGAACGGACTTTAGAATAGGGAAAGTCGTTACGAGTTGAAATGATAGGCTCGAGCGATTTTTATTTGACTTGGGATTGCGGGTTAGAAATGATAAAACCCGAAATTTTAATTTATTACGGATTGAAATGATATATTATCTGTATCATTTGACCTACGTTAGAAATTATTATACACACCCGTGGTTAAATTTTAAAATGATTTTCCAAAATTTTTAAATATTTTAAAATTTAAAAATATGGATTTTTAACTTAAATTGGATTTAAATGATTTAAACAGTGATTTCCTAAAAGTTAAAAAAATTTATAAGTTTATGAATGGTTTAAATATTAATTTAAAAATTGATTTAACTTAATAATTGAAATTTGATTAAAAATGGGATTTTAGAATTTATTAAGTACTTTTAAATGTAAAAATGTGAAAATTTGACTTAAATTGGGTTTAAATGATTTAAACAGTGATTTCCTAAAAGTTAAAAAAAATTATAAGTTGACGAATGGTTTAAATTGAAATTTAAAATTTGATTTAACTTAATAATTGCAATTTGATTAAAAATGGGATTTTGGAATTTATTAAGTATTTTTAAATGTAAAAATGTGAAAATTTGACTTAAATTGGATTTAAATGATTTAAACAGTGAGTTCCTAAAAGTTAAATTTTTTATAAGTTGATGAATGTTTTAAATTGTAATTTAAAATTTGATTTAACTTAATAATTGAAATTTGAGTTAAAATGGAAATTTTAAGCTTAACTTAGTAATTAAAATATTTATTTATGAAATGGATACCTTTTTAAAGTAAAAGAAAATGTCAAGTTATTTGTCAAAATAAAAGTTAAGCAACTTATAGTGAATTTTGACTTAATGTAAATGAATTATAATTTAATTGGATATTTGTTAATAAAATGTTATTTTATTAAATTTATAAGTTAAATGATATCCTAATAAATAATTTGGAAAAGTGGAATAAGTTTGATAAGTTAAAAATGATAAAAGTGGAAGATATATTGTTTAAAAATTTCATAGTACAACTTATAATGGAAATTGTAGCATTCCAAAAATGCTGTGGTTTCAGTGTATTGTTTTTCAAATCTACTTCCATTTCACTTGAGTAGGTTTACATTGTATAAGTATGTATGTCCTGACTCGAGTGTTTTGTGCTTCACTTTATGCTCGGGTCAGCCTGAGTATCACAGCTTTGGATTCATCGTTTGGAGCTAGAGATTTGCTGGAGCTTATTTGTCTATCTGTTCATCTATTTCCATTTCAGTTATTCCCTATTCAGTATTACTTGTGTATTAGTTGACTTATGTATTCCGACTTCTGTTGTATTTGTTTTTCAGACTATGATATTTTGTATCTGTTTTGAGATTATTTATGTAGTAGCTCCATGAACTACTATGGTATTTTATTTCCGCTGTGAATTATTCTGATATTCTGTGTCTGTGATTCTGTGTTTGATTTTATTTGCTCCAAATTTTCTTAACAATCCACTGTTTTGAAGTATTCGAGTCCGACATGTGTGGATTTATTGTCAATTTGAATGGTCCAAAATAGTGGGATGTTACATTTGGTATCAGAGCTTTGGTTTTAGGCAAACCTTAGCCTACGGAGCAAAAACTCATTAGAGATAGGGTAGAAATTCCCCTAGAATGAGTGAAATCAATCTCAAAATCATTTCTTTGTGAGAGAACGTATTTTCAAAGAATAAAATGATTTTCAAATGATTTTCAAAGGATTTTTCAAAGATTATTTTGATATAAATTTTCTTGTTTTGAAAGCAAAATTTTTCTAGACCTTATTTCATTCCTTGTCCACCTTGTTTGTAATTTCTTTGATTAGGATTCTCATCGATTAGGATTCCTTTGAATTTTGGAACGCTCCCATTTGTTCTGAAATCCATTCTTGTCTTCCCTATTTATATTCTTTTGATTTTGGAGCATTCCATAACTCCACTTTGAATGACCTCAATAAAAAAATCGGTGATCCTGCCAATCTTTAAATGATTTGTAAAGGGGTGAAACTCCTATACAATTGGCAATGATTCACCGGAGATTTCTATACCCTCGGTTTAGATGCTTCTATCTTTTGCTATGCCAAACTCTATCTTTGGCGATCGAATGTCGATTTTCCTTAGAATTTTGCATCGATCATATTCCTAAAGTCACGGTTGACCTGCTTGAGGTCGGCCGCGATTTATATAAGTATGTCCTGTTAGTCCCTGAGAAGTTCGTTTTGATGACAACAACCTTATAATAAGATTATAAAATATAATACTAACATTATTGTTTAGATATATATTTATATGCAGGATATATATACAGGTACCAAAGAATGAAGACTGTACAGTATAGAGATTCAAGAACTGATGAACTCAAGATCGAAGATATCAAGATTCAAGGCTCATGAGTATCAAGATAATCAAGAGTTTAAGATTTCAAGATAAGTAATTTAGTTAGGAATTTTGTTAAAACTCCTAGAAAAGCACTCTTAAAATCCATTTTATTCGTGGAATGGAATCCACTTCGAGCCCGTTAAAGGGATGGAACCCTAAGTAGGACGGAACCTATGAAAAATCTAGTGGAACATTGTTTTGTATCCACTAACTTGTATTCAAATGTTTTACAAAATTATATCTTGGTTTCAAAATGATTTCAAAATCTTCCTTTTTAAATCAAAAACATCTATCCTAGTTTTAAAATACTTTTAGCCTCAAAATAATCTTTATTTTCAATATCAAATTATCCTTGGTTTTAAAACTATGTTTTAGTTATAATATATTTAACTTTTAATATTTATACTTAGATTTAAATATAAAATTATAGTAAAATTTTATATATACCAAAATATTATTCTCTATACTTATTTATGTATTTTAACTATAGTTAAGTATATTTATAAAGTTTAAAATAGTTTTAATACAAGATAGAAGTTATTTTCAAAGAAAAACAAATTACCAAAAATAACTTAGGCTTGTCGACAACCCCAAGGAACCCTTGTCGACAAGGTGGCAGTTTATTTCAAAAGTTTGAATTTCAAAGGAAGTGTCTAGTCGTCATATCCTTTCACGAATGGACATGGCTGTTGTTCTACTATAAATAGAGGCTGTTTTAAACGAATTTATAATCATATTTTCTCTGATTTCACTCCTCTTCTTCTTCCACATTTCTTTATATACCTTTTTACCATTACTCTACTGAAATCACCATTGAATCTAACTAGATCATCTCTAGTTTTATTCTCTATCACTATCTCAACAAGATTCCAGTGCTATTCAGAGTTATAGACTTCTTTGTATTCAATCGAGCGAGAAAAGGTGTGATTGTAGACTGGAAAATCAATCGGGTGTACTTGTTTCCCGTAAAATCAAGTATCTCTACCCAGAGGATTGTGAATCTGGAGCGGTGTACCACGTGGCCTTGAAATCGAGGGTGTAATTGTAAGAATTGATTTTGAAAGGAAATCCGTACTTGTGTTGTAGGACTGGATGTAGGGTAACTCCGAACCAGTATAAAATCCAATGTGTTCTTTCCTTTATTGCTTTTACTTTATATCTGCATCTGTGTTTGATTCTGTGATCATATCTGTGTCTGAATATTGCATACATGTGTGTTCAAATTAAGATAAACTCAAAAAGAATTAGTAATTCCTTAAAACACTATTCACCCCCCTCTAGTGTTAATTCTAGCCTTAAGATCCGTAATCCGCATTTCTCACATTTGGTATCAGAGCAAGGTTTTCAAAGTTTCATAATATGAATTTTGATAAAGCTTTTAAAATGGCTATGTTTGAAAAACTTGTTAATAATAGTTTAGAAATATTAAAATCATCACTGTCTCATGAGTCTGCATATAATCGATATTCAAATTCAAGTTGTCTACCAAAATTGTATGATGTGCAGGAAACATGTTTTATGGGTGTTGAGGAATCAATCCACAATGGACAAATTATGCAGATTATAAAGAATTAATGAATACTCGATAGTGGATGCTTTAGACACATGACTGGTAATCCGGATATGCTGAATGATATAATATACAAAGACGGAGGACTGGTTAACTTTGGAGACAACTCAAAAGGATATGTGATTGGCATCGGCAATGTCGGTAACTCTGAAACTCCTATTATTACTAATGTTTTGTTCGTTAAGAATCTGAAACATAATCTGCTAAGTATTAGTCAACTTTGCGATAAAGGATAATATAAAATTAAATTTGAAAAAGATAAGTGTCACATTGAAGATAATAATTCAACCATAATATTTGAGGGAATTAGGAAAAAGAATATTTATATTCTTAGTATGAAAGTTTCAAATGATAACCTATGTCTTTTGGCAAATACAAGTGACCCTCGGATTTAGCATAAGAGATTTGGGCATTTGAATTTCGAACTCTTATCTAGACTGTCAAAACATGATCTAGTAAGAGGTCTCCCTAAAATTAATTTTAAAGTAGATAGTTTATATGATGCATGTCAATTAGGAAAACTTAGAAAAAGTTCCTTTAAATTAAAAGATATGATTTCAACTTCAAAACCTCTTGAATTGCTTCATCTTGATTTATTTGGTCCATCTCAAATTCAGTCAATAAATCACAGTAAATATGTTTTTGTTATTGTAGATGATTATTCTAGATTTACATGGACAATATTTTTGAAACATAAAAGTGATACTTTTGAAAGTTTTAAGAACTTTACAAAAAGGATTCAAAATCAACTTTCTGTAAAAATTATAAACATCCGTAGTGATCACGGTGGTGAATTTGAAAATGAAAAGTTTGAGGAATTCTGCAATAAAAAGGGAATAACTCACAATTTTTCATTTCCAAGAACTCCACAACAAAATGGAGTAGTAGAACGTAAAAATAGGATGATTCAAGAGTGTGCTAGAACTATGCTTTCAGATAGTAAATTACTAAAACATTTTTGGGTAGAAGCAGTTGCTACCGCCTGTTATATTTTAAATAGAATTTTAATTAGACCTTTAACTGATAAGACATCTTATGAACTTCTTCACGAAAATAAACCTAAGGTATCTTATTTTAGAATTTTTGGAAGTAAGTGTTTTATTTTAAATACAAAGGATAACTTAGATAAATTTGATCCTAAATCCGACAAAGGTATCTTTATCGGATATTCTAATAGAAGTAAAGCATACAGAGTGTTTAATTTAAGAACTAACACCACCGAAGAAACAATGCATGTTTCATTCGATGAAAATCTCAAAAATTTTGAAGATACAAATGATGAAGAGGATTTAATTACTCAAAATTAGGAGTCAACTGAAACTAATAATGAAATTAACCATCCTAATAAAAAGATTAAACTTTTAAAAGATCATCCTATAGAAAATATACTAGGAGATATGCAATCTGTTGTTACAACTAGAAATCAACTAAGTAAAATGAGCAACGTAGCCTTTATATCAACTATTGAACCCAAAAATCCAAAAGAAGCATCAACTGATGATTCATGGATTTTGGCTATGCAAGAAGAGCTAAATCAATTCACTAGAAATGATGTTTGGGAACTTGTTCCTAGACCTGAAAATAAAACTATAATTGGAGCTAAATGGGTTTATAAAAATAAAATGAATGAATAAGGTGAGATCGTTAGAAATAAAGCCCGGTTAGTTGCTCAAGGTTATTGTCAAGAAGAAGGAATAGATTGTGATGAAACCTTTGCTCCCGTAGCAAGATTAGAAGCCATTAGGATTCTACTTGCTTTCGCAAATTATAATAATTTCAAATTATTTCAAATGGATGTTAAAAGTGTCTTTTTAAATGGATTTGTAAAAGAGGAAGTATATGTTGAACAACCACCACTTTTTGAAGATGAAAAATTACAAAATCATGTTTACAAACCTAAGAAAGCTTTATATGGTCTAAAACAAGCATCTAGAGCCTGGTATGATAGACTAAGATCTTACTTATTACAATCAAACTTTGAAATTGGTAAAGTAGATAATACTCTTTTTACTAAAAGAAATAAAAATGATATTCAACTAGTACAAGTTTACATAGATGATATCATTTTCGGATCAACTAATTTTGAAATGAATAAAAAAAATTCTGAAATAATGACGAAAGAGTTTGAGATGAGTCATATGGGTGAATTAAACTTTTTTCTAGGATTGCAAATAAAACAATTAGATAATGGTATCTTTATCAGTCAAGAAAAATATGCTAAAGACCTAGTTAGTAAATTTGGTTTGACTACTGCAAGTGGAAAACCCACTCCCATGGCAACCAATGAGTACCTAAGTAAAGAAGATCTCTCGAAAGATGTAGATCAAAAATTATATAGAGGAATGATTGGGTCACTACTCTATATCACTGTTAGTAGACCTGATATCATGCATAGTGTTTGTCTCTGTGCAAGATATCAATCCCAACCTAAAGAGACCCACTTAAAAGCTGTAAAACGTATAATAAGATATGTTAAACACACCTTTGATTATGGCTTATTTTATCCTAAAATTGATTCTTTTGAATTAATATCTTACTGTGATGCTGACTATGCTGGTTGTAAATCAGACCAAAAAAGTACAAGTGGAACTTGTCACTTTTTGGGGGCATTCTCTGGTTTCCTGGTTTAGTAAAATGCAAAACACAGTTTCTTTATCAACAACCGAAGCAGAGTATATTTCTGCTGCTTTGGCTTGTTCTCAAGTAATATATATGCAACAAACTTTAAAAGATTTTGGTTTAAATATCTCAAAATCACCAATTTATTGTGATAATACTAGTGCAATAAATTTATCCAAAAATCCTACTCATCATGCTCGAACTAAACATATTGAGATATCAATCCCAACCTAAAGAGACCCACTTAAAAGCTGTAAAACGTATAATAAGATATGTTAAACACACCTTTGATTATGGCTTATTTTATCCTAAAATTGATTCTTTTGAATTAATATCTTACTGTGATGCTGACTATGCTGGTTGTAAATCAGACCGAAAAAGTACAAGTGGAACTTGTCACTTTTTGGGGGCATTCTCTGGTTTCCTGGTTTAGTAAAATGCAAAACACAGTTTCTTTATCAACAACCGAAGCAGAGTATATTTCTGCTGCTTTGGCTTGTTCTCAAGTAATATATATGGAACAAACTTTAAAAGATTTTGGTTTAAATATCTCAAAATCACCAATTTATTGTGATAATACTAGTGCAATAAATTTATCCAAAAATCCTACTCATCATGCTCGAACTAAACATATTGATATCAGACATCATTTTCTCAGAGATAATATAAGTAAGGAAGTAATTACTCTCGATTATATCAATTCGGAGAATCAAATAGCTGATATCTTAACAAAATCCTTAAATGAATCTATATTTACTAAATTAAGAAGAGAATTAGGTATTTGTTCAATAACTGAAATATAGAATATAAATATATAACAAGTATAATTAAAATTAAATTAAAATAAATCAAATAGTAATAATATAAGTACCTTGTCGACAACCCTCCTTTACCCCTGTTGACATATAACGAATTTTTTTCTTTGAAATTTTCCCACCAAAATTCAAATGGGTGGTTATATATTCTTCTATTTCGAAATTTTGTTCATTCTTTCTGTTCTTTCTCTGTTCTAACTTCTTAAAACATTAAAATAATGGCCTCCTCCTCCAAATCAAACAAAAATTCAACCTTTTCGTTCTCTTCTCCTTCTACCGGACCATTTCAACAAACTATGCTTGCATGGGTGATGAAAATGGAGGTTTCCATGAAGGATGCACTGCAACTTATGACTGAAATTCAAGTGGTGCAAATCAGAATGCCCAAAGAACAAGAACGGCAAGGAAAAATCTTTAGAAACTTGCAAAAGTTTCTAATGGACAATCACGCCAATCCCATCTTGATCGATGAAGAATACTCAAGTGTTCAAGTGCAAGAGGACAGCAAGGAAGAAGAAGAAGAAGCCCTCATGGAAGAAGAGCACGCTGAAGATGACGACAAAGTTGTTTGTGTTGGCGAAGTGTGCTTTGACAAGGATGGAAATCTAGTCGAACAACGTGGAAATTTCTGTTTCCACTACCCAAATTGCTCGGTTCATAGATCTCCCATTGTCAAGGATACACATTAGTTTCTTTTCTCTCTTTCTTATCGTTATTTGTATATGATCTTACTTACGTTTTCTACGCAGATGTAAATATAACATTATATAATTAATAAATGATTTGTGTTCTCATATTTGAATTCTCACATTATCATTATTATAAATATTATCATATATGGATTCTTAGTTAGGAGAGTAAGTTATTAAGGGCTAAGTTTTAGTTTCAGAATTAAGTGTTGATTATTGATGATAACACTATCATTATAATCACATGTAATATAGTTTTAGATTAAGGGGGAGTTGTATAGATTTAAACTTTGTTTTTGTTGATGACAAAGGGGGAGAAGTATAAAATAGGATAGTTAAGCATAGATTAAGGGGGAGTTATTAGTTTTAGGGGGAGTTATTAAGATAGAAGTAATATTTTACAAACAAAGGTTGTCATCATCAAAAAGGGGGAGATTGTTAGTCCCAGAGAAGTTGGTTTTGATGACAACAACCTTAGAATAAGATTATAAAATATAAATACTAACATTATTGTTTAGATATATATGTATATGCAGGATATATATACAGGCACCAACGAATGAAGACTGTACAGTATAGATATTCAAGAACTGATGAACTCAAGATCGAAGATATCAAGATTCAAGAATCATGAGTATCAAGATTATCAAGAGTTCAAGATTTCAAGATAAGTAATTTAGTTAGGAATTTTGTTAAAACTCCTAGAAAAGCACTGATATCTTAAAATCTATTTTATTCGTGGAATGGAATCCACTTCGAGCCCATTAAAGGGATGGAACCCTAAGTAGGATGGAACCTACGAAAAATCTAATGGAACATTGTTTTGTATCCACTAACTTTTATTCAAATGTTTTACAAAATTATATCTTGTTTTCAAAATGATTTCAATATCTTCCTTTTTAAATCAAAAACATCTATCCTGGTTTTAAAATACTTTTAGCCTCAAAATAATCTTTATTTTCAATATCAAATTATCCTTGGTTTTAAAACTATCTTTTAGTTATAATATATTTAACTTTTAATATTTATACTTAGATTTAAATATAAAATTATAGTAAAATTTTATATATACCAAAATATTATTCTCTATACTTATTTATGTATTTTAACTATAGTTAAGTATATTTATAAAGTTCAAAATAGTTTTAATACAAGATAGAAGTTATTTTCAAAGAAAAACAAATTACCAAAAATAACTTAGGCTTGTCGACAACCCCAAGGAACCCTTGTCGACAAGGTGACAATTTATTTCAAAAGTTTGAATTTCAAAGGAAGTATCTATTCATCATATCCTTTCACGAATGGACATGGCTGTTGTTCTACTATAAATAGGGGCTGTTTTAAACGAATTTATAATGATATTTTCTCTGATTTCACTCCTCTTCTTCTTCCACATTTCTTTATATACATTTTTACCATTACTCGGTCGAAGTCACCATTGAATCTAACTAGATCATCTCTGGTTTGATTCTCTATCACTAACTCAACAAGATCCCAGTGCTATTCAGAGTTATAGACTTCTTTGTATTCAATCGAGCGAGAAAAGGTGGGATTGTAGCCTGGAAAATCAATCGGGTGAACTTGTTGCCCGTAAAATCAAGTATCTCTACCCAGAGGATTGTGAATCTGGAGCAGTGTACCTCGTGGCCTTGAAATCGAGGGTGTAATTGTAAGAATTGATTTTGAAAGGAAATCCGTACTTGTGTTGCGGGACTGGATGTAGGGTAACCCTGAACCAGTTAAAATCCGGTGTGTTCTTTCCTTTATTGCTTTTACTTTATATCTGCATCTGTGTTTGATTCTGTGATCATATCTGTGTCTTAATATTGCATACATTTGTGTTCAAATTAAGATAAACATAAAAAGAATTAGTAATTCTTTAAAACACTATTCACCCCCCCTCTAGTGTTAATTCTAGCCTTAAGATCCGTAATCCGCATTTCTCACATGTCCATCTACTATTTTGTAATTAATTATCTCATCTTCATTCGAGCCTATCTTCGAATCTGAATTCTATTTTATTAGAGTTCCTCTAATTTGAATTTCTATCTTTGTTTTGAAATCCATTCTTGAATCATCCCTTGAAAAATTTGTGTTTGTTTGTATTTTAGAAATTGTTTTATAAATCGAAATTATTATTTTGATAAGAATGATTATATTTTATATATAAGAGTGAAATGATTCAGATAAGAATTATATACCTTTTAAAAACAAGAATTTGAAGTTTCGAAAGGATTTGAAATTTTGGAAATTATATAAGAAATTGATTTATATAAAAATGATTTATAACTGAAGGGTTTTGAATTTGAAATTTGAGAGATTGAACTCCGGCATTTTGGAAACTGGTTTTAAGATTTTGAAATATATAATAATACGATTTTAAAGTATTTTCCGAATAAGAAATGTTTCAAATGACTTTAAATGAGTTCCAATGTTTTCAAAGAAATTTCAAAGAAGTTCTCAAGAAAATAGAAGTTCAGAACCCACTTATGTCGCTGGAGAATGATTTCGGTAATGAGTACACGCATCATCGACATTGATTTTCGAGTTTTAGAGTGGGAGTGTAACGACCCAGAATTTTTGATAATTAAAATTCGAATATTTGATTAATTTTAAATATTAATGAGTGGAATTAAGAAGTCGAATAATTTATTATTCGAATATTGGATTTAATTTGGTCAATTAAATCGATAAATTAATAATTGAAATTCCAGAGATAATTGAAAATCGAGTTTAAAATGATTTTAAAATGATTTGGGAAATTTTATTTAATCATACTGGAGTTATAGAAAGGTTATAGAACTTTTAAAATTTAATTTGGAATTAATCTGTGAAAATTGAATATTTTAATATTTAATTATCGACTGTAAAAATAGCCAATTTTCGAACAGTCTCAGAATTGAACGAGACCAGTTCCATTGGATCCGTAATAGTTAGTTATTATCGGATTTCAATTTTCGTACCCATCGGAGTTGTCGTTTGACCGTGGCAGCTCGAAACGCATCGATATCGTTTTAATTTTAAATCGTCGAGTTAAATTAGTCATTTTTCAAAAAGTCTCGGATTTCGACGAAACCAGTTTCATCGGATCCGTAATGTGAAATTATTGCATGGTTTCAAATTTCATAATTTTTGGATTTACCATTTGTCCGGTACAAATTAAAACGCCTCGAAATCGATTTAAATCGGTTTAATTTAAATTGATCGTTTAAATCCATATCTCACACAGAAGATCGAATTAGCTTCCGAAACCTATTCCATTGCGTCCGGAACGCGGGGTAAACCTTAGAAACGTCAGCCGGCACGTTCGATTCGGAGTTCGGAAAATTTCGATGAATAGTAAATTGGGCAATTTTCTATAAAAGCACCCCATCTTTCATTTTTGCAAAGAAAAACAAACCCTAGGGTTTTGAAGTCTCAGCCGCCTCCAATAAAACTAACGACCAGAAATTCGTAACCTTTCCCCTTCGATTTCTTCAAATCCGTTCATCAATTCAACAAATGTCCAACTAGAGAAATGTTAAGCTCGTTATGAACTCCAGATCCAACGGGTGTGATGGATTAAGGCGAAGTGGATGGGCGATTAGGGGAGTTCGAATGTGGCCGTTCGCACGCGTGTAACTCGACTTAGGGATGCGCGAGTTCGACGAGGCATTGGGGGTTGGTGGAGCTGGCCGTGGCCTCCGTGGGGGCGGGTTCTGATCGTCGTCTCGGAGTTTGTGGTGGGTGCGGCCTTAAGCCCTAGGCCGATGGAGTGGGTTTTCTTGTTCGTTAGTAGCCTGTAACGCGTGAGGGAGAAGCATGTTGAACGGCCATGATTTCATCTGCTGAGAGAACGGTTAAGATGGTATAGCTATATAAAAAATTGTTTTTAAATTACGTTTCAAACTTTATAAAACCGTAACTCGTTCATACGTAATCAGATTCGAGCGAAACTGGAAACGTCGGAATCGTAGAGACGAGCACTACGCGATGGTGCAGATCCGGATTAATTCTGGGCAAGTAGAAATTTGAGTTAAATCGGACATCGTTCGGTTTCATTTAAATTTCGAACGCTCGCCGAAACTCAAAGTGAGATCTTCTCACTCAAAATGAAAGTGGAATTTTCAGTTATTATTGATTGATATGATTGCTATATTGGATGTGATATTAGATATAGTAGGATATATATCTATATATAGCAATATATACATATTGGCATACGTATATATTGGATTGATGATTTCCCGCCTCGTATAGCGGATGAGACCCTATTGCGCCGTTAGTAAGTGGATTTTTATAAAACCCATATACCGCGATAATTCCGTACTGGAGCGGAATTGGTATTGTGCTAACATCTTTGGATGCAGGGAAACAGGTTGGAGGGATCCGACTGGATTCCTCACCGTATTGATTATTTACAGATATTTTGATATATTCTGTTATCATATTGATATATGATATTGACTGTTGTGATGGACTGATTGGTGTTGTTGCATCATCGGATTCAGTTTTGAAATGTAAAAATAACGACTTTTATTTTAAAAAGATTCTAAAGTGATTTTTTGAAAAGTAGACGTTTATCGAATTTTTGAATTGATTTATTTCAGAAAAATAAACGTCTAGAATTTTAAAGTTATAAGAGTTAAGATTTTTGGTGAAATATAACCAAAGTGTGATTTTTGAAATGAAAGTTGATTTAATTGTAAAATGGGTTAAATTGAGATTTTTAAAGTATTATAAAAGATGTATAGAAAAATTGATATATTTATCAATTAAAATTTTTGGAATTTTAAAACGAGTTTTTATAAGTGAAGATATGAATCTTATAGAATTTTAAAATTGTGAAGATATGAAATTTATAGATGTATAAATTGTGAAGTTAAAATGAATGAAATTGTAGAATAGAAGATTTATAAGGAATTAACTTATAAATTGGATTTTTGCCTACAAATGAAATATTGATCGAATTTGTTAGTAAAGGAGATTTACAAATCGAAGTTGTTATAAAATATAAAAGGTGAAATTTATAAACATTGTTTTATAAATCCAAAACCAATTGAAATTGATAGGTTAAACATAGAAGTTTAATAAAGGAGATATATCCGCGATTTTGGATAGTGGATAATTATTGAAATAAAAATGGGTAGAAAATATTGAAATGTGGTTAGTGAAGTATATTCACGATTTTGGACAGTGAATATATTGTTAAGTAAAATGGATACTGTTTTGGGAAAGTGATATTGAAAAATGAAGTTAAACATTTTAAAGATGTTTTAAAATGTATTATAAATCGAAAGCAGAGATTTCCGCAGTTCTTGTTGAAATAGACGTTTTCGAGAAATTTAAGGAAATGGTGGACTATAACACTGTTGTTATAGTAAATGATTTCCGAAAGGAAATGTTTTGATGTAGTATTGGGATTTATATATCTATCTAAATCCGAATCCCTATACTAGTGATTTCGAGTCGTCGTAACGATGTTTTACGTAACATTCGTTTTGACTCAAATAGATGTTGAGATTTATGATTTCCTTAAAGAATGAATATATACTTAATTTGATTTAAGTATATTGAATATTTTCAAATGGGAAAATAAATGATTTGTGAAATACTTATTTTTAAATAAGTATGGGAATGCTTTTCCAATATGAAGTGAACTGTTTAGAGATTTTATCTTTTAAAGATAAATTGAAAAGTGAATATTTGAAAATTTGTTTTCAAACGGTTAAGTGTGGGAATTATATATCTAGTAAAGATATTTTGGAAGATAAAATAATTTGGGAAAATTATTTGGAATCTGATGATGTTGCGCATCTTTATTGATAGTTAAATAACCGACTATCAATAATTACCTTTAGATAGGTATTTGTTGTGAATTGGATGAATTTGAATGCCACACTTATTTTTGAATAATCGTTCACTATTCGGGTTAGCCGGGAAAGGACCATGGGGTCGTATAACCCATTCCGAATATGTGATATGTCGTTATGAATCGCATTTGAAGACCGGTGTTGAAGACCGGATATTTTTGAAAACGGAAGGATTACCGTCGAGTTACTCTACATCGGCTGATCTCCGATTTAGAGGTTTTATCACCCTTAGTGACGGGAAGTCCTGACGTGATTGAAAATTATCCGGATATGCAAGGGCTTCGTGAGAAGTGCCTTCGGTTCTGTTCGATCCCGAAACAGACTTGTATGGATTGTGTGTCTGACGTTACAATTTGAGATATAAAGCTGATTTCTTTCAAATACATTTATGTTGGTGGCGGAGAATTTATTCTCTTAGCTTAACACCCTTCTCTGAGACGTACGAGCTCAGAGGTTATGTAGTTGAAATTTATCAGCGATATATCCCAATTTGGTAACGTGGCATACTGAGTGTTGCTGTGAAATGATCAGTGTTTGATCATTTGTGATATGATCATTTGTTTGATCTTATATCTTTGTGATCATAGGTTGATCATTTTGTTTGACCCAAAGCAGGGCTTTTTGTAGAAAGCGTAGCTTTGTGGACGAGACTTCGTCGAGCCTCACACCCCGGAAATGGTCGAAACAGGAAGAATGCGGCAAGGTTCTAGGGAGTAGCGCCCCTTAGTGTATGTCATTCCTTCTGGATAAAGGTGGTATCATGGTATGGAGCCCAGATACTTAACCTATGTGGTTACTGCATTATTTTTCTATGTGGTTTGTTGGAAATCGGGGATCCTCGGGAAGATCGGTGACGATCGGGGGATGGCATACGCGTGTCAGTAGTTACCTATTTTTGCAGAGGTAACCCGGCCTTGTGTTGGCAGAGATCTAACCGTAACGTTAGGTTCTCGGGTCGTCTATTCCAGGGACGTACCCATCGTGGATAGGAAGTTCCTTAGCCTGACCATTTGTTGGAAATCCAAAGAAACAATACGTGACTTGTACGGTTTTAGTTGTAGAACCTATCATTCACTTATGGTGGCGCCCCACTGTTTGGATGGTAGCTATAGTAGGCATAGTTCGAAATGTCTATGCTGGCTAAGATTTATATTGTACTTTCGAAATGTTTTCTACACTATGCACTAATAATAATATCAAAAATGATTTGATTTTGCGTAGTAAGCATCTTTGACTATCATAAGAAGAAATCTCCTCCAATTCTGCGTTTGCATTGTGTGTGTGGTGGGAGGTCTTATGGTAGTTTCATTTTCCAAAAGCATTGCGAATTGACTTTAAAATCTTCTTGTTGTTTATTTGAAGAATAACTGTTTTACGATCTCACACCAGTCTTGCTATATTACAGCATGATAGGGGGTTCTCGCTTCGCGGTTTGGTGGCGAACGGGAGACTCTTACCCCTACATGTCCCTGAGAGGGATGGGTTGGTTAGGCGGAGGCCGTGACAGTCGAGAGGCTGGCCGTAAAAGCAAGTTTGGGATATCATTGTAAGCCACGGTGGGGCTGGGATGGTTGAAAAGCCTACCGGTTGTGACCGCTTCCCAAAATTTTCGGGATGTTACATTTGGTATCAGAGCATATGGTTAAGCGACAACCCTGCTCTGTTGGGTGTTACTCATTAGAGATAGAGTCAGTAGTACTCTAGAATGAGTTGAGTGTAATAATAGATACGAGTGCGTATTTGTTAGTGAATATAAAATTGTTTTATATTGTGATGATTGGTTTGTTGAGTGGTATATGGATTCTGGTCGGTATTGTCCGTACAACTCTATCGATAGGGATCTCTAAACACTTGTATAGAACAATTCGGCACAGTATTGTTTTAAATAGGGTAAATGAAATAATTTTACCCAAAACTATTTTTGTATAGAAAGGAAATAATTTTCTATAAAGTACTATAGTATATGGTTGCATGGATGTTAGGAAGTAATAATAGTAAATTATTATCATTGAAATTGAATAAGAAATTGAAATCGTAACTCCAAAGTTAAGAAATAAATTCACATACGAATGAAATTTAAGAATATAAATTATAAATGTGATTTGTAATTTAAAACGGGATTCCAGAGAAGTATTTGGAAATGTTTTAAAGAGAATTTGAAAATTTTGGAGATTTGGAAAGATTAAATCTTTTTGAATTTGAAAATGAATTTCAAAGGTTTTGAAAAGTACTTTGAGAAATGAAGGCTCTAAACTCTTTTCGGTCGCTGGAAAATAACTTCGATGATGACCGCGGCATCGTTGGTGTTCATTTTCGGGTTTCCAAAAGAGAAATTGCTGCCAGAATATTTTAAATAAAAGTTGATTGGAAAATTTGGATTTTGTTTTGCGAATTCAAAAGATAATTTGAATTGATTTCAAAAATGGTTTTGAAGATTGAAAAGACTCTGGAATTGAATGGATTGATAACTTATATAATTTAAATTCTGATAGAATAAATTTAACTTAAAGGATGAAGTTAAATTAAAGTAAGTATAAGTGAATCAATTAAATCTAAGTTGAGATTGTGGAATATGAAATCTGGATTTAATATGAATTTTGAATAAGTGAAGAAATTTGACCTTGGTAAAAGTTAAATAGGATTAAAATTTGAATTTGGATTTATAAGTGGAAACTTAAGTTAAGTTAAACAAATGATGTTTAATTGGAATATAACTTAAGTAATGTTGAACGAAGTTGATTTTGATATCAAAGTAAATTAATAAAGGGAATTTATTAAATGAATGTGAACTTGAGTTATATAAATGAAATTCAACTTTATTTGTTAAATGAATTAGCAATTGAATTGAATAAATGGATTGGATGTTAATCAATCTAATGTGAAGTATTGATATGAAATAATGAATATAAGTGTTAATTCATTAAAAGCTAATGAAGTTGAGAAATTAAATAAATTGAATGGAAGTCAATTTAATTTAAAAGTGTTGAACCAAATCGAATGTAAAATTTATAATTTGGTTGTGTTGAATATACATTGGTTGTTATTTGATTGTTAGTTGATTGTGTATGAAAATTCATTAAGTATTAATGAAATTGAATTAGCAAATTGGAAAGCTATATGATTAAATTCAAATTGGAAGTGAACGAATGTGAATTAGTGAATGTAAACTAATTGAATTGAAAGAGAATGTTGATTAAATCCAATGTAAATGAATCGAATATGATTTAAAATTGAAAACCAATTCAATGAATGTTAATGAGAAGTGAGTCTATATTGATTTGGTTATGAAGTTGTTGGATGATAGTTGGATGATTGTTTGATGGTTGTATTGTTGCTTTTGAATGCATTGTTATGTTAGCATATGTAGTTATGTTGCTATACGATGTATATTGATTTTATTTTCATATCTACATGTTCTCATATGGTTTGTTGAGTGTTTAGTAGGTGCGGATGGCGTTTGCTTCGCATTTGGAGCTCGCTTTCGCGCTATATTAGCCGTATACGCTCGCTAAATAAATAATAAGGTACATATCTCGGATTAAATATCGTACTTTTACACTTTTTTCCCTACGGGATGCCTCATCACTTGATGAGATGTATATTTGTGATATATATACACTGTCATTTTTTTTTCGGATCGAGCCGCGCAAAGGAGACGCTGGCGAAATTTTCTGAAAATTTAAGGCGTTAGAATATTTTTAAGAAATTTGAAAATTTTGAAAACTAAGTTATGATTTGAAAACTTAGTAAAGATTTTGTGAGAAATTAACTATGAATTTTGGAGAAGTTAAACACTTAACAGATTTGAAAATCTAATCTGAACGGTTTGTTTTGGAAAGTTAACGGATTTTGTATCTTTTTCCTAACTTGTAATTTCGAGGACGAAATTCTTTTAAGGGGGGAAGTTTGTAACGACCCAGAATTTTTGATAATTAAAATTCGAATATTTGATTAATTTTAAATATTAATGAGTGGAATTAAGAAGTCGAATAATTTATTATTCGAATATTGGATTTAATTTGGTCAATTAAATCGATAAATTAATAATTGAAATTCTAGAGATAATTGAAAATCGAGTTTAAAATGATTTTAAAATGATTTGGGAAACTTTATTTAATCATACTGGAGTTATAGAAAGGTTATAGAACTTTTAAAATTTAATTTGGAATTAATCTGTGAAAATTGAATATTTTAATATTTAATTATCGACTGTAAAAATAGCCAATTTTCAAACAGTCTCAGAATTGAACGAGACCAGTTCCATTGGATCCGTAATAGTTAGTTATTATCGGATTTCAATTTTCGTATCCATCGGAGTTGTCGTTTGACCGTGGCAGCTCGAAACGCATCGATATCGTTTTAATTTTAAATCGTCGAGTTAAATTAGTCATTTTTCAAAAAGTCTCGGATTTCGACGAAACCAGTTTCATCGGATCCGTAATGTGAAATTATTGCATGGTTTCAAATTTCATAATTTTTGGATTTACCATTTGTCCGGTACAAATTAAAACGCCTCGAAATCGATTTAAATCGGTTTAATTTAAATTGATCGTTTAAATCCATATCTCACACAGACGATCGAATTAGCTTCCGAAACCTATTCCATTGCGTCCGGAACGCGGGGTAAACCTTAGAAACGTCAGCCGGCACGTTCGATTCGGAGTTCGGAAAATTTCGATGAATAGTAAATTGGGCAATTTTCTATAAAAGCACCCCATCTTTCATTTTTGCAAAGAAAAACAAACCCTACGGTTTTGAAGTCTCAGCCGCCTCCAATAAAACTAACGACCAGAAATTCGTAACCTTTCCCCTTCGATTTCTTCAAATCCGTTCATCAATTCAACAAATGTCCAACTAGAGAAATGTTAAGCTCGTTATGAACTCCAGATCCAACGGGTGTGATGGATTAAGGCGAAGTGGATGGGCGATTAGGGGAGTTCGAACGTGGCCGTTCGCACGCGTGTAACTCGACTTAGGGATGCGCGAGTTCGACGAGGCATTGGGGGTTGGTGGAGCTGGCCGTGGCCTCCGTGGGGGCGGGTTCTGATCGTCGTCTCGGAGTTTGTGGTGGGTGCGGCCTTAAGCCCTAGGCCGATGGAGTGGGTTTTCTTGTTCGTTAGTAGCCTGTAACGCGTGAGGGAGAAGCATGTTGAACGGCCGTGATTTCATCTGCTGAGAGAACGGTTAAGATGGTATAGCTATATAAAAAATTGTTTTTAAATTACGTTTCAAACTTTATAAAACAGTAACTCGTTCATACGTAATCAGATTCGAGCGAAACTGGAAACGCCGGAATCGTAGAGACGAGCACTACGTGATGGTGCAGATCCGGATTAATTCCGGGCAAGTAGAAATTTGAGTTAAATCGGACATCGTTCGGTTTCATTTAAATTTCAAACGCTCGCCGAAACTCAAAGTGAGATCTTCTCACTCAAAATGAAAGTGGAATTTTCAGTTATTATTGATTGATATGATTGCTATATTGGATGTGATATTAGATATAGTAGGATATATATCTATATATAGCAATATATACATATTGGCATACGTATATATTGGATTGATGATTTCCCGCCTCGTATAGCGGATGAGACCCTATTGCGCCGTTAGTAAGCGGATTTTTATAAAACCCATATACCGCGATAATTCCGTACTGGAGCGGAATTGGTATTGTGCTAACATCTTTGGATGCAGGGAAACAGGTTGGAGGGATCCGACTGGATTCCTCACCGTATTGATTATTTACAGATATTTTGATATATTCTGTTATCATATTGATATATGATATTGACTGTTGTGATGGACTGATTGGTGTTGTTGCATCATCGGATTCAGTTTTGAAATGTAAAAATAACGACTTTTATTTTAAAAAGATTCTAAAGTGATTTTTTGAAAAGTAGACGTTTATCGAATTTTTGAATTGATTTATTTCAGAAAAATAAACGTCTAGAATTTTAAAGTTATAAGAGTTAAGATTTTTGGTGAAATATAACCAAAGTGTGATTTTTGAAATGAAAGTTGATTTAATTGTAAAATGGGTTAAATTGAGATTTTTAAAGTATTATAAAAGATGTATAGAAAAATTGATATATTTATCAATTAAAATTTTTGGAATTTTAAAACGAGTTTTTATAAGTGAAGATATGAATCTTATAGAATTTTAAAATTGTGAAGATATGAAATTTATAGATGTATAAATTGTGAAGTTAAAATGAATGAAATTGTAGAATAGAAGATTTATAAGGAATTAACTTATAAATTGGATTTTTGCCTACAAATGAAATATTGATCGAATTTGTTAGTAAAGGAGATTTACAAATCGAAGTTGTTATAAAATATAAAAGGTGAAATTTATAAACATTGTTTTATAAATCCAAAACCAATTGAAATTGATAGGTTAAACATAGAAGTTTAATAAAGGAGATATATCCGCGATTTTGGATAGTGGATAATTATTGAAATAAAAATGGGTAGAAAATATTGAAATGTGGTTAGTGAAGTATATTCACGATTTTGGACAGTGAATATATTGTTAAGTAAAATGGATACTGTTTTGGGAAAGTGATATTGAAAAATGAAGTTAAACATTTTAAAGATGTTTTAAAATGTATTATAAATCGGAAGCAGAGATTTCCGCAGTTCTTGTTGAAATAGACGTTTTCGAGAAATTTAAGGAAATGGTGGACTATAACACTGTTGTTATAGTAAATGATTTCCGAAAGGAAATGTTTTGATGTAGTATTGGGATTTATATATCTATCTAAATCCGAATCCCTATACTAGTGATTTCGAGTCGTCGTAACGATGTTTTACGTAACATTCGTTTTGACTCAAATAGATGTTGAGATTTATGATTTCCTTAAAGAATGAATATATACTTAATTTGATTTAAGTATATTGAATATTTTCAAATGGGAAAATAAATGATTTGTGAAATACTTATTTTTAAATAAGTATGGGAATGCTTTTCCAATATGAAGTGAACTGTTTAGAGATTTTATCTTTTAAAGATAAATTGAAAAGTGAATATTTGAAAATTTGTTTTCAAACGGTTAAGTGTGGGAATTATATATCTAGTAAAGATATTTTGGAAGATAAAATAATTTGGGAAAATTATTTGGAATCTGATGATGTTGCGCATCTTTATTGATAGTTAAATAACCGACTATCAATAATTACCTTTAGATAGGTATTTGTTGTGAATTGGATGAATTTGAATGCCACACTTATTTTTGAATAATCGTTCACTATTCGGGTTAGCCGGGAAAGGACCATGGGGTCGTATAACCCATTCCGAATATGTGATACGTCGTTATGAATCGCATTTGAAAAAAGGTGTTGAAGACCGGATATTTTTGAAAACGGAAGGATTACCGTCGAGTTACTCTACATCGGCTGATCTCCGATTTAGAGGTTTTATCACCCTTAGTGACGGGAAGTCCTGACGTGATTGAAAATTATCCGGATATGCAAGGGCTTCGTGAGAAGTGCCTTCGGTTCTGTTCGATCCCGGAACAGACTTGTATGGATTGTGTGTCTGACGTTACAATTTGAGATATAAAGCTGATTTCTTTCAAATACATTTCTGTTGGTGGCGGAGAATTTATTCTCTTAGCTTAACACCCTTCTCTGAGACGTACGAGCTCAGAGGTTATGTAGTTGAAATTTATCAGCGATATATCCCAATTTGGTAACGTGGCATACTGAGTGTTGCTGTGAAATGATCAGTGTTTGATCATTTGTGATATGATCATTTGTTTGATCTTATATCTTTGTGATCATAGGTTGATCATTTTGTTTGACCCAAAGCAGGGCTTTTTGTAGAAAGCGTAGCTTTGTGGACGAGACTTCGTCGAGCCTCACACCCCGGAAATGGTCGAAACAGGAAGAATGCGGCAAGGTTCTAGGGAGTAGCGCCCCTTAGTGTATGTCATTCCTTCTGGATAAAGGTGGTATCATGGTATGGAGCCCAGATACTTAACCTATGTGGTTACTGCATTATTTTTCTATGTGGTTTGTTGGAAATCGGGGATCCTCGGGAAGATCGGTGACGATCGGGGAATGGCATACGCGTGTCAGTAGTTACCTATTTTTGCAGAGGTAACCCGGCCTTGTGTTGGCAGAGATCTAACCGTAACGTTAGGTTCTCGGGTCGTCTATTCCAGGGACGTACCCATCGTGGATAGGAAGTTCCTTAGCCTGACCATTTGTTGGAAATCCAAAGAAACAATACGTGACTTGTACGGTTTTAGTTGTAGAACCTATCATTCACTTATGGTGGCGCCCCACTGTTTGGATGGTAGCTATAGTAGGCATAGTTCGAAATGTCTATGCTGGCTAAGATTTATATTGTACTTTCGAAATGTTTTCTACACTATGCACTAATAATAATATCAAAAATGATTTGATTTTGCGTAGTAAGCATCTTTGACTATCATAAGAAGAAATCTCCTCCAATTCTGCGTTTGCATTGTGTGTGTGGTGGGAGGTCTTATGGTAGTTTCATTTTCCAAAAGCATTGCGAATTGACTTTAAAATCTTCTTGTTGTTTATTTGAAGAATAACTGTTTTACGATCTCACACCAGTCACCATGACTGACTCGGAGTTTATTGTTCCCTTCTAAACTCTGGGTGCCCACCAATTTCCACACGGGCAGCCTAGAGTTATATTATCAGGATATTCTGGATATTCTGGAGCTTTGGAAGCAAGCTGGATGACGAGACGTAGTATTTGTATCTGATAGTATTTATTCCGCTGTGTATTCTGTATGAGGACAAGTTTATATAACTGTCCATTGTTGTATATGACTCTGATTGATGTATGTATAAACTGATAAAATTCTTTTGTTTAAAGATTATTCATTGATCTATTATATATTGTTTCGCTGCAATATGTGAGATTCTGATATTGTTTCTGTTTCTGATGTTGTTCTTTTGTTTCTTCTTTCTCTTTTCTTCTATCTTCTTCTTCTACCTTTTTCTTCTTTCTTAAAACCATAACTTTTCGGGTTTCCGGCATTCGATGGCTCAGCAGTCGATAAAGTGAGTATCGATGTTGAATTTTCGAAAGTCGAAAATTTTCGGGATGTTACAGGGGGAGAGGCCACTTTAGTAGCTTTGATATGCGATTGATTTTGTGAAACCAATTTTGATTTCGAATTCCGAAGTATGATTTGATATTCGAAAGATATATGTATATATATTTGAAATAGTTTGAATGTGCCCGGTGTTCAGCCCTCGAGTTTTGGATTTGATTTGGTATAACCCTATCTTTTGAAATTGATCTACTGATTTGTTGTTGATTTCCAACTCTTGGATGTGAAATTTGATTTCTCCAACTATTTTGAATGTTCGAACACTTCCAAATCGAGGTTTAATTTTTTAAAGCTAAGAAATTTTGGTAGTATAAATTATTTGATAAAATATATAAGTTTAGTTTTGTATGTTTACATATGAAGTAATATGATTTAAATAAGTTTGAAACTGTTTTGTTAAGTAAATAAATATGACTATTTTGAATTATACTAATATGAAATTTAGTTTTGAAATGTTTTGTATAAAAAATTTAGTTTTAAATGTTTTAACTTAGTAACATCTTTTATAAAACTATTTATATATATAATGACAATAATTTTCAAAGGGTAAAGTGGATCTTTCAAATAAAAATAAATAGTTTAAAGGTTTTAAGAGGAAGGGTTACAAACTTGGTAATCATTTTGGGTATAATAGATTTTGAGATAAAGATTTGATTTCGAAAATAGATTGGGATTTAAAACTCAGCATTTATTTGATATCTATATATTTTCAAATATAGGGTTTATAATGATTCAGGTTGGAAAGATAAATTTGAGATTGATTTGAAATTATATTTATTTAAGAATTATACTTAAATAAGTTTGATCTAAAATTTATTAAAAATTGAAATTTCAAAGATATGATTTTATAACTTGGATTTGATTAAAAGTGACTTAAATGAATATTTCAAATTTATATAAATTTGAATGGGATATTTTGTTTATTTAAATTTGAAAATTAAGGTTGTATTTAGATGTTATTGAAATGATTACGTAAATATTTCAAACTAAATAATAGTAAAGTGAATTTGAGATATAAATGAAATTATCAAATTTAGTTTTGAAATATTAAATATATAAATCTTTGAAATATATTGAAATTGAAATGGTTTATTTTGTGGTTCACATCTGTATTTGAAATCGATAAAATTTAAAATGGTTTATTGAGAAACTGAATTGAATTGAAATTTGAGGATTTGAGACTGGATTAAATTTGAATTTTGGAATCTGAGTTGAGTTGAATCGATTTGTGGAATTTGAAGAAACTATTGTATTATATAAAGTATTTTAAAACTATTTTATATTATTTTATAAACTATTTTTAATATAACTATTTTTATTATAAACTATTTTTAATATAAACTATTTTTAATATAACTATTTTTAATATAAACTATTTTTAATATAACTATTTTGAATATAAACTATTTTTAATATAACTATTTTAATATAAACTATATTTTTTAATATAACTATTTTTAAGATAAACTATTTTAAATATACTAATTATTTTAATATAAATTGTTTTAACTTATTACTATTTATTTAAATATTTTATTTTATAAACTATTTTATTTTATATACTATTATTAATATCTAAACTATTTGAAGGAAAGTGTTAGGATTTAAAATGTTATGATTTCCAAAGTTTGAATTTCAAAGTATTATGATTTCCAAAGTATTATTATTTCAAATTGTTTGGGTTCGAAAGTATTACATCCTTGAAAGTACTATGATTTTGGAAATGAATTTGTTTGACATAAAATATGTTGATTTGGAAACAAACTTGGATTATTTTCTAAATCTATTATCTTGGAAACTTTGAAACTGAAGATATTTAGTTTGGAAGAAATAATTTGGTGAAGTTGTATATGATTTTGAAACTGAACTGATATTGAAACGAATTGAAATTGAGAACCTTATTTTACTAAATACTTGATTTGGGAGTTATCGAACTTATATAAAATTGATTTGTATAAGTGTGAAGTTGATTCGAAAACTATTGATTTGGAATGGTACTCAATTTGAAAAGCGAAATCTTATATAATCGAAGTCTATATAAGTGTGATTTGATATACTATTGATTTGGAAAGTATTTGATTTGAAATGAAATCTTATATATAATGGACTTTAAATAAGTATGATATTTGAAATTGATTTGATAAAGGTACTATATGATACATATTTTCGAAGTAAAGATATGGAAAGTGCCTTTTGCTTGATATCCGCTTTGTGGCCACATTGTGGATTCATTATATCGATATTATTCTCTCTGATTTGGGTTTTCCGAATATGATACTCAAGTGTCATCGAATTCCATGGCATTACCCATGGTTTTATGAACTCGACTGCATAGCGTAATTCGCAGGGGCTGTGACTGCCTACGGGTACTGATGTTTCCTGGAGGATCCAGGCGTAACCATTGTGTATCTGCGATTCTATGGGTCATTTTGTAGCGTAATCCGCAGGGGCTATGACTGCCTACGGGTACGGATGTCTCCTGGGGGATCCAGGCGTAACCATTGTGTATCTGCGGTCTATAGTTTTTTTCATGGCGTCATTCGTAGGGGCTGTGACGGCCTACGGGAACGGATGTTTCCTGGGGGATCCAGGCGTAACCATTGTGTATCTGCGATCCATGATTCGATTCGGTTGATCTGTTTGGATTGTACTTTCCGTATCGGTTTTGAAGGTTTTTCCAGTATTTTCACTGGGTGTTGAAACAGGTCTACTAAATACTTGGAGAAATCTAGCTTTGCGCCTGATCAACGCATGGCCAGAGTCTGCAAGAATGAGAATAAACTTGTTGAGACATCGAGTTATAAAAGTATTTTCAAAAAGGAAAATTTATTTTGATATAAAAGTATTTTATTATAAAAGTATTTTGATAAAGTATTATATAAAGGATCTTTTGATCAATTCTCTTTCTAAATATTTTAAAATGTTTAAAATATTGTTTGTTTATATACTACACGGTTTAATAGTAAATTTGTAGTGTTGTAAATATTTTAGAAGTTATTAATTAAATACAATATATTTAAAGAAAAGGATTATTGATTTATTAATAATATTGAAAATTATCTTGAGATAAATTAATAAATTTATGAATTATGGATTTAATGTTTTCTTTAGCTTCTTTGTAAATATAAGTAATGATATAAATAATTGTATTCAAATAAGTTTTCATATATTTATAAAGGTGTTATTTAAACATATAAATGGTATTTATAAAGGAAGCAAGAAATTTTACAAATGGGTTTAACCAAATTATTAAATATTAAATAATTATAATTGAAATTTATACAATTTTAAATTAATTGTTTATCCTTGCCTTTCAACCTATTTTTCTTTCTAGTTGTTCTATTCTCCGACCTTCTTCCTTTTTGAGGACGAAAAGTTTTGAGTGGGAGAGAGTGTAACAATCCATATATTTTAACAAATATTTGTAATTCAATTTTATTTGAAACCTTGATTTTTAATCATTTTAAATGGTAAGTTTGGAATTTTTCCAATGTACTTTGGATTTTGTTTCTAATATTTTTTCCAAATATAATTAAATAATGATTTTCTGAAAATTTTATATTCTGTTCAACTTTGGTCAAACTTTGACTTTCAGTTGGAATTTTAAATGTGAATTTTAAATTTCTAATCTTTTTCTTTGAAGCAGTATTTGTTTCTAATATTCGTCCTGCTTTTCGTTTCGTCGAATTCTGTTTTATACTTTTTAAATCTGATAAATTCATCGTTTTACAAGAAATTATTTTCGTGTTTTATTATCTATATTTTTCTATGTTATTTCTATTTTATTTTAGTTTTGGACTTTGTTTGTTTATTTGTTGTTTTGAACTTGTTTGGTTTTGGGCTTGACAAGTGGGCTTGGAAGTTTAAGAGTCATAGGTTTTCTTTTCTTTAATGCGATGTGTGCCTTTTCCTTTTCCTTCTTAGCCGTGTATTTCCTTTCCAATAGCCATACATCTCATTTACATTTTCATTTCTATCAAAAACAAAAAAGTTTTAAAGTAAGTTTCCATGGCTTCCTTCTTCTTTCTCTTTTCTTTTTCTCCTTTCTTTTGTTTTCTTCCTTTATGTTAATTCGGCCATCACCATGCTCCATCCTTTTGCTGACCATCTCACCACCACCACCTCCATGACCAGCCTCCACCATCCCACCATCACCCCATGTGTTGCCGTGACCACATAGATCCAAACCCACCTTCTATTTGCCTTGCAAACCATAGCCGAACTCCACTTATACATCACCCTCCTTTTAGCCTCGACCACCATCTTTTCCACCACCTCCTTGCTTTGCTTTGCTATGACCAGAACCCACTCCAGGCCGTGACCAGACCTGACCCAAACTATGAACCCAGACCGAGCCACTTTAGCCTAGGGCCGAACCCAATGCACTTGAAACCCATGACCATTCACCTACCTTGCCTCTTTGTATTCATAAACTCCTACCTCTTCACATCCCATTGCTTTGCCTTCTATTTGCTGACCATGGCCGAGCCTATATGCCAAAATCAAGTCATGGCCGAGCCACTTTTGGTGTTGGTTGAGTCCTATGATGATGAGGCTGAGCCCACTTTATTGGTCAAGTCGTTTGTTTCCACTTTGTTCTTTCTATTTTGCCTTATTAAATTCATATATTTCTTATGTGATTGAATATATCCTTATATTTGTTTTATTTTATTTGTTGCAAGATCTGAATATTGGCTCATCATCTTCTCCTCGAAATTGATTCATGCTTTGTCATGCTTTGCGTAGTTTGATTTGTGTTTTGAATTTGATCTCTATCTTTAAAAAGGTGAGTTTATCACTCTCGACAAATCATACTTATATAAATGTGAAACAATGTCACTTGAATTGTAATAGTTGATATGCTATGTTATATGCTCACATCTGTCTGTTATCTGACATTATATGATGATATTACCTGATTATATACATGTTGATCACCTGAGATCATATGATATGTTTTACTGTCTATTTATTTTCTGTTTCTCACACTGCAAGTTACCTATTAGTATAAAATCACTATGGGTTGAAATGATACATACTCGAACGGACTTTAGAATAGGGAAAGTCGTTACGAGCTGAAATGATATGCTCGAGCGATTTTTATTTGACTTGGGATTGCGGGTTGGAAATGATAAAACCCGAAATTTTAATTTATTACGGATTAAAATAATATATTATCCGTATCACTTGACCTAGGTTAGAAATTATTATACAGACCCGTGGTTAAATTTTAAAATGGTTTTTCTAATTTTTTTAAATATTTTAAAATTTAAAAATATGGATTTTTAACTTAAATTGGATTTAAATGATTTAAACAGTGATTTCCTAAAAGTTAAAATTTTTATAAGTTGATGAATGGTTTAAATTGTAATTTGAAAATTGATTTAACTTAATAATTGAAATTTGATTAAAAATGGGATTTTAGAATTTATTAAGTATTTTTAAATGTAAAAATGTGAAATTTTGACTTAAATTGGATTTAAATGATTTAAATAGTGATTTCCTAAAAGTTAAATTTTTTTATAAGTTGATGGATGGTTTAAATTGTAATTTAAATTTTGATTTAACTTAATAATTGAAATTTGATTAAAAATGGGATTTTAGAATTTATTAAGTATTATTAAATGTAAAAATGTGAAAATTTGACTTAAATTGGATTTAAATGATTTAAACAGTGAGTTCCTAATAGTTAAAAATTTTATAAGTTGATGAATGGTTTAAATTGTAATTTAAAATTTGATTTAACTTAATAATTGAAATTTGTGTTAAAATTGAAATTTTAAGCTTAGCTTAGTAATTAAAATATTTATTTATGAAATGGATACCATTTTAAAGTAAAAGAAAATATCAAGTTATTTGTTAAAATAAAAGTTAAGCAACTTATAGTGAATTTTGACTTAATGTAAATGAATTATAATTTAATTGGATATTTATTAATAAAATGTTATTTTATTAAATTTATAAGTTAAATGATATCCTGATAAATAATTTGGAAAAGTGGAATAAGTTTGATAAGTTAATAATGATAAAAGTGGAAGATATATTGTTTAAAAATTTCATAGTACAACTTATAACAGAAATTGTAGCATTCCAGAAATGCTGTGGTTTCAGTGTATTGTTTTTCAAATCTACTATTGTCTCTACAGCAACAGTTTATAAGTGCTGTTGTTTCCAATAATGAACTGTTTTCAAATTACCACTGTATCTACAACAGCAGTTTATAAGTGCTAATATTTCTGAATTGTGTTGTTTTTTTTTCAATTTTACCATTATACTTACTGCAGCAGTTTCTAAGTGCTGCAAATGCTAAAAATACAATGTTTGGATTATTACAATTGGATTAACGAGCTTCGGAAAATGTTGAAATTTAGGGAATTGAATATTTGATTTGAAAGTATAACGACTTCATTATAAATGGTTTAAATAAATTGTTTTGATTTGAAATATAAACCATTTTGAAATTTTTAACCACGGGTTATAATAACGGTTGGATATTATAAAGTGTGGCTAGGGGTGGGCAATTGCTGCAGCTTTGTGCTACCCCAGTCACATTAACACTATTATTTTGTATAGTTGCTTTACTTTAGACATTATTATGATAGCGTTCATTACTACATAGTAGATAGTTTAGCGGATCCTTAAAGGATGGGCGATCCCCAAACATCCTTTAAGTTACTTGTGCATTGCTATTATTTTTCACTTGAGTTGGTTTACATTGTATAAGTATGTATGTCCTGACTCGAGTGTTTTGTGTTTCACTTTATGCTCGGGTCAGCTTGAGTATCACAGCTTTGGATTCATCGTTTGGAGCTAGAGATTTGCTGGAGCTTATTTGTCTATCTGTTCATCTATTTCCATTTCAGTTATTCCCTATTTAGTATTGCTTGTGTATTAGTTGACTTATGTATCCCGACTTCTGTTGTATTTGTTTTTCAGACTATGATATTTTGTATCTGTTTTGTGATTATTTATGTAGTAGCTTCATGAACTACTATAGTATTTTATTTCCGCTGCGAGTTATTCTGATATTCTGTGTCTGTGATTCTGTGTTTGGTTTTATTTGCTCCAAATTTTCTTAACAATCCATTGTTTTGAAGTATTCGAGTCTGACATGTGTGGATTTATTGTCGATTTGAACGGTCCAAAATAGTGGGATGTTACACTTGAAGAGGATGGCCAAAAGTATGGAAGAGAAGTGGTAGAGCTTCGACCATGAATTCACTAAACTTGACCAAAAAATAGGTCATTTTATCTCAGACTTTTGGACATCTGCTCTCTGATTTTGGAAATATGGTCAACATAAAAGTTGTAGAAATTATTTTCTCTACGGTTTCAGAAAAATAATCAGCTAATTTGGATTTGTTATGAAGAAGTTATGGCCAAGAAAAGAAGTGATATTCTTGGATTCGTAAAAACAAAGCCCGAAAATGCACTGTAAAAAAGTGAAATTTTGACATAGTTAGACTCAAAACTGGAAGAAGTGCTAAATTTCAAATTGCAGCCACTGGAATTTGACATGACGTGAAAGAAAGAACTACTTCATTTGGGCCTATTTTCGAGGATTTATATTCGAAAGAAAAAGAGGTATTTTCGACCATTAAAACTGGGCTAAAAAATGATCTGGAAAGAATGGAGTTTTGAGCATAGCGAAGCTTAGAAAGGGAGGAAGTGGTCAGCTAGAAAGTTGTAGTCACTGAAATTTTGAATGGTTTGAAAAATAGAATTGCACCACTTCATTCATATTTGAGAGAGTTATGAAAGAATGAAGAAGAGGCAAAATGGATGGGTATTTATAGGCAAGTAGAGAGGTAGAAAATATCTCCACCTTACATTATCCATCAAACATCATTACATCCACCCCTTCCCTACACCACCCTAGGATGGGCTGAAGTCATCTTCACATTGGAGCATCCATTTACTTGTCCATATGTGTGATGATGGTGTCGAAATGGTGAGTTGATGTTTGCTTTTTGGTTACTTAAGTGTTAAGTCTTAAGAAATTATTTAATTATTTTGTAGCATGTATATATTTAAGTGTTTATGTATACATGTATATGTTATCATGTGCATGTGACATATATATGCATGTATGTGCATTACACTTCAAATGACTTCGAACAACTTTTATTTGTTAAATCGTTGAAAACCGTGAAACTGATTATCGGTCACATTTTTGCTTCTTAGTTAACGTACATATATTTGTAAACAAAATTTGAAATCAAATTTCTTGTCATTTTAAATGAATGAAAATGATAACGTTTGAATTATAAAACCATATAAATTAATATTAAAAATTATTTACAATAATTGCTATTATACCGATAAAGCAATACTAATTTTCCCCTATAATTTCAAATTACTTTTATAACTTTATAAAACTATTATAAATGATTTATTATCACTTTATAACTATTCAAAATAAATTATCATCATTTAAAATCATTATTTGAATAATGAAAATAATTGTTAAATCATTAAATCTCCATTTAATTTAATAAATCAATTATTTTATTTAAGGGAATTACTAATAATGTAATAGATATACTAAATTTTCAAAAATACTAGAATTAATTTTATTTCATATTCTTATTTAATTATAAAAATAAGCGTATGTTTCCAGCTCCGTGCGCGATGTGATTATAGAGCTAGTTATCGATAAAATAGTTTTTGGCCATTTTATCGATTTAAATCCTAAGGAAAATATTTTTATAAATATTTATTCAAAATAAGATTACTATTACTTATTATCACTCAAAACAATATTATTTGTATTATCAACCTTTTATTTATGAAAATTTAAAAATAAATATGATTTATCAAAGTGATAAATTTACGGGTCGTTACAAAGATGGAACGAAATACATGCAGATTTTTCTTGAGAAAATTTAAGATTCTAATGCATAATATAATGAAGTAGGTGCATTCAACTGCTAAGAACAAAATTTTGTTTTTTGATTCTTTGTTGTAGCAAATGACTAAGTAGGCAATGACGCATAAAATATGGTTGGACTGCCAAGAAGATGTGGTAAAGGCCAGAAAAGTGAGAATATGGGAAAATAAAATTAATTTGCTTAGAATGGTAAAGTTAGTGAGAAACAATAGTAGTAAATTAATACAAACAACTAAAGGAAAAATGTGATCTTGATTTTCCAAAAGAGGTAAATAGTGATAATATTGATTGCATATGATTTGAGACTGACTGAGAAGGAAGAATACTATGTGTCCCATATTCTCTATTTTATATAATAGAATAGAATTGGTTTACTTTTAAATTTGAATATTCTTTCCTAACCAAAAGATCATAAGAGATTGACTATTTTAGCCTTACACATTGTATGATATTATGACATTTGGCTTTACCACCTTCAGTATCATTTTCTTTCTCAAATTGAATAATGGCCGGTCTTACTTACGCATTTAACCCATTTTCTCTTTCCCTAGGCCGCTATAATAAGGTTGCAACATGCTATTTTCAGCTTGTATCTTGCTTTACTCAATCTAATAATTTTTAAAGCCTCTTCTCAATCATTTGTCTTACTAGAAAACAACTATTATTTAGCAATTTTATACTGCGTTTTCACTGATCATCATGTCCTCTCTCATATGATGATCTTTTAATATGAAATTAATTGAACTATCAACTCGTATTGTGAATAAATATTTTTTTGCGGACTGTTGAAATATAGCATGGTTGAGATATTACAAAGAAATAAAATGAGTTTTGGTCAATGAGTTTCGGGTTTGATGGTGAGTTATTAATATGTCAAAACATAAAAATGTAGCAATTTATGACCATAAGAAACTAAATGTTAATTTTATAACGTCGAGATACTGACGTTTATTTTACAAATGCATGAAACTAGGTGATTGTTAAATATGAAAATGCTTCTTTGACCGACAAAGTAAGACATGAATCTTCGTAGAGTAAATAACCATCATTAATTTTTTTCTGCCCCTTATTGTCCTCCTTTTATTTTCATATCTACAAGCCCAGTAGCTTCAATCCCGGTCGTTCTAGCATTACCAATTAAATAAACTAGAAAGAACCCATGTTACGCACCTGGGAAATAGAGTATAAAACATTACATACACCATCAGATCTTATGTATAAGATCAATGGAACATAGTGAAAATGGTTTAGGCTTTAACTATTGATATTGGTTAATGTTTTGAATAGCACATCTATGAGTCAGGCTCCAAAATTAAAAAAATTCAAAATTAGATTTATTGTGAGAAAATCTAATTTTATAAACAAGATTGTAGTAACTGAACTAATGAGTGGGAACTTTATTTATTTTTATTTTTTGAAATGGTACTTAGATACAACATGTCACTAGGACAACAAACCACAAATCATGTGTTAATAAATATTTGAATCACACTATGCAAGTTAACATAATATTTCAAGGTTAAATGTTCATAACACATATAAAAAAATGGCTATAGTTTTATTGTTGTCATAATAATATGTATAATTCAAAGTTAACATGACCAGTGTTGAGCGAGATTCTACCGGACCAAACTGCGCCCTCACTACCGAACCAAAGAAAACCCACGGCCACAGAACTACCGGACCAAACTGCGCCCTCACTACCGAACCAAAGGAAACCCACGACCACAGAACTACCGAACCAACTCCTAACCAACCTCCACCGAACCAACTCCTAACCAACCTCCACCGAACCAGCCTATACCGGACCAACTCCCCACCGGTCCAAACCTCTCCACCGAATGAAGCCTCCACCGAATGAAAGGAAGCCGGACCAGATCCACCAGGCCAGATTACGTCAGCCCAGGCCCGCCAGCTGCTATATACCTCCAAGACCCCTACCCCCAGCCTCATTCTATAAATAGAGGGGCAGGGGTACAACAATGGGGACAAGTTTGAGAGCTCAAGCACGGAGAGAACTTTCAAACAACTTTCTTTTACTTGTATCAGAGCTTTGTACTTGTAATCAAAACAAGAGAAGAGAAATAACATATAAAGTGGACGTAGGCACATTCTGCATGAACCACTATAAATCTGCGTGTCTTTTTACAGTTTAGCCCCTGCTTTTTATATATTTGCATAAATCACTCAAATCACTAAGAACAACATAAGATCTACTAAATCATACAACTTTGAGGTGTTTGTCCATTTTTTGTGCAAACATTTTTGATGCTTTCACTGAGAACTAGAAGCTCGAAGCTTCAGCTTCATCCACTTAACAAGTTTTCCTAACAGCATCGTCCGCCACTTGGAAAACATGCCTCCCAAACAGAGAAAAGATGTTAACAAAGGAAAAAACATCGCATCCAGCAGTCTTCCAGATCCAACTGTCACGAATCAAGTAAATCGTCCTCCTCCAACAGCAGTAACAAATGAAGGACAGTCTAACCCAACCACTCCTGCCACAGAACAGCCTGCGGCAATTACTAGGGCAGATTTGGACAGAGTTGTGGTTGAAGTAACTAACCGCTTCACGTCCCAGCAGGAAGTCTTGGTGGACCATCTCATGTCACGCTTAAGGGATGTTGAAGAATCCAACCGCAACATTGAATCATGGGGCGAGTCCCAGTCTGGAAGATCTCAGAGACAACAAAGATCTTCCTTCTTCGAAGGAGCTAACGGCAGAAGTAGCCATGGTAGGAGCCGAGACCGAGCATAGCCCGAAGTTAGGCCTGAGGAAACGTTTGGTACCGAACCCAATGGGGGAGGTACCGGACGAAGGTCAACTGTAGCTGAGCCTGTCATACTGCCTAACCACGGAAACGCCGCTGAACGGGGCCGAGCTAGAGTCCAGCCCGAAGTTGGACCCGAGGAAGTGCTTAGATCAGAACCCAGCAGGGGAAGATCAAGGCAAGGGCCAACTGTAGCTGACCCTAGCATGCCCCCAGAAGATCAAAGGCAGCCGTTGGAAAATATGAGGAACGATAGACGATACCATCCCTACAGGTCATCTGGACGGAATCAATCCCACAGAACAGAACCAAACTCATTTCTATCTGCTCCAAATTCTGATGAAAGGATGGCACGCTTATTCAGAGAGTGTGTCCAACGGGAGCAAAGAGATCGAGGGATAGGCGCTAGGGTAACCAGCCCTTTCGCCCGCAATATCGAAATTGCTATCACTCCCCGAGAATGAAAGATGCCGACAATGGAACCTTACAAAGGAACCTCCGACCCCGTTGTACACTTACAGAGGGATCCATCAGCTCGTGGGAAATGTTGAAAGAAAAGTTTATCAGTCAGTTCCACATCCATGTGGAACAACCTAAGGACGCTTATTCCTTATCCAGTGTCAAACAGAAACCTGGAGAAAAACTGCAGCAATACCTAACCCGATTCAATGCCGCAGCAGCCGCAGTCCAAGATGCCGATGAGAAGCTTATCCTAATGGCCCTCTGTAGTGGTGTGCATCCGGACACTAAATTTGCTAGAAGATTGACGAAAGAAAAACCAGCTACTTTACCCGATTTCTTCCATGAAGCCGGGAAATACATGAGGCTTGAGGATGCTGCCGTTGAGGGGCAGTCAGGACAGCAAAATAAGGCAACTCACAGCAAAGCCCCCGCTGTGGCAAGGGACGTTCGAAGAAATGATTCCAGAGACAATGTTGGGGGCAAGAAGGGAGAAAAGCGCCTATATCGGCCTGGGCCGAGATTCGACACTTACACTCCTTTGAACGAGACCGTCGAAAATATCTTCCTTGCCACCCAAGGCGAAGTTAGATACAAATGCCCACCATACAAAAAGGAATCAGATAACGCGCAGAAATCTGGAAAGTTCTGCCGCTTCCACGAATCTCACGGGCATGATACCAATGAATGCCATCATCTCCGGGATCTGATTGAGGAACACATCAGAAGGAAGAAACTGAAACGTTATGTAAAAAGTCAGGACAGGACTCCAGCTCCTGCCAATGAAAACCCAAGGCTACCCTCACCGGACATCGGCAGAGGAAACCGTAACGCTAGCAGCTCTAGTCAAGAGAAAATAGTAGTCCATACCATCTCGGGAGGACCGCACATCGCGGACAGAAGCTGGAAAGAGATGGAAAGGTATGGAAAATCGCTTAGAGATAATAAAGACTGTGTCAATTCGGTTATAGAAGAGCGCCACCCGAAGCGGAAAGAAAGTAATGACATCACATTCGGTAAGCGTGACCTAGAAGGAAGGCAGTACCCTCACATGGATCCCATGGTCATCTCTGCCCGACTCGGTCCCGCCGAAGTTTACCAAATCCTGGTAGACACTGGAAGCTCAGTAAACATCCTGTTCAAACACGCATTCGACAAAATGAAGCTATCAATGAAGGATGTATCTCCATGCGATAAACCACTACACGGCTTCACTGGAGATGCGAAGATGCCCCTCGGGTAACTGGACCTCTTTGTTGAGATTGGAAGCCATCCCCGCTTCGCTGTACGGAAACAGACGTTTGTGCTAATAGAAAACCATTCGGCTTACAACGCCTTCTTAGGAAGGCCATCCTTGTCTGACTTCCAAATTGTCCTAGCCCCATGGTGCCTAAAGATGAAATTTCCAACAGACAATGGAGTAGGGGAAGTGGAAGGAGACCAGGACGTTGCTCGAGACTGCTATGTGACTGAACTTCGCAACAACCACAGGAAGGATAAAGGGAAGGGTGTAGAGATTGCCCTCTGCACAAAAAGTCTAGAAGCATAGCAACTAAAGAAACCCCTCCTCTTCGATATACCAGCGACCCTTTCAATGAATTAGACCCTAGGGACAAAGAGGAGGAGGCCACCGCCGAGCCTGCAGAGGCTATGGAGTTTATATCTGTAGACAAGCACGACTCAAGTAGACTATTGAAAATTGGGTCCCAACTAAAAGCCGAATTGAAGGAACAACTCATCGATTTTCTCCGCCACAACTTGGATGTATTCGCATGGTCACACGTTGACATGACCGGAATCTCCCCCGACATAGCCTGCCACGTATTAAAAATTGATCCTACCAAGGTGCCTGTAAAACAAAGAAAGAGAAGTATGGGGGCAGAGCGATCAGCAGCCCTCGATGAAGAAGTAAAGAATCTACTCGCCAATGACTTCATACGAGAAGCTATCTACCCGGAATGGATCGCCAACCCGGTGCTGGTAAAGAAGGCTAATGGGAAGTGGCGAACCTGCATTGACTTTTCCAACCTAAACGACGCCTGCCCAAAGGATTGCTTCCCACTTCCCATAATCGACCAACTTGTAGACAGCACAGCCGGGCACGAGCTCCTATCTTTTATGGATGCATACTCAGGATATAACCAAATTCCTATGCACGCTCCCGACCAAGACCACACTAGTTTCATCACTGACCGGGGTTTATACTGCTATAAGGTAATGCCTTTCGGACTTAAAAATGCAGGAGCCACCTACTAGCGCCTCGTCAACAAGATGTTTGCAGGGCTAATAGGACAGACTATGGAAGTATATGTGGATGACATGCTGGTGAAGTCAAGGAAAGCCAAAGATCACGTAAACCACCTAGGCAAAATGTTTCAAGTACTCCGCCAGTATGGAATGAAGTTGAATCCTCTAAAATGCTCCTTCGGAGTGTCATCAGGGAAGTTCTTAGGATTCATCGTTCATGCCAGGGGGGTTGAAGCGAACCCTGAGCAAGTCCGAGCGCTAAGGGATATCAAGATACCTTCCACCCGAAAGGAAATGCAAAGCCTAAATGGAAAAGTGGCCGCCCTAAGCCGATTCATCTCCAAGGCAACGGACAAGTGCGTCCCCTTTTTCGAAGCTCTAAAGAAAGACAAAGGAAAGTTCGAATGGACTGACGAATGCTTAACCGCTTTCCTTAACCTAATCGAACACCTCCAGAAACCACCAGTACTCTCGACTCCAAGCAAAGGCGAAGAATTATACCTATACCTTGCTGTGTCATCTCACGCCCTAAGCGCTGCCTTGGTAAGGGAAGACAACCGCACGCAACGGCCAGTTTACTTCGTCAGCAAAAGGTTTACTGGGGCAGAAGTCAGATATCCTAAACTTGAGAAGCTAGCATACTGTTTACTAATCGCATCACGGAAACTGCGTCACTACTTCCAGTCCCATTCCATCAAAGTTCTGACCGATCAACCACTGAGGCAGGTACTCCATCGTCCCGACACTTCTGGGCGACTATTTAAATGGTGCATTGAACTAAGTCAGTATGATATCACCTATCACCCTCGCACCACCATCAAGGGACAAGCCATGGCTGATTTCATTGCAGAATTCACTACCAACGAAGATAAGGAGCAATTGGAAATAGCAGAAGATATCAAGTGGAATCTCTTTGTGGATGGTGCATCGAACGAACAAGGCTCGGGGGCAGGTGTGGTAATAATCACTCCCAGGGGAAACAAACTACACTATGCTATAAGGTTGGAGTTCGCTGCCACCAACAACGATGCAGAATATGAAGCAGTGATAGCCGGACTAGAAATTGCCATAGAAATCGGAGCCAATTCTTTGTGTCTTCACAGCGATTCTCAACTTATTGTTAATCAAATACTAGGAGAATTCCAAGCTCGAGAAGAACGACTCATAGCATATTTAAAGAAGACCAAGTTACTTCTTAGCCGATTGGACCACTACTTAGTCAAACACATCCCTCGGGAAGAGAACCAAGAGGCCGACGAATTGGCGAAGCAAGCAAGTGTGAGAGACATCACCATCCTCGGGGCAGTAACCATCTCAAAGCAACTGGCCCCAAGTTTTGAGCAAGTGAATCTGATAGCTGCAACCAAGGAAGCAACTTGGATGACTCCCATCCGAGACTACCTACAAAGTGGCACACTACCCAACGGGCGTAACGAAGTCAAGAAAATCTTGAGGAAAGCATCCCGCTACACAATACAAGAAGACATCCTCTATCGGCGCGGATTCTCTAACCCGTTATTAAGGTGTGTCGTTGGGAGGGAAGCCAAGGAAATCTTATCCAACATCCATCAGGGAAGCTGCGGAGATCACACCGGAGGGCAAACATTAGCAAAAAAGATACTCCGATATGGATATTTCTGGCCCACCTTAAGCAAGGACGCCTTAGATTTCGTCAAAAAGTGTGATAGATGCCAGAAGTTTGCTAAGATTCTGCGGCTACCAACCACTGAGATTACTCAAATGACCAGCCCTTGGCCCTTCGCAATATGGGGAATTGACTTAATCGGCGAGCTACCAATGGGCCGAGGCGGGGCCAAATATGCTATAGTGGCAGTCGACTATTTCACCAAATGGGTGGAAGCGGAACCTCTGAATAAAGTATCTTCAGCAAAAGTTATTAACTTCTTGATCAAAAATGTTCTATGCAGGTACGGAGTCCCACTCAAAATCATATCAGACAATGGACTTCAGTTTGACAGCGAGGAATTCGCCAACTGGTGCCAAGAGCACAGAATTCACAAGAGCTTCTCATCCGTAGCGTACCCCCAAGCAAACGGACAAGTCGAAGCCGTCAACAAAATTCTGAAAACTCTAATAAAATAGAAGCTCGAAAAGTCAAAGGGCGCTTGGGTGGATGAACTCCCTACGGCACCATGGGCCTATCGCACATCTTTCAGAACATCAACAGGGCACACTCCTTTCTCTTTGGCATACGGATCGGAGGCTATGCTCCCAGTTGAAACCATTGTGCCTTCCCACCGTAGAATCCACTATAACCCAGAAGAGAACGAAGAACTCCTTCACATGTCTTTGGATCTAATTGAGGAGAGAAGAAATGATGCCGTCCTTAAAACAGCAGCCCACAAACAAAAAGTGGCGGCACAATACAACTCCAAAGTCAAGCATCGTACCTTACAAGAAGGGGATCTTGTCCTCAAGCGAATCTTCCCTCGTCCCGGAGCACTAGACCCAATCTGGGATGGACCATATGTAATTCATAAAATCTCCACAATGGAGCCTATATTTTGTCAACAGTGGACGGAGAGGTGTTCCAGAGGGCATGGAACATCCAACACCTCCGTCGATACTTTTCTTAACTTGTATTGCCCATATGAAGTGAATTAACAAAGAGAATCAGTGGACGTAGGCATTTTCGTGCCGAACCACTTTAAAAAACCTTGTCTCTTTTTTAACTTGTTCCTTTATATCTTGGCTGCTCGTTAACTTTATCCTTTTCTGTTGAACAAAATCCTATGCGTATAGCATTTCCACTCAAAGCACTCCACAGCGCAACTTCACTTGGACAAGACCTAACAGGTACTATGCGAATCTATGCCCTCGCCAATGAGACACTTTCGCTCCGGCATCCCTCTGCTGCGGGTTAACTCATTGCTCGCGACGGCCCTTAAAGCCAACTGTAATGAGCCGATTATAAGCCACCGAGAAGGCCGACTATAGCCGAGGCAGCTCATTACGACGTTCGGCTCGCCGGCAACTGTGAATCGACTATAAGCCCCAACATAAGGTGTGGCCAGCCAGGGGCAGTTCACAGTTGACGATCGGCACCCACGCTAGCCGACCATAGTAAATCGAATAATACCCACGATTACGGGCCATAATGGCCCGGGTAGTTACTGTGCGCGATCTCGGCTCCGATGTGTCTTAAGTGCGGCTGTGGTAAAAAAGAATTAACTCCCCGCGGAGGCGTAAGATGGGTGACAAATGTCTCCAAGACCCACAGCTAGGGAAAGTGACTACAAAAGCCGTTTGCCAGGAACTTAAGCACATCGAAGGCCTTCCGTGATTGGAAGTTTTACTTTTTCACATATTTCAGTTTTACTTAAGAAGCTTTTCTCCTATCCTTTGTAACAATTCTTGAAGTACAGGACACAGGACAGGGGCCGCTCACTAATAGAAGCGAATACCCACAGCAAAATACTGGACCACATCCCTTACTCGGTCACGCAGGATGTTCAAAGCTGCCATTTACAAGCAAAATATAAAGGGCAGTACTTCCTTCTTTCATATTTAAACACATGACTGTAATTTATTCACACCTCACGCTAACATTGCAAGTCATGAAATCATGTTTTAAACAAGAACCTGACATCAAACACCATTTAATTACAAGAATATGCATAGCTATATTTCTTATACAACATGTCAAAACAGCAAAAACATTCAAAAGACGACAAAATCAGCTTAAGTTAAAGAATTACACATCAAGAATAGAGCTATTTATTACAAGTAGCAGGAATTACAACCTAAAAGTTACTCTACTGTTTTAAGACTAACATATACAACCTTGTCAATTCCACAAAAAGAGTTTTTCCAAGTCTGATCAAGGGGCCGGCTGCATTGGAGTTTTATCCTTGTCCTGTTGACCACCTGTCCAGTCAGAGAAAGGATTCATTAGTGATAAGCAACCAAGTTAATGGAGAGACTAAAAAGGAAGACTTACCTGCGCCTGCTTCTTGACTATCCTGGTCGTCATCCTCTACTTGCACACCTGCCTCCTCAGCAGCAAGCAACCGCATACCCTCCTTCACCGCCACCTTCTCCTCCATGGTAAACTGGGCAGTGACCACATCCATGCTGAAGGCCACACCACCCTCTTTATCCGCATCCGCCTTAGCCTCCTCCAGAGCCCGAAGATAAATCTTAGCCATGACCCTAGGATAATCATCCATCCAAGATAGGTTGCCCTGCTTCCAAGTTCGGAAGTACATGTCCTGAAGCATTTCATCCATCATCCCCTCATTCTCCTCAAACTCCCTCATCCGGGCCTCGGAAGCCGACAACCTTCCAACGGCAGTTTCTCTCTCCAATCGGTATCTCGAGCAGTCAGCTTGAAGGGATTTCCGCATCGCCTCCATCTCCTCCTTCAGCCTAACCTGAGCAAGCTCTGCGGCTTCAAGCTTCCCCGACAGCTCCTCTACCCGCTCAAGATCTGCCCTCCGAACCTCATCCACTGTCAAGATGGCCATATTTATCTGCTCCTTGCAGGCAGCCTCCATCTTCCGCAGTTCCGCCTTACTAGCCTCCTCCATAGCCTTCCTCAACCGCCCGGAGGCAGCCTCATGTTGATAAATCTGAATGGCCTGATCAGCGAGCTATTTGGCCTGGTCCGAAACCATCAATCGTAGTCGGATGTTGGCACCCCCAATCTCCTCTCCAGCCTTAACCAGCAGGGCATGATGCCCCATCAACTTCCTAGTCTCCTCCGCCACCCGATCAATAATAGCCTTGGCCTCGTCTCCTATGGTAACTATCCGAGTAGTAAGTAGATCGAGATCTAAGGACTTAGCCTCATCAAGCACCCGTACCATGGGATTGCGGGAAGAAGGTGCTCACCAGTAACCTCGTCAAAGGTAATATCATGGGAACTTGGATCCAGATCAGGATGACCCGCAAATGGATTACGAGCCAAGTCAGGACGATCAATCTGAATAACGGTAGGGTTTTCGGACGGGTGCGGAGAGAGTGCAAACTCGCTATCCTCCTCCGTGATATCATGAAGAGGCTGAACTGGGGGCTGAGGACCAAGTGAAGGTTCGGATGAGGGATGACTCCTCTTTCTCTTTTGAATACCCTCTTCAATAACCCCGAGAAGAGGACGGTAGCCGACTACATCTCCAGAACGGTGGGTCGAAGGCTTCGGCTTGGCGGAAGCTTTGGAGAGCTTGTACTGTTCAAGCCTGTGCCGAAGATCTGAGGCCTTGGCCGTTTTACCTGCTCCTGATATGAAGAACAAGTGTCACAAGCTTACATTGATCCATACTTCGAGAAAACACGGTAAATTAAAAGTTAAAAGAAGAAAGAAAACACATCTGTGGTTGTACAAACCCTGGGGAGGAGTAGGATACTGCAATGAGTCCTGGATTTCATTCCAGGACGGGAGCGGATCATAAAATATTCCTAAGTCCCTATCATAAATGGAGCCCGCAGGAGTCAAAAGTTCACCTTGAGTCGTCGGATCCACCTTGGCTGGAATAATCTGAGGAGGCTCGCTTGCACCAGTCCCAGCCTTGTCAGCTATCCCAGATTTCTCTATCAAAGCCGGTTCCCCGTCCAGCCCCTCGAAAGCTTGGTGGAATGCATCATCCGTCCACTCCTGAATCTCGCCTGCTTGCCTAGGAAGCAAGGCCCCGATGCCATTACCACCGTCGCCACCTTCCCGGTTATCTCCACCCTCACCTCTCTCCTCCTCCACATCTTCCTCCCCCTGGGTAAGTGGACAATTGCTGGGGGAAGGACCGTCCGACTTCTTAAGTTTCTTACCTCCGACGGCTGGAGGTTTTGTGAAAGGTTTTCTCTTGCCACTCTCTATCCTGACACCTCCCTTAGCCTGAGCAGCCGCCCTCTCCTCCGCCATTTCCCTCAGCTTGACTACTGACTGCTGTGGAAGGATCAAGTTACACCCCAGAAGGGTCGCGTTTCTGATCAGGTAGGCAGCTGATCTATCTCTCCCGGGGATAGCTTCTATCTCAGCCGCCGTCTGAACCAGGCGATCAGTCTCCACAACCGCAAAGCCACCTGTCGCTAGCAAAAATGAAAACGTATGAGAAGAAGCATCGCAATTAGAATGGAGATTATAAATAAAGCATCGACTTACATCCAGAAGTAAAACGCCGAATAGAAACAGAGTCGTCCCTGACGAAGAACCACTCCTTCTTGAACATGCTAAACTTAGAATACAGATCCAAGACCGGCTTGAAGGTTACAGCTGACTCCAAGCTGATATATGGGGACCACTTCTTATAGCCCCTCAGATTATATAAGTACCGGATCTCCCGGTTGGAAGGAGCACGCCCATACTTCCTCTGGAAGATGACGAAGAGGCTCACCAGTATAGCATAGGAGTTGGGTTGAAGCTGGAATGGGGCCACCTTTAGATATGTAAGGAAGCTGGCTACCCAAGCATTAAGAGGCGGAATGGTACCACACATGCAGTGGTATCTGCTGTAGGCAAAGTACCCTTCGGGAGGGTCATATGGCATAACTTCTCTCCTTGGCAACAGCATGCGCGCTCTATCGATTCCAAAAGAACGGGAGATGACATCAAGCTGCCTTAAGGGAGCTGGGAAAGCAATCGGGCGGGGAGTTCAGAAGCTCCTGAGGGCCATACCCGTCCACTAGTGATCTCGGGGTAGATCCGTGAAGTTCCGGTCCTGGCTGAGCAGGGGGCACTGCGGAAGATTCTCCTTTGCCCTGAGAACTCTTTTTATCTGATCGAGTTTCTGCTTTTCGAGACATTTATCTACAAACACAAAGAAGAACGTCGTTAGAATAGAGGAAGTAAAGGAGCGAGTGTGTGCAGTCTGAAATTTCGCTCGTGATATAAAAAGTGAAAAAATCAAGTGTATCAAGTCCATTCGGCATTCTCACTCTCAAAAGTCCATTCGGCATTCCCATTCTCAAAGGCCCATTCGGCATTCTCACTCTCAAAAGTCCATTCGGCATTCCCATTCTCAAAGGCCCATTCGGCATTCTCACTCTCAAAAGTCCATTCGACATTCTCATTCTTGAAAGCCCAATCGGCATTTTCATCTCGAAAAACTCATCCGGCGTTTCTCAGTAAAGGCTCATTCGGCATTCACAGCTAAAGTTCATTCGGTGCGACATACGAGTTTCATTCGGCGAAGGGAAGTCAAGTACCTGATTCGGCAGGCTAAAGCGATTCGGCAATAGGATAAAATCTGATTCGGTTATTTGAAGCTGTCTCGTTCGGTAGTAGATGAAGGAAGCCCTAGGCCCTTACTTATAGGCGAAGGTGAGCCATCGAACAACTGATTCGGCACTAGGAGCCGGATGAGAATGACCAAATCAGATAACCCAAAACAAAGCAAGACACGTGCATGCACATGCCCTACTTTGGGGGGCAAGTGTTGAGCGAGATTCTACCGGACCAAACTGCGCCCTCACTACCGAACCAAAGGAAACCCACGGCCACAGAACTACCGGGCCAAACTGCGCCCTCACTACCGAACCAAAGGAAACCCACGACCACAGAACTACCGAACCAACTCCTAACCAACCTCCACCGAACCAACTCCTAACCAACCTCCACCGAACCAGCCTATACCGGACCAACTCCCCACCGGTCCAAACCTCTCCACCGAATGAAGCCTCCACCGAATGAAAGGAAGCTGGACCAGATCCACCAGGCCAGATTACGTTAGCCCAGGCCCGCCAGCTGCTATATACCTCCAAGACCCCTACCCCCAACCTCACTCTATAAATAGAGGGGCAGGGGTACAACAATGGGGACAAGTTTGAGAGCTCAAGCACGGAGAGAACTTTCAAACAACTTTCTTTTACTTGTATCAGAGCTTTGTACTTGTAATCAAAACAAGAGAAGAGAAATAACATATAAAGTGGACGTAGGCACATTCTGGTTGAACCACTATAAATCTGCGTGTCTTTTTACAGTTTAGCCCCTGCTTTTCATATATTTGCATAAATCACTCAAATCACTAAGAACAACATAAGATCTACTAAATCATACAACTTTGAGGTGTTTGTCCATTTTTTGTGCAAACAACCAGTAAAATATTTAATTCGACATCTTGTGTTTTAATAACATCAAGTTGGTAGAAGGAGGGTCGACATTAGAATCTTTAGCTATACCATAATCTTCTTTCATCACAATAGCTTTATTCTCTCTTTCCCTTCTCTTTTCAAAAACTTTAGTGATAGCCCTCCATTCAGTAGTATTGAATTATTCTCATCTCCAGTTTTTTAAACAGTGAGAAAAGATAGTTGAATGCTTACCTGCTTAATAATAATGTGGATTCTAAAGGAAATGACTTCCATTATTTGATTGAAAATACTTTTGAAAGTGCAAACATACCTCAAATAACCAAACCTATTGACTCCCCTTTGCTATATACTTATTTTCCAACATTTATAGAAATAGCAATGTTTTAAAGAAGTAAAACTTCAAACTCACATTTTAGTAGAATAATTTACGAATCTTAATTTACAAAAATTTCAAATATGAAGTTCAAACAAAAAGACCTTAATTCATAAACTAACCATTGTAAATTCCTTTATGAAAATTCAAAATTATTCTAAAATATCTTAAATTAAAATCACATATTTATCATTTAGGAAAATAATCTTGAAAATTTTGTTAATAAAAAGTCCTTGCAAAATGTCAGTTTTGGAAAACTACTGATAAGAAGTAATAATTATTCCAACAGCTATAGATGTAAGGAAATAATGTTAAGGTTGTCTCATATGGTTACAAGCAGAAATGATGGTTTGGAATTGGAATAGCCTCACATCACTAAATAACTTGGAGTTGTATGTGGTGTATAGATATAGGTTGGTAGGAATGCAAAATTGGGGATTCCTTTTGTTATAATAAAGTGTGTGCTAACTCATATGCATACACCACGTGTTGGAGATGGGGAGCTTGGTCCAACCGCCTTTACATAACAATTGGTATCAGAGTCGAAGGTTATGAATTAGGCCATGCAGGCAACCAATTCTCTAAAAAAATTACTCCAAGGAGATACAAGTCAAGGGGGAGATCATTAGGGTTGTCTCACATGTTTCCAGGAGGAACGATGGTTTTAAATTGGAATAGTCACACACCGCTAAATAGCTTGGAGGTATGACATATAAATATGGATTGGTAGGCATGGAACATTGGGGATTTCTTTTGTTAAAATAAAGCGTGTTCCAACCCAAATGTGTACACCATGTGCTGGAGATGGGAGCTTGGTCCAACCGGCATTACACAACAAATACATCCATCAAAATTCGTATACCTTACCTTGATTTGACAATTGGTTGGGAATTAATTGGTAAGTGAAAATGTTAATATTATAATTTATTTCAAACAACCAAACTATGTTATTTCCAAGTTACATTCATAATGATACTTATAAGTGATATGGGGTCAAAAATGGAAGTAATTTAAAATACATCTATTATATTGGTTTTGAGCAAAATGTATGCTGTTAAATCTATTTTGTGGTAAAGAATATGGTACATATTCTCATGCATGTAAAGATCACTTTGACATGGTTGAAAAGTATTTTTATAACAATAATGATGTGGTAGGATATTACAAAACAAATCTGGGCCTTGATCAAATATAAAAGTTGCATGAATTTAAAATTTGCTTATATATTTCTCTTACTTTATGCTATTAACAGTTTTTTTCTTGTGTACTAAAGAATATAATGTGTTTGGGCTAGATAAAATCCATGAACAAAGGAATTAAACCATTGGAGCCAAATTTGGAGAAGAATTATGAAAGGACCTTTGGATTAGTACCATATTCATCTTCAACTATTATATTGATTTAGCGAAGTGCAAACCTCACAAAAAAACGACATCATATATATTTAGGCTCAAATGAATATCAAGGAAAGCTTAGATAATATATACCTATATATAACTTAGTTATTTTATAATAATAAATAAAGAAGGTTATAAAGAATATACATTATAAGTGGATTATAACGTTAATTTTACCAATTATAAGAAAACCTTCAACTAATATATCTGATTTGATTCAACAAAAGTTAAGCTAAAAGATGGTTAAACATATTGAAAGTTAGATCCATTAATCTCAACTGAATATTATCATAGGTTGGTCCATAATAAAAGAGGATGGAAATATTAAAGACCGATATACATTTATTGCATACAATTAACACTTTACTTTTGCATATGTTTTGAGCTTGATTTAAAATTTGAAAGCAAACAAAAGGTAAAATTACAACTAATGTTAATTTTGTTCCCGTAATTTTAATTAACATAAAAAATAGAAAATCAACGTGTAATCATTTCTTTAATTTAAATTCAAATCAAATTAAAAATGATTAATTTTAGTTAATTTTTTAAACTACTTTGACTTAATATTGAATTAGTAGATACTCTTACATTTGGTGCTGAGTAATCTATTTCTGTTAAATTTCTATTTAAATAAACTAAAATTGTCATAACTAGTTATGTTTTAAATTCCTAAACGCTATTAATTTGTATGGTTTAAATCATTCTTAATTAAGTAAATGAACTGTGTATTCACATCAAATTTGTTAGCTTGATAATTACACAAACATATAAATATATGTAACATGATGAGGTGACTTATTTTCCTAATAATCATTTAATTTAATTTCCATTGATCTACTATACTCAATGTGAAGAATTTCAAAATCTAATAATAATTTATTACTTTAAATTTGATATTGTAAAATAATTATCGTCTAAGAAACAATTAAGAGCGACATATCCTATGTTTCATAATATCGTAGTCATAATCCCAAATACTATCATTATATATATGTATGTATGTACGTGTGTGTGTGTGTGTATGTATATATATATATGTGTGTGTGTGTGTGTGTGCACATATGTATGTATTTATGTATGTAATGACACTAAGTTTCAATAACATGTACACATACTAACTATAGAAATACCATGTTTTTAATCACCATTTTTCTACAAAAAATAATTAATGATAGTTCAAAGAATGGTAAAAGAATGTCTATCAAGTAACAAATAGAGCTTCACAATGGACCGTTTAAACTATAATATTCTTCATTATTATTCTTTAAGAGAACATAACCATGTAAGCTCAAAATAACGTTAAATTAACCATAAAGCTTTAACTTCTTAATGAGCTCTATCACCTAATTTCTTAGCAAGAAAACTACAAAATATTTTTTTTTCATATTATGGTAAAATAACATGAGATGAGAAATTTTTTGAGAACTTACCGAAAAATGATTGAAAATTGATCTTTCAATTCTCAAACATATTGATTTCATTAATTAAAATTAAAACCTACCACGGTTTTCGTAAAAATAAGAAATTCGGGCCCAATAATCACCCATTAGGTTGAAAATGAGCCACAAATATTTTAGTTATTTTTCCAGAAGGAGAAATTTAGATCCAAATGTGAACTGAAGAAATGGAAGGGAATTAAGTGACTATGTTAAAAATTAAACACATAAAATAATGAGCGGACCGTTTTGAATGAGTTTCAAATTATTGAGAGAAAGAGACATGTTGAACTACCTAGCCATCTAAATTAAATGAAAATTATTAGTTGCAGAATAAGTTTAATACTAATTTAGGTAAATGGAGAAAAATATAGGAAGGCAAAATCACCTAAAATTAGAATATCCTAAAACTAATAGATAAGGATAAGTTACAACTAACCGGGAAAAGGAAAATTTTATTCAAACACCAAGAAATACTACCCACGCCAAAACTATAAACAAATCACTATACACTAATTTTTACTTTTTCAACACTATAAAAATTAGAACACTACCCATACCTTTTAACAAAATTACATTCACTACTTTGTTCTATATTTTTTCTCTTTTAAAACAAAATTTCCAAATCAGAATCCAACATAACAATTCAACTATATGTGCTTTGGTAAAATTTTATGTCTTTTAGTTCATGTCAATCCTTAGTTTAAGAGAATTATCAGTGTTGTTATCCAGCTTTAAGACCAAGCAGCTTTCAAACGAATCTAGACATTAGTGATTAAGACAAATTGGTTCAAGGACGTGGAGGCTTGCTTGGACGGACAATGGAAGAGGCTTTAAGAAGTTAGAGTGGAAGAATCAGCTAAGCGAGTGATCAATACCGACCTCTTTTCAGGTTGGTACCTACATGATTTAAGCACTTTAGTGAGCTATGGAGCTATGGATAATGAATGGTTGGATAAAGTGGTCGTCCTGGGGCCTATTTTTGAAGAAGTAATTGAGCAACCCCAAAAGGTTGTAAACCTAATTTCTAAGGCTAAAGTGTTTGGAAATTAACAAATCAAAGTTAGAAGATGGAATAAAGGAAGACTACATGATTTGCAATTAGCAAATCATATCAGTATGGACCAGATCATGTCGGCACCGATATGATTTTATGGCATAAAGGACTTTATCTTCCCTCCTATTTTTTGGATATGGAGTTTGAATTGTTGTTCATGTTCTAGTGACTTTGTTTGGTGTTATCCCGCCTTTTGGCAAGGTCGTGATACCAAGAACTTGACTAGAAACCAATGACAGTTCGTCTTGGAGATCGGTTATTCGCAGGCTCACTATGGATATCGACAAATTTTGTCCGAGTCCGGATCAAGCTAAAATTGATATGACACGACAAGCAAAGCTATGAGAGCCAACGTTCCAAATTTCAAGTCAATCCGAGTTAATATGCTCAAATTATGATCGATGCAAGATAGGATGAAGAACAGCCTCGCGTTCGAATCCATCGACTAGCCTCTGTTCGACTCGATCGAGTTCGTATCCATCATCAGAACCCACTTTGTATCGATCAGCCAGTGACCACTTCACATCCATCGCCAGAGTCCACTTCGCATCCATCGCCTGAAGAGCTTTGTTCGAATCCATCAAGCTTCTGTAGTTCATATCCATCAGTTGACCTTACGTCGTATCCATCGAGGAACCACTGTTTGTATCCTTCAAACCCAGTTACTTCGTATCCATCGAGAAGTCCTTGTTCGTATCGATCCACGTCATGGTTATTCGTATCGATCAATGGCTAATAGTGTTCGGGTCCACCTAGCCATGTCAACTTCGCATCGATCAAATGGAGCCATTTCCAATCGATACGAACAAGGCCACGCAGTCGAATTATTCCATGTGTTCTCCATCGATACGAAACAAGGGTCACCGTCCATCGATTCGAACAAGACAAGTGCCTCGATACGAACAGGGCGAAAGTCCTGGAACGACTCGATCAACTCGACGAAGAAGGTGGGTCGATCCGGAGAATGCTCGCCACGTCACCACTTGATCACGCACAACTATCGATTCGGATAGGATCGAGTCGAAATGATCGAGTCGAAACGATCGAGTCAAACGAAACAGCCTGCCGAAAGTTTCCATTTCGTATCGATCATATCTCATGATCCACAAGTCCAAATGCTATGAAATTTTCACAGGAGTTTACGTGCATGATGAGGATTGTCCACGCCAAATTTCGACTCCATCAGCCACAATCTTGATCGATATGAAATCCATTCGTATCGATCATGGATTGGGCCGAAACTTCACGGGCTTGGTCGCGCGGGCCTACTCACGTGCCAGAAGAAGTCTCCCGAGATCTGAGTGAAATATTAGCCTCCTACACCTATAAATAGACCCCCAGGGCATACAGAAAGGAGGAGCTTCTTCTTCTTCGAATTCTCCAATGCCTAGACTCTGTCGGATCCAGTTCTAAACACCATTGCTGTTGCTGCTAACCAATTTTACTGCTGCAAATCATTGTTATCTGTTGTAACCCGCTGCAATCAATTGTAATCATAAAAGAAACATCAATAAAGCAATCAACTTCATAGTGGACGTAGGCAACACGCCGAACCACTCTAAATCCTTGCGTTTCTGTGTGTTTTTATAATTTTCATTATTTGTTTTTGGAGTTTTTGTTAGATAATCCTCTTTTTCCATTTATTTTCTTCATTTTATCTCTTCAAAAACTTCCGAAGAGTGTTGTGCCCAATTTTGGTACAAACACTTTGGTGCTTTCACTGAGAAAAAACCCAAACTTTCTCCTACTCCTTGGATCTCCTATCGATACCGGATTGCATAAATCCAAGAAGAAGATCCAGATCTCAGACTTTGAAGCCCTTCCATTCTATTCAGATTTGCATCAGATCTAGGAAAGGACTTTCATTAATTCACCATGGTAAGTACACAAACTACCTCTATTGCTGCTGATCAAGAAGGACGGGACCGACAGAATCCCGTGCAATTGCCTCCATCCAACCAAGATGCCGTCGGACCTTCAGATCCATCAGGCCCGTTACCAGACAAGAGTTTCAGATGCTGCTCCAAGAATTGACCCAGAGTCGGCAATAGCTAACTGAACAACTGCGCGCCAACACAGAGTTGACCAACCAGCTAAATCGCCAAAGGCGAAGAAGATCCAGAAGAGACCAAGGTTCTTATTCTTCCACAGAAAGTTCAGCCTCATCTTTCGATCATCATAGATCCACACGCCCACGGCTGGATGTAAGCTACACCCAGGCCACAGGACACCAACCTACCTCGAATCTAGGACAGCCCAGAACTGGACCATCCACTAGTCATCATACCGGACCTTCATCCCGAGGAGCTGCTGCTCCTTACCATGTCACAGGCAACCTTTCTACTACCACCACTACCGAACAAGGAGTTGATGCTAGAAACCAAGCTGATCCTCATCGTAGCCAACAAGATCATACTCTAGAGCCTTATATCCCAGATAATGTTGAACCAAGGAGGCGAGGCATGGACCGTCGACCGCGTCCGGTCCAGACTCGCACTGTGGAACCCGACCACACCTTGGCACAACATGCTCCTAATATCCGGATGCCAGATATACCGACGATGATTCGTCAGATGATCCGTGAAAGTCAGGGTCTCACTAATGACGACTGGGGAATCTCCAGAAGTCATACCCCTTTCACTGATAACATATTATATGCTAAACCACCTCGGCGCTTCAGGGTGCCAACTTTGCCAGTCTATGAAGGAAGTTCTGATCCCAATCAACACATCCTGAAGTATGAATGGCTGATGAATGCTGCGAGAGCTGATGATGCAGTAAAATGTCGTAGTTTCCCCATTTCCCTGGGGGGCATTGCAACTATGTGGTTTACTCGTTTGCCACCACGATCCATTTCTAATTTTGACCAGATGGCCACCAAGTTTGTTGAACAATTCCGTTTGCACGTAGCAAGGCCTAAAGATGTTAACACTCTGTCTAGTGTTACTAAAGCTCCCGGAGAAACACTTAGACGTTACTTGGAGCAATTCCATGCTGTGTGCGCAGAAATAAGCAATCCCAATGACAACTCTATCCTGATGGCTTTGACTAAGGGGATTGATCCTGATTCCGAGTTCGGAAATTGGTTAGCTGGAAAGCCGCCTGCGTCATTGGACCGTTCTATTCCAAGGCAGCCCAATTCTTGAAAAAGGAGGATGCGAAACAGTCTAGGAAGCAGGATAACGCAGGGCCTAACATTGAAGGAATTCAGAGTAACATTGTCGTTAAACAATCCGGGGAGAGTTCCGGGAAAGTTCAGTTGAATATAAAAAACAAGCAGAACCAGCAGAGGGACAGTGGAAGTCAGGGTAAAAAGCGAGATCAAAGTCGCGGTCCACGACGTAGAGCTCCCATGTTTGACAATTATACTCCATTGAATAAGTCGCTGGAAAATGTGTATTTGCAGACCTGTAATAACATGCAATACATGAAACCTGCCACGAAGCCGTCGATAGAAAGGCAGGTCAAAATAGGGAAGTTTTGTAGATTCCATGAAAGTTATGGCCATAATACAAATGAGTTTCGTCACTTACAGGACCTCATTGAAAAGCTGATACGTGAGCGAAAGTTGGATCAGTATGTGCGGGCGCCGCAGTTAGGAGGTGCAGGCCCATCGAATCAGAATTGTGCACCAAATCAAGAAAGGCAGGAGGAACCCGCTCGTACTGGCGGGAGGTTGGTTATTAATACAATAAGTGGTGGTCCTCTTCCGGTAGACCGAAGCTGGAAGGAAATCGAGTCGTATGCCATCTCTATCAGGCATGCGGACTTCGAATGTTATAGTAGTTTTGATGAAGGGGCTCCGGCCAAACAGCAGAAGACGATGACAGATGACATCGTGTTCAGAAACAAACACGCTGATAAAGTCGAAGCCCCCACTATCGATCCACTGGTCATCTTAGCTCAAGTAGGTCCTGCTTGGATGAAGAGGATCTAGGTTGACAGTGGAAGCTCATTGAATATTATGTTTAAACGAGCTTATAATCAAATGAGAATGGAAGCCAAACATTTGAAACCTTGTCAATCTCGAATCCATGGTTTCAATGGGAGTGCTACTATACCCACTGGAGTAGTGGAACTACCAGTGCAGTTGGGAGTTGGAGAACGCCGGAGAGTACAGATATTACAGTTCGTTGTGTTGGACATAGACTCCATTTATAATGCTTTCTTGGGCCGACCGGCCCTCGCTGAATTCAGGGCAGCCATTGCCCCATGGTGTTTGACTTTAAAGTTTCCCACTGATCGTGGAGTGGTAATTATTCAAGGAGATCAAGCTGCTGGGAGAGCCTATTATGTTGCCGAGCTGCGAGAGGCGCAGCAAAAGGAGAAAGGAAAGGGCGTAGAGGAATCTCTCTGCATCCGCTTTGCTGATAATTGATAGTTAACGAGTGGGCCTAGGCCCGGGCACCCCAGCCAATTCCAAAGGGATCTTGACCCAAGAGAAACTAAAGACGAAGGAGAATCTAAAGAAAGTCAAGCATCCCCGGCTGAACTGACGATCGATGTCCCAATTGACAACGATGATGATTCGAGGATGATAAAGATTGGGTCTCAGCTAAGCCAGCAAACTCAAGAGGAATTGGTTGAGTTTCTACGGGCGAATCTTGACGTATTTGCCTGGACGCATTCTGATATGTGTGGGATCTCGCCGGACATCGCGAGCCACACTCTGAATATTGACCCGCGACATGTCCCGGTCAAACAGAAAAGGCGTGGTATGGATCCAGAGAGATCTGCCGCCCTTAAAGAAGAAGTAGAAAAGCTTAAAGCGACCGGGTTCATTCGAGATGCATTATATCCCGAATGGGTGTCGAATCCCGTGCTCGTTTGAAAATCAAACGGAAAATGGAGAACATGTGTCGATTACTCCGATCTAAATAAAGCTTGTCCTAAAGATAGTTTCTCGCTTCCCAGAATTGATCAGCTAGTAGATTCAATAGCTGGGTATGAGCTCTTATCCTTCATGGACGCGTATTCTGGCTACAATCAGATACCAATGCACTTAGCCGACCAAGAACATACCAGCTTCGTAACCAATCTGGGACTTTATTGCTACAAAGTTATGCCATTCGGACTCAAGAATGCTGGGGCTACTTATCAACGATTGGTCAATCGGATGTTTGCCAATCAAATTGGGAAAACCATGGAAGTATATGTAGACGACATGCTTGTGAAGTCACAATTTTCCACTGACCACATTAAAGACCTGGAAACTATGTTCAACATACTTCGAGAATACAGAATGAAGCTCAATCCACTGAAATGTCATTTTGGAGTTGCATCCGGAAAATTCCTTGGTTTTATCATCAATGCTAGAGTGATCGAGGCTAATCCTAAAAAGATCTGGGCTATCAGAAATCTTGAAACTCCGAAAACTATAAAACAAGTCTAGAGTCCCAATGGGAAAGTAGCAGCATTGAGCAGGTTCATTTCAAAGTCCACTGACAAATGCATTCCCTTCTTCGATCTGATCCGAAAACGAAAATGAAACTTTGAATGGACCACGGAGTGTGAGGGCGCTTTCCAAGCACTAATTCAGCATCTATCCACACCACCTATCCTGTCAAAGCCTATTGATCATGAGAAGTTGTACGTTTACTTGGCGATATCAGAAAACGCTATCAGCATTGCCCTAATTCGAGAAGAAGACAGGATACAGAAACTAATATATTACGTAAGCAAACGATTAACTGGAGCTGAGAGGAATTATCTGAAACTAGAGAAGTTGGCTTATTGCCTTGTTATTGCATCAAGAAAATTCCGACCATATTTCCAGGCACATCCTATTATTGTTTACACCGACCAGCCGTTACGACAGGTTCTTACGCGGCCTGAGACGTCTGTTAGGTTACTCAAGTGGAACAACGAACTGATCCAGTTTGATATTACTTACACTCCAAGACGAGCCATTCAAGGACAAGTCGTAGCCGATTTCATAGCTGAATTTACCGTTCCAGAGGACTTGCCCGAAACTAGTGAATCCCCTGAATACGTCTGGAAGCTGTATACTGATGGTGCATCAAACGACCGGTGTTCGGGCGCTGGAGTTGTACTCGAAACCCCCGAAGGCCGATCTATATGTTATGCTTTGAAGTTAGATTTTCATGCAACCAATAATGAAGCTGAATATGAAGCCCTCTTAGCGGGATTGAAGCTTGCCAGAGATTTGAGAATTATCGCTGTGGAAATTTATTGTGATTTGCAATTAGTTGTATGTCAAGTTCGGGGAGAATATCAAGCGAGAGATCGAAGGCTGGCTGCATACTTAGCTCGAGTTCAGGAAATACTAAATCAGTTTGACTATTATGCCATTTATTGTATACCTCAAGAACGCAATCAGAAAGCCGATTCATTGGAGAAGTTAGCCAGCACAGGTGAAGCTCAGCAAATGTGACTTGTTCCCGTAGAGACGTTATCTTCCCCAAGCATTGACCGGGAAGAAATAGACTGGGTATGCAAAACCGTTCCCGATAAGGATTCATGGATGACTCCACTCAAACATTACCTTGAGCACGGAACCCTGCCGGAGCGCATGAGTGAAAAGAGACAAGTCCTTCGGAAGGCCTCACGATTCACCATCCAGAATGGAATCATGTACGGAAGAGGGTACTCTGTTCCTTTACTCCGGTGTATCGCTCACGATGAAATTAAACGAGTATTAAACGATGTACACGAGGGAGAATGTGGCGATCACACCGGGGGGCAAGCACTGGCCAAGAAAATACTTCGATACAGATATTATTGGCCGACTGTGAATCGTGATGCATCAGATTATGCAAAGAAGTGCGATAAATGTCAAAAGCATACTCGAATTCCTAGAGCCCCACCTACCAAGATAACGCAAATGGTCAGCCCATGGCCGTTTGCAATGTGGGGCATCGACATCATAGGTACTCTACCTCTGGCAAAAGGTGGTGCGAAATACATCATCGTCGTAGTTGATTACTTTACAAAGTGAGCTGAAGCTGAGCCTCTTGCTACCATAACGACTAAAAAAGTGATCAACTTTGTAGTCCGCAACATTATTTGTCGATTTGGTCTCCCACACACCATTATTACTGACAACGGAACCCAATTCGACAGTGCTGAATTTAAAGATTTTTGCAAACGATTTCACATTCAAAAGAAATTCTCCGTAGTTGCACACCCTCAAGCGAACAGACAGGAAGAAGCGGTCAATAAAGTTATAAAGTCCATTCTGAAGAAACGACTGGAAAAGGTCAGGGGCAAGTGGGTCGATGAACTTCCTATGGCTTTATGGGCTTACCGAACAACCCACAAGTCCGCGACCGGTCACACTCCATTCTCTCTCTCTTATGGTTCAGAAGCTGTTATTCCAATCGAGCTAGAAGTACCTTCTCATCGTGTGACGTACTATGATCCGAAGACTAATGCTATATTACTTGCTGAATCTCTCGATTTACTGGATGAGAAGCGTGAAGAAGCTGATTTGAGGGTAGTTGTGCATCGAAGTCGAGTCGCCCGATTGTACAATGCCAAGGTCCGCCCGTGAACCTTTGAACTAGGCGATCTTGTCCTAAAAAGAATCTATCTGGTTCCTTCGCATATGAAACCGACATGGGAAGGACCGTATGTCATTGAACGAAGGCTCGGAGATGGCACATTCAAATTATCGACCGTTGACGATCTTACTCTGCCAAGAGCCTGGAACAGCGAGAGCCTTCGTTGCTACTACATATAACAGGCTATGTCTATTCATTTAGTTTATTTTCCATTTTGCAATTTGTTTCTGCATTTCAAAAATAGAATTTGTAATAAGGCAACTGACTTTGCCATATTTTCTTATTTCAGCAATAAAATGCAATCTCTTCGAGCCAGAGCTGTGATTTACTTGAAATGCTTCATATGATCATCACTATGCACGAAGAGCTGAGTTTCACCATACGGTAGGATTTATTCAAATAGGGAGTGACTGTGATGCAACCGGTCACTCGCTAAGTGAAACCCGAGCTCGGGGACAAGCCATCACACCAAAGTCAAAAAAGGATTGATACACGACAATCCTTCACTTAACTCCAGATTCCCAGAGTGCGAACTGGAGTATAAAAATACGTCTACGAAGAGGGTGGATCTGTCCGCCTAATGACTTCATCCGTATCTGAACCAAGTTTGAGGAGGGTGGACCCATCCATCTAACGACCTCGCTTGTTGACTCAGGGTGGATGTGATCCGACCATCCACGATCCTGATACACCTTTCGTTCCCAGAGTGCGAGCGAAATCCAAAACATACAGCAGATGTGACTGACCGTCTGTTTACCAACTCCGAACTCCTAGAGTGTTAGACGGAGTATAAACATTAGCTCCAAGTTCCCAGAGTGCAAATTGGAGTATAAATACCAACTCCGAACTCCCAGGTGTGAGTCGGAGTATAAACGTCAACTTCGGATTCCCAGAGTGCGAATTGGAGTATAAATACCAACTCCGAACTCCCAGAGTTCGAGTCGGGGTATAAACGTCAACTCCAGATTCCCAGAGTGCGAAACGGAGTATAAATACCAACTCCGAACTCCCATAGTGCGAGTCGGAGTATAAACATCAACTCTGGATTTCTAGAGTGCGAAACGTAGTATAAATACCAACTCCGAACTCCCAGAGTGCAAGTCGGAGTATAAATGTCGATTCCGAGTCCCCAGGGCGCGGCCGTATAATTAAAACCTAAGCCGGCGTGACCAACCGCCAGTAAGCAAATGAGAATCCCCGGAGTGCGGATATGATCATCGACAATTAAGTGAGTGGGGTTGAACCACTCAATCTTCACTTGTCCCAAACATCCGTTCAGCGGCACTAGACTCAACGTGTTGTAAGTGAAATGCAAACGCTGGCTGATGTTCAACAACTCATCCCCAAGACTGGAGGGCAGGACTTAAGCATCGATCGTTGAATGAAGCGGTGCGACGTCAAAATTCAACTCGCTTCCCGGTCGTGAACCATGTCCACAGTTTCCAGACTTGGTGCAAAAAGACAAACTTGACTCGGAAGCTGGAATTTTACAGGTGCATTTCAAACATTGAAACACTTAAGCAAATACACAAGAAGCTAAAAAAGAAAAGTTTCATTTCTACTATTTATGAAAGAAATTCATGTACAAGTTTGTTCCAAAAAGTTCTTACTAGCAGGGGCCGAACTCGCATCTATACACGGCCGACAAAATGAAAATCAAAATGAATCGAGAAAGCATGTCTACTCTTTCTTTTTCCTCGGCTTCCTTTTCGGTGTAGACCCGTTGGAGCCGCCACTACCTTTCCTCTTTGAACCTTTACTTTTCGGGGGTCGGTCACCAGGCGGGGGCATGATCTCGACATCCTCCTCCGAGCTCGAATGAACAGGGATGCTTCCTGCGGGCGGAGTCGGAGGAACAGGATCAATTGTAGGAGGTGGAATGAGCACACTAGTGTCAAAAACTGTACCAGCAAGAGATATCATTCTGAGCGGAGCTGGTCCAGGTGCCGCCATCCCACCTCCAAAACTGCCACAATGTGCCGCTACTTCCATCTCAGCGTCGATCTCGGCCAATATTTCCTCTTCAGTAATCACTCGGGCCTTGCTGGGAGCATCAGTAGTTAGCATCGAAGAACTTGTAGCAGGAGCGCCTCCACTCATAACAAATGGCAGGTCGGCAAAAGGATCGCCATGACGGCGAAAGAGTTCCTCCATCAGTTGCTCATCAAAAATAAGTGAGCTTCCCTTCATTTCGTCAAGCGGCGCAGTTGTAGTTACAGTGGTCGCTTCAGTAATGATAACCCCCTGCGTTTGATATGATTCTTGAGTAGCAGGAGGCACGACCGGTGCAGCATCAATCACTGGACAAAAAATGAGAGAACTGTTAGAACTTGATTCGAGTGAAGATTCCGACTTAAGACAGATATGTGGAATGTTCAGAATACCTTCCTCGGTTTGACTTGTAGGCGGCTGAACGGCTTCAGCAACTTACTCTGTAGCCGGAGACATCTGCGGTTGATCCGGATTGTAGGCAGGAACAGTTTGGGGATCGACCGCAGGCAAGGATTCAGGCTAGGTTGATGCTGGAAGTTCAAGACTTGCATCGTGATGTTCAACTCCAGAGCCTTCTCCTATTTCCAGGTGCTGGGTGCCGAGTCTCTCCTTCTCATGAGAAATCATTGACTCGTGGAGAATCTTCCTCTCATCTTCGTTCAGCAGACGATTATGGGCCCAAATGCACCGCCTTCTCCTCCTCAACCAATCGGCCCCAGGCGTTGTATAGATGTGCCGGATAATCACCGAGCCAGGCTAGACCCCTGTGCCTCAGCACGTTAGCGTTGTAAACAACGAGAAGGTCTTCAATATCAGCTTCTAGCTTGGACTCGGCCGATTTCACCTTCTCCTCAACCTCAGGCTCCTCCTCGCGAACCTTAGCCATGGCCGCATCCCGTTCACCCCGGAGCAAGATAGTCTGTTCGCACGCCTCTTGGGTTGCGTTGTTCGCATCGTCCTTTTCCTTGGCCATGTCGGAGAATTTGGCCCTAAGCTCGTTGAGTTCCTTGACCGCCGCATCCCGTTCGGCGGTGACTGTAGTGTTCCGGTGGCCCATCTCCTCCACCAAGGCGACATGAGTCTGCCTCAACCTCTCTATTGCCACATTCGCTTCATCAGCTTTTTTGGTGGCATCAATTTTAGATTTCCGAGAAGACTCAGCCTCAGCAGTGAGCACTTGAATGATCCGGTCCCTTTTAGCGATCTCGGTCTCCATTTTTTCAATTGTCTTGGCTCGCTCAAAGGCCAACTTGGAAGCTTTCTCGCAGCCTTTACCCACTCTCTATACTGGGTGTAGACGTCATGAACGTAATCATGCATCGTGTTTTCCACCCCTAACGGAATTCTTTTTAAATGAGGTGGGAAGACATAGCCGTCGAAGCATATATTCGGGAAATCCTTCCTCAGCTGAGCAATTTTAATAGCCCCTTCCCCCGTGGGCTCAGTAATGGCCTGCTCTGCGATTATGGGGGGCGCGACTTCAACTCGCTGGTGATAAGTCTCGGACCTTGAAGTTTGAGAAGGCGGTCTGTGTCGTGGAGGCTCTGGCGGGTGCGGAACATGAACAGGAGGTGGAGATGGAATTCTAAGAGGTGGCGAACGGGATCTAGATCGGTGTCTATATTCTCTGTCCCTGTCCCGCTCGTACCTCTCTTGATTAGAGTACCCGCGATCGCGGTCTCTATCAGAGTCTCTCCTGTGGGAATCATAATAAGTAGAAGACTTTCGGGACGAGCGAAGGCTCCCAAGCATTGATCCTCTCCCGAACATCGTACCTGAAAATGAGAAACAAAGGAAAAGTTAGTGATCTCTTGGACTGGACGATTTACGATTATGAATCATGCAGTGCGGTGAAGTATATGTATGTGCAACCCCCCGACCAACTGGAAATGTCGGCTGCACTCATAGCAAGTGACCCGCTCAGATCAAGAGCATTGTCAAGCTCCTCCATCCCGGTGTCGTGTTGAAACGACACATAATCCAAAATCAAAATATCAGCAAGCCCTTCGAACAGATTCTCTACTTGTGGGGGAGGAGCCTCCGAAATCCTAATCCCCTGAAAAGGCAAAGACATGACCACGGATTTCAATCTCGTGGATTTAGAATGTTTATGAGCAACTGCCTTGCCTTTTCTCCTTACTCCTGAATCTTGAACACCGAAAGAAGGCCCAGCTTGGAGTTCATTATTAGTGGGCATTCTCTCCGGATCGACCTCTTCGGCTACTACGACTCCAGGCGCTTTTTGTTTCACCCGCTTCTTCGAGACCGCTCTAAGTGTCCCTTCCAGCCGTATGCTTTGCTTACGTTCGATCAGCCCGACAATTCTCAAGTTCTTGTCGGTTAGAACCAAGTCAATGTGCCTCTCCTCACCCGGAACCGCTTGGAGAATCCAAACTAGCTCTCTGAAATATCTACCATCGGGTCGTGAGATTGTGGTTGTAAAAGAAAAGAAGCATGTCAGTTTTGAAAACGATTAGTGTTATCTCGATAATTCATGAGAAAGACTGCAAAACTTACGTCTATCCAACCATCACCTAGCGAATCCAAGGGGGCAACGAACGAAGAACCATTTTGTCTTGAAGTAACTCAGCCTTCCCCAGGATCCCGTTACTATTTAACAGTTCCTGATCGCTTCCAAAAATGTGAAAGAAGGGCTATCTCCGCGGCTCATGATGTTGAAGAGAAATCTGATCTCGATCGGCTTTGGTGGTCGAAAGAGAATTTCCATAAACAGAATGAAGGTGTTATTCAACAAGGCGTACCCGTTGAGGTGTAGCTGAGATGGAGCGATTCCAAGAAATGACAGCATCTCCCTTATGTACCGATTAAATGGAGGAAGTGTCCCCACTGTGCAAGCATGATGGTTGAAAGCGGTAAACCCCTCCGGGGGAGCATGTGGTCTATCATTTGGCCCTGGGAGTAATACGTCGTCAAGCGACAAGCCATGTCTTAAGCATATCCGTCCCAGCATATCTTCAGAAATGTCGGACGACACAGAATCTTGTGGATTTATAATGAACCGGGCGTTTGGAAACTCGTCCGGTGCTGGATCTATGACTTTGGCCTCGATAGCCGGTATCTCGATTATTTGAGGGATTGAACCTTGAACTTCCTGCTGTTGCGAACTTGAAGGTTCCATGAATAACTAACTTATGAAAAATCATCGTTAAACATATAATAAACCCGTGCATCCCGCAGTGTGAAGTGTGTGAATATGTTGTGCAGTGCAGTGCTGCATATCACTTGACAAGTTCTACGAATTTAAGGAAAGCATGTGAACGATAAGACTTCAAAATTCAGTCGGAATGACCGTCATCGCTGACCATCACAACCGTGCCATCCAGTTATTAGCGATCGATCCAAGTCAGAGTTTGTTAAAGTTTTGTTAAGTTACAGTTCCATCGATGAGCTTCGATAGGCAGTTAAATATGCAGAGTAATAGTTAAGTCCAGATATGCAAGAATGAAGCTCATCGGAAATCATGCTATCGGTTATTCAAGGTTTCGTATCCATCAAGATCCGGGTTCATATCAGTCGTCAGGAATTCGCTTCGAATCGATCGTCAGTGTCTGGTTTCGTATCGGTCAAGGTCAGAGGCTTCGAATCGATCGTGGACGATTGGGTTCGTATCAGCCAGGGGAGCCCCGGCTTCGTATCAATCACATTCACTCGATGCATTTCGTATCGATACGAAGGAGTATTTTTCAAATCGATCTGAAGCCAAGGACTTCGAATCGATCACATTCACTCGATACATTTCATATCGATTGAAGGAGTATTCTTCGAATCGATCTGAAGCCAAGGACTTCGAATCGATCACATTCACTCGATACATTTCGTATCGATCGAAGGAGTATTCTTCGAATCGATCTGAATCCAAGGACTTTGACTCGATCACTGGCCTAGTTCTTGTTGAAACCTGACTTCTTCGATTTTAATGCGACAACTATATATTTCAATCTATATATTATTATGTCAAATATTCTTGCAGGAATCATCAAAAGAAGCTATTATCATCAACAAGATTAAAAGCTCTTTATAAAATCTAGTGAGATATATTTGTACAATCTCTGATATGGTGATGAAACACACACACACACACATATACTTTTGAAAATCTTGCTTTAAAATAAATATAAAAAAGGTATTTTCAAAATTATATATATTCTCAAGTTCAAAAATAATAAAATAGACAAAGGAACAGAACAGTACAGAAATAGACGTCTGTATATTAATTCAGACGTCTGACATCAATTTCAGACGTCTAAATTAAGATAACAGACGTCTGAGTACTATGTTGTAAATTCTTCTATTTCCATATGAAATAGACGTCTGTCACTTAATAACAGACGTCTGTCATCCTAGACAGACGTCTGAATTAAAAGACAGACGTCTAAATTAACTGTTTAGTGTTTCCTTTGATTTTTTGAAATTCAAAATTATTCAGACATCTGTCACTTTTATCTCAGACATCTGAACTTGACGAACTGAAGCATCTCTTCATATAATATCAAAATCTGAAGAGTTGTCTTCTTCACCAAGAGTTGCACTTCTTCTAATAGTTGCAACTATTGAATTAAAACTATTCAATACTATAAATAGAGATGAAAATCCACTATTTCAAAAATATAAAAATTCTTTCTATCTTTTCTGATCCTATATTGTTATAATCTCAAATGATTTTCAATCTCTACTTCCTATCTTTGCACATTCAAATCATCATATCAAGAAGATTATAGGAAGGGTGTACTACATTGACTATATTCGTGTTATTAAAAGAACACACAAGTCAAGAAACAATTTCCAAATTGTAATTGAAGTCCTATTCGGTTGCTTAGGCGAAAAGTCCTATTCGGTTGCTTAGGCGAAAAGTCCTATTCGGTTGCTTAGGCGGAAAAGTCCTGTTCAGTTGCTCAGGCGGTGTAATACCTGTTCCTCCGGGTTAAGTGAGGGTTATTCGAGAAATTCCAGAAGCAGTCTGGGACTGGACGTAGAACGAGAAGTTCGAACCAGTATAAAAATCCCTGGTGTCTTTTTTATTACTGCCATTTACTATTATTTATAATTCCGCACTTGCTAGTCGTAGTTTAACTATATTATCGATCCATATACACTTTCATTTGGTATCAGAGCGAGGTCATCACGTAACTATAACACAGTTATCTGATATTTTAATAATATGGACAATAACACTAGCAACAGTTTTACTGAGGGACAAGCCACTACACGACCACCATTGTTTAACGGATTAAATTATAGTTATTGGTCAACTAGAATGAGAATTTTTATGCAAGCAAGTGGATTTGAAACCTGGAATATTATTCAAACTGAATATCATATCCCTACTACAGAGTATGCTACATGGTCTAATACTCAAAAACTAGATGCTACTGCAAATGCAAAAGCAATGAACATGTTATTTTGTGCTTTAGACAAAAATGAATTCAATCGAGTCAGCATCTGTAAAACTGGATATGAAATATGGAATACTCTTAAGGTTACACACGAAGGAACAAATAAAGTAAAACAAAGCAAGATCTCTATGCTTAAAAACCAATTTCAAAATTTTAGGATGAAACAAGGAGAAAGTATTAGTGAAATGTATTCTAGGTTCCAGGATATTTATCACTCTCTTTTAGCTTTAGAAGTCACTTTTACTGAATCTGATGTTGTATCAAAAATCCTTAACTCTTTAACTGATGAATGGGAACGAAAAGTCTTAGCTATCGAGGAAGCTAATGATATTTCAACCATAAAAACAGAAGAGTTAATAGGAAATCTAATGTCCTATGAAGTAAATTTGCAGGCAAGACGAGCACAAGCACAGGACAAGAAAACTATCGCTTTTCAAGCAGAAAAAGAAGACTCTGAATCAGAAGATGATATGGCATTTATAGCTAAGAATTTCAAAAAGTTTTTAAAATTCAAAAAGGGTAATAAATTTGGAAATAACAAGGGTTTTAATAAGCCATCAAGTTCATCTCTTGAATGCTACGAATGTCACAAGAAGGGCCACATAAAGAAAGATTGTCCTGATCGGAAGAAAGAGAATAATTTCAAAAAGGACAAATATAAAAAGAAACAAGCCTTCTCAGTTACATGGGATGATACAGAATCTTCTTCATCAGACAGTGATAATGATAGTGATTCAGAACAAGCCAATGTTTGTTTTATGGCAACAAATGATGATGTAAGTGATCTAACTTTTGACGATTTAATAGAAATAAACTCTGAATTGTTAGATAAACTTAGAATTCTAAAGAGTAAATATAAAGATGCTTTAGGAAAATTAAATAGATCTGAAATAGAAACTGTCATGTTAAAAGATGAAAAGAAAATATTAGAGGAAGAGTTAGTAAAATCTCAAGAATCTTATGTTAATATAACATCTCAATTGACTGATTTAAGCAGTGAAATAGAAAAACAGGAATATGAGAATGTTAAATTAGCAAAAGAAAATTATGATTTAAACTCTAATATTAAAACACTTGATATAGAAGTATCAAATCTTAAAACAAAACTGGAAAATATTTCTAAAAATGTTTCTAAATTTAACAGTGGAAGAGAGAGTCTCTCTAAAATAATTGAGAATTCTCAAACTTGTTCAAATAAAAAAGGATTAGGATATAAAAAACCAATACAAAAGCATTCTAAAAATAATGGTTCTTTATATACTAATTTTAAGAAAAAGGAATCTATATCTGCTCAAAAATCTTCTTCAAAAATTATTCATCCAAAATCAATTATGATTTGGGTTCCAAAAACTAATAATAATTTGATTAGGAAAAACTACATTAAATCTTTTATTATATCTGTACATAAGAATGAAAATTTTATTTTTAAAGGGAACTCTAAACCCAACTGGGTTTGGCTTCCTAAGATTTAACCCTTAGGACCCTATAGAGGAAGTGGGTACCAATAGAATTTCAATATTTTTTGCAGGTACCGATTAAGAAAAGAGGAAAATGGATTCTAGACAGTGGTTGCTCAAAATGCATGACAGGCAATAAAAATATGTTAACTAACATTATCTACTCAGATGGAGGATCTGTCACTTTTGGAGATAATTCAAAAGGTTACATCATAGGCAAAGGCGATGTGAGCAATGACGGTACATCTAAATTACCTCTTATTACAAATGTCTTATTAGTTAAAAATTTAAAACATAACTTACTTAGTATTAGTCAATTATGTGATAAAGGTTTTAACATAGTATTTTCTGAAAATAAATGCAATATTTTTGATCATAACAAAAATATCATTTTCGAAGGAGTAAGAGATCATAATATTTATATTTTAAATATGAAAATAAATTATAATACAAATATGTGCTTATTAGTCAAAGAAAATGATCCTTGGCTATGGCATAAAAGATTTTGTCATATAAATTTCAAAGCTATTAATAAATTATCCAAAAATAATTTGGTAAAAGGATTACCTAAAATGAATTTTAAGGTAAATAGCATTTGTGATGCTTGTCAACTAGGAAAGCTAACTAAATCTACTTTTAAATCCAAGAAGATCATCTCAACTTTGCAACCTCTTGAATTGTTGCATCTAGACTTATTTGGACCAACTCAGACTCAATCTATTAATCACAATAGATATGTCTTTGTAATAGTTGATGATTTCTCTAGATATACTTGGACTTTATTTATGAAAAACAAAAGTGATACTTTTGAGAATTTCAAAATCTTTGCTAAACGTATTCAAAATATTAAAAATCTAAAAATTAAAAATATTAGAAGTGATCATGGAGGATAATTTGAAAATGAATTGTTTGAGAAGTTCTGTAATAAAAAGGGAATATTTCATAACTTTTCATTTCCAAGAACGCCTCAACAAAATGGAGTTGTTGAACGTAAAAATAGAACACTTCAAGAATGTGCTAGGACTCTATTGAATGGAACCACTCTTCCAAAACAATTTTGGGCAGAAGCCGTTGCTACTGCTTGTTATGTCCTAAATCATGTTTCTATTCGACCTTTAACTAAACATACTCCATATGAACTCTTCATCGGTAGAAAACCTAATATATCTTACTTTAAAGTTTTTGGTTCTAAATGTTTCGCTTTAAATACAAAAGATCAATTAGGTAAATTTGATCCAAAATCAGATGAATGTATATTCATCGGATATTCCGAACGAAGCAAAGCATATAGAATCTATAATATAAGAACTAAATCTATTGAAGAAACACTTCATGTTTCATTTGATGAAAATTTCAAAATTAAAACAAATGATGATGAAGACATTTTAATAAATTCAAACTCTACTTTTTACAACATTTCACCTGAAAATATCTCTTCTTTAAATCAAATTGAAACTGATTTAAAATCTCCACCAAGAATTTTAAAAGATCATCCAATTCAAAATATAATAGGAGAAATTGATGAAAGAGTTAAAACAAGAAATCAACTAAATCAAATGGGTCATATAGCATTTCTTTCTAATATAGAACCTAAAAATATTAAGGAAGCCTCAACTGATGATTATTGGATTATTGCGATGCAAGAAGAACTAAATCAATTCGAAAGAAATGACGTTTGGGATTTAGTTCCACGACCATCTGATCAAACAGTTATTGGCACTAAATGGGTTTTCAAAAATAAAGCTGATGAAAAAGGTAATATCACTAGAAATAAAGCTAGATTAGTTGCTCAAGGATATAATCAGGAAGAAGGAATTGACTATGAAGAAACATTTGCTCCTGTCGCAAGATTAGAAGCAATACGAATTCTATTAGCCTATGCTTGCTTTCATGATTTCAAATTATATCAAATGGATGTTAAAAGTGCTTTTTTAAATGGATTTATTAAAGAAAATGTTTATGTTGAACAACCTCCCTTGTTTATACACGAACAATTTCCAGAACATGTTTATAAACTTAAAAAGGCTTTATATGGTTTGAAACAAGCACCTCGTGCTTGGTATGATCGTTTAAAAACTTATTTAATCAATTCTGGTTTTGAAATTGGAAAGGTTGATCAAACTCTTTTTATTAAGAAAAAGAAAAATGATATTTTAATTGTTCAAATTTATGTAGATGATATTATTTTTGGATCAACTAATGATAAATTATGTCAAGAATTTTCTAAAAAAAATGACAAATGAATTTGAAATGTCTCATATGGGAGAATTAACATATTTTCTTGGACTTCAAATTAAACAAATTAATAATGGTATCTTTATAAATCAAGAAAAATATTGTAATAATTTAATCAAACGCTTTGGTATGGAAAATACCTCTGCCAAACCAACTCCTATGAGTACAACCATACATCTTGAAAAAGATGAAAATGGCAAGAGTGTAGACCAAAAGTTATATCGAAGTATGATTGGATCGTTATTATATTTAACTGCTAGTAGACCCGATATTATGATGAGTGTCTGTTTGTGTGCACGATTTCAAGCCGATCCTAAAGAATCACATATTAGAGCAGTGAAACGTATTTTGCGTTATCTCAACAAAACCAAAGATTTTGGACTATTTTATCCGAAAGAATGTCCTTTTGAATTAGTATCATATAGTGATGCTGATTTTGGAGGAAGTCGGACGGATAGAAAAAGTACAAGTGGGACTTGTCACTTTATTGGACGGTCCCTAGTATCTTGGTTCAGTAAAAAACAAAATTGCGTATCACTTTCTACTTGTGAAGCAGAATATATATCTGCAGCTTTGGCATGTGCTCAAGTAATTTATATGCAACAAACTCTTCAAGATTTTGGTTTTAACTTATCTAAATCTACAATCTTCTGTGATAACTCTAGTGCTATAAATTTATCTAAAAATCCAGTAAATCATTCACGGACAAAACATATTGACATTCGTCATCATTTTCTTCGTGATAATATTGAAAAAGATATAATCAATCTAGAATTTATATCTTCGGAAAATCAATTAGCAGATATTTTTACAAAACCTTTAAATGAAAACATTTTTGTAAAATTGAGACGAGAACTTGGTATTATCTCTCTCAACAATTTATGAAGTTTACTTCAGCTATTCTATCTTTATTTAAATTTTTCTTTTACCCACACATATTGTTTCTGGTTAACATTAAATTTTGTCTTCTTTTAATCTTAACCATTTATTTTTTAGCTTTTAGTTGTCTATAAATTTCTTTTTACCACAGAAAATTTTTATTCAGCTTATCTGTTCTTTTTACAAAGGTGAAAATACAAATATGTTTTTGAACTTTACATTATTCTTATATTCCATGGTTGGTTCATCTTCAGATGAGCCCTCCTATACATCTGAGTTTTCTTCAATTAATTTCGAAACTCCTAGTTCTAGGTCTTCCGAACTTCCGACTCCAACTCCAGCTTATATTCCGATATGTCCACCACAAAGTCATCATACGGGATATACGCCGGAAAATAAACGTTCGCGAAGAAATTTATTTCCATCTCCATCTACTAAAGAAAAGATAGATGATTTACATCACTATCAGAGGGAAACACTTGATCTTCAGCGAGAAATGTATTTTGAACAAAAGAGTCATGGAAGACGACTCAGTTTTCTTGAACGATGTGCTGCAAAAATATGTGGTACATCTCCGATCAACACAAATGCACATATTCTCTCACCTCAACGTCCTCATGTATCCCCAAATTCATGGGAACGTCAACCTCAATGGTCTCCTATTTATCAGTCTGCTGAACAAAATCAACACGAATCATCCAAAGGGAAGTCTCCGAAGTCTCCAAAAACTCCAAAGACTCCTAAATAGATAATATATATATGTCTGTATGTTTGATTTGTTGACTTATTCTTGTATTATGTTCTTATCAATAGAAATAAATAATCTATATTTTAAAAAAAAAAAAAAAAAAGGCCTAAACTAAAGAAAATCTTTTATCAGACATACAGACGTCTATATTTTTCAACAGACGTCTGTAAAAACAACTATTTTTTCTATCTTCAGACACACAGACGTCTGAGTCATTTTTCACAGACGTCTAAATCTGTCTATACTTTTGCAGTCAAAATTAGCCGTCTGTTTAAAGATAACAGATGTCTGTTATTCATAATAGACGTCTAAATATAAAAAGATCAGACGTCTGAATTTAGTGCAAAATGTTTTTTGCTCTCTGGTTCATTTTAAACCTTCTGAGCCGTCTGTCAATTATTTTTAGACGTCTGTCATACATCTTAGACGGCTGTCATAAATTTTTAGACATCTGTTCTTCTAGTCTATGTTTTTATTCTACAGAATTTCAGACGACTGTTTAATTTTCAGACGTCTGAAACCCTGTTAAGAAGAAAATCTACATACGTTTTTTTTTTAAACGGTTTATTTTTTCTTCTCGTCTCTCAAACTCGAAACCCTAGTTTTTCATTTTTCAATGGCGCCCAAACCTAAGAAACAAAAAGGAGATTCATCTCATCAACCTCCTCACATTCTTCCTTCGGAAGATCAAATTGAAGCTTGGTTATACCACGAACCTCGAAGCATGGCTCGTTACAAGCATTTATGTTCTCTTCAATCATTTCATGGTATCTTTCATAATCTTGATCATTTTCCTTTCTACAAACTTAGGCTCTATACTGATAGATCTCAGATTACAAGCCTTATTGATTTCAAAGATAATCAAGTCAACATTTGCAGACTTAGTGTACTATTATTTCTAGCGAATGTTAACAATCCAAAAATTAGAATTCATCGAGAAAAAGGAACGCTTTGGACAAGCGTTTTTGGAAACATTCTGCAAATAACTCCTTCTGACATTGGACGTATTTTAAAATGTAGCTCGGAAGGGGTCGACATAGATGATTTTAAGTTAGAAGGAAAAGAACTTAAACAAATCGAATATTATCTTTTTGAACCTGAAAAATCCACAGATAGATCAAATCATCTTCGTCCTCGACCTCGACTATTGCTTAGAATGCTAATAAAAACAATTTTTCCCCGACAAGGAAGCCATGAGGTCATTTACGATGATGAAGATAAAGCACTTCAATCAATTCTATCCAATACTCAAATCAATTGGGCTCAATACTTTTATGATGCTTTTCGCACTTATCATGACTCCAAGAAACGCTCAATTATCTATGCTCCCTATATTACTCGAATTTTAAGTGCCTTCTCTATTCAAAGTCCATCAATTGAATTTGAAAAAATCAAGGTATCCAACATTCGCTTCTTCAGTTTAATGGGATTACCAGAATCTCCTCCAACATTTCCAAAATTTAATGATTATAAAGCGGAACAACTTGCTTTACAAAAAGAGAAAGGAAAAGCAAAAGTAAGTAGTTCCGGACATAATAGAAATGAAGACAATACTGAAAAAGAAAAGAATGATGAAGAAAGGGAAAATGAAGAAGAAGATGAAGATAAAGCTTTTGAGCAAGCTTTTATCCAAAGCCCAAATTCGGAAAATTTCGAGATAGAACTAATTTCTGGTACTTCTCGCTCGTATACTAAAAATGAAAAGCTCAAATCCGACATCATTATTTCTCAAAATCAAAAGAAAATTTCTCAACAAATAGCACAAGGCTTTTCTTCCATCAATTCTAGATTCGATTACTTTGATGCCAAAGTCGAAGAGAATGCACGAGAATTGAGAAATATCAAGACAATTCTTCGTCAATTATGGAAAAAGTCTCATGGATCCTCACCTCCTTCTTCTCCTTCTTGGGGAGAATGGTGAATGAAGATGGTTCTCTTTTGGTTTCTCTTTTGATGTCTCTTTTGGTTCAATCTTCTCTCATAAATTTTTTTTTTTTGGTTCAAACAATGGTGAATGATAAGATTGTATAATTTTATCTGTTTTTTCTTAAAAAACAAAAATCAACTATGATGTATCCTAAACATTGTTTTGTTAATATCTTGTTTGGTTTGTTTACATCTCTTAATTAGTGTGTTATTCACAGTTTTGTTATTTTCCAAGTCAACCCCAACAATTCTTTTTGTTAATGACAAAGGGGGAGAAATAATTATATTTCTGCTATATAATATGGTCATATTGACAGGGGGAGCAAAAGGTATGATTATAACTAATCGATGAATTATATAGTTGTCATCATCAAAAAGGGGGAGAATGTTGAAACCTGACTTCTTCGATTTTAATGCGACAACTATATATTTCAATCTATATATTATTATGTCAAATATTCTTGCAGGAATCATCAAAAGAAGCTATTATCATCAACAAGATTAAAAGCTCTTTATAAAATCTAGTGAGATATATTTGTACAATCTCTGATATGGTGATGAAACACACACACACACACATATACTTTTGAAAATCTTGCTTTAAAATAAATATAAAAAAGGTATTTTCAAAATTATATATATTCTCAAGTTCAAAAATAATAAAATAGACAAAGGAACAGAACAGTACAGAAATAGACGTCTGTATATTAATTCAGACGTCTGACATCAATTTCAGACGTCTAAATTAAGATAACAGACGTCTGAGTACTATGTTGTAAATTCTTCTATTTCCATATGAAATAGACGTCTGTCACTTAATAACAGACGTCTGTCATCCTAGACAGACGTCTGAATTAAAAGACAGACGTCTAAATTAACTGTTTAGTGTTTCCTTTGATTTTTTGAAATTCAAAATTATTCAGACATCTGTCACTTTTATCTCAGACATCTGAACTTGACGAACTGAAGCATCTCTTCATATAATATCAAAATCTGAAGAGTTGTCTTCTTCACCAAGAGTTGCACTTCTTCTAATAGTTGCAACTATTGAATTAAAACTATTCAATACTATAAATAGAGATGAAAATCCACTATTTCAAAAATATAAAAATTCTTTCTATCTTTTCTGATCCTATATTGTTATAATCTCAAGTGATTTTCAATCTCTACTTCCTATCTTTTCACATTCAAATCATCATATCAAGAAGATTATAGGAAGGGTGTACTACATTGACTATATTCGTGTTATTAAAAGAACACACAAGTCAAGAAACAATTTCCAAATTGTAATTGAAGTCCTATTCGGTTGCTTAGGCGAAAAGTCCTATTCGGTTGCTTAGGCGAAAAGTCCTATTCGGTTGCTTAGGCGGAAAAGTCCTGTTCAGTTGCTCAGGCGGTGTAATACCTGTTCCTCCGGGTTAAGTGAGGGTTATTCGAGAAATTCCAGAAGCAGTCTGGGACTGGACGTAGAACGAGAAGTTCGAACCAGTATAAAAATCCCTGGTGTCTTTTTTATTACTGCCATTTACTATTATTTATAATTCCGCACTTGCTAGTCGTAGTTTAACTATATTATCGATCCATATACACTTTCAGTTCTCGCATCAATCGTTAGAGATAGAATTTCGTATCGATCATACAAGACGATTCCACGCAACAATCATTGTAGATCGACATGAAAAGAAGATCAAGCCATCCTCCTCCACACTCTTTCTTCCCCAGATCGACTCGAACTCCATTTTTCTCCTTCCTCGACCTCGCACAAAATCTACTTCCCCAGACAACGTTTAGACATGAATTCGAATGGAATGGCATGAGAATTTGAGTCTCATCTTTTTAGGACTGAGGTATTTCAATTGATTACCTTATTCTCGATAACTGGTTGAAGGGATTAAAGGTTCTGATTCAATTCGAAGGCAAAGAGCAGTTTTTTTCTCTTGGTCTCTAGAGCGATACGAAAGCAAATATGAAGTAAAAAGTAAAAAGTGAAAAAACGACTAAGTCCACGGTATTTATATGGACTTGAGTGTGTATGGAAGAAACGATTCGCCTCCCAGTGGATTCGACCGGTTACAAAATGTTACCACAGGATCGATTCGAACGAACTATTCGTATCCATCCACGATCCATCAATACGAAATCCTTGTTCGTATCGATCATTTTCAACTCCTTCCCCAGAGCATCGATACGAACGATCAGTTCAAATCCATCAAATCGCAGCTCCCAGAAGCCAATACCCATCGATACGAATTGTCTATTCGTCTCCAATGACACCAGATCCATCGATTCGAAATACACAACAAGGGTTGTTATGAAGGCATCGAACTCCAGCGATACGAATGAACGCTTCGTATCCATCGAACCTCACATCCATCGATTCAAAATGTTCATTACGTATCCATCCATGCGATGCATATCGATGCAAAGATAACGTTCCAACCTTTTACATCGATTTAGGAGAGGATCGATATGAAGGAACATTCAAAAACAACCATCGAGCGTCGTTACACTTCGAATTTCACATTGGTTCAGGAGAGGATCGATACGGAATTTGATACGAGATAAACTGACAACGACTCGTGAACGTGCAAACGTCAACGAGAGTCAGATTAACATATATTCTTATATGTCAGACTAATATTCAATTTTCCAAATTTACAGGAATTGGAAACTTATCTGATAACGATTACAACAACAAACGGCTAATTACTAGCATACAACAATTAATTGCAACAATACAGGGTACAACAGTTGACAGTCAACTGTTTACATTACTGATGAAATCAGTCAAAGGTTACAACTCTCATCGAAAAGACGATAACTGTTCAGAATGAAGGTTGCAGCACTTCAAAGCACATCATGTTTCCACAAGACGTACTTTGGGGGGCAAATGTTATCCCGCCTTTTGGCAAGGCCGTGATACCAAGAACTTGACTAGAAACCAATGACAGTTCGTCTTGGAGATCGGTTATACGCAGGCTCACTATGGATATCGACGAATTTTGTCCGAGTCCGGATCGAGCTAAAATTGATATGACACGACAAGCGAAGCTATGAGAGCCAACGTTCCAAATTTCAAGTCAATACGAGTTAATATGCTCAAGTTATGATCGATGCAAGATAGGATGAAGAACAGCCTCGCGTTCGAATCCATCGACTAGCCTCTGTTCGACTCAATCTCGTTCAAATCCATCGACTAGCCTCTGTTCGACTCGATCGAGTTCGTATCCATCAGGAAGCCTCTGTTGGACTCGATCGAGTTCGTATCCATCATCAGAAACCACTTGGTATCGATCAGCCAGTGACCACTTCACATCCATCGCCAGAGTCCACTTCGCATCCATCGCCTGAAGAGCTTTGTTCGAATCCATCAAGCTTCTGTAGTTCGTATCCATCAGGAAGCCTCTGTTCGACTCGATCGAGTTCGTATCCATCATCAGAACCCACTTTGTATCGATCATCCAGTGACCACTTCACATCCATCGCCAGAGTCCACTTCGCATCCATCACCTGAAGATCTTTGTTCGAATCCATCAAGCTTCTGTAGTTTGTATCCATCAGTTGACCTTACTTCGTATCCATCTAGGAACCACTGTTCGTATCCTTCAAACCCAGTTACTTCGTATCCATCGAGAAGTCCTTGTTCATATCGATCCACATCATGGTTATTCGTATCGATCGACGGCTAACAGTGTTCGGGTTCACCTGGCCACGTCAACTTCGTATCGATCAAATGGAGCCATTTCCAATCGATACGAACAAGGCCACGCAGTCGAATTATTCCATGTGTTCTCCATCGATATGAAACAAGGGTCACCATCCATCGATTCGAACAAGACAATTGCCTCGATATGAACAGGGCGAAAGTCCTGGAATGACTCGATCAACTCGGCGAAGAAGGTGGGTCGATCCGGAGAATGCTCGCCACGTCACCACATGATCATGCGCAACTATCAATTCGAACAGGATCGAGTCGAAATGATCGAGTCGAACGAAACAGCCTGCCGAAAGTTTCCATTTCGTATCGATCATATCTCACAATCCACAAGTCCAAATGCTATGAAATTTTCACAAGAGTTTACGTGCATGATGAGGAATGTCCACGCCAAATTTTGACTCCATCGGACGCAATCTTGATCAATACGAAATCCGTTCGTATCGATTACGGATCAGGCCGAAACTTCACGGGCTTGGTCGCGCAGGCCTACTCACGTGCTAGAAGAAGTCTCTCGAGATCTGAGCGAAATATTAGCCTCCTACACCTATATATAGACCCCCAGGGCATACATAAAGGAGGAGCTTCTTCTTCGAATTCTCCAACGCCTAGACTCTGCCAGATCCAGTTCTAAACTCCATTGCTGCTGCTGCTAACGAATTTTACTGCTGCAAATCATTGTTATCTATTGTAATCCGCTGCAATCAATTGTAATCATAAAAGAAACATCAATAAAGCAATCAACTTCATAGTGGACGTAGGCAACACGCCGAACCACTCTAAATCCTTGTATTTCTGTGCGTTTTTATTATTTTCATTATCTATTTTTGGAGTTTTTGTTAGATAATCCTCCTTTTCCATTTATTTTCTTCATTTTATCTCTTAAAAAACTTTCGAAGAGTGTTGTGCCCAATTTTGGTACAAACATTCGGCAATTCCTCTGTAAATAGCAAGCCCATGGCAACGTAAAGATTCTATGTTTGAATTTATCACTACGAAGACTACTTTTACCATTGATTGTTTTGAACTGTAAACTGCTGTATTCTTGAAAAAAATATTCCATAATAAGATTAAAGAGGATGTAGGTCTCAAATTAGCCGAACCGCAATAAATTTCGCGTGTTTTTCACTATTTAGTTAGATCTATCTCTTACAATATGGACTATGTTGATGTGACAAATTTTAGCACAATATTTTTGGTGCTTTCATTGAGAAAGGAGCTTCTCAAGCATAGATTTAGCTGTATATTGTGGCTAATAGCATTCAAGAGTTAGAACCAGAAGGTTTTATATAAAATCTAAAGAAATTTCATATTGGAACTAATGAGACCAAGGAAATCTAGTAGATTTGGAGCAGTTGCTGGTGGAGAAGATGAAGCTTCCTATCATAATAAGGTGACTAACCAATTGACTGCCGCATTGTCGAGACCATATGCCTCGTAGGAAATAGTGAAAAAGGTGGAGTATGAAAGGACATTGGAATCAAACGATGGTAGATAGCCAGAAGGCTCTCTTGACAAGATGGATGCTAGGATTGCCTTTTTGAACCAACGATCTTAAACACGCGGGACGAGCATGAGAGAAGTGTCGCCTTTTGGTTCTGAAGAGGAAAATTCATCTTCTTCTGGTCAGAACAGAAGGGATGGGAAGCAAAATATAAAGGATCAGACTACCGCAACGGCAGAGAGGAATTGTAAAGGAAGTAACTGAGCCCCAGCTTAGGGAATTCATATCTGTAGCGACCAGAATTAGATCGGTAATGATCTGAAATTAAGGAGATTAGAGGAGCTATGGCTCAAAGCCGTTAATTTTTCAAATTTCGAGGACGATTTGCAAGACACTGGCAATGAGTTTGGACAAAATGCTAAAGCTTAGGATGTTAGTGTTCAAACGACCACCGCGGAGCAAACTAAAGTCAAACGTTAGTCAGAAAACCAAGACCATTTACAGAGTCAAACACTCAACGTAGCTCCTAATAGACATCTTTCAGATCACCAGGCTAGTAAGGAGCATACTGTTGATATGATAAAGCAATTGCTGGAAGAAAATTGCGGGAGAAAGAACGAAGATTTGGATTCTATACCTAGTTCATGGAAAACATCTTGCAGGAAGAATATCTGAGGAAGTTTACGATGCCTTTAGTGCCATCATACAATGAGATGACTGACCAAAGGCAATGTAAATTCAAATATGAATGGCATATGGATAGTGCTAGGGCAACGAATATGGTGCACTGCAAGTGTTTCCCCATTATTTTAGACAGAGTTGCATCGATGTGGATTACTCGGCTTGTGCTGAAATCCATTTCAACTTTTGATGAATTTTCTTAAAAGTTCTTTAAACAGCTCAGGCTCCACACTGCTCGACCCAAGGACGTGATGTTCTTTTTGGGTATTTCTCAGGGACCCGAAGAGTAGTTGAAGGTTTTTACAAGCAGGTTTAATATTGCAGTCATGGAAGTGAGCAATCCAAACGTGGATATGGTGTTAATGGCTTTGGTCTGGGGAATATATCCAAATATGGATTTAGGAAAATGGACGAGGATGAAACAGACCATGGAGGAGTTCCACCGATAGGCAAACCTATTTTTGCGCTTGGAAGGGATAGATCGTGTATTCAGAAAGGCTGGTGGTAGACAGCCAAAGGAAACCGTTCAATGCAACGTAGCTATTAAACAGACTGGTGAGAGCGTCAATAATAAATCTGTGAATGTTGGGGCTTTTAGTAACCAAAGAAAGAGAAATCGAGGCATTGGAGGCAGGAGGAATGATGGCAAAAAAGCATCCAAGAAACATAAGACTATAAGAGCATACGGTTCTAAATGATACGCTTAAAAATATATACATTGCCACATGAGGGATGGAAAAGTATAAGAATCCACCTAGGAGAGAGGCGACTAAGGCAGAAAAGTGCTTTAGAAGTTTTGTTGCTTCCATGAAACTCATAGGCACAATAAGAACTAATGCAGGCATTTTAGATATTTTTTTGAGGAGTTAATCCATAAAAAGAAATTGCAGCAATATGTTAGAGAGCCTTAGGATGGCAGATAGAATGTTACACCCAAGGGTCGAACGCTCAAGTGAACTACCCTGGACCTAGTGGTGAGAGGCCTAGAGGACCTGATGGAAGAATTTTGATTAACACAATAAGTAGAGGACCTCATCCTGCAAAGAAAAACTGAAATGAGATAGAACGAGATGCAAGTTATTTGAAGCATGTGCCGCAAGAGAGCTACTACCCCATTACGTATGAAGCTCCGGCTAAGTAGTAAAGGTTGATGGCTGATGGTATCGTCTTTCGTAATAAGAATTTTGGCGGGATTGAAGCTCAACCTTTGAACCCATGGTGACAATGGCCGTTGTAGGCCTAACTATTATATGCCAAGTTTTAGTAGATTGTGGAAGCTCGGTGAATATTCTGTTCAAAAGGACTTTTGATCAAATGAAAATAAGTTCGAAGGACATCAAGCCTTGTAAATCCAAGATTCAAGGACTTATCGAAGAGGCTATGGAACCCTTTGGATGTATAGATTTGTTTATGGAGTTGGGAGATGGAGACTACAAGATTGTGTGGGTTCAAAAGTTTGCGACTGTGGATGAATTTTCAATTTATATTTCCTTCTCAGGGCGACCGAGCCTAGCTAGTTTCAGGACAGAAATATCTCATTGGCACTTGATGATTAAATTCCCCATGTAGAATGGGTCGGATTAGTTTGAGTTGACTAGAGCATTGGTTGGGAATGTTACATTGTTGAGCTCAGAGAGGCAAAGGGACGGGAGGAAGGAAAGGGTTCAGAGAGAAATCTCTGCATCAAGAACTCGAAATTATAACAATTAATGACTAAGCTCTGGCTTAGGAACCATAAGTATTTTTTTAAGTCTATGGATCCCAAAAATCAGTCAGTGGGAGTGAGGGCAGCACCATCTTAGTTGTTGATCAGCGTTCCAATCGATATGGATGATCCTACTTGGGTACTTAAGATTAGATCTCAGCTCAGTGCCGAATTGAGGAAGGAATTTGTTAATTTTCTCTAATCAAACCTGCATGTATTTTTGTGGACACATTCGGATATGTGGGAGATATCACTGAAGATAACGTGCCATGCACATAATGTGGACCAAAGATATCCACCCGTATAATAGAAGAGACGCGATCTGGGTTCAAAATGATCCGCCGCGTTGGGGATGAAGTGGATAATCTGAAGGCAAATGGCTTTATCCGAGATGCTTTGTACCCTGAATGGGTATTAAACCTCGTATTGGTTAAGAAAGAAAATAGGAAGTGGTGGACGTGTGTTGATTACTTGGGTCTGAATAAAACATGCCAGAAGGATAGCTTCCCGTTGCCTAGAATCGATTAGCTAGTAGTTAGGATCACCGAACATGAGTTACTTTCTTTCTTTCATGGATGCTTACTTTAGCTATAACCAGATACAATGCACATTTTAGATAAGGAGCACACAAGTTTTATAATGGATTTGGGATTTTACTACTACCAGTTGATGCCATTTTGGTTTGAATAATCCAGGAGGTATTTAACAGAGATTGGTGAATTCCATGTTCAAGGACAAGATCAGACGGATGATGGAAGTGTATGCGGATAATATGGTCTTAAAGTCACAGCTATTGATGAACCACATGGATGATCTTTCAAAAATCTTGGGTGTGCTATAGAAGTATGGAAATAATTTAAATCTACTAAATGTTCTTGTGGTGTTGCATCGGGCAATTTTTTTTGGATTTATTGTGAATTTAAGGGGCAATTGAGGCTAATCTAGAGCAGAATGATGCCTTGCAATGTGTAACTGTCCCAGATGCGTAAAGGGAAATGCAAAGCTTGAATGGGAAGGTTGCCATGATGAGTAAGTTCATCTAACAGGGAATAAGTAAGTGTATATCGTTCTTTGATGCCCTCAAAAAGCAGAAAGAAAGTTTGTCTGGATGAAAGAATGCAAGTATGCTTTCGAGGAATTACTGAGGCATGTGGAAAGACCATCAATCCTATCTAAATTTTTGGACAGAAAAGATTTATTTATCTATTTGGTGGTGTCTGCTCAAGCAATAGGTGCAGCGCTAGTACATGGCAGGGATTTGGAGGCTAGTATATTACATCAGTTAGTGGTTTACCGAAGCCAAAAAGAACTATCCGAAGCTAGAAAATCTCGCTTATTGCTTATAGATTGAATCAAGGAAATCACGACCATACTTCCAGGCTCACTATATAAATTTGTTGACAGATCAGCTCTTGAGGCAACTATTGCACCATGTGACTTCGCGAAGTTATTGAAACAGAACATTGAACTGAGCTAGTATGGCATCACTTGCCATCCATGAAGGTTGATAAGAGGACAAGCATTAGCGGATTTTATCATTGAATTTACCATCCGAGATGCCGAGCAAGAAGTATGGCATCATTTACCATCTTTCTCAATGGAAATTATTCATAGACAGAGCTTCCAATGAAGGTAGTTCTTGGGTAGGAGCGGTACTTGTGACCCTAGAAGGATGGCTGATTTGCTATGCATTAAAGTTGGAGTTCCCCATGACAAACAACGAGGCCGAGTATGTAGCATTGATAGCAGGACTTCGGATAGCAAAGGAGCTGAGGGTAAGGATGTCGCATATATTCAACGACTCCTAGTTTGTGATCTACCAAGTAAAGAAGGAATTCTAGACTAAGGGTGCGAGACTTGTCCCTTACCTAAGGAGGATACTAGAACTATTAAATGATATGGAGCATGCCACAATTATGCACATCCCTAAAGAGGAGAATACGAAGGCCCGACTCACTGGCTAAGCTAGCTAGATCTAGAGATGCGCAGTTAATGGGATTGGTTCTAGTGGAGGTTTTATCGGTTCCGAGCATCGACCAAATGAGCATCGATTGGATCTTGGAGGCCGAAGAGGAGTCATAGATGACTTCGATCAATGACTATTTGCTTAAGGGAACTCTTTCGAAGGGAAAGAACGAACGATGAAAATTCCTTCGTAAACTACTACAATACATAATACAAGAAGAAATGCAATACATGAGAGGTTTCTCAACTCCCTACTTCGATGTGTAACCGAGGATGAGGCTATGAAATTTCTCATGGAAATTTATGAGGGTAGCTGTGGTGATCACAACGGGGGACCAGACATTAGTGAAGAAGGTACTTCGCTATAGATACTTTTAGCCTTCAATAAACCATGATGCTGCTGATTACACCAAATGGTGCGACATATACTAGAGATTTATGAAAATTCCAAGAGCCCTATCCAAAAAGCTTATGTAAATGGTTAACATTGCCATTGGTGGTTTGGGGGAATTGATATGATGGGTGTGCTATCGATGTTGAAAGGAGCTAAGGGCACTATCATTGCGGTGGATTGCTTCATAAAGTAAGCTAAAGTGGAATCGCTTGCCATGATCATAATAAGGGAAGTGATTGGCTTTGTGATGAGGAATATACTATGTTGGTTCAAGGTTCCTCAGAAATTTATAATTAGCAATATAACTCAGTTCAAAAGTATAAAGGTCAACGATTTCTATAATCTGTACAAGATTGGAAAAAGCATTTTGGCATAGCACACCAAGATCCAAATGGATAGGTAGAGGTGGTGAATAAAATCATCATGCCCATCTTGAAGAACTGATTAACTATAGCCAAGAGCAACTGGGTCGATGAGCTTCCACTTGCAGTGTGGGCATATAGGATGACCCACAAGTCTGCAACTTGGCATACTCCATTAGCACTAACCCTCGAAGCTGAGGCCATGATTCCAATAAAACTGGAAATCTCTTCTCACTGTAGAAAGCGCTATGACCCCAAGTTTAACGAGGAACTCTTGCCTGAGTTCCTCGACTTAACTGATGAAAAGCAAGAAGAGGCTGCATTAAGGGATGCTATTCACCATAAAAGAGTAGCACGATATTTTAACACTAAGGCTAGAGCCGTACCTTCGAAGTAGGGAACCTCATTTTGAAATGGCTCTCCCAGGTATAGTGGCACTTTGTTCGAATTAGGAATGCCCTTATGCTATTGAACAAAAGCTCATGGACGTGGAATAGCAACCAACTACGACGCTATTTCACTTAGATCTATTTATTTTATTTTCTGCAAGTAAGTCACCATAGTTTAATTTTTGCTTATTAATAGCTCAAATAAACCGTACTTATAATAAGCACATTAATCATTTCTACTTAATATTTTTAAAGAGAGGTTACAAGTGAATTTTGTGTTGATTTATGTGAATGATTGGAAGTGGATTTTCCTCTAAATTGTTCTTATTACCATAGTTTATTCATCTTTGCTCTAGTTTAATTTTTGCTATTTTTCTTAGTTTAAAACAAAGTTGAAAACTTGGGTTAATTTGATTGAGTATTATTAGAATTTAATTCATTCCATGCGGATCGACCCGTACTCGCATACATACTACAATTATACGCCGTGCACTTGCGGTTTATAACGATAATATTTTTAGCAGCGATTTTCTAACCGATAGAAATTTCCGCCGTTTTTAACAAGATTTTGGTGCCATTGGTAGGGAATGGAAATTTAATTTTAATTTACTCTTCGAATTATTTTTATTTTATTTTATTGTGTGTTCATTTTGTGCATTGTTTCGCATTAAAAAATATATTTTGTGTTCTGTGTTTGTTGTGTGATTTTTTCTTTCATTTGATTTGTATGCTTTTTGTTTTTCTGTTTGCATTTGCATTTCTAGTAAAATAAAAATATACACAATTTCATTTCAAAACAAAAATATTTTATTTTATTTCATTGCATTACATTTTATTTTCTACATTGCATCTATTTATATTCACTGTTACATTCTCTTTTACATTTTATTTATATTCTCTATTACATTCACTGTTGCATCTATTTTCTGCTACTTCAATTGCCACTGCAATTCCCTTCACTGCTGCTATCAACACAAGCACCTCATCTCCAGCCATCCCTCCTATACTACCATTGAACAGTGCACATCACTGCCTTCATAGCTTCCTACCCTCTCTTTTTACAAACCACGCCCCACAACAGTCATCACCACCACTACATACAGCAAACCAAACAACCAAGTTCTTCCTTGATTCCACAACAACCTACAATTACATCATCAATCTCCTTACTTTACTGCTACCACCAAAAACCACTTCTGGTTACAATATTGCTTCAACAAACCAACAACTCACTTCAATCTCCAACCAACTACCCAAACTGCACTGCTCCTTCCTTCACAGCCTCCTCCCACTGCCATCAACCAAGCATTAGCATCACAAACTTCACCACTGCCTCTAACCTAACCTGCTGCTCCGAACATCATCCTTTACAAGCTACACTCCACTACCTCTCCCAAACACTTGGCCACAACAACAACTTCCTTCCATAACCCACATTTCAACTTTCTGCCCTTACCAATTCAAAAAAACATCACCAACTCTACTGACCAAACAACCCCATCTCTTTTGCCGTACTTCAGCCTCTACCAGCAACTCCTCTACAGTTTTAAACTCCTTCCAATCGCCAACCTAACTTATTCACCCTGCTCCTTCATCAAATACAACCACCACTGCAAATCACTCTGTCATCACCACCTTCAACTCCCTCACTAACACCACTGTCAAACCATCCTCAAAACTAACCGCTACCATCTCCTCCAAAACACTTCATCACCATTTCACAGCAACAACTTGTAACCCATACACCTACAACCTGATGCAGCGCGAGCTACAAAGTTACAAGGTTTGAGTCGCGACTTAACGTAAGTCGCCCACGACTTAAAGAAGAAACTTCACGACCTAACTTGTTGATAAGTTGAACCCGACCTAACAGGGCAAGAGATAAAGGGCTATGACCTAAGGAAAGTGAAGGCTTAAGTCATCTACGACCTAACGAGTTAAAGAGAAAGACACTGGAATGACCTAACATACTGTTAAGTCATATGCGAGCTAACGAGCTGAAGGAAAAGGTGCTACGACCTAAAAAGAAGCGACTTATGTTAGGTCGCAGGAAAATGGAACGACCTAAGTTAGGTCGCGAGAAGATGTGGAGAGATAGGTCGCTCGCTATAAGTCGCGAGGACTTAGGTCGTGAAGGCTTAGGTCGCAAAGACTTAGGTCGCGCAGTTTTTATGAAGCCGCTCTTTTAAGTCGCTGATGGGGATGCCGTTCATTTTAGGTCGCTTGCTCCAGATGCCGTTCATTGTTAGGTCGCGCACAAAGTGGTAGATCGTTAACAACCTATACTAGGTCGCTGATGGAGGCTGTTGTATTGAAGTTAGGTCGTGTGAGTTGTATTTTAGGTCGAAACCGATCTATGTGTTGTAAATATTTGTTGTAACTTGTATTGGCTTATGTTGTAATGTTTTTAGGTCGTAAGTCGCCGGGTTTTTTAGGTCGCACTATTTTTAGGTCGTAGGTTATTCACGACCTAAGTGTTGTGCTGAAACGTGTTCTGTTTTGGCGTGTTGAGTTGTGGCCTATAAATAGGCATGTGTGGTCATTTGTAATAGTTTAGTTGATTTGAAATAAAACTCTTGTTTTGTTAGCTTTGTGCTTTCACCCAATTGGTAGTTGAGTGTAATCTCCTATCTCCTCTTTCGGTTAATCGAGTGCGCTCGATTCAACGACTGCAGAAGCCGATTCACGGAATCTAGTGCGCTAGATCAACGTGCGAAGAATCGCAGATCTTTGAACCCGGTATCGTGCGCGATCAACGAGTTCGGGATAGCTAGAATTCAGTATCTTCGGATCAACGAATTTGGGCATTTCAGTATCTCTCAATCCACCGATTGCTACCTTCATCGATCTACATTGGTTTTGTATAATCCGCTGCGTCAGTTTGGTATCAGAGCTTGTTTTAGCCAATCATAGCTAGATCGAGTCTTGGAGCCAATTCTTTTGGAGAATTTGAAGTTTGAAGTGTTAGCCGAGTTTGAAGTGTAGAGCCGTGCAATTTGTTTGACGTATTGAAGTTATGTTCATCGTGTTCATCATACTTTTGCAACAAAGTGGGAGTTTTCGATCCATTTCATTTTGGATCTAAGTTCGAAAGGTGTTTGAAACTTGAAGTGTGAATTTGTTGAAGAGTTTGTGAAGTATTCAATCATGCCACCGAGAAGATCTAATCGTCACCAAAACATAGAAGCTTTGTATAGAAGAGAAGAAGCTGATGAGATGGAGCAAAGAATTAATGAGAACTTTAGTGAGAAGCTTAATGAAGGAATTGGACGATTAGAGAAGATGATGTTGGAGATGAATCAAAATCGGAGAAGGGTTTCACCTGAATCTAACCATGGGGGAAGTAGAGTCTCACCACATTCCAATCGGGAGAGAAGTGTTGACAATGATCATAGAAGTGCGAGTCGAGAATGTTATAGAAATGATGATGGTCGAAGACATGACAGGAATGTGAATGATCGAGAATGGAGGAATGTAGATAGAAGGGATATTGGTGGAAGACGTGATGGTAGTAGAGATGTTGGTGGTCAGGATCGACATCGATATACATCTGATTTTGAAGAGGAATATGATGGTGGAAGTGTTCATGGACAAGGACGTGAACAAGGGAAAAATCAGTCGGGGTATGATCACAAGTGGGAATTTGGGATGAAGACTGAAATTCCAGAGTTCAAAGGAGGTATGCAAGCTGAAGAGTTTTTGGATTGGTTGTCTAATGTGGAGGAGATTTTTGACTTCAAGGAAGTTCCAGAACATCGTAGAGTGAAGTTGGTTGCTACGAGGTTGAGGGGTAGAGCTTTGGCGTGGTGGCAGCAAACCAAACTTACACGTGAACGGATGGGGAAGTCAATGGTTGAATCATGGGGAAAGATGAGGAAAATGATGAAAGCCACATTCTTACCTTATAATTATCAATCGCTTATGTATCAGAGGTTGCAAAACTTGAGACAAGGACGAAATCTGTGAATGACTATGCTGATGAATTTTATCAACTGATTGCAAGGAATGATATTATGGAGATAGAAGAACAGTTAACAGCTAGATTTGTTGGGGGGTTGCGAATGCAGATACATGATATGGTTAACATGTTAGAACCCAGATCAGTTGCTGAAGCACACCAGAAGGCGTTAGCTTGGGAGAAACAGGGAAGACGAAGAGGTGGTGTGTTTACAAATTCCAACAATCCAGTGAAACGTGTTAGTGGAAGTTCTAATGTTTCAAAAGCTGTTGCAAAACCAGTTGTGAATGAGGTTGGGAAGACGAAAGTCAATAATGGTTTCAAGTGTTATAATTGCCAAGAAATGGGCCACAAAAGTAGCGAATGTCCAAAGCCGAAGAAGAGAGCTATGATAGCGGAGGTTGAGGATGAGGATGAAGAAGCTGAATGTTCCAATTCACCACCTGATGAGGAGGAAGAAGAAGTGTCGGGAGACGAAGGTTATAATCTAATGATGAAGAGGTCCTGTTTAACACCAAAGCAAGAGGAGGATTGTAGTTGGTTGAGGAGCAATATTTTTCAGTCAACATGTACGATTCTGGGGAAGGTTTGCAAATTTGTTATTGATGATGGAAGCTGTGATAATATAATTTCTTCAGAAGCTGTAAGGAAGTTGGCATTGAAGACTGAGAAACATCCAAAACCGTACAAGCTAGCTTGGTTGAGGAAAGGCGGGGAGGTGAAGGTTGGACGAAGGGCTTGTGTGAATTTTTCAATTGGAAAGAAATACAAGGATGAAATCTGGTGCGATGTGGTAGATATGGATGTCTGTCATTTGTTGCTGGGGAGACCGTGGCAGTATGATAGGGCGGTGCAACATGATGGGCGTACCAACAGTTACAGTTTCATGTTTGAAGGCATAAAGATTACTCTAGTTCCAAAGAAGCGACAACAGGAGGAAAACAAGTTGGAGGAGATTGAAGAGCATAAAACTTTGTTATCTTTGAAGGAGTTTGTGAAGGAAGTATAGGAGGAGCCTGAAGTATTTTTATTAATCGGACGGGAGAGTCGGGAAGTGGTGGAAATACCAGAAGAAGTAAAACCAGTACTGGAAGAGTTTGACGATGTATTTCCAGAGGAGTTGCCAACGGAGTTACCACCGTTGAGGGACATTCAACATCAAATTGATCTTGTTCCAGGAGCTGTGTTACCTCACAGACCACACTACAGAATGAGTCCAAAAGAGCATGAGGAGTTGCGAAGGCAAGTGGAAGAATTGCTTGAACAGGGGCGTGTGCAGGAGAGTTTAAGTCCTTGTGCTGTACAAGCTTTATTGGTACCCAAAAAGGATGGAACGTGGAGGATGTGCACAGATAGTAGAGCATTGAATAAGATCACAGTCAGATATAGATTTCCGATGCCGAGGCTTGATAATTTATTGGATCAAATCAGTGGGTCCGTAATATTTTCTAAGATTGACTTGAAGAGCGGTTATCATCAGATTCGCATTAGACCAGGGGACGAATGGAAGACAGCGTTCAAGACGAGGGAAGGATTGTATGAATGGCTGGTAATGTCGTTTGGTCTATCGAATGCACCAAGTACATTCATGAGGGTGATGAACCAAATTTTCAGGCCATACATTGGGAAATTTGTGGTGGTTTACTTTGATGATATTCTGATCTACAGTACTAGTACAGAAGAGCATGTTCAGCATTTGAAGAAAGTGTTAATTATTCTTCGTGAAGAACAATTCTATGCTGCTACAAAGAAGTGTGTTTTCATGGCGAGGAGTGTTTTATTTCTGGGATATGTTGTATCGGAGGGAGGAATACAAGTTGACCAAGTAAAATCGAAGCAATTAGAGATTGGCCGCAACCCAAGACGATAACTGAAGTTCGGAGTTTTCATGGGTTGGCTTCATTTTATCGGAGGTTTATTCCACACTTTAGTAGTGTGATGGCGCCTATGACTGATTGTATGAAGGGAAAACAGTTTGCATGGACGGAGGAAGCCGGGGTTGCTTTTGAGCGAATCAAAGGACTCTTGACATCTGCACCAATTTTAATATTGCCAGATTTTCAGCTAGTGTTTGAACTACATACTGATGCATCCAAGGTTGGGATTGGAGGAGTGTTGAGTCAGAGGGGACGTTTGATTGCATACTTTAGCGAGAAGTTATCAGGAACAAAGATGAGATACAGTACATATGATGTGGAATTTTATGCTATTGTGCAAGCTATTAAACACTGGAGACATTATCTATTTCAGAAAGAGTTTGTACTTTACACTGGTCATGAGGCATTGAAGCATTTACAAGGGCAAGACAAGATTTCAGCGAGACATGCATCATGGATTGCATATCTACAACAGTTTACTTTTGTTGTTAAACACAAGTCAGGAGTGACGAATCGTGTGGCTGATGCTTTGAGTCGAAGGAATCACTTGTTAACTATGATGAAAGTTGAAGTAACAGGATTTGATGTGCTACCAGAATTATTTATCGATGATCCTTACTTTGCAAAGTTTGTTGATAAAGTCAAGGAGGGAGAGACGGATGAGTTTTTGATGGTGGATGGTTTTCTGTTCAAAGGAAATCGATTATGCATACCTGATTGTAGTTTGAGAATGAAGATTGTAAAAGAGCTACATGAAGAAGGACATGTTGGGAGAGATCGTACATTGCAGTTGATTTCACAGTCTTACTTTTGGCCATCAATGAGGAAAGAAGTGGAAAGGTTTGTGGAACGATGTCATATCTGTCAGGTTTTGAAAGGAACTGCGACCAACGCTGGATTATATATGCCGTTACCTGTACCAACTAAGCCTTGGGTTGATGTGAGTATGGACTTTGTGTTGGGGTTGCCGAGAACACAGCGTGGTAACGATTCCATTTATGTGGTGGTTGATCGATTTTCGAAAATGGCACATTTTATTGCTTGTAAGAAAACGGCGGATGCTATTCATGTTGCTCAATTATTTTTCAAAGAAATCTATCGACTTCATGGATTGCTAGAATCTATTGTGTCGGATAGGGATACTCATTTTCTGAGTCATTTTTGGCTAAGTTTGTGGAAGATGGTGGGAACAAAGTTGAACTTTAGCAGCGCTTATCATCCGCAAACGGATGGACAGACCGAGGTCGTGAACAGATCGTTGGGAAATTTGTTGAGGTGTCTTGTGCAAGATAATCTGAAGAGTTGGGATATAAAACTATGTCAAGCAGAATTTGCTCATAATCATGCTGTAAACCGTAGTACGGGTTTCAGTCCGTTTCAGATAGTGTATTCAAGCTTACCGAAGGGACCGTTGGATTTAACGATAGTGCCACAATCAAAGAAGATAGTTAAAAAGGCTGCTAAATTTGTTGATGAGTTGACTGAATGTCATAAAATCATCCAGGAACGATTAGAGAAGGTGAATGAGAAGTATAAACGCTCTGCAGATCTGAAGCGAAGAAGTGTTGGGTTCAATGAAGGAGATATGGTGTATGCTGTGTTAACAAAGGACCATTTTCCAGTGGGCGCTTATAACAAATTGAAAGCCAAAAAAATTGGTCCTGTAGAAGTCATGAAATGGATTAATGAAAATGCTTATAAGTTGAAACTGCCAGAGGATGTGTACACGTCTGACGTATTCAATGTTAAGTATCTCGTACCATATCATGGGGATGAATTTGTTGTGGAAGAAGAGAGTGCAAATTCGAGGACGAATTCTTCTCAACCTTGGGAGGATGATGCAACGTGAGCTACAAAGTTACAAGGTTTGAGTCGCCCACGACTTAACGTAAGTCGCCCACGACTTAAAGAAGAAACTTCACGACCTAACTTGTTGATAAGTCGAACCCGACCTAACAGGGCAAGAGATAAAGGGCTACGACCTAAGGAAAGTGAAGGCTTAAGTCGTCTACAACCTAACGAGTTAAAGAGAAAGACACTGGAACGACCTAACATACTGTTAAGTCATATGCGAGCTAACGAGCTGAAGGAAAAGGTGCTACGACCTAAAAAGAAGCGACTTATGTTAGGTCGCAGGAAAATGGAACGACCTAAGTTAGGTCGCGAGAAGATGTGGAGAGATAGGTCGCTCGCTATAAGTCGCGAAGTCTTAAGTCGCGAGGACTTAGGTCGTGAAGGCTTAGGTCGCAAAGACTTAGGTCGCGCAGTTTTTATGAAGCCGCTCTTTTAAGTCGCTGATGGGGATGCCGTTCATTTTAGGTCGCTTGCTCCAGATGTCGTTCATTGTTAGGTCGCGCACAAAGTGGTAGGTCGTTAACAACCTATACTAGGTCGCTGATGGAGGCTGGTGTGTTGAAGTTAGGTCGCGTGAGTTGTATTTTAGGTCGAAACCGATCTATGTGTTGTAAATATTTGTTGTAACTTGTATTGGCTTATGTTGTAATGTTTTTAGGTCGTAAGTCGCCGGGTTTTTTAGGTCGCACTATTTTTAGGTCGTAGGTCGTTCACGACCTAAGTGTTGTGTTGAAACGTGTTCTGTTTTGGCATGTTGAGTTGTGGCCTATAAATAGGCATGTGTGATCATTTGTAATAGTTTAGTTGATTTGAAATAAAACTCTTGTTTTGTTAGCTTTGTGCTTTCACCCAATTGGTAGTTGAGTGTAATCTCCTATCTCCTCTTTCGGTTAATCGAGTGCGCTCGATTCAACGACTGCAGAAGCCGATTCACGGAATCTAGTGCGCTAGATCAACGTGCGAAGAATCGCAGATCTTTGAACCCGGTATCGTGCGCGATCAACGAGTTCGTGATAGCTAGAATTCGGTATCTTCGGATCAATGAATTTGGGCATTTCAGTATCTCTCAATCCACCGATTGCTACCTTCATCGATCTACATTGGTTTTGTATAATCCGCTGCGTCACAACCTACACACATAAAAGCCCACAACACTTCCATTCCACCACCTGAACCATAACCCTCTTCGACAGCAGCTCCTCATCCTCACTAACCCGAACTTCCAATCCCAAACAAACCAAACCACTTCACCTCCTTAACCTCTTCAATCATACCAATAGCCTTCAACCACTATATCACCATCCTACATCACCACTAATACCACCTTCAAACCTTCTACATACTTCACCAAACAACAACTTCCTCATTATCAACTCTCAATCCAAAATCCACACCACCATTCAACATTCAACTTCTTCCAGTAACTACAATTCACGACATCGAACAATCTCCTACAATCGAATCCAAATCCTTCCTCACCACCATAGCCTCCCTTGAATCTAAAGCCGAATCCAAATCGTCTAAAATAGATGCACTCAATTCAATCCCCAAAATTAGAACAACATCACCAGCGAACCCCGCATTTTGCTTCAGTACAAACCACCTCAACCCTCAACCAAAATTGAACACCAATCAAACAGCCGCACTCATCCCAACCTCCTTTGCCTTCACCCAAAATCACAATCGGGAGCAACCCAAGCTTCAAGCACAACCTACACTCGTAAATCTCTTCCAAACAAGATTATAAATTCAGAAAATTTTGCGAATTTTGTGCACAAAACATGAGTTGCCGTTGCCTCTTTTCAAAAAAATAAAAAATAAAATAAAGTTTTGCGTATTCTTTTTTGTTTTAGAGAAGGATATTTGGTGGGGTTAGTAAATTGTTATTCAGTGAGCTTTGGTAAGTGTGAGCTTGTGAATTTGATTGGTTAAGTTTAGGTTTAAACTTTTATTTTCTGGTTTGACCTTGATTAATTGGGCTATAGTGGGTTATGGTTATTTTATTTTGTAAGTCCTTTATTTTTTTTTAAAAAGAGAGTTTTGTATAGTTTGAATAATTTGGATTGAGTTCAATGTTGTGTTTTAAGTTTTCTTTTGTTTAACTTGCATTTTCGCTTAGGTAAATGATATTTTTTTGTCTTCTTTCTACCCTTTTGTTTTTATTCTCTTCTTTAAAAAAAACTATGTATATCTTGTTCGAACTTTCAGGTTGCAAAAGTAGAAGGAGAGGAATTGTTGTTATAAACTTCTCTACACTACTTGCTTGCTAATAAAAAAATCGCTGCTCAAAAAAATTGCTAATTATTCTACACGCTCTGATATCATGCTCTTATCTCTTGTTTTTATTTTCTTTGCATTGTTGGTTGCTTGGATTTTAAAAAAAACAAAAACAAAACCAAAATAAATTTTTATTTGTAGTTGCATTGTTAATACACGTTTATTTTTTTCTTTGCATTCGTTTCATCTTATTTTCTTTTCTAAGAGCAACACCCAAATCCACATAAGGTGGGGGATTTCATCGCCCTTTCTTTAGCCCACAAATTTCATACCATCGTAGAATTTACTAATAATAACGGTAAGACTTTGGCCTAAAGGGAGTCATGAGCTCACCTAGGGCTTAGTTTTATCTTAACAAGTTATCTTCTTTCAACAATTTAATTTCTTGGTGTCGAGGCTACAGCAGAGAAATAATCATATATAAATATTACGGTGATTCATAAATATTATAGTGATTATTTCACTGAAGGTACTTAAACCTTCGGCTGCATTGCTACGGTGATTCGTGGTGCATCAGTAACTCCTGTCCGTTACCTAAATAAGAACTATTCCGTTGAATTAGGACAAAATGTGATTATATAATTTTGGGTTAGGAGCTACTAAGGACAGAAAATTTGTAACTAATTTCTTGCATTCATTTAGTTGCATCAGTTAATGCATATTTTAAAAAACAATTTCATACAAAATCTAAAAAAAATCTTAAAAATACAAGCATTTTACTTGAGTTATTTTTTTTAGAAAAACAGAAATCCAAAAAATATAACCTTTTCAAAAACAAAAACAAAAAATAAAAAAAGCAGCAAAAACATATAATAAAAGAAAAAAATTTGAAAATCCAAAAAAACAAAACAATATCAATCTCCTTTTTCCTTTTTTGGTAAATATTTTGCCTTTTATAAAATATATATATATATATATATATAATCAAATTTTCACTTCATTTTCGAGACCTTGTTTTATTCTCTTTAACTCAATTCTCACTTCTTTCTCTTCTTGACTTTTTCTTGTGCATGAGTACTTGGACTCGTGACATAACAATTAATCATTAACTCGATCAAATGATCCTCCAGCAACGGCAAATGAACCGCCCCGCAAACTCTCATGGATAGAATCTTTCCCGATAGAGTTTATATTCCTTCTTGTATCACATTACCCGCCACAACGGGTAACCATTTCGAAATTCATTCCAATTATATTGCCACACTTCAAAAATTTGGCAATTTTGAACACGATGACCCATACATCTTCTTAACAAAATTCGAACAAGTATATGCAACCATTAAACTTCAACAACTTTGTGATGATGGAATCAAACTTCGGTTAATTCCATTCGCCCTTATCGATTATGCTGAAAAATGGTTGTACAGCTTACCATCGAACTCGATCAAAACTTGGGAAGAATTTGTTAAAATTTTCTTAAAAAAGTTCTACCCCTTGGAAAAAGCAATTAAAATCTGAAACGAAATTGTCAATTTTCATCAATTCAGGGGTGAACCATTCGGAAAATATTTTGAAAGGTTTAAAGAGCTTTTGATAAAATGTCCACACCATAATTTCGAAAAATGGACTCTTTGCCAAATTTTATACGATGGACTTGAAAATAGCTCATGAACCATGCTTGATTCGATGTGCCATGGAAATTTTCTCACCCAACGTCATGACGATGCTCGGCACTTCATTGGAAATTGGGCCAAAAAGTCATCCCATTAGGAACGTTCTAACGAAAAATCCATTAACTCACGATCGAGCGCACACTCGATAAGATCATCTTTGGCTTTGGAAGCTAAAATTGACGTAATGATCAATAAATTCGACAACGTTTTCTCATCGAACCAAATGAACCAAGCTTCCCAACTACTATGTTATAAATGCAATGATCCGAATCACGTAGCCAACCAATGGCCTAATTTGATAGAACAACTCGATGCTTTCAATAAGATTAAGAATGACCCGGTTTCTTCAACATACAATCTTGGTTGGAGAAATCATCCGAACTTTGCTTAGAACCAAAATAATTCCAACATGAATTTGGTTCGTCCCAATTTTCAAGCATTTTCGAATAATGGTTTGAATCCTCCCTTTCAACCCAATCATTTTCAATAAAATTTTGCGGGTCCATCTTAAAATCAACTGCAATAATCTTTTGCTCCTCAAGACGATAAACGTTTGACTTCACTTGGGAAAAGTCTTGAAACGTTGGCTAAAGCAACCACTCAAAGCCTCTAATCAAACAGCAATTTGCAAAATTTGTTAACCTCATACATGCAGAATACAAGTCAATCGATTGCTAAACCTGAAATGCAAATGAGTCATTAGCTACCTCTGTGAGTGAACGTGAACGAGGCACATTCCCAAGTCAGCCAGTTCCGAATCCCATAAATTAAAACACGAATTCGAATCAAGCCCATATTGTTCAAGATAGCAACGTAACCAAAATGAATGCTACCACGACTTTACGTTCCGGTAAACAAATCGATAATCAAGTTGTTCACCCAAACGATTTACCGGAAACTCATCTTGATACTTCAAAAACGACAAGCAATTCTGAACAAAATGTTGTGCCAAACATCGAATCAAACTTCAATCCAAATTCTTCTTCTACTCAAGTAGACCAACCTATTGAATATCGTGTTCCATTTCCACATCGGCTTCGACCTAAGAAACATTCTGATCAGAAGGAAAAGATGTTGGAAATTTTTAAACAAGTCAAAGTTAACATCCCGCTTCTTGATATCATTCAGCAAGTCCCAACTTACGCTAAGTTTCTCAAGGACTTGTGTACCCAAAAACGACACACTCATGTACCTAAGAAAGTTTTCTTAGCCGCCAGACTTAGTGAAGTCTTGTCCCAATCAATTCTTGTTAAATACAAAGATCCTGGATGTCTGACGATCTCATGCACGATAGGAGACAAAACAATTGACAAGTGCTTACTAGTTTTGGGTGCGAGGGTCAACTTGATTCCTTATTCAATTTACTAGTAACTTGGCCTGGGTGAACTAAAACCGAGGAAAGTAACTCTTCAATTTGCTGATCGTTCGATAAAGAAACCTATGGGTGAAATCGAGGATGTACTCATCAAAATCGGTCAATTCATATTCCCCATCGATTTCATCATTTTGGAGACTCAACCTGTGAATAATCCGATGAGTCAAATTCCATTGATTTTAGGCAGATCTTTCTTGGCTACTTCAAATGCTCTAATCAATTGTCGAATAAGTTTGATGAAAATTTCTTTCCGAAACATGACTTTGGATCTTAACATTTTCAATCTTGAAAATCAATCGAACGAATCAAGTGTCCAAAAGTTGGAAGTTAGCTCCATTCAAGAAAATTTTGATAACGAAACATTTGACTTAAACCGCGAATGAGACCAAATACGAACAACTGTTTCAAATGAGCCTTATGAAATTGAAAATGCGCTTCCGTTTGAACTCTTTACCATTGAATCAGAACTTTCAACTAATTTTTTGATTGAGTAACCCCTGGGGTTGGAACTCAAACCCCTTCCCGAGCACCTTAAATACGCATACTTAGGTGACAACGAAACATTTCATGTCATAATCTCTTTGACTTTCTCTCTTGATCAAGAAGCTTCCCTTCTTTTAATTTTTTTGAAAAACAAACAAACACTTAACGTTAAATTGGGAGAAATGTCATTTCATGGTAAAACATGGCATTGTCCTTGGGCATGTCATTTCAAACAAAGGCATTGAGGTAGATAAGCTAAAGTTGACGTAATTGCGAATCTAGCCATTCCCAAATCTTTCAAGGACATTCGTTTATTTCTTTGACACGCTGTTTTCTATCGATGCTTTGTGAAAGACTTCAGTAAAATTTCTCAACCTCTTACGACTCTTCTTGGAAAAGACGTTCCATTTGACTTTAATTCTGAATGTGTTTCCGCTTTCGAACGTCTCAAAAAAGAACTCATTCCGGTCCAATCATTTCCTCACCTAATTGGGATCTTCCTTTTAAAATAATATGTGACGCTTCTAACTTCGCAGTAGGTGATGTCTTAGGACAACGCATAAAAAAATCCTTCATGTCATCTACTACGCTAGTATGACTCTTAACGATGCTCAACTCAATTACATGACCCCAGAAAAAGAGCTTCTAGTTGTAGTCTTTGCACTCGAAAAATTCCGACCTTATTTGATTGGTTTACACATTACTGTTTACACTGACCATTCCGCTCTTAGGTACTTTTTTGCTAAAGAGGATGCTAAGCCTTGTTTGATCCATTGGATTCTTTAGTCCAAGAATTTGACCTTACAATCAAAGACAAAAAAGGATCTGACCATGTCATCTGTCTTGTCTTCCAAATGCACCATCTTCTTTACCGATCAAAGGGAACTTTCCCAATGAACAACTCCATTCTATTTCCGTCGATCCATGGTATGCCGACATAGTGAACTATTTATTCACTAAGGAAATTCATTCATTTTGGTCGAAACAAGATAAACATACATTTCTTTCCCAAGTCAAGTACTTCTATTGGGATGATCCATACATGTTTAAGTACTATTCTGACCAAATCATTCGACGTTGCATTCCAGAATGTGAAATCAAGAGTGTTCTTTAATTTTGTCATGATCAAACTTGTGGTAGTCACTTCGGTCCAAAGAAAACTGTGGAAAAAGTGCTTTAATGTGGTTTTTACTGGCCTATGCTTTTCAAAGATACATTCGAGTTTTGTAAAATTTGCGATCGCTACCAATGTTAGGAAGAATCTCTTAACGAAATATGATGCCTTTGAAGCCGATCCTTATGATTGAGATCTTTGACGTTTGGGGTATTGATTTTACAGGACCATTTCCCAATTCTTTCGGAAATTTATATATTCTTCTTGCTGTTGATTATGTCTCTAAATGCGTCGAAGCCATTCCTTTTAAACCAAATGACCATAAAATTATTATGAAATTTAGAAAAGAAAACATCCTTTCGAGGTTTGGAATACCTCGCACAATAATAAGCGATAATGGAACCTATTTCTATAATTGTTCATTTGAAACTTTAATGAAGAAATACTCTATAACCCACAAGTTATCCACCCCGTATCATCTTCAAACTTGTGGCCAAGTTGAAGATTCAAATCAAACAAATTTTGGAGAAAATTATGAATAATAATCGAAAAGATTGATCATAAAAATTGACAGATGCGCTTTGGGCCTGTAGAACTATGTACAAAACCAATCTTGGGATGTCTCCTTTTAGGCTTATATATGGTAAAGCGTGCCACTTGCCCGTTGAACTTGAACATAAAGCGTTACGGGCAATTAAGAACATAAATTCTGATCTTTAAAAAGCTGGCGAGAAAAGAAAATTGCAAATCAATGAATTAGAAGAGATTAGGAACAACGCATATGCAAACGAGAAAATTTACAAACAAAGACCAAAAGTATTTCATGACAAGTCAATCCTAAGGAAAACATGATCGTGAAATTAGAAAGTTTTTTTGTATGACTTTCGACTTCAAATATTCCCTAGGAAATTAAAATCAAGGTAGACAAGACTGTACATCGTATGTACTGTTTTTCCACACGGTGCCAATAGAAATAGAAAATCCTAGGGATTGTTCAATTTTTGAAGTCAATGGTCATCATTTAAAGCCTTACTTAGAGTTGGCGAGTGATCGAGAGGAGGGGCTCATGACTCTTCCTGAGCCATACTATGTTTAGTAAGAAATGTGAACCTTCTCTTATAAATATGTACATATTTTTTCCCCGTTACACTCATTATATCATGCATTGACTATGGGGACACGGTCAAAATCAAGTGTGGGGAGAGGGGAGTCTCATATTCATTTCTGAATTTTCATGGTTTATTTTTTTCTTTTTCTTTCCAAAACAAAAAAAACAAAAAAAATTCATATCGATTTACTTTTAAAGGAACATTATAGGATAAGTATATGTTTTTGTTTATTGAATTGATGTTTTTGAAAATTTATTTGTCTCAACAAAAATAAAAATAAAGTCTGATTACAAGTAACTATGGTTTAACTAGTATGTAGGAAGGTTCAGGGTAATAATTATGAAGTATTTCCTAATTGTAATCTTTGTTTAAAAGAGTGGTTGATTTAAAGTAAAGGCGATAACATTTTTGATCTTCTAAGTTAAGTGGTTGTAACGACCTGGTATTTTGAACCTTTCGCATCTGCACACGTCGGACTTGAATTGCTCAAAACAACATATTGTGAATTTATATTTGGCAAAACTCAGCATACACAGTAAATAAATCAATCACAGAATCACAGACACAGAGTAATACAAATATAAGCAGCGGAAAAAATAAATAGTAATTCATGAAGCTGCTATATAAACAACAGAGTTTGAAATAAAATACAACAGAATATCTTGAATACAATGTAGTCACGAATACAAACCGATGACAAGTCTGAACAAAACAACCGGGATAAACTGAAGTAACTGGAAAGCTGAGTAGATGATGATCGATCTCCAAGCGAAGCTCCAAAGGTGATTCTCAAATGCTGTGTCACTCAGTCTGACCTGAGCATAAAGCAAAACACAAACACTCGAGTCAGGATTAACATTCTTATATCAGTAAATTCAACACAAGTGAAATGTCAACTAAAATACAAATAACTTAAAGGATGTTTGGGATACCCATCCTCTAAGGATCCGTGGAACTATCTACTATGTAGTAATATAGGCTATTATAATATGTCTATAGCAAAGTAAACTATTAAAATAGCATTAAGGAGTTACCCATATCCCCCTTAACACATTTTATATATTTTCGTAGTCTATACAATTTCGTACGCTCCACCAAACCGATGGTTTACACAGAGGACACCACATAGGTACGATATAAAACAAACTCGTAGAAGGCGCGATAGGGCATGTGACAAGGCACGCGAGGCAATGCCAGGGTAGATATACCGTTTGCGGATCCGGACTGGTGGTAACGCATAGCAGCTAGTACCGCCCACCTCGTGAAACACTCCCAAATCAAAGGTGCACCCAATCAAATCACAAAAGCAATAGAATGGTATCGAAGAAATGTGTCTGATAGGAGGAATGACCTAACTTGGCCCGGCATGGCTCCTGTTTAGCCACATCAAGCTGACTCGGGGGAGTCAGGGCTACGTAAATACCTCATATAGAATCGTCGCCAACCATCCTACTTCGTTCAGGAATCTCCACCACGTACATAGTTGTTAAAGAGGTTTTCGGTATTGGCAGAGAGTATGATAATATCCGATCCCGGTCTCTTCAACAACCAAACGCTTATTTCACACCATGGTCATTTCATTTCAAATAGTTTATACTTCATATCAAAAATATCATATTCATTTCAAAACCATATCAATTCGATATTATTATTCACTTTAAATAATATTCATTTCAAGAATCGTAACACTTTCAAATTGATAACTGTACCAACCCAGAATTTGGATATTTGAAATTGAAATATTTAATTGATTTTAAATATTTAAAAGTTAATTTTTAACTTGAATTTCAAATATCACTATTTATTGGGTGATTTAATTATTGAATTAAATCAGTGGAAATTGGGAAAAATATTGAATCTGGGGTTTCAAGCTTGTTAAAAATAATTTAAAGGCTTATAAAACTTATATTGATAGCACTAGGGATAATATAAGTTTTAAAAAGGAATTCGGAAGTGATTTGTTCAGTTTTAAAAATATATCGTTTAGATTGATATTAAAAATAGCCTTCCAAGGCACAGTCTCGGAATTCGATGAAACCAGTCCCATTAGATCTGTAATAGTATATTATTATCGGATTTCAAATTTCATAGCGTTTGGGATTATTATGCGGTCGTACGGTATGTAAACGCGTTGAAATTTATATCAAAAAGTCAATATAATAACTGGGTCCAAAATGCTATCTTCTCCGTACGATCGAATTAGGACTCGGAACCTTTTTTATTATGTTCAGAATTGGGGTATAACATTATAAACGCCTAGCGGCACACCTCAATAGGAGGTCGGGATTTTAAGCTGCGAAATCGAGACAGATTAAAATTTATATATATATATATATATGTATGTATGTATGTATGTATGTATGTATGTATGTATATTTCTAATCGACATTTATATTCACATCAAACCTTTTCCCTTTCATTTTGTAGTCACTGTAGCTTTATCCTAACACGTTTCCCTCCTTTCAATATCACGTCCTTTTTCCCTTATCACTCAGTTCAAATCAAAAGAAAAAAAATTGCATTATAAAATCAAAAACCAGAAACCTTCTCCTTATCCACTCCTCTACAATCCAACGTCCAGTACCCTTTTCTTTTTTTCTCTTTCCCAGTTTAACAAAATGGCCGCTACTTTTAAATTTTCAAATCTAAAAAAAAAGGGTACAGAATCGAATCGAAAAATGGCGGCGAAGAGTTGGTCTTTGGCCAAACTCGAGCACATCGCAAGATCGAATCACGATGGCGGGGGGGGACGCAAGTATTAGGGATGGTGGCTGCAAGGCGCGAGCGCGAGGCAAGCAGTGTGGGATGCGAGGGGATTTGGTTTGCTGAAACTCGAGTTAGGGTTGAACGACACTCGGTGGAGACGCGAAGTCAGGGGCCTTTGTGTTGTTGTACGATCAATGAGGGGGCGATCCATTTTTTTTCGATCGAGCTTGGGGATATCGAAGTCGAATAGGGGAAGAGGTATTATTCTGTAATTGGAATTATATGATATTCAGTTATATTAAAAAAAGTTACTGTGATAATTTTTATGTTAACAGAATAGAAAAAAATTGTTTTGAACTAAAGGAGTTATTTAAATCTAGATTTTGATATTTATGCCATGGGTTACTCATCTTGTATACGATTTCAAAATAGGAAAGTATACTAAGTTATTATAAGAATTTTAGAGATAAGGTTATCACTTAAAAGGCAAACGATTAGCTTGTATATATGATAAGTCAACTTATATACTCCTTTCGTAATTATAAGGGTGAACTCATATAAAATAATTTTTTATGACATAGATCACGATGGAACAAACTTGGGGGAGTTTGGAAATAGCTGGGATTTTAGAGAAAGAAAATTAAATCTGGATGTTCAACCGAGGAAACTAAAATAAATCAAGGTGAGTTAATCTCACTCACATTTGGGTTACCATAATAAATTTTAAATAGTTAAAATTTATTGTTGATTGATCGGTAGAATTGATAAATAATTGCCATTTGATGTGATATATAATAGTATATATATATTGGAGTGATTGATATTCCTGCATTATATAGCCGATGAGACCGTATATACCGCGATACCCCCTCGAAGTAGGATTGGTATTTTATATTATGCTAACATCTTTGGATGCAGGGAAATAGGTTGGAGGGATCCAACTGGATTCCTCAAAAATGCTGAATTTATTTTCATTTCAGTGATATATGAAATGTTAAATAATCTATGATGGATTATGTTGGAAAATTTAATTTATTTGATGCTATGACATTGCTGGATATATTTTTGGCTTTTAAAAAATATGAATATTGAATTTTTTAAAGGGAAATAAAAAGGGAAATTTTAAAGTAAGAAATTTATAGTAAAGTTGAATAATTTAAAAGTAATGAATTTGCGGAAAATGAATGGTTTGATTTTGAAATTGTACTCGATAATTTCTAAATATGGAAAGATAGAGATTTTGGAATATTTGAATAAAAGTATTTAATAATACGGCTTAAGCGATTTGTTTAAGTATAAAGGTATTTATTTTAAAATTCGAGATTTAAAATAAATCTGGGAAAAAGTAAAGAGGGAATTGAAAAAAATAAATATAAAATATGGAATAAATGTCCTAGATTTAAATAAAGATTTTTAAATCGTAAAAAGAAAGTGAGATATGAAATTAGTGGATTTTGGAATGTATTGGAAAATTTGTTTGGAGTTTAATCTAGAAAATCGATTTAAAATTGACTTAAGTATATTATGACGGTTATAAAAGGAAAATGAGACTATGGGATTTATAAACTAGGTTTATAAATTAAATGAAGTGGTTATTAGTGGATAATTTGGGATTATAAATTTACAGTGGGAATTTATAAGGATAAATCGTTTTAAAAATAAAAAGTGGTTTATTTTTAAAAATGTGGGAAAGGAAATTTACGGAGTTGGAACATAAATTTAAACTTGAGATAAATCGAAAAGGATTTATAAATGACAAGACCAGTTTTATTGAAGTGGAAATGTATATTTCTGGAAAGTTAAGTATATTTTAAAGGAAATAATTTTAAGAGTAAATTAGAAATTTAAAAGTGTTTAAAAGGATGTTTTTAGAAAATTTATTATTTAGTTGTTCAAAAATTGTTTAAGTATTTATAAATTGAGTTAGTTATAGTTGTTAATTATTTTTAAAAGTTAAATTAGTATTACGATTTAAAAAGGAAAATCATTAAATATTTATATTTTATAAAGTATCTTTTATTTAAAAGTAGTTTTATCTAAAGTTTTACTCGGAGGATTATTTTAGAATTTCATAAGTATCGTTTGGATAAAGTGATTTAGGTAGCTTTATTTCAAATATTTTAAGTATATATTTTTGGATAAAGTGATTTATTTTATTTATAATCTAAATTAAATAAGACTTGGTGTTTTTCAGTGAAAATAAAAATAATTGGTTGAATGATTGTTTGATTTGATAGTTAAATAACCGACTATCAAGTCTGGACCCAAAATATAACTTTGGGAATATCTAGAATAGGTATGGGAATTATATGGTACAATTGCCATTCGATGTGCTATACTGTACGTATAAACTCGTTCGTTCTTCTAGGACGTTGATAAGGAAATCCATCCACTAACGGTTAGGAGATGATCTCCGATCTTATTCTCATCTGTGTATTTCCTAGAGAACCGGGGTTGAGTTTACCGGGAAATATCGAATGTTGTCTCGAAGAGACCGGGATCGGATTACTGATCCGAAAACCACTTCGATCCAACGAGTACGTTTTCGAAAGGAAGACAAGAGTTTGGAGTCGAATATGGAGCAGTGAAGTGCAAGGGCTAATCGCTACTAATCCTAAGAGTGATTCCAAAATGGATGTAGTAGGAGTAGTGCCTTCGGTTCCGTTCGGATCGGGAACGGACTTGTATGGATGAATGCTATCAGTACATTTGTCATTGGAGGACAATGAGCATTCTAAGTGAATATTTCTTAAAAGGTAACGCTTAGCCTCGAGCCTCATCAATCGGGAATGACTGAAATTCAGGGGAGATGCAGCAAGGCTAAGTGGGTCGCACCCAAGTAGGGTAAGGTTACCCCTATGTAGAGTCCCTTTTTCTTATTCGGCTGTGTGGCGGTTGCTGATCCCAACCGCGAGGTAATCTTATTCGGGCTATCCAGGTTAGGGGTAGTCTGGTCTTGTGTTGCAGGGGATCGGGAGTGGTCCTCGGTATGCTGATCTAGACAGGTACCGTGACAGGTGGTACTCTGGTGCCTAGTCATTTAGTTGGAAATCCATTCTGCCTACGTGCCTTTACGGTTTTGATTGTAGAGCCTAGTATGCTGGAATTTAATTAATGTAACAATTTCAGCTATTTGATTTAAGTATTTGTACTTAGACATTATTATAATATCAGAGGATTTTGATATGAAATGTTTTGGTTATCGTAAGGTAAAAACCCGTCGTGTTTATTTGTGACGTGGTCTTACGAGATACCTTTGATTTTCAAAGGATTTTGAAAACTTTAATAATTCAATTGAGTGTGTTTTCTCACGCTGGTCTTCCAGGCTGACTCGGGTGTTATTTTATTATAATGCTCAGGTCAGACCAAGTATTACGGCTATAAGATAGGATGCTATGGAGCTCAGGAGACGAGCTGGATGTCGAGACATATCACACGTACTTGGTGTATATTCCGCTGTGAATTGTAAGCTGTATAGTCAGATTTTACAAGGACAAGTTATATAACTGTCCAATATTTTGTTATTTATTGTGTTGTAATCTGATGATGTAATGTATAAAAACAGTTATAGATTCTTTTGAAATAAAGATTTGTTGTTATCTATTATATATTGTTCCGCTGCGATTGTGAGATTTTGATGTTGTTTTCTATTTTATTCTTCTATCTCTTTCTTCTTTTCCCTAACGATCTGGTATTTTAGGCATTCGACTGTTCGGCATGTAATACAGTGAACGTATTGGTGTCGATTTTCGAGCGTCGAAAATCGCGGGTTGTTACAATAACACTTTCGAAACCATAACACTTTTGAAGTCATAACACTTTTGAAATCATTACTCTTGGAAATCATAACACTTCTCATTTAACAGTTTAGATATTGAAAATAGTATATATATTAAAAATAGTTATAAATTAAAATAGTTTATATATTAAAATAGTTTATATATTAAAATAGTTTATATATATTAAACTAGTTTATATATATTAAAAATACTTTATATAATAAAAATAGTTTCCTCAATTCCACAAATCGATTCAAATCAACTTAAATTCCCAAAATTCAATTTAAATCAATCCCTGTTCAACACTTCAATTTAAAAGCTTATAGATTCAATTCAAATTCTCAATAAACCATTTCAATTTATATCGATTTCAAATCCAGGTTTGAACTATCCCTTCAATTCCAACAAGATTCAAAGTTTAAATCTTCAAACATTTACAATATAATTTCATTTGTATTTCAACATTTTACTTTAATTTTATTCAAATTGGAAAATGTTCACTTAATCATTTTAATAATGATTAAATAAAATCTCACTTTATAAATATAAATCAATATTAAATATTCAGTCTTAATTTTTATTTAAAATTGAGAATATTCATTTAATCACTTTTTATCAAATCAACTTATAAATCATATATTTCAAAATCTCAAAATCGATAAGTTCGAATTCAATTCTTATTTAAATTCAATTATTAACCAATTTAAATTCCAAGTCAACATTAATTTATCTTTCCAACCTCTATTATTAAAGTTATTAAAATCTATTTTTAAATATTACTATAAATTTAAATAAATACTTAAACATAATATAAACCAATTTAATTAAATTTTATTAAATTAAATCTTATTATTAAATGTATTTTGTTTTAAATCTTATTTTATAAATTTTTAAAATAATAAAATTATAAGTAAAATGTTAAAAATTATATTTTCAAAACTAACTTATAAATTTAAAATTTCCAAAACATATAATTTTAAAAATCAAAATTTAGACATATACAAAAATAACATTTACACATATTATATTTTAAAAATCGATATTTATTAAAACCCAAATATTTCCTTTCAAAACTTTGGAAATCATTTTCAAAATATAGACCTGCGGTGTCCGTACATAATTTTCTATCCTGTGGTCAAGTGATACGAATATTTATCATTTCAATCCACAATTTTAAATATCTACGGATATATATCATTTCAACCCGCAATCCCAAAATTCAAAATTTATGAAAATCGCTTGGGTTTATCATTTCAACCCATAACGATTCTCCCCTATTCTAGAATATCATTCGGGTATGTATCATTTCAACCCATAGGGAATTCTAAACTAACAGGGAACTTGCAGAGTGAGAACAAATACGATAATAATATAACATATCAACAACATGCATATATCATCAATAACAAATTAAATATAATATATAACAGGATATGGTGTCATATCACAGGTGAACAATTGTAGATAATGGCATATCATATTTAACAATTAAATAATAACAATTCAAATCTAACAGCATATTTCAATTGTCGTTTCAAGTGAAATCAAATTTACTAAATATAAGAACGTTAATCGTGAGTCATTGCTCACCTTTCGAGGCTAGAAAGAATAGATCGGCACACGGATAAGGGATAAATCAAAGCAGCTAACTGCTGCGATCAATTCTGGACAACGGCGAAATCAAATGCAAAGCACGATGAGCTGGATCCGATGGAAATCAAATATATATTATATTCAAAAATTCATTTTTCAATTTAAAAACACATATTTAAAATAGAATCTTTATATATTTTAAAATCAATATTTAACTTACACACATATTAAACAAAATAAACCTTTGTAGTATATTTGGAAAAATCAAATATTAACAAAATTAAAATCTTCATATTGTATTGAAAATCAGTACTTATTAAAGTACATATAATTTCTTTTCAAAGTCCACAAATATATATTTAATCATAAAATCTATAATAAGCATGCATACTTATGTATAAACTTATATGTGAACCAAGTGACCAATTATGGACATCTGCCATGATTAACTAGATCGGTATGTATATAAGTACTTATATATAAAAGCTTTTGAATATATATATTCCATTACAGAGAAGCAATGAACTAGAATTCGAAAGTCCGATGAATATTTATATATGTATATATATACTAATATCTAATCAATATTACTGACATATAAAATCAATAGACGATATATAAATACTGACACATATTAAAATTTGAAATAAAACCCCTAGATTACATTTGAAAGTCAAAATCCATGTATACTTATATATATATATAAACTAATATATAATTTGATATATAAACAAACATATGTATAATAGTAGAAAAGAAGGAAAAATAGCTGGGCATGTCAGAAGAAAACAAGGAAGTCTTGGCAAAGAAAAATGAACAAAGCTACAGAAATTTTCATGCAAACCTATATATTGTTTATATATATATATATATATACTTTTTATTTTTATAAAGTAGGAGAAGTTGCAAAATATATAACCAAATACATATATAGATATACCAAACAATTTGAGAGGCTGGCTCGGCTAAGAGAGGGTTGCTCGGCTCAGGAACTGTGGCGAGGTGGAGGTCAGAGCAAGGCTGGTCGGAGGGTGTAGGTCGACAAGGTGGAGTTTGGTTCGGTTAGGGGATCTAAGCGGATTCTGATCGATGGTTGTGGTGGAGCACCTTGCAGCGGAGCACAGAAGTGGAGGGGAGGGAGGTCTCGCGGAGGAGATTGGTGATTGGCTGCCATGTGGTCTGTGCGTTGATGAGTTGGCGGCCAGCGATGTGTTGTCGCAGCACAAGGCTGCTTCGGCTAGGGAGGAGGGTGGAAGTGGGCGAGGCGTGGGTTGAAGGGTGTTGGTGGCTGCACGTTTTTTTATATTATTTATAAGCATGGTCGAATAAAAGAGAAGAGAGCAAGGGAGGAATGGTCATGACATGGGAAAAGGTGGTAGTAGTATGGGGAACCAAGAAACGTGTAGTGCAATGCTTTATATAAATATATAATTTTCCTCAAAGAAAAAGAAAAGGAAATGAACAGGCTCAAAAGCCAATGAACAGAAGCTTCAAAAAGAGAGGATAGCCGCATATAGAAACGTTATATTATATATTATATTTTTAAACTGACAGAAATGAAGGGGGAGAGCATAGAACCCAATGAATGAATGAACCAGCTATATTATATTGAAAGGGTAAAAGGGCAACGGTCATGGAATAACAAAAGTCAAAAAGCTAAAATTAAATAAATGTTAGTGGTTGTTTATTTCAGCCGTTTGAAAATTTGAGTGGACACAGAATATCAAAAGTTCGAAAATGGGTACTGATACAGTTAACCGTTTTCATGGATTTTTCTGCGTATCGGACTCCGAAATACACAAAAGAATATACTATGGAGATCAGCATGACAAAACGGACAGAATGTTACACAGATATCAGCGATATGACTATCCTATCAAAAGTCGATATTTCGCTGCCAAACTGCTGTAAATTCGTCGAAAAAAGGATAAACGGGGCTCGAGAAGTCCAATTTAGACGAAACAAATTATGACGTCTCACTCAGGAAATGATTTACATTTTTATTATATAAAAATATTCAGATTTCAGAAACATTTTATTTCATCAAATTAACGGATCTTAAATTGAAATTGAAAATTACACAATAGAATTTACTTTCATATTTTCCAATGAAAATTTACCATTTGCTATGTCTAAATAGACGTATTTCAAATATCAATTTTTTATTTCCAAATTCAATTATTTAAAATTTCACAAAATTTCAGTTAATTACGTTATTAAAACCGTTAAAATTTACGGGTTGTTACAGTGGTGCTAAGATGATTTTGAAAAACTCTCTTCATAAAAAGAAAAAAGAAAAAGCTTTTATGAAAATAAAAAAAACACCTAGAGTCAGGTGTTCATACATATGTGTGTACACTCGCTATGCTCTGTACCCTTCTTATGTAAGCCCAAAAGGCAGTGCATGATTGGTATATCTGGCCTCAGTTTATCTGAGTTAGGTGTATGTAAATAGATTTAATAAAAATAACCACCTAGAGTCATATGTCCATACGCAAGTGTGTACACTCACCAACCCTTCTCACATAAGTCCAAAAGGCAGTGCATGATCGGTATATCTGGCCTTGGTTTATCTGAATTAGGTGTGTAAATAATAATAACGTTAATACTTTTCAAAAATAGAGAGAGCAAGCAATTGAAATCCAAACACTGTTTCACTTATTTGATTCGACTTGTTATTCAAAAGAAATAAAAATTCCACTTTGAAAAACTTTGATAATCAACTAAGGATCCATTTCATAATTGCATTATGTTATCAACTGAAACAACTAGCTAAACTAGATTCTAATTGTGATGATAACTAAATTTTTATTGGAAGTTGTGACAAGTAAAAGGACTTTTTTTTGTAATGATCAAAACTTATATTTTACTTACTTGTGTCAATTAAAAAGTAAATTCTTCATTTGTAAACATTTTTGAAAACTTGCATCTTGTAGAATCTGCATATGGCATTTGGATTTTGTGGGTAGTATCTGCTAAAAACCCTCATGAGACAACACTCATCCTATTAGGGACACCTAGAGGTTTAACGGTTTATTGCACATGCTAAATGCAATCGTGTTTCCTACGAAAATGGATTTATCTTAGTTTAGTTTATTCGACAAGGAATAAAAAGATAAGTGTGGAGGTATTTGATGTGCACATAAAAGTGAATATGTTAACTTCCATATTTAATCTACTTTTATTTAAATCAATGAGCATATTAGGGTATTTTACATGATTAAACCAAAATTTAAATTCTTTTCAAATCATCACTTATCTATCTTCATTTGGGGCGTAAAATGGTAAATTTGTGTATGATTTAATTTGAGAAAAATCATTTGCACATTTTTATTTTTAATTATAGGAAATGGAGAGCAAATATGAAGAGAGTTCATGGAAGAATGCATGCACATATGTTGAAGGCAAATAAGAAGGGAAATAAATGAATTCATGCAACATGTAGGAGCCCACTAACCCACTACCACATGGTCCACAATTAAAAGCACATGCACATGTTAATGGAGGTTTAAAGTCATGTCAGTAGGGATTAATTAATTCCCTAATGATTACTTAGAGGTTACACTTCCTAAAGGGCATTTTAAATTGCCCCTAAAATATGAACTAGGGTTTTAAGCATGTATAAATACCTCTTATGTCTCATGTAATTATCTTCTTTTTTTATGCAAGTTGTAACCACAAATTCAAAGATTAATAAAAGTTTCTTTCAAGGCTTCATAGCTTTGTTTTTACTTTCATGCAATTTCTATTTATGATTTCTTTTATGCTCTTTTATTCTCTTATGCTCTCTTTTAATTCATGCAATTAGTTTAGATTTATTTTATGCAAGTAGTTAGTTCCTTATTCTTTTAGTTAGCACTTCTCGTCAATTATGTTTATGTTGAAATCAATTTATGTTAAAATGTATTCAAATATGAGTAGTTAAACCCCTTCAATTTAGGGGTGATGAACCTCTCATGAAACGTATTAAATTAACATAATGATTTCATTTGTGATCTCTCTTATTTTGCTTAGTGGAAAATATGAATGATGGTGGTTTAAGTTTCTTTTTATTGAATTTTGATAGCCTATGTTGACATCTCAAATAGATTATGTTTAACTCCATTTAAAACATAAGCTATTTGTTCATTTACCTAAGTGGTTTTGATGTGAAAGTTAAGTTAGAATCAAAATTTGATGGTCTATGTTACTACTTAATAGTAAATAGATCATAGTTAAAATAGATTTTATTTTTAATTTCATGTCATGATCACGAGAGTCGATAAGTGGGTTTGATTGATGTTCTAGCGTTTGATGGTTTAAGTTTTGCTTATTAATAGCTCAAATAAACCGTACTTATAATAAGCACATTAATCATTTCTACTTAATATTTTTAAAGAGAGGTTACAAGTGAATTTTGTGTTGATTTATGTAAATGATTGGAAGTGGATTTGCCTCTAAATTATTCCTATTACCACAGTTTATTCACCTTTTCTCTAGTTTAATTTTTGTTATTTTTCTTAGTTTATAACAAACATGAAAACTTGGGTTAATATGATTGAGTATTATTATAATTTAATTCATTCCCTACGAATCGACAAGTACTCGCATACGTACTACAATTATACGTCGTGCGCTTGCGGTTTATAACGATAATATTTTTAATGGCAATTTACTAACCGATAGAAATTTTTGTCATTTTTAATAGCAAAGTCATTGAGGGATGCCTAGAATCGGGCAACTAAAGCATCATTTTTCAAATAGAAACTAGTACCCAATTGAAGTTTCAATGACCATGCTTGCAGCCTGGTGGGATATGCTTGGCCGAGGATAAGCGAGGGAGGTCAAAGGATTCTCTTAGGTAATACTCGAAGATAGGTGACTCTGAGAGCGGATGCCTAGAGATAGGCATCTGAAGCATCACTCCCCTGAGATAGGAACTAGTGTACAACAAGTATATTCACGACCACGCTTGGGACCCAACAGGACATGCCCAGCCCAAGATAAGCTAGGTTGTCGATGAATGTTCTCGATCAACGCTCAAAGATAGGTGATATCAAGGGCAACGACCCAGAGATAGGCATCGAAAACACTAATTCATGGAAATGGGAATCGATTATAATTGAAATTTCCATGATCACATTTGTGATTCCGTAGGACATATCCAGCCGAGGAACAAAATGATGATGGTCGAGGATCTATTTCGATCGATGACCAAAGATTGGCGAGATTGAACGTTGATATTTAGAGATAAGTATCTGAAATATTGATCTCCAAAGATAGGGATCGATGGGTAAGTGGACTACATATCACTTACGTCCTAATGAGACACTCTTAGCCGATAGTGCGAAAAGTAGTGAATAAATTTGATCGACGCGTTGAGCTAGGCGAGGTTGAAATTTGGCATCTAGAAACAAACACTAAGAATGTCATTTCTCAGAAGTAGGAAATAGCAGGAAGTCGAGCATTCCCTTGACTATAAACTTGTTCACAATCAGACGAAACTCGGCCGAGGATGAACGAAGTCTGCCATGGAGATGGACTAATGAATAACAAGTTTTGTTTTTCCCAAAATGGAAATATTTTTGCAATAGTAAACAATACTACATAATGATAACTAAGCAATCGTAGTAATTACTTATATGTATAGAGTTATAGTAAGTAATAGAATTACGCAAACACGGGCATGTATAGTATAAGTAAATCACATTACAAGCAATTATATTATATATGTAGGTAGTTGTATATAGGTAAGTAAAGTAGAAGTGCAAAAATGTAAATACAAACAAAAGTTGTACACAGAATAACAGTCTTTATTTATTACCACTTTTCTTACAAAAGTTCCTAGGGTCGGTCCCGCACATACTCGGCATATGTACCAAAGAAAACAAAATTATATCCAAACGAAGACCAAAAAGAAGCTGTCTTAAAAGTACAACAAGAGGCACTGAAGCTACGTTTTAAGAAAAAAAATAAGGAAGCCTACTTCTTCTTCCCTCGCTTGTTCTCACCCTTAAGATGGTCCTTCACCGGGAGCTTCTTTGAATCCTTGGAATTTCCTTTTCTAGGTTCTACCATCCCAAGGGTGCTGGCCTTTGAGTGTGTGGTCTCTCCCTCAGTGGTGATGACAGTAGGATCTTTAGGCTTGTTGCCGATGGGGCAAGAAGATTTTGAAGGGCCGCCAATATTAGTACCATACAGATTTGATTTTAAAGGAAGGAATCTTTAAAGTTGGATCCGATTGTCCCTGACCATTAGGTTCTTCAGTCCCCGGTTCCTTTTTGATATTTATCTTTGGTACGTCGAGCTTCGACTTCTCTAACATGGAAATAGGATCAGTCAGGCCTGTAGCAGGGTAATAATGATGTGTTCCCCAAGGGATTGTAAGGTGTTATCCAATCCCTCCTGAGCCACAATCTTCTCTGAATTAGGACCGAGGACATAGCCGGAGTGAAGGATTAGAGTTACTAGTCCCGTGGTGATAGAGGTTGACTCGGTAGAGATAGCAGCACGACAACAAACTTTATATGATTGGAGATAGAGGAGGAGGAAGTGATGGATGATGTAACGACCCGTATTTTTACGGATCGAAACATAGTAAAACAGCTGTCATTAGGTCGCAATGTTGTTAAGTCGTCCAGGGTATAAGTCATTCAGAGTTAAGTCGTCCAGGGTCTAAGTCATGGACGAGGTAAGACTTAGGTCGTATAGTAGTTAGGTCGGAGTAGACGACTTATAGGAGTTGGCGACTTAAGGAGTTGGCGACTTAGGAGGATAGACGACTTAAGGGTTGGAGTGACTTATAGGAGTAGGCCACTTAAGGAATAGGCGACTTAAGAAAGTCAGCGACTTAGGGGTTAGCGGCATAGGAGTAGCGACCTAGTAGACTGTGCGAGTTAACGACTTAAGGAGATAGGTCGTGGACGAGTTAAGGATGAGTCGTTAAGGCCGTTATGTCGTATCCCAGTTAGGTCGTTAGGTCGCGTAGGGACTTAAGCCGTTAGGTCGCGTGTGTGTTAGGTCGTGACTTTTGTTAAGTCGTTGAGTTGTAAGTCGTTGGGGCTTGGCTTAGTGTTAAGTCGTTAGGCCGTGAACAGTTAGGTCGCGACTTATGATAAGTCGTTAGGTCGCGCAATTGCGTTATCACTAAGTCACGCATGTGTTAAGTCGTAAGGTTATTGAGTCGTAGGATCTGCTAAGTCGTTGGTCGAAGGGGATGGTTGAGTCGTAGGGTTGGTTGAGTCGTGAGATCTGATGAGTCGTAAGTCGTGAGGTTTTGTTAAGTCATGGACGACTTAAGAAGGCGGACGACTTAGGGGATTTCAGCCTATAAATACCCGGTTTTTCTTCACTTTTTAGGATCTGGATTTTGAAGTGACGAAGTGCTGCTATTTTGAGAGCTCGAGTTCTACACTTCTTCACTTCTTTTCTCCATTTTAATCTTGTGCTTCCTTCCATCCAAATTGAAGATCCAAGAGCTTAGATTGAAGATCTACATCCATCAAAGAGAGATTTCATCGTTTGAAGCGGATTTGTGATAGGTCGAGTTAGATCCTTCGCTGTCCAGATCTGAAGTGTGTTGCTTTTGAGTTGTTTAGGTGATTTGGTGAGTGGTGATTATCTCTCACATGGATCCAAAGGAGTATATCGGATCGTTGGCTTGATTTTGTGTTAAAGTAGTGATTTCCATGCATTTCCGTAAACTTAAGTATAGATCCATTGTTCATGATGATTTGACATCCATTTTACTATAAGTTAACCTATGCAAGTTCATTCATCAAGTTGTAGAGATATTGCTCATGTTTTCATACTTGTTAAATTTAGACACTTTATTTACAAGATTGCCATTATTGTTATAATTGTTTATTAGATCATATTTGAATGTTTGATTACTTGGATTAATGATTGACTTGATTGATTGTTATGAATTAGTTGATTGATGATTATATTTAGACAAGATGGTCGAAGATGATTCAAAAGCTAAGTGAAAGGCTCTTGAATTGGGAAAGCTGCTCGTGGCATATGTAGCGGATGATGAAGCTCATATGGATAGGTTTGATGATGATGATGTTGAGATAAGGCTTTGCTAGGATGTGATGAAGCGAGGCATGATATGAGATAGTCTTGGTCTAATCCAGACGGGATCATTCCAAGCATGTTGATAACTCGGTGAAATGGTTCGAGTTTGAGGATAATGGTTTGCTCGAGAGGTGCTTGAGCTAGTATGGAAATAGTCATCGAGGAGGATGACTAGAAGGCTGAGATTTCATCGTTGTTGAAGGTTCTAGCATGCTCAAATCAAGAGTACGTTGGGCAGATTCGATAGTCCCTAAAGACTACTGATTGGTAGTCAAGTACTCTGGGCAGATTCGATAGTCCTAAGCACGGGTTTTGACGACGTGCGGAGTTATGTTTAGAACCGGGGTTTCCATTAGCCCTTGACGGACGGCTGAAAGAATGTGCCGGTCATTCAATTAACGGTGGTATCGAGGCAATGATAACAGTGATAGCCAGAGTCATGGATGTTTGGTTGTATCATCATTCGGTCTCAAGAGCAGTGTTTTCTGGGTGCTTATCTGATCTTGGTTTAGGCCTTGGGGGTTTGTACTTGGAAAACATCGCCCTTGACTCGAGTGATAATTACTTTACTTTAATGGTTTGCTTTACTATGTTTGCTTCTGCTTAGTGTGTGTCTGGGGGCTATCACTGTAGAAAGAGGTGGAGTGGGAGGGTTGGATTCCTATTCCTTTTTCCTTTATGCTCTTTTGGTATGTTGTTAGTTAATTTACCGCTCACTAAGACTGTTGTCTGACTCAAGGCTTTATTTTTTAACTCTTATTGCCTTGGGCTGTTCATCCATTTTGGGACGGGCAGACTAGGTAGCAGGTGACAGGTGCTGTTCTTGCTTCCAACGATGCTGATGACGAAGACGAGCTGGAGGCTTGCATATTATTTTCTTACTATATGAACTGGATGTTCCGCTGCTTGTATAATTCTCTGAGTGATATGTAGTGAGGCTTGATGTATTGACTATTCAGATGTTTGTATTCAACTATTATGAAGTTTTATATGATGACATTCTATTCTGTGAAGCTTCACTATATATATGTTCTATTGTATTTTATCCATGCGCTGTGAGTTATACGATAGATTTTGCTATTTTAATTTACCCTGACAATCGTCCATGGCTGCTTGGCACACTTTACAGCGCACTATCTCTAGGTTCAGTGCGGGGGTCATGGGCGGTCGTCACATTTGGTATCAGAGCTTTGGTTAATCGATTTTACCCAACGCTCGCTGACGTAACCACGTATGAGAGATGTAATTGTATTTTGATGGATGATTACACTATATAATATAGTAGCTTAGAAGGATTTGAATTCCTTATGCAGTTGTTTATGAAGGTGTATTAATCATTCCTTTTTATAGATATTGAGAATGAGTCGAAGAGGGAGACCAGCTGCTAGGGAAGGCCGTGATGTTGAGGGGGCTGCTGATTATGTTGCTATGTTCGAAGCTATGATGACTTCGATCATGAGAAGGATGCCAGCCCCGGGGCCATCAGTAGATGTTGGAGTTCAAGTTCAGGCTCCAAGACCAGTGGATTTTGCTAAGCTGTGTAAGGATTATACTGCTCTTGGAGGAAAGGTTTTCTTGGGAACGGAGTCAACCATTGAAGTCCATAGGTGGATAGATGCTTGTAGAAGGATCTTTAGTGATTTGGGAATTGAGGATGCGACTAAGAGGAAGTTAGCATCAAGACAGCTTCAAGGAAGAGCTTCTGATTGGTGGAATTCTATCACCGTTGATACTCCAGAGGAAGAAATTACTTGGGAGCAATTCCAAGACAGATTTGAAGCTAAGTTCATTTCTACGGCTCAGAAGTCTGTTCTGTTTAAGAAGTTTGTGGAGCTCAAGCAAGGTGGAAGACCAGTTCTTGAGTATGTTTCTGAGTTTGAAGCTTTGTCCAAGTATGCCCGGTCGTATATTGAATCTTCGTATCAGATGAACGAGAAGTTTGTAACAGGCTTGGATAGTTATCTTGGGAGGCAGTTGGTGGATCATTTGGACGATTCATTTGAGAAGCTTGTGGATAAACCTCTCAGGCATGAGAATCTGTTTCCTAAAGAAGGATCTGTTGTTGTTGTGACCAGGGAAGAGTCTAAACCACAGCAGGGTGGAAACAAAAAGAGGAAGCAGCAGCAGCAAAAAGGTAAGGATGGCCAGAAGAAGCCGAAGGGCGAAGTGACCTGCTACAATTGTCAGCAGAAGGGCGATTTCTCCAGGGATTGCAAGAATCTGAAGGTGCCGGTGAAGTGCCACAACTGTGACAAGTTGGGGCATGTTAAGAGGAATTGTCCAGAGCCGCGGAAGGACAAGCAGATTGTGTGAGCTTATGCTTTGGGAGCTGTTCCATCATCTTCGAAAGCCTCTACCGTTGAAGAGAAAGGAAAGAGTGTGGTGGTTCAAGGTACTCTTTCCATATGTGGTGTTCCAGTTAGAGTTCTATTTGATACTGGGGCATCGCATTCTTTTGTTTGTAGTGAACTTGTAGGCCGGTTGGGTTTAGAACTGGATATCGTTGATAGGCCATTGGTTGTGACTAATCCAGTTGGGGGTTCGTCTTGTTTGTGTATGTTATGCCATGGTCTGATTGTATCGAGTCATGATTGCTCTTTTGTTTGCGATTGTTTTGTTCTGAACTTTGCGGGGTTCGGAATTATTTTGGGTATGGACTGGCTTAGGAAGTATGCGGAAAAGGTTGATTGTGATAGGTTGGAGGTGACATTCGAGAATGTGGAGGGGCGAAAGATTGTGATACGATGTAAGCATGAAGAAGGCATCTTCATGAGCTTCATGTATTCGCTGGTTGTTCCACGGGATGGACTGTCATCTGTGCCAATCGCTAATGGATTTGAGGATGTCTTTGACGAGGTCAAAGGGTTACCGCCGCATAGAGAGATCGAGTTTTGTATAGATCTAGTTGAAGGAGCCAGACCTGTTGTGATGCCTCTTAGGCGGATGGCGCCTAGGGAGCAGCAAGAGTTGAGGGTGCAGGTTGATGACCTTTTACAGAAAGGATTCATTCGGCGTAGTGTGTCTGAATGGGGTGCACCAGTTGTGTTTGCAACCAAAGCAGATGGATCGTTGAGGTTGTGTGTGGATTATCGTGAGCTTAATAAGGTGACTAAGAAGAACAAGTATCCATTGCCGAGAATAGATGACTTGTTTGATCAGCTTCACGAAGCTAAGGTGTTTTCTTAGATGGATTTGGCAACGGGATTTCACCAGTTGAGAGTGGCTAAGGATAGTGTGCCGAAGACTGCTTTTCGGACACCATCCGGTTTCTTTGAGTGGCTGGTAATGCCGTTTGGATTGACTAATGCGCCAGCATATTTTGTGGATCTTATGAATAGAGTGTTCAGAGATCAGTTGAGCAAGTTCGTGCTAGTGTTCGTGGATGATATTTTGATTTATTCTAGAACTGAAGAAGAGCACAAGACGCACTTGCGTATTGTTTTGGAAATCTTACGGAAACATCAGCTGAAGGTTAAGTTTTCGAAGTGTCACTTCTGGAAGAGTGAAGTGAGGTTCTTAGGCCATATTATCTCTGGAAGTGGAATAGCGGTTGATCCCGCTAAGGTGGCAGCAATCCAGGATTGGGTTAGACCTAAGAATGCATCGGATGTGAGAAGTTTTCTTGGATTAGTAGGATATTATCGTCTATTTATCAAAGACTTTTCCAAGGTAGCTGCACCATTGACAGGATTGACGAAAAAGAACCAAGTATTCAGATGGGATGCTAAGTGTGAGCAAGCTTTCGGAATCCTGAAGGAGCAATTGACAAGTGCTCCTGTTTTGACTATTCCTAGTGGAAATGATGAGATGGTGGTTTACACCGACGCATGTGGTACTGGACTTGGAGCAGTGTGTAGAAGAATAAAGTTGTTGCATATGCAAGTCGACAACTAAAGCCGCATGAAAGGAATTATCCGACTCATGATTTGGAGTTGGCGGCGATTGTATTTGCTCTGAAGATATGGAGACATTACTTATTGGGAGTTCGGTTCGAGTTATTTACGGATCATAAGTCATTGAAGTATCTTTTCTTCCAAAAGGATTTGAATCTTCGGCAGCAACGATGGCTAGAGTTTTTGGCATCATATGATTTTGGTATAGCCTATACTCCGGGAAAGGGTAACGCAGTGGCAGATGCGTTAAGTCGAAGACATGAAGGATTGGGAGCCATGTTTTGAGAATGGAAGAGTCTTGAGTATTTAGCTGGATTTGACTTCAGGCCTAGATGTGAATTGGAACCTGAGATGTTGGCAAACTTATCAATAAGACCGACTCTTGTGGAAAGAATTGGCGAGAGTCAAAAGCGAGATGATAAGCTTGTCAAGGTTATCCATGATTTGGAATCTGGATTGGATCCAGAAAAGGATAAAGGATTCGAGGTCGATCGAGAGGGTAGGCTACGGAAGCAAGGACGACTAGTTGTTCCCGATATAGATGAATTGAGAAATGAATTTCTGAAGGAAGGTCATCACTCGAAGTTGACAATTCATCCAGGTGGAAACAAGATGTATCGGGATATGAAGAGAACCTATTACTGGGAAGGTATGAAGAAGGATGTTGGAAATTTTATTTCCAAGTGTATGACCTGCCAGTTGGTAAAAGCCGAGCAGAAGAAGCCAAGTGGATTGCTTCAGCCATTAGAAGTTCCTACATGGAAGTGGGAGCAAATATCGATGGATTTTATTGATGGACTACCTAGAACAAGAATGGGAAATGAAGGAATTTGGGTCATTATAGATCGTTTGACTAAGAGTGCAAGATTCATTCATGTTCGATTGACTAGGACCGCATCAAAGTTGGCTGAGTTGTATGTTAAGTGGATAGTTCGATTCCATGGTATTCCGAAGAGTATAGTGAGCGATCGAGATCCATTGTTCACTAGTGGATTTTGGAAGAGCTTCTAGGAAGTTTTGGGAACCGAGTTGTGTTTGAGTACAACTTATCACCCCCAAACAGATGGTCAGACTGAGAGAGTCAACCGAGTTTTGGAAGATCTCCTTAGAGCTTGTGTTTTAGATTTCGGAGGATCATGGGAAGATCATCTTCATTTGGTGGAATTTTCGTATAATAACAGTTACCAGTCAAGCATTGGTATGGCACCGTATGAGGCATTGTATGGAAGACCGTGTAACTCTCGGACATGTTGGTTAGAAACTGGAGAAAAGCTGATACTTGGGCCAGAGATGATTCGACAGACTTCGGATTGTAAAGAGATCATTCGGCAACGAATGAAGGCAGCCCAAGACCGACAGAAAAGTTATGCCGATAAGCGTCGTAAGGATTTGGAATTCGACGTAGGTGATATGGTTTTTGTGAAGATTTCTCCACTGAAGAATGTTATTCGATTCGGGAAGAAAGGAAAATTGACTCCGAGATTTGTTGGACCATTCCCGATCATCGAGCGAATTGGAAAGCTCGCCTATAGATTGGAGTTACCAGAAAAGATGTCGAGTGTGCACAATGTTTTTCATGTATCGTATCTACGGAAGTATGTGCACGACTCGAATACTGTAGTTTCTGCCGATAGTTGTGAAGATTTCGAAGTTGAACCAGTCGATAAGAGACCTCGTAAGCCTCTTCGTGTTGTGGAAACCGACACGAAACAGCTTAGGAGGAAGGTAGTTAAGTTGCTCAAGATACAATGGAGTGATGATGATAACGACTGTACATGGGAGGTGGAAGAGAGGATGAAGGCAGCTCATCCTGAACTCTTCAAGGTATGGCCATAAGGTGACGTGTCGTCTCACGATATTGTAACTTGTTCTAGTTTTAGAATTCTGCATGCTAAGCTAGAATTGGATGCATGGTTTGTTGATCGCTATGGATGGTAGGCATGCAGAATAGTTTTTGATTGCTCTTGTTTGTTTGGAATTTCGGCGCCGAAATTCCTAAGGGGGAGAGAATGTAACGACCCGTATTTTTACGGATCGAAACATAGTAAAACAATTGTCATTAGGTCGCAATGTTGTTAAGTCGTCCAGGGTCTAAGTCGTTCAGAGTTAAGTCATCCAGGGTCTAAGTAGTGGACGAGGTAAGACTTAGGTCGTATAGTAGTTAGGTCGGAGTAGATGACTTATAGCAGTTGGCGACTTAAGGAGTTGGCGACTTAGGAGGATAGACGACTTAAGGGTTGGAGTGACTTATAGGAGTAGGCGACTTAAGGAATAGGCGACTTAAGAAAGTCGGCGACTTAGGGGTTAGCGGCATAGGATTAGCGACCTAGTAGACTGTGCGAGTTAACGACTTAAGGAGATAGGTCGTGGACGAGTTAAGGATGAGTCGTTAAGGCCGTTATGTCGTATCCCAGTTAGGTCGTTAGGTCGCGTAGGGACTTAAGCCGTTAGGTCGCGTGTGTGTTAGGTCGTGACTTTTGTTAAGTCGTTGAGTCGTAAGTCATTGGGGCTTGGCTTAGTGTTAAGTCGTTAGGCCGTGAACAGTTAGGTCGCGACTTATGATAAGTCGTTAGGTCGCGCACTTGCGTTATCACTAAGTCGCGCATGTGTTAAGTCGCAAGGTTATTGAGTCGTAGGATCTGCTAAGTCGTAGGTCAAAGGGGATGGTTGAGTCGTAGGGTTGGTTGAGTCGTGAGATCTGATGAGTCGTAAGTCGTGAGGTTTTGTTAAGTCATGGACGACTTAAGAAGGCGGACGACTTAGGGGATTTCAGCCTATAAATACCCGGTTTTTCTTCACTTTTTGGGATCCGGATTTTGAAGCGACGAAGTGCTGCTATTTTGAGAGCTCGAGTTCTACACTTCTTCACTTCTTTTCTCCACTTTAATCTTGTGCTTCCTTCCATCCAAATCGAAGATCCAAGAGCTTAGATTGAAGATCTACATCCATCAAAGAGAGATTTCATCGTGTGAAGCGGATTTGTGATAGATCGAGTTAGATCCTTCGCTGTCCAGATCTGAAGTGTGTTGCTTTTGAGGTGTTTAGGTGATTTGGTGAGTGGTGATTATCTCTCACACAGATCCAAAGGAGTATATCGGATCGTTGGTTTGATTTTGTGTTAAAGTAGTGATTTCCATACATTTCCGTAAACTTAAGTATAGATCCATTGTTCATGATGATTTGACATCCATTTTACTATATGTTAACCTATGCAAGTTCATTCATCAAGTTGTAGAGATATTGCTCATGTTTTCATACTTGTTAGATTTAGACACTTTATTTACAAGATTGCCATTATTGTTATAATTGTTTATTAGATCATATTTGAATATTTGATTACTTGGATTAATGATTGACTTGATTGATTGTTATGAATTAGTTGATTGATGATTAGATTTAGACAAGATGGTCGAAGATGATTCAAAAGCTAAGTGAAAGGCTCTTGAATTGGGAAAGCTGCTCGTGGCATATGTAGCGGATGATGAAGCTCATATGGATAGGTTTGATGATGATGATGTTGAGATAAGGCTTTGCTAGGATGTGATGAAGCGAGGCATGATATGAGATAGTCTTGGTCTAATCCAGACGGGATCATTCCAAGCATGTTGATAACTCGGTGAAATGGTTCGAGTTTGAGGATAATGGTTTGCTCGAGAGGCGCTTGAGCTAGTATGGAAATAGTCGTCGAGGAGGATGACTAGAAGGCTGAGATTTCATCGTTGTTGAAGGTTCTAGCATGCTCAAAGCAAGAGTACGTTGGGCAGATTCGATAGTCCCTAAAGACTACTGATTGGTAGTCAAGTACTCTGGGCAGATTCGATAGTCCTAGGCACGGGTTTTGACGACGTGCGGAGTTATGTCTAGAACCGGGGTTTCCATTAGCCCTTGACGGACGGCTGAAAGAATGTGCCGGTCATTCAATTAACGGTGGTATCAAGGAAATGATAACAGTGATAGCCAGAGTCATGGATGTTTGGTTGTATCGTCATTCGGTCTCAAGAGCAGTGTTTTCTGGGTGCTTATCTGATCTTGGTTTAGGCCTTGGGGATTTGTACTTGGAAAACATCGCCCTTGACTCGAGTGATAATTACTTTACTTTAATGGTTTGCTTTGCTATGTTTGCTTCTTCTTAGTGTGTGTCTGGGGCTATCACTATAGAAAGAGGTGGAGTGGGAGGGTTGGATTCCTATTCCTTTTTCCTTTATGCTCTTTTGGTATGTTGTTAGTTAATTTACCGCTCACTAAGACTGTTGTCTAACTCAAGGTTTTATGTTTTAACTCTTATTGCCTTGGGCTGTTCATCCATTTTGGGACGGGCAGACTAGGTAGCAGGTGACAGGTGTTGTTCTTGCTTCCAACGATGCTGATGACGAAGACGAGCTGGAGGCTTGCATATTATTTTCTTACTATATGAACTGGATGTTCCGCTGCTTGTATAATTCTCTGAGTGATATGTAGTGAGGCTTGATGTATTGACTATTCAGATGTTTGTATTCAACTATTATGAAGTTTTATATGATGACATTCTATTCTGTGAAGCTTCACTATATATATGTTCTATTGTATTTTATCCATGCGCTGTGAGTTATACGATAGATTCTGTTGTTTTAATTTACCCTGACAATCGTCCATGGCTGCTTGGCACACTTTACAGCGCACTATCTCTAGGTTCAGTGCGGGGGTCATGGGCGGTCGTCACAGATGACCTATAATTTCACAAACAAGTAAGTAAAGGTTATTGATGATACACCGAAGAGACGAGAAAAATATCTTTAGTGGTTGGAGTTTCTTTGACTAAAGATGCAACGACTTCGCCCTCTTCTGTTAACGATTGGATGGGTTTATAAATAGAGATAGGAATGTAAGTCTTGTTAGTGGCTATAGCAATGGATGCTGGAATCATAGTATGGGTAGCCTCAAAGCTGGCCCCTACGCAAGTTGGAACTTCAGTCGTAGGCTCTTGGATGAAAGAGATGATGGTTCTGCTTAACCCAATGCGTTGACTAGAGCTTTGCTTGCAGCTGCATCCTCTTATGCCATGATTGCCTTACCTTTTTCTTTGGCTATAATGTCATCAACATCCAAGTATTTGGCTTTTAATTGGTCTTTAGTGAGGCCTTCACCAGATGTAGTGGTATAATGTAAGATTTCCTCCTATGCGTCTGCCAAAATCACATGATAGGTATTTCCCAACCACTTAAAGATTTTATCTTCAATCACATTTACGAAGAACCGCTGCAAAGTGGAGATCAATTCTTCTAAATCCTTTATAGCTTAGTTTTCATGCTCGCTTATTTCGACCACAACAGCACCGAGCTCGACCCGAGCTTCAACTTTTGCCTCTATTTTGGCTCATGGATTAGCCTTGAGTCTTTCAACTTCGGCCTAAAGTGTTTAAATTTCAACATCTTTAGCTTGAAGTGCCTGTCTTTCTCTTTAATCACCTTACCTTGATATTGATTTGGGCTGTGAGCTCGCTACTCTAAATAAAAGGTGTATGAGAGCGAGCTCCTCGACTAAAGCTTTGGAGTAACTGGCCAATTCCTAAGCCGCATCCCTTTTATTCTTAAGCTCAGCTACTTCTCTCTTGCATTCGACAATAATGTTGTCATAATCCTTCCTCTCCAATTCAAATGACTATATGTCTTTCTTATTGATTATGTTGACATCAGATAGGGCGAATGTGAGTTTTCTCTATTCATAGAGCCGGACAATAAGCTCAGTAATCCCTCTAATTCTATGATTGGCTTCTTCACGGGGAATGTTCTTGATATCGTAATCAAATTTCACCCCTATCAGGCAAAGGTTGGGAAAAGCATACTGCATCGAGATAGAGTTAAGGGTATGCTCTAGGGGTAATTATGTAATTTTTTATATTTATCTAACTTTGTGCCCTCGTATTCAAAATAAAAGGTATTTTTCTTTCTGTAATATACAATTTATATAGCGATATAAATAACTAAGTAATTAATTAAAAGTAGATAGATGGAAATCCTTAAATGATATGTTATGTGATGGTAATAACAAAGTGTTGTAATCATGAGAATTTTATCACATTTTAAATAACATATAGTTTTAAATATTCCTAGTCAAGGTGTTTCGAGAACGGATATTGAGATATTGATTTGTCTGTTAAGACTAGAGTATGTAATGCACTCCAAATGTTGGGTAGTGTATTTCTCATAGCTGTTGGCGGCATCAAGGGATTATGTACTGATGGTTATAGGATAACCATGGAATGACTCACTCGAGAGTTCTCTATTGGTTAATATAAATAATGTCAAACATACAATCTAGAAGTGACAATGTTACGCAGTTCCCTCGACTTGAGAACATTATGGAACTTCAATGTGGACACTCTACTTTGGTTATAGTTGAATTATGGTATGGCGTCCATTGAATGAATATAGTTAGGCCTGAGTTGAAGCATTGGAAGAGAAACAAAATTCAGTATAAAATTCATCTCCTCGGTTATATGAGGTTAGTATCACGCTCATCTGTAGGCAACTCAAAACAGAGTCTCTGGCCAGAGCAGTACAGTTAATAATGATTGTTATTATTAAACCAAGGATTTTGTGTTCAAAATTACAAAGTTGAATGCAGATGATGTTGGAATTTTGACAAAAACCAAATTCCATAAGCCCTAATGTGATATTGTTTTGACAAAGAGACTTGGTGTAAAGAATCGTTATTACCAGGTACCGCCAAAATTAAGTAAAATTAGATTTTACCAAAAAGATGTGTAAGTGATAAATTCTATACCAAAATGTCACACCACTAGCTAAGGTGACGTGTGAACGTTAATATTCGAATTGTTCGATATTAATCACTGACTGAATTTACACCTTTGAGACGCACACCCGTAATGATGAATACTCTAAAAAACCACACGATTTAATTAGTTTATAGTCATGGTAAATTAATTAATTAAATTAATTAATATTAATGAAATATTAGTTATTAAATTTTATTTGATTTGTTTAAATTCCACTAGTATTCAATAAAGTGCATTTATAGTAGTTATATATGTACATATCAATATGCGATTTCGATAAACATTTAAATTTAATTTAAATCAATTAATTACTAAGTGCGTTTGGAAATTTTGAAGGCTTATTTAGGCACTTTCTATAGCTGGCCATACATGTATAGAAAGGGGATGTGTTTTGATTTGATTGAGATTTAATGAGATATAAAAGTGGGAAGATTTTAAGGGAGGAACTAGAATGGTTTCGATATTTCCCTTAAAAACATTATTTCATTCATTAAGCCTTCTACAAAGAATTCATTTTTCCTCTAACTTTCCCTCTTCTATTCTATCAAAAATAATGGCCCTCAAGGTTTAAGAAAAAATTAAAAATCAAATCGAAATAAAACTAAAAAAAGGTGGTTCCTGTCTCTGTATCTTTGCAAAATTTGAAGGTTGTTTCAAGAATCTAGGAGGTTATTATTCATAATACAAGGTGCGTTCTTTTGGCTACATCTTAAGGTAAAATACTATAGTTATTTATTCTTATATACATTAGTTCATATGATTTGGATCTTCTGCATACCACATTTGAATGTAAGTTTATCTATTTAACTTGAACTAAATCCCCTTTTGTCACATCCCCTTTAATAATATATTTTCATAATGTTAATTTAATTTAGATCCATTTTTTATATCCTCTTTTTTGATTACATGTTCAACTTCTTAACACTAGAGATATGATATATCACATCTTATCTAATTAGTTTTTCACGTTGTTCATATTATTCATATAGTTTAGATCTAAATTTTATCAAGAATTTATATATCCTTAAGTTATCCCTTTTGTTCTTGTTTTGGAAATTATTATTAAATAAACAAATATCTTGATTGAAACCTAATTTTAAATTTATTGATATGGAATTATTTACTTTCAACTTGAATAAATTACATATGTTGTCATTTTGAAATCATTTGGAAATTGAATGTAAATTTTATACGATTGTTGTTTGAATATAATTATTTAGATTATTATATAATTTTGTTTGAAAATTGTTTAAAAAAACCCACAAGCGGAATTTTGTGTAAATATCAAAGTTTTTAATCCTTCATTATTAAATGTAAGCCTATTAATTTGTTAACATTAAATCCTAACACATATGTTAAATTAATAACTTTAAATATACTTTTGATAAAGTTTAAAACATAGTTTCAAATAAATAAATATATACATATATATATGTATGTATGTATGTACGTACGTATATGAGTGTATATTGTTTTAATTCAAAGTTTATAAAATATACTTTTGTGTAAAATCACAATTTTAACTTTAAAATTCTTCCTAAGTTGATACTTGATTCATATTTGTTAATAATAGCTTTCAAAATATGAGCATGGTCAAAATTAACTTTATATTCATATATGTTTAAGAATTTAATTTCTGATTCGAAATGGAATTAAATGAATGAGTAAAGGAAGGAGGAAAGTCCTCCATCTTTGCTTCTTCACAAATGTCAGCCAAAATTCATTAATTGTCCTATTACAAATAAAAGTTAACTTATGTCTATTAGTAAAATACTTTTTAATATATTATGTATTAGTGTAAAAAGACTTTATATATACATATATGTTTTATGATAACAGTATGGACAACAGAGGCAGATATAAAGGGAGAATGTGTCTATTTTGGTGTAAATAAGATTACCTGTATATGTACATATTAACTGTGTGCACTGCTTATATTTTGCACTTACACTTCACATATATTTATGTATTTGATACATTATTTATTATACATTTGAATTTAAAAAAATTTAAACTTCTTTTTAACCCAATTTAATAAAATAATATTTTATTCAAAACTTTACTAGATTGGATCTAACATACCCTTAGACTTCGTAGACCCAATAGATCCAAAATAGGGAAATCTTTTGAAATCAACATATTTCACCCACTTTCGACTGGCCCAGTTCCAATACATCTTTGTCATAATGGTCGTTGATGAGCTTGAATGGAGCAAGGTGGAACTTGGTGAGCAGAAGCCTCCTTGGACCTATGGGAGGCAGATATAGTGGTAACTGGGAGCTGAATTGTCAGAACTTGTTGAGAAGAGCTAGAGATAGGACCATGACGGTTATAGGAATCATGAGACTTCATCCTAGGTCAGATTTTTCTCTCTCCTCATCTTGTCATTTTCTCTTTTCTATGTCCTCATAGTATTCCTTCTCCTTCCTCTTTTTCCTTTCTTCTTTGGTTTCCCGTTGTAAGGAGGAGTGGTGAGGATAAGGATCGGGAGAGGTTCCTTGGCATTCATCTATGCCTGAGCATATGCAGTGGAGTCGATCTCTTCCCATTGTATCTGAAATGAAAGAAGGGAATTGCATCAGTCTCAGAATACTGAAATAAGTGCAAATGCAGGATATGAGCATTCATGATCTTAGAAGTGTGTGAAGTGATGATGTTGCCCTAAGTACTCTGCAGACCATGTTTAGAAGGTTGTAAAGATGGAGTTTTGCTTCCCTCGGCTAGGAGGTCCCTGAATGCTCCTTGAGAAGATCGTCAATCAGGATGTCAAGGTCACTGAGTTAGCCAAAGTGTTTTCCAAAGAACCAGTCGGAGGTGTCGCCTCGATTGTTGGCATTATACTTGGTTCAGTGAACAATTGGAAGGTCTCGATGATTATTCGCTTCAGAAGTGATGGGCATATATTTCAGTACCCTTTGAAGATGTTTCTTCATACAACTTATTTCTCTTTTAATCGAAGTCCTCATCATCGTCACCTTCTTCATCGTCCTCCTCTTTATCACCCTCTTCTCCTTCTTCTTTCTCTTCCTCTCCTCCTTCTCTTCTTTCTCCTTCTTCATGTATTGTTTCCATCTCTTCTCTCTCTTCCCTCTACTTGCACTCCATTGGCTATGTTTTCTTCAATCGCACTATTGGTGGTTTCATCGACGTTCATTGTGCCTAATGGGCCTTCAGCATACCTTTGGATATCTATGTTAGAGCTGCGAATGAGGGTAGAAGACCTTGTGGATACTCTAGACTGTCTTAGTGAAGTTAGACTAGAATAGTGAACCGTTTAGGATGTAGAAGGCTGCATTGGTGAAGGTTCCTATTCGTCAGGAGTGAGGCGGTGGAGCAATATTGAATGATTACTTTTTTAAGGAGCTTTGGAGGCTCAAAGTTCTTGACGCACTTGTCTTAAGCGAGAATAAATGTGAAGATAGTGGATAAGAAGTTAAATACTTAGAGGATAATGACCTAAGTATGGAAAGGAAGAGGTCTTACTTCCAAACAACCAAAGCCGATTCAATCTGAAGAGAAATCAGATAAAGAAATACTCATTCTTGAAGTATGAGATTTTGTTGTGTAGCACCTCGATGACTTTGCAGCAGCACAAAGCTTCTATTAAAAATAAGGATGGTGACTTGCTCCATTTTTTAAAGCACAGGAGGTGTGTTAACTTCCTAAAGGTTAGAGGCCGATGAAGTTGCATAGTGAAAAGGATGTATAAGGAATTCAACAAGGCGTATTTATGAGCGTGTACTTGAGTAGGAACAAGCCCAAACTCTTAGAGGAACATTCGAGGAATGATTAAAATGTGGCACAGCCCTACGTAGGAAAATATAATTTTTGTTGGGTGTATAATCTTGTGAGGAACTGTGCACTCGTTGAATAACTGTCGATAACAAAACGTCGCTCTCTGGAATCCCATGTTAAAGGCATATAGTCCGTAGTGACCTAGTTGTTAACATTGACAGCATTTGATCTGAGGATTCTTCTAGAACCTTTAAACTGACCTGTTCATTAAGAGGAGGAGTGCGTCCTTGACTAGAGATACTAGTACAATGATCCTTTGCAACTCAGTTGTGATTGAGAGTCTGGTTTCGAAAGGCATAGATGTCAAGGCTTCAGTCGTAGTAGACCCTACGTCAGGAGCAATTGACGGCCCAGTGCCAAGTTGAAGCTAGGAGAGTGGCGGGTCATTATGTACAAAAAAACATGACGCTAAACACAATCAGGTATGTTTTATTTTGTAATTATATTTTAATGTGAACCGGTGTGACTTATGTTGACTAATTGGATGTTGAACATCAACTAGGGCAATTTAAAGTGCCAACCTATACATTGTGTATCATGTGCCCCATAAATGACGAATGGATCATTCATTATAGATAGCCCGCTCATTGGAAAATTAGCCCCATTGTACGATGGAACTGTGTGTCAGATCTTACTCATTATCGTCGGATAATCGATAATGGAATCACTATCTGGAGCAATGTAGGGTGTTCTTTACAAGAACAAAGGATTGTGAGGAAATAGGAAGTGTTGTATGTTGCAATTATTCGAATGTCAGAGCGCGTTTGACGCGACCATTTTTAAAGGAACAGTCTCTTCGTAGTTTAAAATGACGATTTCTAATCGACTGAACTTGGAAATGGGATGCTTATGCATCTTGGAATACATAAAACTTCATGGCCATTGCAAAGTGGAAGACATGGAGCAAGGTTGGTGGTGACCAAAGCGAGTTCAATGAAAACTCAAAGTTAATACTAGGGAAGCAAGAATTGTCATGACTCGGGCAGCTGCAATGTTAGCTTCATGTTAGGCTTGGGGTCACCATAGGGAAGTTAGAGTATTTGCAATAGCCAAAGTTAAAGTAAGGGCCAATCTCAAATTGAAGCCTTGGATGTTCGATTAGCCATAGGCAATCTTAGGCCATAGACATCAGTGACTCCACCACCAAAGAGCAACTAAAGAACCCACCTTTAATTCGAGTAAGATCCAAGACTCGAAAAGAATTCAGGTTTGAATTCTATGGAGGATGCAATGATGGACAACATGTAGATCTGATGACGGAAATAGTTTGAGGAGATAGTAGCGGCTTTGGACAATCGACGTCGGGCGATGGCGGCTAAAGGGTTGAGCTTGCAAAGCATCAACACTCAAAGGTGAAGGAAACACATAAGGTAAGAGTGAAAGCATTGGCAAAAAATTTGCTAAGTGCTAAATTATATAGTTGTGTGACTCATTATGTTATATCTGTACTGACATAAAAAGGTCGATTCCAATATGAATTACTGGCCATAAAAAATAAAAAGAAGAGAGATAGAAAAGAAAAGAAGATCGCACTTGGCTGGGGCATAGAACAATCTTCAAATTGATGTACATCTTGATTTTGGAAAATGAATGAATGCCTTTGGAATAGAGATGTCACTCTAAAGCAACTCTTAGATGACCAATGGACTTGTATGGATGGCTCTACATGATTGTCTTAGTCCAAAGTATGCATTATTTCCAAAAGAACGTACATTGCGGGCAAGTATTATCCAGCTTTTAAACCAAGCAGCATATAAACAAATCTAGAAGTTAGAATTAAGTTGAATTGTTTCAAGGACGTGGAGGCATGCTTGGAAGGACGATGGAAGAGGTTTCAAGAAGTTAGAGTGCAAGAATTGGCTAGGTGAGTGATCGGCACTGACCCCTTTTCAGGTCGGCATCGACATGATTTTAGACACTTTTGTGAAGTCTAGAACTATGATCAATGAATGGTTGGATAAAGTGGTCATCTTGGGGACCATTTCTGAAGAAGTAGCTAAGAAACTCTAAAATGTTGTACACAGAAGGACAAGTATCAAACTTGTCAGAACCTTTCGGTAACAACCCAATTTCTAAGGCAAAAGTTCTCAAAACTTGATGAATCGAAGTTAGAAGATGGAATAGAGGAAGCATGCATGATTTGCAGCTAGCAAATCATATCGGTACTGACCTGATCATGTCGGTACCAATATGACTTTACAAAACAAGGGTCCTCATATCCCTTCATACTTTTATGAATCTAGAGTTTGAACTAGTATTTCATGATCCAATGACTTCATTAGGTGATTCCTCTATAAATAGCAAGCCTATGGCAACTTAGAAAGGACTTTTGGCCATTCTATTTCTTCATTTTCTTTCTCTACTCGAGTTTGTCACTAAGGATGTTACTCTTTATTGTTTTTGGATGTTTTCAACGGTAAATTCCTTGTATTTATAATAAAATCATTCCATAATAAGATTAAAGTGGACGTAGGCCTCAGATTAGCCAAAACACTATAAAATTCGCTTGTTTTCCAATGTTTTTATTGTATTTTTAGTTAGATCTCTCTATTACAATTCAGATTGGGATATTGTGCTACTTTTTGGCCCAACAAGTATGCATTTAAAAAAAACATTATCTCAATTTCATTGATTTGAATGGAAAAAATGGAAAAGAAAGGATAATAAAATTATTGTCTCTTTTATTATATTCTATTTCAAGCTTGTAGTAAAATTCAGACTACTAATGTTTTTTTATATTTATACAACTTATGATTTTAAATTAACGGTGTTATCATCAAAAATCATTTCAACCTTGTCGAAGCCTAAAAGAATGCAAAAGAAGGCTTCTAGAAGAACAATGGCGATAGCAAGACCTTTCGAAAGAGTCGAAGGGATGCTTCTGCTGTTAGATGAACTACGAGCTTCCGAAGTGGTCGAAAAGGGACAAGGCTACCCTTCCGCTTTAGTTGATCCATTCCAAAACAGTCAGTTCCGCATGCATAAAGGGGTTTCACATGTGTTAAAAATGCCTTTCGAAGGCATCAAAAGAAAGGTTCTGCATTAATCAAGGGGATTATTTTGAAAGCTACCTTCCGCAATCATCATCTGTCCACCAAGAAGCCTCCTCCATTACAATTGACCTTTCGCAATGATCCATCCGGCACCATTAAATCCTTTCGAAACCATCCAAATGCCCTTCCACACTCATTCGAGTAACTACATATCATGTTGGCACCAGATCTTAACAATAATGAAGAAGTCCAGGAAGCCTTCTACTATGCTACAACCCTTTCGAAACCAAGGAAATTCCCTTTTGACAATGTCGAAAGCCACCAAAAATCCATATAAGTGGAGTGCAAACTGATTCGATGCCCAATGATGGAAGGAAAATTTAATTGTTTTAAAAGCTTAAACAAAGAAAGCATCATCATCTTTTGCAACCATTGGATGTGTACCTTTTGAACATGTTTGAACATCCTTTCCTACTTATCAAACACTTCAACAACAAGATAAGGGTTGCTCCTACACCTTCCGATGGAGACGAAAGCACCCGGATTCAATTTGAAAGAAATGTTAAAGAGGCGCTCTGAATTCAACAGCGGCGAAAAGTCATTAAGGCACCCTTTCGACTAAGTCGAAAGGACTAATGAAAAAGGGTCCAACCTGTGCCTATAAATAAGACCCAATGAGTATTGTTTTGGGGATCCAAATTCATTCATTCTACACTTATTCTTCTCTTTAGTTTTTAAACACCAATTCCTAAATCAAATCGGGGATTTCAATACTTAAAACTTCTATTCGTGAAAATTATCAATAAAGCAAATACTTGATACTTTTTAATACATATATTCTAATTTACTGCTTATATATGATTTCGGCAATGGAGTACATGTATCAATGCAGGTTGAAGGGGTACTTTTTTAAGAAGTAGGATCCTTCCATCTTAACTAAAACTCTTTAGATCAATTAGGTCATAACCTTAGATTACCACAACCCATTTGAAAGGCAGTTTTGAAGGGCTCTTAGTTTAATTCAAACGATTCGAAAGGTGGTTTCGAAGGGTCTTAGATTTCTTCAATTGATTCGAATGGTGGTTTCGAAGGGGTCTTGTATTACTTTAATTGATTCAAAAAGTGGTTTCGAAGGGGTCATTTACGCTTCTAATTTTGCTTTATAGTGTTGATAAGATTTCTTGTTAACATTTTTGGCGCTATAAGGAGGGCTTGAACCTCCGACTTTGTTGAATTCCCAACCTTACTTTCCCCTATCCCTATTTCATTCCATGCTAACCTTAGACCCTACACCACAATGCTTAGCAAAATCAAAAAGTCTGAGCAAGGCTCTTCAGAACCACACTTGATTGGATTCTCTCATGAAACTATTGAAGATTTCTAAGCTAAATGAAGAACAAATGTTAAGATTTGAGGCTTTAAAAGTCATGGAAAAGAAGGAATTTGAATCTTACGATCAGGAAAATTGGAGCTTAAACCCATTTCATATTGGCCCTACAACCATCTTTGCTTTGGGAGGAGCAAAAGTTAGGGGTGATAACTTGTTTGGTCAAATAAGGAAGACTATTCAATTCTATACTAAAGGCATTATCTTTCAAGAAGGAATGATGGCGATTACTATACATTTGCTCAAAAATGGCATCGAGTAACAAGCGAACCATTACCTCCATATAAGCTTCGAAAGATTTTAGAAAGGAAATTGGTCATTGAGGGTGAAGCTCCTGAATCAAGCAACAAAAGATCTAGAAATCGACCTCAAAAGACAGTCTTCAAATCAAGACTCCTTAAGGAATGCGACTTAACTACATCAATCAAGAACATCTACTTACTAGGAGGAACTCAACTACTGGCCATCTAAAAAGAAAAAGCCCAAATACGAAAGGAATCTAGGAGGATTTTACTACCATTATCTTATGATGAATGGACATGAAACCAATCAATGTAGAGCTCTTGAAGCGTGATCATCAACTTTTTAAGACAAGGAAAGGTCAATGGATTTGTAAATCAATCTTTGAAGAATTCAATAAAGACTCATTTAAATTAGAAAGTCTACATGGTTGAGAATAAAATTCTCCTTAAACTTGGAAACTACCTTAAAGGGTCATAAGCGTTTGTCCATGCCAAGATGGCCAGGTCAAAGTTCCTCCTGGAGGGAGGTCGGAGTAATCCTTTATCCATGCCACACTATGGACAGGTTAAAGTATCTGCAAGCCCTTGATCGTGCCATGCTATGGCTAGATCAAGGTGCCCCCTGGAGGGGAAATGTAGTAAGCCCTTTAACGCACCATGCTATGGCCAGGTCAAGGCACCGACCAGCCTTCAGTCCCACCTATAAGGCATGCATGTAGCACCTCTTCGACGGAGGATGGAGTAAGCCCATTATACCACCATTCTATGGCCTGGTCAAGGCACCTAACAAGCCTTCAGTCCCGCCTATAAGGCCTAGTTGGAGCGCCTCCTGGAGGGAGGTCGGTTAAGTCCTTGGGTCTTGCTTGTAGATAAGCTAACCAAGCGCACTGGACAACAATGGACTAACACGTCAAAGCCCAAGAAGTGGCGCACAAAATAGCAACAATATACAAAGCCTAAAGAATGGAAAATATCGAAAGAATCAAGAATCAAAGAGGTGACACAAAGCAAAAGATTCAAACAATCAAAGTCCATAGAATGGTGCTTAACAAAAGACTCAGATGGGAATTTCTAAGGTTCAATTATTCAAATAATATTTTCCAAACTTTCCTTCTTATTACTAGGAACGGATTTATAGTTTTCTATTATTTTTGGATGATTATTTTTGGAATACTTACATACAAATTTATGGCCTTCGGCTAACTCCCGGAAGGCGATTTCTGGCCTTCACTCATTAATACCCAAATCTAGGTTTCGGGTCTTCTGTTATTAATTTCAAGATCTTTATTATGGAATTCTGCTGTTCTACAAATTTCTGAATCTATCTTACAAATACCCGAATTTGGGTCTCGGATCTTCTACTATTAACTTTTGGACAACACATATCAACACCCGAATATGGGTTTCAGGTCTTCTATTAATATAACCTAAGTTGAATTTCTGGTCTTCTCTTATTATTATCAAAGTTGGATTTCGAGATCTCTATTATTAACGAACAAGAACTTTCAGTCTTCAATCACTCCCAACTACGGATTTCTCATCACTTATTATCTCCAGATAATGATATATTAACTTCCATTATTCCCAGATTTAGAATTCTAGAATTCTATTATCAGAAATTTTAATATTATCACCAATAATATGGACAAACTACTAGACATATTCTTGTATAAACTTCAAACTAATGATAAGTAATGTTGTCTACTTTATACTTTATAGGAAAACAAGATCATGAGGATCGGAAGACCAAATGATTCAACAATACAAAAGAAAAATGTAGTCAAAGCTATCAAAAAGCAGATTCAAAAAATGAATGTACAAGTACAGATGAGGGCTACAAGCCAGTTGATATTTACATAATTTACATAATCTACAAAATTATTAAAAAAGCATATTATACAATATAAGAGTGTGCCTTAAAGGTCTTGGACAACCTTATCTAAATTCTCAGCAATCAAAGGATTAACAATATGGCGTATTACTATACAAATAATTTCTTTTCCTTCTTTCTAATTCATCAGCGTCATCAGTAAACTCGATACGAGTCTTAAAGAAGGATTGAAAGCATTGTTCGCACCTTTAAGAGTCTTGTTTTGCCTTTCCAGATCATCAATACACTTTTGAAGAAGATATCTTTCGTATTCGAGTTTTTGAAATTTGACTGCATACTCATTAATGCGTTATGAGTATTTTCTTTTTGCTGATTGTCGAAATATTTCATCATTTCAAACTTGACTTTTCAGCACCATTTGCCAACTGCATTTTCATCCAAACCCGAAGGAAGGTTAGTTGTAGCAGGGAAGTTCTGAATGGCTAAGGAATGAGACCTTGTTTATTTACCAACAGTTGAAGTGACTGGAAAAATTGGTAAATTAATATTTGGAATATCACCTCCCATAATAACTTCCAAATATTTACATTGAGCTTGACTATCCTTTAATTTTATTTCCAAATCACTCACATACTGGAAAAGCTTGGACATCTTATGATCAAAGTCAATCGAAGGATTTGATTTGATTTGACATTTCAATGGAGAAATCATCTCATCTTTCTTCTTGATATCTGCTTCGAGAATAGTGATTTAATCATTAAGGTCTTTGGTGATTGCCTTTTAAAGCAAAAATTTCCAACGCCATTCCAATGCTTGAGTATTGCCTTTAAGTCTAGAATACAATGGATATTTAGACAAGCTTCTCTTTTCAAGATCCGCAATCAATCTGTCCCTAAGATTGGGGAAATGGGATAAGGGGTCTGATGAGAGAGGCATAATCGCTAATTGTATTTCTTATTCAAACAAACAAAAAAAAATTAATACCCAAAGAACAAATCTCCTTTATTACAATAGCAAGGGTTACAACTCAAAAAGAAATAAAACCGTGGGTACAATATCATTGTTATAATCAAGTACTTGATTTGCGCTATCACAGTTAAAGTCTAGAAATAGCATTTTTAACTTTATCTAAAGAGTTAGCCAAAAAAGTAATTATCGATCCAAAAGTGGCATTAAATCCTTCTGGGGTAATAGTTGGATGACATTTGCTATAATCCCATTCTCTGGCCGAAGGACTATCATAACCACAAATTAATTTTATATGATATGTTCGAATTTCCTTAAGGAGATTTTCCTTTTCTTCGCCTAGAAAATCAAAGTGAAGTCGGGGATGTTGCATATAAAGCTTTTGTAGATATCTAAGAAAGCAATATCTGGCCAATCTTGAGGATTTCAAGAGTGAGGCTTTTTCTAAATAATCTCTTCTTAATTTGGCATATTTTCGTAAGTAATCCCTAGTAACAGGGCTGCTTGAGAGATATTTACTCTGTAATGATGTAATAAAATAAAACTAAGTATAAAAAAACTAATATAGAAAGTCCATAGAATAATATAATTACATGATTACAAATTTTCTTCTGGTTCATACAAGTTTGATTTTTTGAATAAGTCAGAAAAGAACTTATTCTTATAATATTTAAGTTTTTCTGGAGGCAATATGCGAGGAATTAAGTTAACCCATGGTAAGTTCCAACAAGCCCTCGGGTGAGGTTCAGACCCGAATTCGTCTAATTATCTCTTTTGTAGGTATCTATGTAGACCCCCACTAAAATCACCCAAATATGAAAAATCTAAAGTCGGATGTCTGTAATAAGCTTTATTAGAAAGACTACCAGGATATCTCTATCTTCAATTAGCATCCAGAAGAGGGTCATCAATTCTCCGATCTCTTCCAAAGCTTGTCATAATGAAGACATATCCTTTTTAGTTGAGGGGCTGCTTCTTGATCTTTAAAGACGCTAATACTGCAATGCTTTTGTTAAGCTTATAATACTTGTCAGAGAGTGTATTGTGTTCTTTTAATTGTTTATCTAACTCCCTATACATGCTATATATATCCGCCTATTTCCTTTCAAGCTTTGTTTTATAAAGGTGTATGGATTTATTCCTTATCTAAAATGGAAAGATATAAGCCAGTGTTATCTTGGAAGTGAGAGGCATTTTGATAAAGAACTCCATACCTGAAAAACCGGAATTGAAGTTTGTAGGGTTTGCTTCTTCCCTTTTTGCTCCCCAACATCAAAATCGGCATCTTCTCCTTGAGGGATGGAGGAGTCAGGGAATTCAGTCCGACCCTCTTCGCGGGTGGTAGGATCAGGGATAACTTTATCTGGCACCCTAGATGTGTCACCATAACCTCCTCCATGAGAATCATCACGATCACCCTCGTTTCCACCAGCACCCTGACCTTTATCGTTGTCGTTGGGGCTGTCATCATCGTTGTCATCCACATCATCAACAACTTCATCACCCTCTTTGTCTTCCTCCTCATCAGAATCAGAATCCTCTTTAGGAGGGACTTCAAAAGGTAGTAGCCTAGTGGCATCAATTTCTTCTCTATTAGGGACCTCAATCCCTTACTCCATTTCCATGATTTTGGCCATAAATCTTTTAACCAGACCAAGGTCGAGAGAGGGAAAACTTAAATCATGGCACTTCTCTATATTATCAAAATAAGCTAACATAAGTGCATCCTCATAAGAATTTACGATGATATCATTCGGAGAAGTGCTTAGAAATTGAGACACCTTTTGTTTAGCTTCAAAAATGGTTTTGATGGCATTGGATAAAGAATCCTTTTTCTTCTCCAACTTTTTTTGAAAGAAGTACTTTTCTTCTTAAGAGAAACATGTTTAGCATTAACCCTAGCATTTTCGTCCTCGTACTCTTTCAAAGTCATTTTCAAAGCCAAGACTTCATTGGTTAAGATCTGTCTAGCCTTCCTATCCTTAGAAATTGTAGATACTGCTTAAGCAAGAGAAGCGATCAATCTTTCTCGTTCCCTCGCTGCATTATCTTTGGTAGTAGTCAGGGAAGTGATCTGATTATTTAGGTTGAGACTTCTTCTTTTAGCTTTGACATCTCAGCAAAGGACCTAGAAACATTTTCTTAAAGATAGTACTGGCTTTTGGAGATCTGAAAGGAAAAGTAAAACATGAGTCAGGATTCAATATAAAAATAATAATAAGAAAATCAAGCAATATGGAATATACCAGAAGTTGTTGTTCAATGAGAGATCGACAATGACTCGACGGATGGGGTACAGAGGTAGGCGGCTGAATAGCAGAAAATGATGGAAAGCTCATAATTGATCATACAACATTCTCAAAATCATTATGAGGCACTAGTAATGAGGGTCTAGAGGGATTCAACTCTTGGGAAGGAGTTGAAGTGCCTAAATACTTCTGCATTTGCTCGATAACGCTTGGAGAATCGAATACAACTATATGAGACTAAAATTCATCCTTCGAAGGAATCATTCTGGTTTGATCAGCAGTTGCAAAAGGTAAATCGTCCATCGAAGAAGTGGGTTCAAGAGTGGGACCCTCTAAAGGTTTGTCTGCACCAACAAATTCACCCTCTTTTGGGGGGAGAGAATATTGGAGATCAGTAATTTTAGCCTTCTTGGGAGCAGAGCCTATGGCAGTCATTCCGCTTAATTTTCTTCTAGTAATCATTCTTGACATGGCAATAGCTTGGGTCAGAGCTAGAGCGTTAGATTCTGAAGATGGAGGGAGTGGATCCCTTGTAGTTAATTCAGTCGGAGGAGCAGCTGTTAAAACCAAAAAGTATATATTTGCAAAAACAATATAAAAATAACATGATGGCAAGTTATAAACAATACACTTAAATTTACCCAATTGATTGGGACAAATTGGAGACAAAGGTGAAAAATTCGTAGGGTCACCCAAAGTTAGAAAGCGTTTGCTTTTTGAAGTATGTTGGACAAGAGGCGGTTGTTTAAGAATCTTCTGGCCTTCTGGTAGAAGGGAATGTTTCTGGAGGTTGCTGGGAGTCGATAATGTAAGCCTATTCCCAATGCGGTTTGAGGAAGCAGTCAGCAACTTTACAATTCTTTTACCTTCGTCATCGAGATCATTAGGAGCGGAGCCTAATAAGATTATTCAGCAAAAGAAAACAAGTTAATAGAAATAATGGTAATGGTCTAATTACGAGCAGAAGAGAAGGCTCCATTAATACTTGGAAAGCATTTGATATAGAATAATTATGTTCCTAATCCTTAAAATTGTTTATTCCCTCTGAAACTAACTTTTTGAGAGGGTTAGCTCGGAAAATATGGTTATTCAAATTGCTAAGTTTGATGAGGCATATTAAGTAGTTAAAAACTTCAGCACTTAGAGAAAGAATTCTCGACTCTAAGGCCATGAGCTCCAAGGAGATGAGGTATGTATATACGTTGGGTGATAATTGGATAGGAGCTATACCAAGATGACTTAAAAATATCATCAAAAACTCTGGAAATGGAATACAACCCCTGTGCTAAATATGGATGGCAGTGTAAGCAAAATATCCCTCGGGAGGATTTTGAATTGTGTCATTAACGCCAGAAGGAATAACTTCAACACTTGTAATCCTAAAGTCATTGAAGATCATGTCAACTTTATCTTGATAAGTTATAAGAGAATGCCTTAAAACCGATTCAACCTTCTTTGGAGAAGATTCTAATTACGGGTCTTTATCCTTTCAGATCTCTTTGGAGTTCTTTTAATGCCCATGATTCTTCCAAGTGATATAGTTTATCAAAGTTATGATTTATTCCACTACTAACACCTTCCAAAGGTGTCGGAAGCCTATTACAACGACTCAAATACCCACCGTAGTATTTGGTTCCTTGCCTTCAAAAGGGGGTAAAAGTTAATTAAAAATATATGAGTCAATGAGCTTTCCACATTGTCAAAACCAATGTCAATATCACTTATTTCATGGCATATATGCACCTAGACAAACCCTTCGACGACGTCGAAACCCATAGATTTTACTCTATTATAATAAGTGCGGCTATCCATGCAACATCAGTTTGAAAATGTACATTGTCAAAACACCATACCCTAATTAAGTCAAAAGACTTGAAGCAAAGTGGCATTGACACTAACGAAAGGACATTGAGACGTTTCGACAATGTTTATGTTGAAAAAGTGATGATAGCTACATTCCAATTAACTACTATGGGTTTCGAATGAGTCGAAAAAGCATAACAGAATTTTGAGGCATCAACACTAAATTGAAATAATAACAAATAGATGTGACTATATCAATTTTGGGGTTTTGATCAAGTCGAAAGGTTGATTAAGGGTTTCGAGGATAACAAAAAGTGTATTATTCTTAATTCAATTAATAGTAAGGGACATGGTTTTTAACTTTTAATGCTCTCCAAATAAATTAAAATTGGGGATAATAGGTGTCGAGCTTGAATCTGCATATCATGGTGGTAAATAGTCCTAAAATTTTGAAAATTCAAGTTCGAACTCTAATTGGTACTATAGATTAGTCAAATCATCAAATGGAACTTAGAATCATCCTATATGAACAAAAAAATTAAATCAATTTCAAAATTCAAAACGGTAACATGAAATTAAACACTAAAAAAATTTGAAATCAAAATTGAACATGAAATATTGATTGTTAATATAGAAAAATGGATACTCACCTTAGATTTGAACTTACGTCTCCTGAAATTATGAATTTAACGAGAGATTGAAATATACGATTTTTGCTCTAAGATATTTAATCGTAGGTAAATGAAAAGGGGGGAAGAAGGAAACATAATTTATAAGCAAAGCAAGTGCATGTAAAGTCATCTAATCAAATTCAAATAAACGGCCAAGAATCGTTCGGGAATATCAAAAGGCGGGAAAACTTTGTGCCGAAATAATGACCAGTTTCGAAGCAGTTGACTTTTCAAGTCAAGAGCATCCCTTCGCTAAGGGGGGAGCAAATGTTATCATCAAAAATAATTTCAACCTTGTCGAAGCATAGAAGAACGCAAAAGAAGGCTTCTTGAAGAACAAGCGATATAAAGACCTTTTGAAAGAGTCGAAGGGATGTCTCTGTAAATGTTAGATGAACTATGGGCTTCCGAAGAGGTCGAAAGGGGACAAGGCTACTCTTCTGCTTCAATTGATACCTTTCGAAAAGTCGATTCTGGATGCATAAAGGGGTTTCGCATGTGTTAAAAATGCCTTTCGAAGGCATCAAAAGAAAGTTTCCGCGTTAATCAAGGGAATTACTTTCCAAAGCTCCCTCCCACAACCAACTTCTGTCCACCGAGAAGCCTCCTCCATTACAATTGACCTTTTGCAATATCCATCCGCCAACATTAAATCCTTTCGAAACCATCCAAATGGCCTTCCTCACTCATCCAAGTAGCAACATATCATGTTGGCACCAGATCTTAACAATAATGAAGAAGTCTCGGAAGCCTTCTACTATGCTACAACCCTTTCGAAACCAAGGAAATACCCTTTCGACAATGTCGAAAGCCACTAAAAATCCATGTAAGTGGAGTGCAAACCGATTCGATACCCAATGATGGAAGGAATATTTAATTGTTTCAAAAGCTTAAACAAAGAAAGCATCATCACTTGTTGCAAGCATTGGATGTGTACTTTCGAATACGTTTGAACATCCTTTCTTACTTATCCAACACTTCAACAACAAGATAAGGGTCGCTCCTATACCTTCCGATGGAGTCGAAAGCACCCAAGTCCTATTTGAAAGCAATGTTAAAGAGGTACTCTGAATTCAGCAGCAGTGGAAGGTCATCAAGGAACCCTTTCGACTAAATTGAAAGGACTGATGTGAAAGGGTCCAACCTGCGCCTATAAATAAGACCAGAGGGGTATTTTTTTGGGAATCTGAATTCATTCATTTATACTTATTCTTCTCTTGAGATTATAAGCCCTAACTCCTAAACCAAACTGGGGATTTCACTTTCTTGTAATACTTAAACCTTTGTATTCGAGAAAATTATCAACAAGCAAATACATGGTACTTTTGAATACATAGATTCTGATTTACTGCTTATATATATGATTTCGGCAATGGAGTACATGTAACAATGCATATTGAAAGGGTACCTTTCGAAGGAGTAGGATCCTTCCAACTCAATTAAAACCCTTTAGATACCATTAGGTCACAACCTTAGATTACCTCAACCTATTCGAAAGGTGGTTTCAAAAGTGTCTTAGATTACTTCAACCGATTTGAAAGGTGGTTTCAAAGGGGTCTTAGATTACTTCAAACAATTCGAAAGGTGGTTTCGAAGGGGTCATTCACACTTCTAATTTCGCATTAGGGTATTGACAAATTTCCTCTTTAACGAATGGGTTACAAAAAAATTTATCGATGTTGTAATGAAGAAGGATAAATTTATCCTAAAGTTAGTTTTGAAAATTCAACTGTGGGGTTAACAGCGTTTGAATAGAATTAGCCTAGGAAAAATCAACTAAAAATATAATATCTTAGAACTAAAATGTAGAGAAAAATTAGCACAAATTGGAGAAATCATCTGAAAAATAATTTTTCAATTCCTTGACTTACAAACACTTACAACAATTTAGTTATAAAAAATTCCCAATTCTAAATGAAAATCCAACACAAATTAGTTGAGAACCAAAGAAATGGAACAAGGCTAAACAATTTTGTTGAAAATTTTAAACATAAACATATGAGATGATTGGTTGAATTGTTGGGGAAAAGAGATGTTAAATTACTTGATAAATTCATATAAACTACGAAATGATAATATATAGAAGAAAATTAGTTTTGAGTTAAGGAATGTGAGAAGAATTTAGGAGGAATGAACATTTAGTTTCCAATTAACAAATGGCAACATGATTAATATTATCTATTTATCAAACGGAAAAAATGTGTAAAAGAGTGGTTATTAAAGTTCTATAGGTTACAAATTTTAAGTTAGTACCATTGATTGCTAACTTGATATTGGTATTCTTTGTATAATAATGAAAGTTTTACAGGGGATTTAAGGAAAAATATATACCTTTAAAAAGAATCCAATATTCAGACAAAGGTAAATGGAAAAAATATTTGTTAAGGAGATTGAACTTCTTATGTTTAGAAAAATTACTTAACATGCACCTTTGTAAATAAAGCATAATAAACAAACATTATGGATAAGGGACAATTTTCGGATTTGATTAATTATGGATGATACTATTTACACCCACATTAACACTTCTCTAAACCATTTATCTTCTTATCCAATCAATTACTTCACCTACCCACCCACACCTAGATTTTCATAACATTTTTATTTTCTCAAAACCATAACTCAACTTCTCATTTCTCAAAATTTCTCCATCAAATTTCTTCATAGCCGATCTTTTTCTAATTTAATGCTACATGGGCACAGATAAATCCAACTAATTTAGTTACAACTAAGTTGGCATCGACTTTAATTGTAAGTATAATTTCCATTTTTAAATTATGTAACCCTAACTAAGATTAACATAGTAAAGAATAATTTGAAACTCAAATTAGGAGTTGAGGTATAACATATTAAAAAACATTCATTAATACTTCGATCAAAAATATCCAGTCATTATTGCATTTATTGCCGTTTGAATAAAAAATGTAAAAAATGATGAAACCAATTGTAATATAAAACTATATGATATGGTCATTTATAATTATCAAAAAATTAATTTATGTGAAGGAATTCCTTCTGCCTTTAATGGACTCCCCCTCCATTCCTTTTATCTATTCTCATGTTCCTTCCCACCTTACTTGTAACATCCCGCTTCCGGAGGCTCAAAACTAACTACTACGGATGCTGCAGTCATCCATAGGTGTTATTTCTGAGTGACCGAAATCAAAATCTTGAAACTATTGGCAACACAGAAACACAAGAATATGAAAAAATTTAAACTTCAACAGAAAAGAATTTCTCATTTCTTATGAATAATATTTAGATTTAATTACATAATCCTAGATGTTAACCACATTCAGATCACATATACATGTACAAAATACAATAAGAGCGACCTACGAAGATGCCCCCTTATGATGATCAAAGAACTAATAAATATGAACTTTACAGTTCTTAGTACATCACAGTGGAAAACACAAAATAGCTCCTATATAGCTAACACTGCCTCCTACATGTCTCCGGAAGCTTATTTGTCCAAAAACCTGAAAGTCCCCCACTCTCAGACTACTCAAATTAATTTTGAGTACCCGAGAGTTTGTGGATAATCACAAACTTCGAGTCAAACAATAAGTCTGGTATGAATAATCCCCTATCATCTCTAATCATAAATAGATATCTAGCGAGACCACGCCGCTTAGCAAGACAGGTTGTCCCCTCACTAGTATCCAAAACAAAACATGCAAATCATTTACTATGCTCCTGCACCCAAAATGATAATCTTAACATAATATGAAATAAAGCCATAAATCATATATATTGGATATCCCATCCACCCATTCATTAGATTATCCCATCTAAAAGCAATTTATTACATTTCTCATCTAAAAGCAATTTAATAGATTTCCCACCTAAAATCAATTTATTAGAGTTCCCCTTTAAAAGCTTTAAAATGACTATCCATCATAATTTAATAGGACTATCCATCCAAATCCATTTAAACTAAATGCAGATTATCCATCGTACGTTGTTTTATAAAAGTCGGTGTGGGTTATCCACCGCACGCTCCATTGATTTCCTAGGATGACTATGAACCCTTATCCTGAGGCTAACCACCTCTAGCAAAACATTCTTTTCTTTAGAAATTTGATGTAGGCTATCCACCGCACATTCCATGGTTTTCCTAGGTTAACTAAGAACCCAACACTTAGCCAATTAAAATATCATGATCCCCATGATTATTTATAAAACTTCATGATCCCCATTATTACTTATTTTCCCCAAGTATACCACTTGTTTAACCTATTCACATTGGCAGCCCCAATTAGGTTAAATTAAATAAAAACACATTGATAGCCCTAATGTATATTTTAAAGCATATTTATGTTTGTAACCTCAAACTATGTATCGAAAACATTAAACCCACCCCAGTGTCCCCAAGGTTTATTAACATTCATTTTATATATGGATCCCCCTTACATATTTAAATAATGATAAGTATTTTAGGCTATAACCCTTCGAAGTAACCCCTTCAAATTAGCAAAATTTTACTTAAGGAAAAATGGCTAAAATAGCCCTTCTGAATATCCCATTCGGAAGCAATTCAAAAATGATCTTAAAATCTTGGTTTAAAGAAAACCCCTTTAAAACCCTTTCGAATGAAGCCCCATTCAAAAGCATAGTAAAAGCTTTAAAGTACCCCTTCGAAAGCATTAACACATCCAAAGATAGCCCCTATGGAAGCCTTTCGCCTTTTTAAAACATCCCTAACCTTCGACCTAGTCGGAAGGGTGAGGGATCACCTTTCGACTAAGTTGAAAGGTATAAGCTGGCGGCTTAACCCTTCCTTCAAATATCCCATTCGAAGGCATATAAAACATAAAGTGGAATGAAGTCAGAATCTCCCCTTCGACTTTGTTCATTTCGAAGTTCTGAGTCTAAAGCACCCCTTCGACTTCATCTCTTCGAAAGCAAATATCTCCTTCGAAAGCATTACTTTCGAAGGCATTAAAAACTTGGATTTTAAAAACAGAAGAGTAGGATCAAAAGTAGCTCCTTTCAAATTCCTTCCCTTCCTTTCGACTTAGTCGAAAGTAACTCCTTCAAAAACATGACTTTCGAAGGCAATAAAAACTTAACTTTTAAAACAATGGGAAGGTTCGGAAGTAACCCCTTCCTTTTCCTCTCCTACCTTTCGACTTAGTCGAAAGGTTCTAAAACATATTTTTGGAAAACATTTAAAACAATTCTCTTGAAGGTTTAAACTTCCGAAGATTCCCTTCGAAACCCCTTAATAATATAAAAAATTTGTCTTTATAAAAATGATGGAGTCGAAGGATCCCCCTTCGAAACCTATTAATTCGAAAGCATTTATATTTCCATTCATAAGCCAAGGAAGCAGCCTCTATCCCTTCACCTCTCTTCCTTCCGACACCATTCCTACCTTTCGACTTAGGCGAAAGGTAAATTCTTACCTTCCGACTTAGACATAAGGTACCTTTCGACTTAGTCGAAAGGGTGAAAGCGGGATTATGGAGTCGGAAGCAATTCTGGGCATATGGAAGTGATGGTTCCTCTTGCTTGTCTAAATCTGATTGGTCAAGAGGCTTCTCCTGTACTTTCGAATAGTAAAAGGTACTAAATAGTCAACCTTTTTCTTAAACACTATTCTTCATCCCCAAATAATTTTTGAAATCAATTCCCTCCTAATTTAACCAATTCAAAAGCCATTTTTTAGTTTAGCCCTTGGGTATAAATAGTTTAATTACCTTAGTAAACCACTAAGGTAAAATCCCCAAAATCACCAAAAAATCCTTTAAATCATATACTTTAAAGTATTAAAATTTAAAAGCATATGAAGATCAATATAATTTGGAATTTAACCAAAACCGAAATAAACTATGTTAATTAGCCCATTAACATTTAAAAACAACTATGTCTTATCCAAACAAAGTTTTAAATGGTTATATCCTAACCAAAATCACAAACATGAATCGGGTATAACCCATAACTGATCCAAGCAAAGAAAAATTAGATGATAAACATGATTATTCACCCGGATTTGTTAATTGGAGAATGATATAATTTCCTAGCTTTAGTTCCTTAGCTTTATCTTCAATTTATTGCTCTTCCTGGAGCTTTCAATGGCCGGTTGAAATATAGGTGAGGGGTTATGAATGAGAAAGTGAAAATTTATTAAAGTGGAGGAAGAGATTTTTACTAAGAAATGTAGCCTCATTTCCAAGTTTACCCCTTAGGAAATTCCTTCTTCTAAATTTAGTTCAGTCTTATTTTAGTTCATTTATTAAAACACAACCATTGGATTTATTAATCTCATCTCCTTAATTATTCACATTATTCTATTTAATTTATTTAATTAAATATCCCAAATAATATTAATTAAAATTCAGGGGCATTGTAGACTCCCCCCCCCTTAAAGAATTTCGTCCCCGAAATTTCAGTAAGGACACTCAACAAGCATATAGCCCATGCAAGCAAAGCTAGTATAACTTACCAGCCAAATTCTATATAAACCCTATATAGAACATACCATCTAAAACAGCCCAGGAAAAGTAGCGCTAATCCTATCTTTTGCCTCCCAAGTACAGTCCTTCACGTTGTCGCTCCACTGAACTTTCACCAACCTGATTGTCTTGTTTCTTAACCTCTTCTCATATTTTGCCACAACACGAACTGGTCTCACAAAAGTCATATCCGGTTCCACCACTATGTCCTCCAGTACTGTCGGAGCGATAGTAGTTTCTGGATCATGAACATACTTCCTAAGATGAGAAACATGAAACACATCGTGGACCCCGGCCAAACTGCTCGGTAAATCTACTCGGTATGTGAGTCTCCCAATCCCTTATGATATAGGAAATGGTCAAACATATCTCGGTTTTAGCTTCCCGGTCTTCCCGAACTGAACCACACCTTTCATTGGTGATACCTTGATGATAACTCTATCTCCAACTGCGAACTCTAGGTCCTTATGCCTTTTGTCCGCATAACTCTTCTACCTAGACCGAGCTTCCTTCATTCTTTCCCGTATCAACTCGATCTTTTCTGTCGCCTCTCTCACCAAATCTAGACCAAGGACCAATCTGTCTCTGGCCTCTAACCAACATGCTGGTGATTTGCATGGACTTCCATACAAAGCTTCAAAAGGTGCCATTCCTATAGTAGTCTAATAACTATTGTTATAGGAAAAATCCACTAAGTGCAAGTGATCTTCCCAAGAACCACTAAAATATAGCACACAAGCCCTCAACAGATCTTCCATTATCTTGTTGACTCTCTCTGTCTGCCCATCTGTCTAAGGATGATATGCGGTACTCATCTTAAGGTAGTGCCTAACACACTCTGCAGGCTTTTCCAGAACTTGCTAGTGAACAAAGAATCTCTATCACTGACGATACTACTAGGAATTCCATGCAGTCTAACAATGTTCTTCATGAACAACTTAGCTAAAACATGTGCCATCCTGGTAGACCTTACTGGCATGAAATGGGCACTCTTGGTTTATCTGTCCACTATGACCCATATATTTTCTTTACGCAGGTTTGACCTTGGCAACCCGTCAATAAAATCCATGGATATCGAGTTCCACTTCCAAACTGGAACATCCAAAGGCTGAAGCAAACCACTTGGCTTCTAATGTTTGGCTTTTACTTGTTGACAGTTCAAACACTATTTTACCCATAAGCAACCATCCCTCTTCATTCCTTCCCAGAAGAAACTTCTCTTTATATCCTGATACATCTTGGTTCCCCCAAGATGAATCGTAAACTTCGATCGATGACATTCCTTCAGGACTTCCTTCCTAAGGTTCCCAACATCTGGAAAACATAACTGTTCCTTCTTTCTCAACCAACTCCTGCGGTCAAGAATAAAATCCTTTAAATCATCAATCTCGATTCCACCTTCTAACCTTCTAATCCTCTCGGCTAACACTGGACCCTCTTTCTGCCTAAAAGCAATTTGTTCGATCAGAACTGGTCGAACTTCCAAACAAAACATCATGGCGATATTCTGACTAGATCCAACAGTCTACCTCAACTGTACACTGCAAGCAGCTAGTGCTTCCAAGTCTTTTCATTCCGCCAACATAGCTAACACCACATTCAGATGTTACCTGCTAAGCGCATCCACCGCCTTACCTTTTCCCGGTGTATGCTCGATGCTGAAATCATAAGCTGCAACAAACTCTAGCCATCTTTGCTGTCTCATTTCAGCTCCTTCCGAGAGAATAAATACCGTAGAGACTTATGATCCGTACATAACTCAAACCTTTCTCCCAAAAGATAATGTCTCCACACTTTCAATGCAAAGATTACCGCTTCCAACTCCAAATCATGAGTAGGGTATTTCACTTCATGCGGTTTAAGTTGTCTAGAAGCATAGGAAATAACCTTTCCATTCTGCATTAGCACAACACCTAACTCGGTACTACATGCATCGATGTAAACTACCAACCCCTGATTCCCATCAGGAACTACTAACACGGGTGCATTGGTTAACAAATGTTTCAATCTAAGAAATGCTTCCTCATGTCCTTCATGGTTAGCATAGTCAAGGATGCCGCTATCCGTGAAAAATCCTTAATGAACATCCGGTAGTATCTTGCAAGTCCAAGAAAACTTCTAATCTCACTTACCGTCTCTGGTCTTTTTCAATTGTTAACAGCTTTGATCTTATCCGGATCAACTGCTAAACCTTCCATGGAAACTACATACCAAGGAACTTCACTTCCTTCTTCCAGAAATGACACTTTGACAACTTCGCTTTCAGTTGATGTTGCTTTAGCGTCTCCAACACTGTCTAAGATGATCTGCATGATCCTTCTCATTTTTGTAATATAGCATATGTCATCAATAAAAACCAACACGAACCTATCCAAGTGCCCTTGGTAAACCCAGTTCATCAAATCCACGAAGAAAGTTGGTGCATTAGTAAGCCCGAATGACATAACCAACCATTCATAAGACCCATATCTGGTCCTAAACCCCGTCAAAGGAATACTGTCCTCTACCACTCTTAGCTGATGGAAACCTGTCGTCAAATCCAGCTAGGAAAACACTCTGGCTCCACTCAACTGATCGAATAAGTCGTTGATTCTCGGCAAAGGATACCTATTCTTGATCGTCCTCTCGTTCAACATACGATAGTAGATACACATCCTTAACGACCCATTAGGCTTCTTCGCGCATACCGTAGTCGTTCCCCAAGGCAAACTGCTTGGCTAGATGAAATTCTTTCCTTCCAATTTTACAAGCTGCACCTTCAATTTTTTCATCTCGGTTCGTGACATCCTACTAGGTGGTCTACTTACGGGTTCAGCACCCGCTATGAGATCTATCCGGATTGATTGCTCTCTTCGGCGGCAAGCCTGAAACTAGTTCAAACACATCCGCAAACTCTCTTTCAACATAAACCTGCTTCAACTCTACTTCCGCTCCCACGGCACCCAATAGCGCATAAGCATTTCCATTCGAACTCCTTACCAAGTAAATGACTCGGTTATGGCTATTAGGGTGTTTCAATGGTATTTCCCCTTCCTGGCAAAATATCCTAGCATCATATCTATCTAACCAATCCATACCCAATATGATCCCGAAACCCACAAAATCAAAAACATATCTTCTTGGCTGCTACCCCCGACTGGGTACCTTTCTTCTTGAAGAACTTCTGCTTCTTACCCTGAAAATTATGAACCACAACTGGTTTCCCCTTTCCAAAAGTAGAAAGCATCTCTTCATTCTGAAATGCCATCGCAAAAACAATATGACAAGGAACCCGGAGGTTTGGCATGGTTGCTCTGGCAATCACAGGATTCAACCCCCTGATAAACTTATCATTCCTCCGAATGACAGTATCCACAGTTGCATATCCATAATGGGACAACTCATCAAACTCCGTAGCATACTCAATCATCGATCTATCCCCCTGGACTAAATTTGCAAACTTCCTAAGCAATGCTGACTTGGCAACCTCTGATAGAAATCTTTCTTCGAACCTCCTTCGAAATTCGGCCTAAGTCAGGTCTTCCTCTGGCTCTCCTACGGTAACTCCATTCCACCAAAACAATGCTGCTCCCTGCAATTGCCTTGAAGCAAGTCTTCTCTTTTGCATATCCATCAAGCAGACATCTGCAAATATCCTTTCACAATGCAACAACCAGTTTTCCACTCCTACTGCATCCTCGGTTCCCAAAAATGGCTTCCCTCCAAGACTAGCGTAATCCCTGCTCAGCTTGGCATAATTATTGCCAACTGGGGCCACTGGATTAGCTTCTCCAGCATTCCCTACAGCCACTCCCCCAGCTGTGACAGATTGCATCATATTTATGAAGAATTGATACATTATCCCCATATCAACCGGCAGAATCTCAGCACCAACATTGGCATTTGCATATGGGTTTGCATTTGCCTGTCGACCCTGGTTGCTCCTAGTATTAGGTCAAACATTTCCACTTGTTGCGATCGTCTTCCACATTGATTCACTCTTCCGTTTCCTACCTCCATATCTTACTTGCCTACTAACTAAAATCTAATCTTAGTAAGATACATAAGAACGGTCTAAAAGAGTGGGGAATACATACTTAGGTATTTATAGCAAAGTACATATATGTTACTATAACGCTTACCCAAGCCTAATTATATTTTAGACTCATTAGATTATGCTTTAAAATCTTTTAAGGTTTAAATTCCTTTTAAGTACATAAACCATGCTCCGATACCAACTTGTAACATCCCACTTTCGGAGGCCCAAAACTAACTACCACGGATGTTGCAGTCATCCATAGGTGTTATTCCTGAGTGACCGAAATCGTGAAACTATTGGCAATACAGAAACACAAGAATATGAAAAAAATTAAACTTCAACAAAACAGAATTTATCATTTCTTATGAATAATATTCAGATTTAATTACATAATCCCAGATGTTAACTACATTCGGATCACAAATACATGTACAAAATACGATAAGAGCGACATATGAAGATGCCTCCTTATGATTATCACAGAACTAATAAATATGAACTTTACAGTTCTTAGTACATCACAGCGGAAAACACAAAATAGCTCCTACATAGCTAACACTGCATCCTACACGTCTCCGGAAGTTTATTTGTCCAAAAACCTGAAAGTCTCCCACTCTCATACTACTCAAATTAATTTTGAGTACACAAGAGTTTGTGGAGAAACGCAAACTTCGAGTCAAACAATAAGTCTGGTATGAATAACCCCCTATCAGCTCTTATCATAAATAGATATCTATTGAGACCACACCGCTTAGTGGAACAGGTAGTCCCCTCACTAGTATCCAAAACAAAACATGCAAATCGTTTAGTATGCTCCTGCACCCAAAATGATTAGTCTTAACATAATATGAAATAAAGCCATAAATCATATATATTGGATATCCCATCCACCCATTCATTAGATTATCCCATCTAAAGCAATTCATTAGGTTTCCTATCTAAAGGCAATTTATTAGATTTCCCATCTAAAATCAATTTATTAGATTTCCCATCTAAAATAAATTTATTAGAGTTCCCCTCTAAAACCTTTAAAATGACTATCTGTCATAATTTAAGGACTATCCGTCCCAAATCCATTTAAAATAAATGCAGATTCTCCAATGTACGTTGTTTTATAAAAGATGGTGTAGGCTATCCACCGCACACTCCATAGTTTTCCTAGGATGACTTTGAACCCTTGGGTGCCAAATTCTGAGGCTAACCACCTCTGGAAAAACATTATTTTCTTTAGAAATTTGATGTGGTCTATCCACCGCACATTCCATGGTTTTCCTAGGTTAACCAAGAACCCAACAGTTAGCCAATTAAAATATAATGATCCCCATGGTTATTTATAAAACTTCGTGATCCCCATGATTACTTATTTTCCCCAAGTATACCACCTGTTTAACCTATTCTCATTGGTAGCCCCAATTAGGTTAAATTAAATAAAAACACATTAATAGCCCCAATGTATATTTTCGAAAGCATATTTCTGTTTGTAACCCCAAACTATGTATCGAAAACATTAAACCCACCCCGGTGTCCCTAAGGTTTATTAACATTCATTTTATATAAGGATCCCTTTTATATAAGGATCCCCCTTACATATTCAAACAAAGATAAATATTTTATGCTATAACCCTTTGAAGTAACCCCTTCAAATTAGCAAAATTTTACTTAAGGAAAAATGTCTAAAATAGCCCTTTCGAATATCCCATTTGGAAGCAAATCAAAAAATATCTTACAAACTTGGTTTAAAGAAAACCCTTTTAAAACCCCTTCGAATGAAGCCTCATTCAAAAGCAGAGTAAAAGCTTTAAAGTACCCCTTCGAAAGAAGTAAAACATCCAAAGATAACCCCAATGGAAGCCTTCCGCCTTTTTAAAACATCCATACCCTTTGACTTAGTCAGAAGGGTGAGGGCTCACCTTTTGACTAAGTCGAAAGGTATAAGCTAGCGGCTTAAACCTTCCTTCGAATACCCCATTCGAAGGCATATAAAACATAAAGCGAAACGATGTCGAAAGCTCCCCTTTGACTTCATTCCTTTCGAAGTTCTGAGTTGAAAGCTCCCCTTTGACTTCATTCCTTTCGAAGTTCTGAGTTGAAAGCACCCCTTCAACTTCATCTCTTCAAAAGCCTCCTTCGAAAGCATTGCTTTCGAAGGCATTAAAAACTTGGATTTAAAAATAAGAAGAGTAGGATCAAAAGTAGCCATTTTCGAATTCCTTCCCTTCCTTTCGACTTAGTCGAAAGTAACTCCTTCCAAAGCATGACTTTACAAGGCATTTAAAACTTAACTTTTAAAACAGTGGGAAGGTTCGGAAGTAAACCCTTCCTATTCCTCTCCTATCTTTCGACTTAGTCGAAAGGTTCTAATACATATTTTTGGAAAACATTTAAAACAATTCACTTGAAGGTTTAAACTTTCGAAGATCTCCTTCGGAACCCCTCCTTGAGTATAAATTTTTTTTCTTTATAAAAATGATGGAGTCGAAGGATTTCCCTTCAAAACCTATTAATTCGAAAGCATTTATATTTCCATTTGAAAGCCAAGGAAGCAGCCTCCATCCCTTCACCTCTCTTCCTTCCAACACCTTTCCTACCTTTCGACTTAGGCAAAAGGTAAATGCTTACCTTTCAACTTAGACAAAAGGTACCTTTCGACTTAGTCGAAAGGGTGAAAGCGAGCTTATGGAGTCGGAAGCAATTCAGGGCACACAGAAGTGATGGTTCCTCTTGCTTGTATCTATCTGACTGGTCAAAAGGCTTCCTCCTGTACTTTCGAATAGTAAAAAGTACTAAAGAGTCAACGTTTTTCTTAAATCACTATTTTTCTTCCCTAAATAATTTTCGGAAGCAATTTATCTTCGAATTTAACCAATTCGGAACACATTTTTCAGTTTAGCCCTTGAGCATAAATAGTTTAATTACCTTAGTAAACCACTAAGGAAAAAATCCCCAAAATCAACAAAAAAATCCTTTAAATCATATACTTTAACATATTAAAATTTAAAAGCATATGAAGATCAATATAATTTAGAATTTAACCAAAACCGAAATAAACTATGTTAATTAGCCCATTAACATTTAAAAACACCTATGTCTTATCCAAACAAAGTTTTAAATGGTTATATCCTAACCAAAATCACAAACATGAATTGGGTATAACCCATAACCGATCCAAACATAGAAAAATAAGATGATAAAGATGATTATTCACCTGGATTAGTTAATTGGAAATGAGATAATTTCCTAGCTTTAATTCCTTAGCTTTATCTTCAATTTATTGCTCTTCCTGGAGCTTTCAATAGCCAGCCAAAGTATAGGTGAGGGATTATGAATGAGAAAGTGAAAGTTTATTAAAGTGGAGGAAGAGATTTATACTAAGAAATGTAGCCTCATTTCCAAGTTTACCCCTTAGGAAATTCCTCCTTCTAAATTTAGTTAAGTCTTATTTTAGTTCATTCATTAAGACACGACCATTGGATTTATTAATCCCGTCTCCCTAATTACACACATTATTCTATTTAATTTATCCAGTTAAATATCCTGAATAATGTTAATTAAAATTCAGGAGCATTACATTACCTCTGCCTCTACCTCCACTTCCCTTACCATTTCTACCTTTCCTTTTCCACGTCTTCCACCTGTCCCACCTTTGGATCCCCTCCACCCTCTCTCAACCTCTCCTTACGTTCATATTCCATCCTCCTTATTTTTTTCTTTTCCTCCTTCCTTTCCCCTTCTGAACATGGTTGGACTTCTCTTTTTAAGCAAATTCCATGCAGCGTTGTGAAGTACACACCTGTTTAGTTAAGCTTAAACTTCTATAAGAGCACCATCATTCCTCCTCCAAAAGTCTTGCAGGCTGGTACAAATGTTTGGAAACATTACATTGTTAGTTTCTTCTTAGAGAAGCCACTATCATACACTGTGGTCATTCAACATTTAAAGGAAATATGGAAGATCAGAGGTAATATTAAAGTTAAGTCTAAACCAATGGGACCCTCTAGTTAGCAACGTTTGTGGTTCTATCAAAGTAGTCCCTGTTTGGGTGCATCTATCGAATATTCCACTATTTTCTTGGTCTGGGATATGAATTGGCTTGCTAACAGACTAGGAAAAATTATTTGCTTGGATGAGGCTACTAAGAAACTTGATAGAACACAATATGCTAAGTGTTTAGTTAAGATAACTCTAAATGATCAGCTTCTTGATGGTAATACTCAACATGTTCAAGTCTACTACCAATGAAGACCAGATATTTGCAAGTTTTGTAAGGTTTTTAGTCACAGTGTTGAAAACAATCTTAACTATAACCACGAAGAAGAGAATAATGAAGTGATGAACAATTCTGGTAATACTCAGTCGGCTGCTAAAGATTCTGTCCAAACAAAGAAACATAATTCATGCAACAACGACTTTGGATCTTGACAAAATAATGTATGGAATAAAGTATTAAAAACAAAGAAATATATCAGAAAGCAAGTTTTGGATGAAAATCTTATTAAAGATAATTATGTCACTTTTGCTACTCGAAAGTTAGAAAGCTTGCACAACCAAAATGAAGCTACTTCTCCAAATAGTCTTTTATTGATTCTGATCATTCTGTAAAAAGTACAAATGATAATGTTCGAACAAAAATAAGTTTTGCAGCTCTTGAAACCATTATTGAATCTGATGATGAATTTGATGAGGATATAACTAATAAGATTGATTATGTATATGCTTTGAAGGAATACAGATCAAATGTCGATCTGATAGGAAACAAGGATGAAATTTTTGATCATTCTAATATCTTGGTGCACCAGGCTAACCTACCTTCTAGTTTAACACTCCAAATCTTGTCCTATGTACCACTTCCTTTAGCTCAACATGTACAATTTTCTGATGCTACTCATCCTAAACCTAATAATTTCAATCAGCAATGAATTTCTGCCTCTAATTCAGCTAGCTCTTTGATTCTTCCATCTAATGTAAATTCCATGATCAAGATCCCTTATAGAAATGAATCAACTGTAGCTTTAGATGAATCTATCTATCTTGGTGAATCACAAGTTACTACTCCTATGCATGTGCATACTGATACATGCACATCTGAAACTAAAACTCTTCTTTCTATTGGTAATACATTTCTCTTTGACTCTACTACAGTTACTTCAATAATCACTTCCTCCCCACTATCCCTGCTTCATGTCTTAACTCCTCCACCCCTCTCACCTCTCATGATGTCTCATCATTTGATAAATTGATCACCTCTTCATAGTCTGCTGCTACCAAAGCACACAAAAGAAACTCAAAAACAAGCTCAAGTCTAAATCTAAATCCTCTTTCACTCTTGCTTCTGGAATAAGATTAAAGTCCTCTCTTTCTGCCTTCAACTCTGATGATGAATCATCTTCTCTACCAGAAAATCTTACTCCTGAAAAAACAACTTCTTCTAGAAGTACCAAAATTCCTCCAAAAAAGCCCCACTTGTTATCTAGTGATGCACAACATAGGTTTAAGGTATATTAGCATTGTTCACAAGGATATAAAGCTTAACCGGATCAAGTTAATAATTCATGAACTTAAATTCTCTCTTATCTCGATCTCTGAAATAAAATTGAATTCTTATCTTACCAGGAGAGCTTCCTCTTACATTTATCCATCTTAGTCATCCATTAACAACTTAGAATTGGCCACATATGTTTGGTTGCTGATTCTTTATGATATTGCAATTTTTCAACTTACCCTAATCATATTTAATAAGTAATTCATTCCCTCACATACTACTCACCTTCCTTCTTCTACTTCAGTGTACTTCACATTCATCTATGTTGAAAAATCCCTTACCCAAAGGCAACACCTACTAAACTTTCTCCTCCATTTTAGTTAAGACACACATCCTTGGATTCTCATTGGTAATTTCAACTGCTCTTTTCTACCTACTCACAAATCTGGTGGCATTCCTCTTTATGTTAAAGATCTCTCCCCTTTTAATGAAGCTATGCACAATGCCTCCTTCATTGATATTCCTTCCAATGGATCCCCCTTTACATGGACTAATAAAAGAAGGCATGGAGTTAGCCATCTTTCAAAAATTGATCATGCTTTCTCTAACTTTAATACTCTCATAAAATGGCCTTCCATACAAATCCACATCCTCATGCTTAGCCTATTTATATCGTTGCCCTCTCATCTTCTCTTTTGGGGACAATGCCAATAAAACAAAAACAAATTTTAGATTTTTTGATGTTTGGACTGATGACTCTAACTTCGTATATATTGTTCACGATGCTTGGAATATCAAAAAGATATCTTGGCGGTATAAGATGTAGTTACATGAAAGGCATCTGTTGAGGTTCTCGCTGGTCCTATAGCATTAGATTAGGCAGATGCATCCACTCCTACTTCAAAAGAGCCTATAATAGGCACTATAACTTCTATGGTGGGCATCTTTGAGGCCTCCCTTATCGAGCCTCCTGTCCTTATTACATCATTGGTTGAAACTCCTCACCTCCCACCTCCAGCAACTCATCCGACTTAATCTTCCATCGAGGAGGGTGAGATTGCTAAGCCCAGCCTAGATCACTCATCCAACCAAGGTATATCTTTTGTCTCTCCAATCTTAGAGAAAATTCAGTTCATGCCCAAGGATGTCACTAATCTATACCATTCTCTCTATTAACTTACAAGTCATCTGTAGCTGTCTCCTCCCCCACCAACTACTCAAGCACTGGGCCTAAGTTCCATTACATGTCTTCCTCCAGCATAATAATGTCAATTGCTCTAATTTATCCTTCCAACTCTAGCCCTAGTATAGACTCGAAAAAGATAGGGGCATCGAAAGGGTTAGAGCACTTCGATCAATCTCAAGAAGAGGAGGTGACTATCGTGGGTGTAAATGATCTGGATGATTCTATCACAATGGCAGAGAGAATAAAGCATATCTTCGGCAAGATAAAGAACAAGAATGAGCTAGGAACTAAAAAGCCTATTGCTGGCTCTGGAAAACCAAATCCTACTCCCAAAGTCCCTCTATTAAAAATCAAGCCTCCTAAAGATTGCGGTGCTAGTGGATCCAAGACCTCTATCCTGCCTCTAAAAACCCAAGGATCCTATCTATTGGACAACCGAGGAGGAAACTTCTCCAACCAAGGAAAGATTCACCAAAAAGAATAAGAAGGAAAAGGAAGCAAAGTTTCCGAAGATGCATTACGCCAAACTTGCTATCAGGAGCAACAAACATAGAAGAGGGAAATAGGTGATCATCCTAGTTTTTGAAAGACATTTTCTTTCTTTCCTTCCTTTCTTTTTGTTTCCTTTTTGAAATTTCAAGCATATATGCCATCATTGTGCAGGAGCAGCCCTGCAGCTTGAATAAAAATCTATGTAAATAATAGATTATTTTATGTTCAATCTTTTTTGTGTTTACATTTTTTGTATGTTCTATTTTAATTTCCTATACAACTTCCTGCTTATATAATATAGTCATTTGTAATTCAATCACATTTATATTGCACATGCCCATCTATGCAATGCCATTATTACTGTAAATCTATGCTTATAAATAAATTTATGTAATTGCTCGGTGTTTTTTTACTACTTAGCTCAATTTATCATTGCCAATATATTCTTTATTCGCTAAACAAAACCATGCTACTCTGGATAGCATCACCTATCTTCGGCTGAGCATATCTCGCTCAACTATAAGTAGAGCTATATCGCTTTGGCCAATTCTATGGATAACCTTATTCATTTCCCACTAGGTACCATTCGACTTTAAACAAGGTTGTATTTACAAACACCATTAACTTCGCATCGTTTCCTATCTTTGGGAATCAGAAATTTGGATGTCTATCTCTGGACCTCCACCCTTAACCTCACCTATCACCGCATGACAATTAAAGTTATCTTATCACAACCTCACTCATCATTAGTCAAATATTTTGCATTAGACTATAAAAATCAATTATATACCAACTCCTATCTCCAGGAATCGAGCCTTGGATGCCTATTTTTAGGCATCCATCTTCGACCTCACCTACCTCTGGGCATTGATCGAAATCATTTACTAACAATCTTTGCTTCTTTGGTCAAGCGCATCTTGCTAGGCCATAAGCATAGTCATCTCTGCAAAAGCTTCAATTATATACTGGTTCTATCTCTAGGAATTTGTGTTTCGAATGCCTATCTCTGGGCATCCATTGTTGATCGCACTTATATTTGGATATTGATCAAGAGGATTCATCAACCATACTCGCTTATCTTCGGCCAATCGTGTCTCACCAAGTCATAAGCATGGTCATTCTTGCAGAAAGATACAAATCTACACCTTTTCCTGTCCCTTGGTCCAGTGTCTCTGATGCCTATCTCTGGGCATCGATGCTTGAGCTACCCAATCTCCAGGAACTGGTCAAAGATTAGATGTTCAAGGGCAATTGTCTGATCAACCCTAGGAAATATACTCCTTCAACCTGATCATAGGTTGAAGGAGTTCATCGGTACCTGTCTCTAGGTACCTAGACATCTGAATTTTTCAAAACACAAAATGTATGATTCTACCTCTGATCATACGTCTCAAAGTCAGAATTTTAAGAATATGGTTCCATTATTCTAAAACCCAACTTTATTTATAAAGGAAAAGATGATAAATTTTGCCTTATTATATATCATCCCATCAGTTAAAGTGTCTTATTTGTAAAAAAACAAATGAATCTAAGTGAAATAGCATCATAGATGCTCGTTATTCTATGCCGGAAAAAATGGGATTCCACAAATAGTCAATAGCTTGAAAGTTACATCTTCGAGCTTCCGTTTAATTACATAGGGACCTTCCCAATTAGGACTAAGTGTCATCATACTAGGGACGACTCATTTCGAAATGAGCTTGCCCACCTCAAAGGTATAGTTTCTAACCTTAGCATTGAAATGTCTTGCTACTCTTTCCTAGTGAGCAGCTACCTTTAGTTTAGCCTCTTCTCATTTTTTGAAGACTAACTCGAGAGACTTAAAGAAGAGCTCCTCACTCATCTTGGGATCATAATTATTTCTTCAGTGAGAAAGGATTTCCAATTCTATTGGAATCATGGCCTTAGCTATAGTAACTACCTATAATTATTGATTAGTTTAATTAATTAATTAAAGGGCCAAGATAAGCTCAATGAAAGGAAAAATTGTAATGAATTACTGAAAAAAGAGTATGAGGGCCCAAGCCTAAATTATTATAGGACAATAAACATTACTCTTTCCATTCATTAATTTCATTCTACTAAAAAAATAAAAGCTTAAGAGGAGCATAAATGGTGGTAGCCTAAAGGGAGCAAATAAAGAGAAGATAAGGAAGCTAAAGTGGAATTAAGAAGACTAAAGCAAGATATTTCAAAGACCTACGTTAGTGATATTAAACCAATTTTACCATACCCAGTTATTTGGTCATGGTATGATTTTGTAAGCTTTTATATATGACGGGATTTCATATTGGTTTTTACTGAACTATTAAACTTTTTAACGGATGTTTTGGGGAAAATAGTTGAACATGGGGTGTTTAGTTATATTTCCCTACCTTGACGATTTCTAAATGTTACGCAAGTTTTATATGAGGTTCTAATAATAATTTTAGAAATGTGTTTTTGCTTTGAGAGGTTTCCCAAGTTAGAATAATTTATTATGAATTATTGAAGGATAATATGTAGAAAATAAATAAGGAAAGTACTTATAAAAATCAAAATCAAGAACAAAGTATATTAGAACAGTTGTCCATGAAATTTTTTAGGATTTTATTTTCTTCGAAGAAAATAAGTTAATATAAAGTGGGTACTGCGCTGGGGAGACGAGAATTTCTTGGTCGCCTAAAAATTTAAATTGATAAGGTGAAAAAAGTGTTAGATAAAGAAGAGACAAGATCCACGTAAAAGTTGAAAAGGAAAATAAGAACACCGTTGATAACAAAAAGTGAAATCGTGATGAATTAAGTAGTGCCACATGTAAAGAAAATGTCAAAAGCGTCAGACTTCGCCTAATATAGAGTTAAGCCGATGGCCTAATGTTTTATAAGAAAACTGTGCATACAGGGATGTGGTAGTGATTTGCCAAGGGGATCCAGGAACTTTCAGGGGAAAGTAGATTTGGTCGCAATATGTAAAAGACATGTTACGAAGTAAAGATGTGAAGTTGGTAGACGCTGAACTGCGCCGCCATAAGTAAAAGGCATACTGCGTCGCTAGTTGGAAGTTTTCCCTTAATAAGTAAAGGGTGTATTGGGCTAATAGGTTGGGGGCAGGGTGGTTCTGCTCCAAGGAAAGGTGGGAATGAAAACTAATATAAGACAATTAGATAGGACTTAAAAAGAGACTAGAGCTATTAAGGAAAAGAACTTATGCATTAGAGGTAGGGTTCGAAGGTCTATAGACGTCGAGTGGGGATACTCACTCCAATGCACACTTTGGGAAGGTTAGAAGAGGCATTCAACTTCCAAGAGACTACATTGGGCATGTGGTTGTTTCTTTGTAGTCCAGAATGTAAGTAAATAAACACATAAGGACTGCATGTGGTTGTTTCTTTGTGGTCCTAAGCTTAACAAATAAATGAATTTAAAGAATACTACAGGGGTTGAGTCTATGCAGTTTAAGTTTAATGGATGAATTTAAAAGAATACTGCAGGGTGGTGAGTCAATGTAAGAATTAATCTAAAAGATAATGCAAAGGGATGATTCTTGGAAGTATTATACTAATATAAATGGAAACCGCAAGGGGATTGCGCCAGGGGCATAGTACTAAAAAAGGAAACCGTATAAGAGGGCATAAGGCACAATAGTATTGTGAAATCGCATAAGAGCGCATACGGCACGGTAGTAGATATGAACTGCATAACAGCACAGTAGTAGTATTAGTAAATGGGAAGTATGCAACTATGATCGTTTCATTTATGATGTTGTGGATAGTGAGGGGAAAACTCATTCTATATTGTACGGCATGGTCTCAGTATACGCTTATTTTGGGTAAGTATTATTCATAACAACCTTTACGCAGACCTTATTTTTATTTTTTTTCACATAAACTCACGGGTACTCATTTGAGTAGGATGAGTTTATGGGATTGGACAGGTTTATATCAGAGGCAACAGTCCATAGAATGAAGATGGGGCATCAGGATTTTTTAGTAAATAAAGATGTTGTTTCCGTCGTTTTAACGAGTTCGGGCGGCATTATCATATGTTGACTTGACTCTTTACTACGTTATTTTCTATTGTTATTTGAACCCTACGTGGCCACAACTTTGGGTTTAAATTTTGAGAAGATGTATTTAATGAATATTAAGACAGTATCTAAGTAATGAAAATATTTAGCAGCCCTATTTACTTAGGCTGTATTTGAATATACTGAACTCACTTTCGTCGCTTGAAAATAATTCTAGTGATGACTGTAGTATTAGCAACATCTATTTTTAGATCCCAAACCGGGGGATGTTACAGTTTTTTTCGGAGCATAGGTTAGGGGACACTTCAGTAAAACATAGCTTAAAATATGGGAGAGGTATTTAGAATAAAACAAACTCCCGGGAGAGGGGATGCACTGCTATATATATATATATATCATACTTGTATGTTGCTATATAGGTATATAGGAAGATACATCTACCATTCTATTTTTGTTTCATTCTCTATCTTCTTGTTTCTAACAAAGACTTTCTTAATAGAAAATGCAAGATGGATTTGAGAAGTGGACGAGTTACAAATGGAGGTGCAAATGCAAGAAGGGAGGTTAAAAGTATGTAGACCAATGAAGGGAATATGGGGAAGTTCCGAGAGCAGTAGGGAAGGAAGCTGGGGAGCTCGCAAATATTGCCAGCATGGATATAAATGCTTTGTTTAGGGAGTTTATGTTTCACATGACGAGGGAGAATAGGCAGAAGATGGTTGGGCCTAGACCAGCGGTAGTGAGAGAGGATTTCTCAAGAATGAACAAAGACTACAAAATCTTAGGAGGGAAGACTTTTATGGAGAAGGAGCCCTTAGTTGAGGTGTTGAATTGGCTTAAAGTTTGTGAGTGCATATTTGATGACTTAGGGCTGAATGATGTGCAAAAGAGGAGATTGGAGTCACGGCGGTTGCATAAGAGCATGCTGGACTGGTGGAAGACAGTAATCATTGAGATGCCAGAGGAGGAGATTACCTAGAAGCATTTTAACGATAAGTTCGAGGCTCAGTTCATATTAGAGTCTCAACAGAGTGTGCAACTAAGGTAGTTCATTGATCTAAAACGGTGTGACCATATAGTGAAAGGGTACATCTAGAAGTTTTACTTTTTCGGCTAAGTACGGTAAGGAGATCAGTAATACTCCAATGAAGAAAAATGAGTAGTTCATTAAGGGTTTGATGTATGGTCTTGATCAAAAGGGGATGGCTTATCTAGCATCTTCTTTTGATTTTTTAGTTGACATGGCTTGAAGGTATGATGGGATGTACCAGGAGCAAGGAAGAGTGGAGAGAAGGCCAAAAGCAGAGCAGAAGAAGAAGTTTACCCCATATACCAAAGGTAAGAAGGGAGTGCCAAAGGGAAAAGGTGGAGAAGTCACTACTGTAGAGGTTGTTTGAATTAATTGTGGATAAAAGGGACACTATGCAGCAATGTGTCCAACACCAAAGAATCTTGGAAGAGTGAAGTGCTTTAAGTGTGATAAGATGGGCATTTGAAGAAGGACTGCCTGGAGCTTAAAGCGCAAGTTTATTCTTTTGAGGGACCAAGGAAAGGACCATCTGTCGAGGAAAAAGGAAAAGGGAATATTCAGGAAGGTATGGCTTGATTTCTAGTATTTTAGTTAAAGTAGTATTTCATATTAGTGCCACGCATTCATTTATAGCTAAAAATCCAATCGATAGCTTGGGATAGAGATTACCTATTTAGTTGCGTAAATGCATGTAGTAAATCCGATATGGCGATATGTCACTCTTAGATTGCGATGTACTAACTTAGGTATTGAGTTAGTTGAGTGTAAATTTTGTGTGATCCCTAGGTTTTTGACTTCATAGGCTTTGTAGTTATTTTAGAGATGGATTGGTTGGAGTGTCACTGCGCTAGAATATACTAGGCCTAAAGGATAATAACTTTGAGTCACTCGGACTGAAAAAAGAGTATTTGTAGTTTCGGAGGAGTTTAGAATTAGGCGCAAAGGTGTTTTGTTTAGTTTATCTTCAATCAAGAAGAACAAGGAGTAGTGTGAGTGGTGCAGGAGTTTGCTAATGTTTTTAAATGGGTTGGGGTTGCCACACCCTAAGGTTGTAGAGTTTTGTATAGAACTGTTACCAGGAACCGAACCATTTAGTCGACCCTCAAGTAGAATGCCTCCAAAGGAGATTGAGGAATTGAAGAAGCGATTAGTAGAGTTAGAAGGCAAAAGCTTTGTAAGGTCGAGTAGCTCTACAGTGGTATTTATAAATAAGTCCAATATATCTTTAAGATTGTGCATAAATATCGAAAACTAACTGAAAGAATAGTGAAGAATAGATATCCTTTGCTAATAATTGATGACATATTTGATCATTTGAACGGAGCTAGAGTGAGTTCACAGCAAGACTTGGCTTCAGGGTTCCATCAGTTGAGTGTTATGGAGGAAAGTGTTCCTTTGATAACGTTCAGAACGAGGTACGGTTCATATGAGTGGCTAGTAATGCCATTTGGACTAACCAATGCACCTACATTCTTTGTAGATTTGATGAATTGAATTTTCCAAGACAAGCTGGATAGATATGTGTTGGTGTTCATAGATGACATCGTGGTATACTCGAAGGATGAGGAGGAGCATGTAGTTCAATTAAGGCTTGTGTTGGAGATGTTAAGACAATACAAGTCGAAAGCGAAATATTCTAAGTGTAATTTTTAGAGAAAGGAAGTGATGTTCCTAGGCCATGTGGTTTCAGAAGAAGGGCTACCAGTAGATCCCTCGAAGGTAGACGTAGTAAATGAATGGAAGGGTCCTTCATTAAGAATTCTCTTGGGTAGTTACGCGAATGACGAAACTGACTCGAAAGGATGAGGAGTTTGTTTGACGTAGGAGTGTGAGACGGAATTCCAAGGATTGAAGTATCGATTGATGAATGCGCATGTGTTAGTGATACCTAAAGGGAATGATGGTATGGCCATATATACTGATGCATAAGGATTAGGGTTAGGCACAGTATTGATGCAGAAAGGCTGGTTAATTTCATATGCATCTATATAGTTGCGACCCCATGAAGTTTGATATCTAACTCATGATTTAATGTTAGCATTGGTTGTCTTCACACTAAAGGTCGAGAAACGTTATCTTTCAGGAGAAATATTTTATTTGTTTACTGACCACAAGTCCTTGAAATATTTGTTCTCTCAGAGGAAGTTGAACATGAGGCAGCGAGACGATTAGAGTTTCTAGCATTATGATTTTAGGATAGAGTATACCCAAGAAAAGTGTAATAAAGTAGCAAATGCCTTTAGCCAAAACCAACATAATTGTTTTTTGGCTATGATAGAAGAATGGACCGTCTTGGAAACGTTATTTGTGTGTAATGTGCAGTTTTGGTCTAGTGCAGGTTCGAGCCATACTTTAAGGATGCTACCATACCTAGAAGTAAGGCATGTGCTGGTAGAAATGATTGCTAACTATAGAAAGAAGATAAGTTTTGCACCAACATAATAAAAAGCTTAGATTCAAGGATCGAGCTAGCAGAGATGAAGGGGTTTAGAGTTGATAGAGAAGGTAGACTGTGGAAGAATGGAAGGTTGTATATTCCAAGTATAGAAGGACTAGAAAAGGATATATAGGACAAATGTCATCATTCAAAGTTCACCATTCACCTTAGAGGTACGAAGATGTATCGAGATATGATGAGAAGTTTCTTCTTGGAGGGAATGAAGAAAGATGTGGGTGAGTATGTGAGGAGATGTCTTACATGCCAACTGATGAAGGCAAAACATCAAAAGCCTAGTGGGCTCCTGTGGCCCATGGAAATTCCAGTTTGGAAATGCGATTTAGTATTTATGGACTTCTTAGATGGGTTACTAAGGTCAAGGACAGGGAATGAAAGCATATGGGTCATAGTTGATAGAGTTACTAAGTGTGCCCATTTCATTCCAGCGAAGGCCACAAGAACTGCACTGATGTTAGCAGAGATACATATGAAGGTCATAGTGAGATAGCACAGGGTCCCTAGCAATATTATTAGTGATCGAGATTCGTTGTTCGCCAATGACTTTTGACACAGTTTGCAAAAAGTATTGCATACAGAGTTGCATATGAGTACTGTGTACCATTCAAACATAGATGGCACACCAAGAGGGTCAACAAGGTCCTATAAGAGTTGTTGAGAGCTTGCACTTTAGACTTTTCTAGATCTTGGGAGGATTATTTACATCTGGTAGAGGTTTCATACAACAACAGCCTCAAGGTCATTATTGGGATGGCCCCATTTGAGGCGTCATATGGAAGACCATGTAAATCAGCTGCATGTTGGTTGGAGGAAGGGGATATGGTCATGTAGACTTAAAAGTGGTTAAGTGTTCTACTAAGAAGGTGAGCTAATCCAATCTAGGATAAGAGTATCATGGTTGAGGCAAAAGAGTTATGTTGACACTAGAAGAAAGGAATTGGAGTTCATAGTTGGTGATCTAGTGTTTGTGAAGGTTTCTCCGATGAGAAGCATTATGTGTTTTGGGAAGGTTGGGAAGTTAGCACCCAAATATATAGAACTATTTCTGATCATAGTAAAGATTAGGAAGGTGGCATATAAGGTGGAACAGCTAAGTGTCTCTACAAAGATCCATAATGTATTTCACATATCACATCAAAGGAAATGCTTTAGATATCCGGACGTAGTAGTTAATCCAAGGGTAGTAGAAGTGTAACGACCGCCCTACACCTTCAGTACCCAACCAATCTTGCACTTCGACGGTGGATTCTATTCTAAGTAACGGTTTGCTTCCTAGAGTGGTGTAATCCTAACTCATTTTGGCAAAGTCATCCCTCAAATCTTGCACTAGAGCACCATCACCAACAGTCGTAGGAGGAGAAATTTGGGCATTCTGAAACATGTTTCGCACCATCTCAATAAACATGTTTACAAGTTAGGGTTAGCAACCCCCGATCCCGCCACCTCCTCAACTCCAGAAATGGAGTTTTTAACAGCATTCTTCATTTGCTAGCTCATTCTTATAAGTTGTAATAAGAATAATCAATTTCTCTAAAAGAAATAAGTAATATCTGTGAATGCAATGCGACTTATATACTATATATAGTTTTGAAAACCAAAATATAACAAGTATGCTCTCTCGTATATCACTCGATCCATTCTAACGCGATAGCTCCTTCCTTATCACTCATGGATCTAAGTATCAACTTAGGTCATCTATGCAACCTAGCTCTGGTACCTACATCTATATACATGTTTGATGTTTGACATAATGTGACGAGCGCCCCACACCTCTGGTACCTAATATACCTGTATAACGTGCTATAGGGTACCCGGCCGATGTAGGACGAGCCAAGGGTGTAAAGTAACAAAAATCAAAGCATAAAACCTGTAGAACATCTCACCGAACATAAAAAAATATAATAATCAAATAGATGTAAGATAGGCGAGATGGTAGTATAATCATATGAACCATAAATTAGAATATCAAAGTGCATAAGGTTCATAGATCGTACAAAAATTAAAATAAAAGAGTTTATACATCCCAAGTCTCTAAAATAAACTCTATAACTTTCTCTCAATATTCAAGTGCTGACATAGCTCCACACTACTGCATGGTAGAATATAGTTGATGGAAAGCTCAAAATATAGATATATGAAAGTGTAGCCCCCTGCTCGTACTCCGTACAGCTCCATGTGCTATCCAGACTTGTTATCCCTAATCTACTTATTTAAAAGTACCCAAGATAATAAGAGGTAGAGCTTAAACCTTGGCTCAGAGAATAGTCTAATGTGAGCGATACATCACCTCAAAAATACTTTAAAAATTGTATATAGTAAATATAGACATAGGTTATGAAGAACCATACCTGACATATCCCTGCATCCAAAGGGTTAGCACGTAACAGTCAATATATGCTAATATACTATCAAAACCATGTAAGTGTACTACAGTCGAAGTAGCGTCCAATGTCTAGGCATAGGGTTGGAAAATACCTACATGTGTGACACCCTAGAGTGACAAACAACCATGGTAAACATTGCCACCATCAAATAATCCTCACTGTTACTCATGTGCATTGGACATATGATAACATATACGGCACAATCGCAAACAAGGGACTCAATCGAAATCTTGGGTTCATTGGTTCTTGAGTCCATGCCACTCTGTAAGGCTAGGAACCAGGCTCACTATCACAACTCAGGGTAATCTACTATAACAAGATCCAAACACGATTGCAAATCAAGGTGGGCATCCCTATATACCCCTTCTTTACGAACACACTAGAAACCTCTTATTTATCAATGATCCCTTTGCACGTGTCTCCATAATTGAACTCAATCGCTATTTTATCCCAGCTATCTCCATAGCAGAGCACAGTTGCAAATTCTACTCGCAAGCCTTCGTCTTTAAACTTGCCCTTGTAGACCATCGTCATGACTCCCATTAATAAGTTGTTATCTTTGGAATGCCTCCAGACATTCATCGTACGTCGTAAACCCATTATACCAAGGTTTTGATGTCGTCATCGTCATTGCCATTGTCATCTCAAAGCATTACGCCATCACTTCACTAATCTCCACACGAGATCCCAGGTCATCTCGAGTCGTTTGGAGTTGCTTACTTCCCTCCATATCACCCCAAGGACCCCAGAGCATGCCATGGAGAAATTCCTAAAGCACCGTTACGCGACGATGAAAATTCCTCAACTCCTATACTTTGTTCGATAATAACCAAACCAAGCCCAAAGTTGCTGAAGTCAAGACTCGAAACAGCCAATCCTTCAACTTGAAGTACCCCAAGAAGCACGATATCGAATTTCTTACTTATCCCCGGTCTGAGTCTCTGCGAACCAAACTCCCACAAGAAATCTTGTCCGGTCCACACAAACTATAGCATCACCGAACATGAAATCATGTTCGGTTTTCCCCCTACCGATCCAAAGGAAAACATGAGTTGACCCATCCCATACTCCAAGCACTCCTAGCACCAAACAGACCTCTCCCAAACCAAAATGTTGTAGTAACTCCAACTTCCTTTTCCATGTCGATTTCATCGCTACGCTCCGTTCTTCGACCCATGTGCCTTTCGTATGCATTGGTATGACTCTTAACAACCCCAAGTCAATCCGTTGAAGCCTAATTTCATAGTTCCTAATTGTAAGTCACTTTGATGAGTGTTTCAAGCATACTAACAAATAACCATACATGCACCAAACAACATTCATGTTAATTTGCCTTTTGGCAAGGCCGTAGATAGGCAGATTTAACTAAATTGATTGCTCGGATATCGAGGCTAAAATACAACGGGTTTGGCTCGACTTGATGGGTAGACGATCGATCACGGATGGTAAACATGATTATGAAGCCGGGATTCAGCATAGTCGACGGACAAAAGGCGCGGGATACTTGAAATATGAGTTTCGACAAAAATCGAGTTGCTTCGATATGGTTGGAGATTGCTTCGAGTCACACTTGGGTCTACTTCGGGTTTTCAAGCAAGTTGCTTCGGGTCATGCAGTGTTGTGCTTCAAGTCACTTGGGGTTGGTGTGTTTCTGAGGGATTGGTGCTTACTTCGGGTCGACGAGCTATAAACTTCGGGCCGGCATTCCATTTACAGGTCGACAAGTGTTTTTTGAGATGGGGTCGGCGTTGGAGGAAATGGATCTGGTCGGCATGTTTGGGGATTAACTCTGAGTCGGCATGCTCAATACTTCGAGTCAACAGCTTAGTTTAGGATCGATAAGTATGGGGTCGGCGCATTTGAAGTGCTTTGGTTCGGCAACAAGGCTATGGGGTCGGCATGTTTTTTACTTTAAGTTCTGGCATAGGTTACTTCGGGTCGCAGGCGGGTTTGCTTCGGGTCATATATACGTTTACTTCGAGTCATTCCCAGGGCAACATCGGATAGGCATATCCTGAACTTGGGGTCGGCAGTGATGATGGATTTGGGTTCGACTATGGTCTTGGTGGGCCCGGATCACTCAGGAAGCCCAGTAACCCAGATTTTGCCTTTAAATACAGCTGGCGAGGCTTCAGAAAAGGGATCTTCATTATGTTTCCCTTCATCTTCTACACTAAGGCTACACTGCCATTATTGTTTTGAAAACTTCGAATTGTAATTGTAATTGATTTTGATATCAATAAAAAGAAAATTTCTGGAGTGGACGTAGGCCAGAGTCAGCCGAACCACTATAAATCCTCTATTATTACTGCTTTCTTTTTAATTTTTAATTTTTATTCATATTTATACTCTCTACATACACTCTATCTGTTATTTGTGACTGTGAATTGGTGCTTTCAATGATGTTTGGGTGTTACTGACCAATTTTGGCGCTAACATTTTGGCGCTTTCACTGAGGATGGGGGGACTCTCACCTGCTATACCGGACTTGGAGTTTAGATTTGGAAAGCTAAAGGATTGGATCTGGGAGGAACAATGGTTAGGCCATCGAAAAGGAGACAAGTGACAGAAAGGAGCAATCAAGAGGGAAGTCAAGAGCCCTCTTCTGGAGCTGGATCAGATCAGGTATCCATCAACATCACTAGGGACGAGATGCAGATTATGATGGATTCCATGCAGGTGCATTTAATGAAAAGGCAAGAGGAAATGATGCAGACCCTTCTTAGACAATTTGGACAGGCAGGAGAAGTACTAGGAGCTCAGATCCATGGAGCTAGATCAGAAAGACTCAACAGGCAAGCAAATGGAGTGGTTCAGAAGGGGGCAGCCCCCAATCAACAAACAGCTATCAATCTGGATAGACCTAGACTCGGGGGCACACCACCAGGTAATTCTGGACCAATCCATGGAGGGATACCATATGACGCTGCACAGCCCAGCGCCAATAGGAATACATGAGTGCCTGACGAGGAGTATGTACCAGAATTCCCTTAAGGACTTGGAGGGCAGTTAGGAAATATAGATGGAGGGCAACCCTTGGTTGATAACATTGGATTAGTTGACATTATCAGGCCAATTATTCGCGGAGGTCTGACAAACAGGGATCTGGAGGGAGTAAACAAAAGTCTGTTTAACCGTAACATCAGGATGGCTAGGAATCCACCCGATTTCAAGCTGCCTACTCTGGAAGTATACAACGGTAAGATGGATCACACCGACCACTTGATGAGGTACACAAGACATATAGAAGTGTTGAGGGCATCAAAGGAGGTTATGGCTTGGTGTTTCCCCCGTACTTGATTGATATAGCTACTATGTGGTTCAGACAGCTGGAAGATGGATCTATTAGAACATGGAAAGAATTGTTGGACATGTTTTTGAAACAGTTTCGAATTCACATCAAAAGGCCGAAGAATGTGATGATACTGACATCGGTGAAGCAGCGGACAGGAGAATCGCTCAAGACTTTCTTAACTCCGTTTAATGCAACAGTTGCTTCGGTGGATCAGCCAGATCCATCAATGGTTCTAATGGCGACGGTGTCAGGAGTCAGAGATAATTCGGATTTCAAAGTATCGTTGATACGGGATCTACCAATGGATCTCGGGGAATTCTTTCACTAAGCTGAGAGATTTCTTCAACAAGAGGATGCATGTTTGGATATGATGTCAAAGGAAGTAAACATAGTTAAGGATAGAGAACCATACGGTGAAAGCTCGGGAAAAGATAAGGATAAAGGGAAGAGGAAGTCGAATAACGAATCTGGCAGGGCAAGGAAGTGCTAGGGAGAACCAAAATTCTCCACTTACAGAGGATTGAATGAAACATTGGAGTGGATATTCATGGAAACTCGGGATTGCCTTCCTTATCGAAGGCCAGCAAGGGGGGAACCCTCATAACGTGAGAGGGCATCCGGAAGGCACTGTCTCTTTCATGACCTAGACGGACATGATACCAATAGCTACAGGCACTTAAATGATATAATCGAGGAGCATGTAAGGAATGGTCAGTTGTGGCAATATGTCGGAACTCGGAATGCGGCGATGGAACTGGAGCAACCACTGTCTACCACGAACGACGATGGCACAAGGCCTAAGAATAATGGTCGATTGGTCATCAACTAATCGTGATAGTTTGGAATATGTAACAAACTCTGGGCAAACGACTAAGTCACTTAATCATGTACGGGGATGGAGATAACCTCTAGGCATGCTCTGAGATGATGATAAACCATGAGTCTTTGGTTTGTGAAATCTGTTTTTTCTTTTTGACTTGGATGCTTGCTTTTTTTGGTTTGGTTCTAGAGTTTGGTTTGAACTCCTGGTTTTGTTTGTTTTCTGATTTGGTTTCTGGTTTGGATGTTTCCCTTTTGGTTTGGATTTTTGATATGGATTTCTGGTTTTTTGGTTTGATCTGGATTTCGGATTGGATTTTGATTGACTTTTTATCTGGTTTTCGGCTAAAAGGTCATCATGTATGGATTATGCCTAGCAAGGGGTAAGTCGCGTCGTCCAAACATGGCGGGTCGTCTTATTTAGGTCATCGAGCGTGGACTATGCTCGGGAAGGGTCCGAAAAGACCAGGATTCAGCCTAGGACTTAGGCCCTATATTATCTATCACTTATTATTTCAGGTCATCGAACATGGACTATGCTCGGCAAGGGTCCGGAGCGATCGGGATTAGGCTTAGGACATAAGCCATGTCATTACTCAACGTTCAGGGACACTGAACCAGGAACACCAAAGTGTTGCTTGACACAGGTTGTCGAGTACAGGTTGCGCTTGGCAAGAACCCGGAGAGGTTACGGATTCAGATTTCGGCTTTGAATGGCTAAGGATTAGCTATGGTCCGAAGCAATCCCGGATTTGGATATCGTCCCGAAGAGGTCATGGATTTGGTTATTAGTTACTGGATATGGATGGGTTATAACTCGGTCATCGGGTTTGGATGGATGTGGAATTGGCTAAGGATTTGGTTACCTGATAGGAATCAGATATTGGCTCGGAGCAGTCGCGAATTTGGATAAGGATACGACAATGGCACCTGGATAAAATGGATTAGTTTATGGATCAGATGATATGGCTATGTATAAAATATGGACTTCGGATGATGGATTAAAAGCTATTCAAAACACACCTTCCTACCACAAGGCAAGTTTTGGGGGCAAATGTTAACCCGCCTTTTGGCAAGGCTATAGACAGGCGGATTTAACTAAATGGATTGCTCGGATATCGAGGCTGAAATACTATGGGTTTGACTCGACATGATGGGTAGACTATTGATCACGGATGATAAACATGATTATGAAGCCGGAATTCGGCATAGTCGATGGACAAAAGGTGCGGGATACTTGAATTATGAGTTTCGACCAAAATCGAGTCACTTCGAGATGGTTGGAGTTTGCTTCGAGTCACACTTGGGGTCTACTTCGGGTTTTCAATTGCTTCAGGTCAGGCAATGCTGTGCTTCGAGTCACTTAGGGTCGGTGTGTTTTTGAGGGATCAGTGCTTACTTCAGGTCGGCGAGCTATAAACCTCGGGTCAGCATTCCATTTACAGGTCGGCAAGTATTTTGGAGATGGGGTCGGCGTTTGAGGTAATGGATTAGGTCGGTATGTTTGGAGATTAACTCTGGGTCGGCATGCTCAATACTTCGGGTCGACAGCTTAGTTTTAGGATCGATATGTATGGGGTCGATGCATTCGAAGTGCTTCGGGTCGGCAACAAGGTTATGGGGTCGGTATGTTTCTTACTTTGAGTTCTGGCACAGGTTGCTTCTGGTCGCAAGCGGGTTTGCTCCGGGTCATATATACGTTTACTTCGAGTCATTCCCAAGGCAACATCGAATCGGCATATCCTAAACTCGGGGTCGGTAGTGATGATGGATTTGGGTTAGACTATGGTCTTGGTGGGCCCGGATCACTCGAGAAGCCCAGTAACCTAGATTTTACCTATAAATACAGCAGGTAGGGCTTTAGAAAAAGATCTTCATTATGTTTCCCTTCATCTTCTCCACTAAGGCTACTCTGCCATTATTGTTTTAAAAACTCCGGATTATAACTGTAATTGATTATGATATCAATAAAAAGGAAATTTCTGGAGTTGACGTAGGCCAGAGTCAGCCGAACCACTATAAATCCTCTGTTATTACTGCTTTCTATTTAATTGTTTATTGTTTTTCATATATATACTCTCTACATACACTCTATTTGTTATCTATGACCATGAATTGGTGCTTTCAACGGCGTTTGGGTGTTAGTGGCCAATTTTGGCGCTAACAATTCAAACATGCAAACATAAAATAATTCATGGAAAATCATCCTATAATATGTCTCTAACGTAGCCTAACACACATCAAGGAAACCATGCATCAAATTAAAACGATTAACACACTTTAAAATATTTTAAATTTGTTTTTACTTCAGATTTAACTTTAAAACAATCCCAAAGCATGATTTTAACTTTAAAAATAAGTTTAAAACATGCTGAGACCTATATGTACATATATAGTAAGGATAAAAATGATGAATCACTCACCAATACCACCAAAATCCAAGTTATGTACGCAAATCGATGCAAATCCAAAAACAAACATCAAAGATGTAATTTTCCCTTCCCAAAATTGTAGATTTAAAGATCTCTAATGAATCCACTTGCTAATCTTTCCTTAATCTATGATTTAGACTTGATTTGAAGGAGAAAGAGAAGGTTTTAGATGGAGAATGGGCCAGTAGGAGCTTAGATCTATTTGAGAAGTGGTGAAAGTGATTTAGGAATGATGATTCAGCCTAATACAACCTCCTAACCCAAAATGGGTTAGTGGACTTGCCCTCAAACCATACTTATTACCACTAAGATGCTCTAAAAACTATCAATCTTCAAATAGCCATATCTTCTAGTCAAAAAGTCCAACTTACTATTATGATCACTCTAAGGAAATAACAACCATTGTATCTTTCCAATGGAAGTTGTCTTGGATGCTACTTTGGCTTCTATCAAAAGTTATAGCCATTACAATTTTTCAGGGGTAAAATCATTCGGAAAAATCCTAAATATAGGAAATGTCATTAATAGGCATTTCCTAAAGTTATAGTCATGCGACCTCATGCGAATTTAAAATAATATTTTACGATCCTTCTTTATGTAAAATATGGATCATTACAAGAAGATCTGGTCATAGCGTCGAATATGACCTACGTGCGCACACTGGTTCAGGTAGTGAATCGAGATGAGAAGCGGCTTCGAAGCAAGGTGATGAAGCTAGCATGTGTCCAGTAGAGCATAGATCGGGAAGACTGCACGTGGAAAAAATAGGGTAAGGTTAGTAGGACCTATCCATAATTGTTCGTTTTAGATTAGGGTATGAGCTATGTGTTGAATTGTATTGATGTAGACCATATTTATGTATGAATATTATGGTTGATTGTCATATTAGTAGATAACACTAGTTCATTTTTGTGAATTGAGAATTCTATGGTTTTATGCTTAAGAGTAAGCATAGGGTATATTGGCAATCACTACCGTGCCTTAATTGAATTTCTGGGGCGAAATTCCTTTAAGGAGAGAAGACTGTAACAGCCTATAATTATTGATTAATTTAATTAATTAATTAGATAAAGGGCTAAGTTAAGCTCAATGAAAGGAAAAATTGATAATGAAGTAACGAAAAAGAGTATGAGGGCCCAAGCTTAAATTATTGTGAGACAATAAATATTACTATTTCCATTCGCTCATTTTATTCCACTAAAAATAAAATAAAAGTTTGAGAGAAACATAAATTGTGGTAGCCTAAAGGGAACATAAATAGAAGACAAGGAAACACAAGATAAAGAGGGATTAAGAAGACTAAAGCAAAATATTTCAAAGATCTAGGTGAGTAAAATTAAACCTATTTTACCATACCCAATTATTTGGTTGCAATATGATTTCCTAAACTTTTATATATGATTTGATTTCATATGGATTTTTATTGAATAAGTAAAAATTTTAATAGATGGTTTGGCAAAAATAGATGAACATGGGATGTTTAGATATATTTCTCTACTCTAATGATTTCTAAATGCTATGAAAGTTTTATATGAAATTCTAACCATGATTTTAGAAATGGGTTTTTGGTTTGAGAGGTTTCCCATGTAAGATAATTTATTATGAATTATTGAAGGAGAATATCTAAAAAATATATTAGGGAAATACCTATAAAAATCTAAATCAAGAATAAAGTATGTTAGAATAATTGTCCATGAATTTTTGTGGATTTTATTAAGGTTTTCTACGAAGAAAATAAGCTAATATAAGGTGGGTACTGCATTGCGGAGAAGGGAACTACTCGGTCACCTAAAAATTAAATTGGTACGATGAAGCAAGTGTTAGATAAATAGGAGACAAAATCCAGATAAAAGATGAAAAGGAAAAATAAAGGACAACGCTAATAACAGAAAGTGAAATCGTGACAAATTAGGTAGTGACACATGTAAAGACGTTGTCAGACTCTGTCCAGTATAGAGCTAAGGCAATGGCCTAACATTTTATAAGCAAATTGCGCATACAGAGACGGGATAGTGATTTGGAAAGGGGTTCCAAGGACTTTTAGGGAAAAGTATATCTACGCTGCAATATATAAAGACATGTTGCGATGTAAAACTGTAAAGGTGGAAGAGACAATTGTAACAACCCTGGTTTGGAGATTACCTGTCAATATTAAATTATAATGGTAATTATAATTTAATATTGTGAATTAAATTAAAATTGGAGATTTTAAATTGTTTATTTGAAATAAACAATGAATTTTGGAATTTAAAATGAGAAAATAAAATTCCAAACTTTATTTTATTTTTTCTTGGTTGATAATAAATGGAAAATGACCTTATTTTAGAGAAAATGCAATAATTATATTAATTATTGCCCATTTACTTCTTTTAATAATTTTTAAAAGAAGTATGTAATTTTTAAAGGTGGTTTATTTAATTAAAAAGGTGGAAATTGGTTTTAAAATGTTTTGGCTATAAATTAAGCTTGGAAATGGTTTGAAATATTTTTCTAAGTGAGAAAAATATTTTTGTTAAATTTTAAAAGTAAAAAATATAGACTTTTGCATTTTATTGCGAAAATAGTGCATTTATGTAAAATAAGAGATTTTAATAATAATAATGTTTTAAAAATAAAAATTAAATCTTTTTATAAAGTGCAAAATAATTTATTTCATGTGTATGTAAATTTACAAAAAATTTTGGTTGAAAATTGGAAAGAAAATGACTTTGTTTTATAATATAGTGTAATGTATGTGTGCATTTGATTTAAATGTTGATTAATCAACTAAGGCCACCATATTTTCTTTTAATTCTTGGGTCCAAAGCCCACTAACTAAAAGAAACCAGAAGAAATGCGATGAGACAGTAAAACAAAACTATGGCCACCTCTTGTAAAATCAAATCTTTCTCTAAATTCTTGCTATAAATTCGTGTGTAAATCAAAAAAATAAAGAAGAGAAAAGGTAATCTTCTCCAAAGAGTATTTCATCAAATCTTGAGTTGAATTGAATTGTTTGTAATCCTTTCTTCCTTTCTTTGCATGCCATGTTTACAAGTTTTTACAAATAATTGAAGTTGTTCTTGATCCAAAACATCAACTCTCTCAAGAAAATTCAGGTTTTATCTTCTCTAACAGCGAGGTGGGTGATAAAGTCACAATTTCTAGTTGAAGCAAAGCTTCAAAAATCAAAATATGAGCTTTTGTAATAATTTTTTTTGTTGATAGTTCTCTTCTGTGAATCTAGTTTGGATTGCTTCTTTGCATGCTTATATCTTTTGATTCCGGCAACAAAATGCTGCCGGATTTCCTGCATTTGGTAGCTTGCATGTTGAACTTCATTTCTGCAAATTTTTGTTGAAAAATATTGTCATTTGGATGTTCAAAACAGTGGTAGAAAATCAACTCAAACACATATTTTTGCCCGTATAAATTGTTTTTTGAGTTGCTGCAAATATGACCTGAGCTCATGTTTGAGATAGCATAACTCTTTCATTTCTTATTGAAATTCATCATTTCTTTTTTTGTTTGAAAGATAAAGATTTCTGATATATGCATACTAATTTTCAGCTCAATCCGAGGCAATTGTTCCTCTGTTTCTTGCTTGAAAGTTGAGCCCAAGATGGGTTTCAGGCCTGTACATTTGGTTTTTTTTTGAACTGTTGCAAACATTGCCTGATTCAATGTTTGAGACAGTGAAACTTTTTCATTTCCATTCGGAATTCATCGATTCTTTTCTTTGTTTGAAAGATAAAGTTTACTACTTTGTGCATACCAATTTTCAACTCAATTTGAGGTAATTTGGTCCTCTGTTTCATACCTGGAAGTTGAACCCAAGATGGTTTTCAGGCCTGTACATTTTTTGGTTTTTTGAACTGTTGCAAACATGGCCTGTGTTCATGTTTGAGACAGTGTAACTTTTTCATTTCCTGTCGGAATTCATTGATTCTTTTTCGTTTGGAAGATGAAATTTTGTACTATGTGAAGACCAATTTTCAACTCAATATGAGGTGGTTAAGTCCTCTATTTTAGGCCTGTAAGTTGGACCCAAGATGGTTTTCAAGCCTGGGTATATTTTTGTTTTTTAACTGTTGCAAACATGGCCTGAGTCCATGTTTGAGACAGCGTAACTTTTTCATTTCCATTCAGAATTCATCAATTTTTTTTTGAAAGCCGAAGTTTTCTACTTTGTGCACACCAATTTTTAGTTCAATCAAATTTCACTTGGCCACCTGTTTAATGTCTGAAAGTTGAACCCAGAGAAGATTTCAGACCTGGGTATTGTGTTGTCGATGCATTTATGTTCTTTTTCCGTCCGACTTTTGACTTTTACTTCATGTTTTTATGATATTTCTGAAATGTTTTGAGGCCATGATGTCTATCGGTAGACTAGCCAAATTTTGGATATTTTGAAATTCAAATTTTGGATTAAATTTGAATTTAATTTGAATTGAATTCGAATATCGATTTGAGTGATTTTTTGGGTTTTTATTTGTTTTCGAGCACGGATTTTTCCAAATCTTTTTGAAATAATTTTTAAAATAAATGGGCATTTTAAATTATTATTATATGATATTTTTTAAGTATTTTCAAACATAGAATCTATTTATTCTCGATAATAAGAGAATTTTCAAATATGGCTTTCAAAATTGGTATTAAAAGCTTGTTTTCTCAAGTAAATTATTTTTTATTATAAATACATGTTTTTGCACTATTCGAGCGAATGAGAAGGAGAATTAAATGGTTTGGTATAACACGTGGTATGAGACACGTGCGTTTATCTTATTGGTTAATTCCCGACTTGTTTGTTTGATCGTTTTGACCTACGGGTCGAGTTTATCGATGAGATGAGGTAAACTTTTTACTACTTTGAGTGTGAAATTTACTAGCGGTTAGTAAACCGTTTAGTGCGAACGTGTGGTATGGGACGCATGTTAACACTATTCGGGTTCCTATCTGAAAGTTTGTGACACATTTTTCTAAGAGACGTATTTGCCAATACTGGACCTTCGGGTCATTTGTCCTTCGGGATGTTTGTCTAAGGGACGTTTGTCATTGCGACGTATTTGTCCTTCGGGATGTTGTCCTTCGGGATGTTTGTCTAAGAGACGTATTTATTTGTCCTTCGGGACGTTTGTCTAAGAGACGTGGTGCCTTATTTTGGGAGAACAGTACTTGGCGAGCTTCGGCCATAAGCACTTGCTATACCTTTGAGATGATTTCATAGATTTCCTTGTGATTTTCCAAGTGTATCGCCTCTTTACATTATTGGCCATTTGAGCCGTTCGAGATATTATATATGGCGATTACATCTTTGGAAATTGAACTCCTTATCGAGTTCTATGTTTGAAATTTGGGTTTGCCAATACTTGGTGTTTATTTGAGATTTATACTCTCCTATTTGGAGATATATGAAATTGCCATTTTTGGCGTATTTTGTGTTTGAGACTTCTCTATTTAGAGAATATTTTGTGATTGCCATTTATGGCGAGTTTTGAGTTTGAGATTTGGGATTCTCTTATTTTGGAGATATGGTTCATAGAAACCATTTTAGTGGCTTTTGGGATTTCGCCGATGATATGAGGCATTTATTGTACTTAGTATTATTTAGTGAGTTTACCTATTTCGAGGACATACACTTAGTGTAATTACATTATTTGAAGTAGAGGCTTGCTCTTATTATTGTTTCTTCTCATTCGAGAGGATATCTTACCCTTCACCTTATGCTTATATTATCACTTATCCTTATAAACTGATTTGTTTAGCTAGACTGACCCATGTATTTTATCTCGGGTCAGACCGAGGTGTTTCAGGTTAGGTACCCTTATGGACTTAGCCTATTCTGCTTTCGCAAGGACTTATCTGCTAGCCATTTTTGTTGTAGTCTTTTTGTCGCTGCTCTGATATGTATATTGTTTGACTCGCGTGTATATTGTGGTCGTCATACCACTTATGATGTGTATTTCTATTGTATTGGTATGTATCAGTATATATATGTATATATATCTTTTTGTTGTTCTATGATGTGTTATGCATTTGAGTTGTTGTATTTTGTTCTGATAGATCCTAAAGCCACCTGTAGTTTTGTATTAAATATTTATTGGATATGTCGATCCACTTGAGAAAGGAAAAAAATATAGAGCACTAATCGACGTATTCAATAGATATTTAAGACAAGACTATAGATGGTTGCCCATAACCAGCCCTATTCTCCACATTAGCAGACAATATTACCCAGTAATACTCTTTGTTAACGTGGGTCTCGGGGTAGGGCATCACACAATACTGCACCGCCATATGTGAAAGGCATACTACACCGCAATTTGGAAGCATTCCCTTAATAAGTAAAGGGGTTATTGGGCTAACAGGTTGGGGTAGGGTGGTTCTGCGCTAAGGAAAGGTGGGAATGAAACCTAAAATATGATAATTAGGTAGGACTCGAGGGAGAGCCCAGGGCTATTAAGAGAAAGAACTCTTACGTTAGAGGTATGGTTGGAAGGGCTATTAACGCCGCAAGGGGACGCTCGCTTGAATGCACACGTTGGGAAGGTGAGGAGAGACATTCAACTTCCAAGAGACTATGGTGGGCCGATTCTATGCAATTTCAAACTAAACAAGTGTTTGAGGACTTCGGGTGGTTGTTTCACAATAGTCCAGAATTTATGTAAATAAATACATAGGGACTGCATGTGGCTGTTTCTTTATGATCTAGAGCTTAACAAATAAATTAATTTAAAGAATACTACAAGGGGCTAGGACTATGTAGTTTAAGTTTAATGAATGAGTTTAAAAGAATATTGTAAGAGGCTAACTCTAGACAATTTAAGTTTAATGAATGAACTTAAAATAATACCGCAAGGGTTGGGTCTATGTATTGTAAATTTAATGAATGAATCTAAAGGATAATGCAGGGGTTGATTCTAGCTAATATCAGACTAAAGATTAATCTAAAATGGAAACTGTTATGGGACAGTATCACAGGTGCAGTAGTAAAAAAAGGGAAACCGTGGAAGAGTGCATAAGGCGTAGTAGTATTAAGAAATCGCATAAGAGCGCATAGTGTGCGGTAGTAGATGTGAAACTCATAAGCATGCATAAGAGCGCAGTGGTGTATTAGTAAATGGGAATTATGCAAATATGATTGTTTCATTTATGATGTTGTGGATAGTTAGGGGAAACCCCGTTCCACGTTGTACGGCCGGTCTCACTATATGCTTATTTTGGGTAAGTATTGTTCACACCAGTACTTTTGTATAACCCATGTTTTTTATTATTGTTTTCCCCATAAACTCACGAGTACACATTTGAGTAGGTTGAGTTTATGGGATTAGATAGGTTTATATCAAAGTCGTAGTATGCGAATCAAAGACGGAGCATGAGTCTTTGTTAGCAAATAAAGGCGTTGTTTCCATTGTGTTAATGTAAAAACTTCACCTCTATACCCATACTATCGACCAAGAATATTAATTGATAAATAGGGTAACCCATTGTAAACAGTGAATAATAATATAATGGATCGACCAGGAATAGTCAAATCATCAGACTACATGTGAATGTATATATAAGTATAGAAATGTATGCCTAAAATATCTATATAATACCATAAATAATCATTAAGGCATCATATCTCACTAATAACTCTAATCCATATAAAACAATCAACACTGATATCAAAAGATGTCATCACCCATATAGGAACACATTAAAGCAGAAATCACTGAATCCACACAAATGAGTGAATCATACATAACCCAAAATCATAATCGAATCCAGAAAACATCTATAGATGAGATATCACCAAGTATAATACAGCTTGGAGCATTGTCCAAATATATCTCTCAATCTCGATAAACCATTATCATAAATATATCAAGAAGAATAGGATAGGCCGCCTATCAATAAAAAAATGAGAATCCATTATACATTGATCAAATATCATAGGTATAATCTCATCTTCTTATATATAAACTATCATTATACATCGTGATAAGATATGACTATACGATAGACTCAAAGTTCAAACTATAGCCGTATATAACAATATGTGGGTCATCAAACCCATATCTATACTATAATAAGGTGTATCAATCGTATATGCCAATCTACTACTCTATTAGTTCTAGAAGGTAGACTAAGCTCCAGAGATATGGAGTCTCTGTAGTCTTAGTTAACATCACGACATCATGTTACATATCCACGGTGTGCTCATCAACACGAGGACTCATTAGTCATGATCCGACTTTAGCCCCTATAGGTAACAGACTACTCTCTTAGGTGACATAGAGGCAAATGTGCACATAAGAGTAGCACAAAGCTATATAATGCAATGTCACATATCTGGTGTGCGACCCTACGATCAGGCTGCTACGGTGGATTCTTGCCATCTGGTCCTCTCCGACAAATATAATAGGAGTACATTGTAATAGTGGCATATAGAACCAATACATACAGACATGAATTTTTGGTCATTGTTAGGCTCTGAGCCATACACATTAAATATAGGCATAGAGCTATATATCATTACGTATTACCTTATATTGTCCACTCTATTCCTGGTACGTGAGTGTTATCTACTTACAATGGATAATCGAATAAATATCACAATAGCGTCCCATACCACTGTATGATACTAAAACTTTTATTCACTGCTTACAAACTACACTCAATCTTTATAATATTCTTTATAACGAGTCCAAAGAATAACCGAAGAAATATTACTGAATGCCCCATTACAAATGTTATTATAACTCCGTTTATTCTAATTTCTCATCACATAGAGTTAAATTCAACAAAATCATATCAAGGATGTCATCACTGTATCATATTAAAATCTCCATTCAAACCCATATCAACGGCAAATCACTCATACATTCCAATTCAATGTATAGAAAAATATTAATCAAGAAAACAATAAGAATAGATTATTCAGATAAGCATAAATATGAAACAATCAAATCGAAATCCAATAATAATCATAAATAACATTTTATCTTATATAAGAAAATAAATACTTAGAAATGGACAATAAATATATATTCAAGAATTAGTAAGATTTTAAAATCAATTACAATTTTACGGTTTTTAACAAATATATAGTTCCCAATCGTTCATATAATTAACCAATTATTAAATATGCACTAATAACATTAGAAAACTTATTTTAAATCCCCAAAATAGTTTATAAAGCTAAATATTACATACAAGAATTATTTCATAATTTCGATGACAATACTATTTTTAAGTAATTTTAAACTATCCAAATCAATCTATTATATTTCAAATCTATCAAATATACTTTTCAAAACTTTATTTATATTTGAAATCTCATAAAATATCCTTTTTAACTTGTAAAATATTAATTAGAACCATTATATATATGTATTCTAGAATTTAACTGGATTTTTATAATTTTATTAAAGATCAAAACTAAATATTTTTACTAAATAGTGTATTTCTAAATTAAATAATTTATAATTATTTATTAAACATAACTTTTCTTAAATTAAATTTACATTGCTCAAAACATTCTCTTATTTGTAAATCCTATAATTTACATAAGTTTATAATTAATTTATATACTAAAAATATATAAATAAACAAAACACTTAAACATACCAAAACACACCCGCACCATTTACACGTATTACAAATGCGCACACACATGCACATAATTATATATATATATACATACATTTTCACTCGCATACACTACTAACGCTGCCATTGCACAACAAACTTAGCCACCATACTCACACAAACACGGTCGCGCATCTACACAAACATACACATGAACACACATACAAAACACACACATATCTATTCTCACACATACATATGCAGAACACACAAAACTGCACATATATGCGCACATAAGCTCAATACACACGTAACTACAAGAGCACAAGGCTCCAATGGTGCACCGGTCATCTCTGACTGGTCCATTGGCCAGCCATTACCTAGAGCAGCTAAGTTCCAGGTCGTGCTTTCCATGATCGATCTATGGTCAATTCTAAACCAGTTCCGCCCATATTCACTTTAATTCAATGCAAGAATCATACCCATCAACAATAACAATCCAAATACATGAATTAGATATGAAATAACTTGAATTCGACATAGAAATGTGAGCATGAAACTAACTTGTGCATCGTGCATCTTCTTCCACTCTTCCTCAACCCTAACGCAAACACGCACACAACACTTACTCTCTCCAACGCAACTTAATGACCTTCTCACCATAGATGTATGATGAGGAAAGGAATCACATACTCAAGATTGAGGATTTAACATAATTTATTTGATTTATTTTGAATTATCAAAGGATGAGGTTTTGGTGGTTTTCTAGCTAAGGAAGGAGGTGATCAACTAGAAATAATATATGTAAAGTAAAGATTGTGAACGAAAAAAATCATAATAGAAAATTCTGGAAATGGTTTAGGGCTTTGGTATAAGGGCTTAGGTCTAATATATATAAATATATATATATACATATATTAGGCCAATGTCCTTATATTTCAAAAAAAGATTTATATTTAATTTTAAACACTCCAAATTTCGATTTAAACTCACTTCTCTTATATATCAATATTATATTTCAACCACAACACTTCTATAAAATATTATTTTCACATTTTTAACCTATTTAAATTTCAAATATCACATTTTCATAATCTTAATCCTTTTATTAAATAATTTCAAAACCAATTTATCAAATAAATCCCCAAATTCTAGTTTAATTAATTAAATTGCTATTATTAACTTTAATTAATTATTACTTAAAACCGAGTTGTTGAATTTAACGAGTCTAGGTGGAATCATCATATGTTGACTTGACTCTTTACTATGTTATTTTCTATTGTTATTTGACCCTTGTATAGGCATGACTTTGGGGTTAATTTTTGGGAAGATGTATGTAATGATATTAAGATAATTTCTCTGTAATGAAAATATATAGCTGCTCCGTTTACTTATGTTGTATTTGAATATACTATACTCACTTTCGTCACTTGAAAATAATTCTAGTGATGAATGCAATATCATCGAAATTTATTTTGGGTCTCGAAGTGAGGGATATTACTGCTCCATAGGCTAAAGCAAATGGAATATGCCCAGTCGCAGACTTATGGACTATCCTATAAGCCTACAATGTTAGTGGTAACTCATCAACCTAGTTTCCCTTAGCTTTTGTCAATCATTTCTTAAGGATGGATTTGATGAACTTTTTCACCGCCTCCACCTGTCCATTTGCATAAGTTATATAGATGGGTCTCTTGGTATCTTCGTAAACATTTGGCATTTATCACATCATCTTGTGTAATCAGCTGCGTCTTTGCTGATCGTTGGCCAAAAGTATATGTAGCGAAGTAGCTTCTTCACTAATGTCCACCCCTAGTGTGATCACCACAACTTCCTTTATGCATGTCCAAAAGGATCTTCTTAGCTTCGTCTTTGGTGACACACTTCAACAAACTGGTTAAGAATCCTCTCCTATAAAGCACTTGCTCTTGCATAATAAATCGTAGTACCATATGCAGGAGTTTTCGCCATTCATTTATTACGATTAGGAGAGTCCAACAAATACTCTTTTATTGGATGACTCCTTTCCTTCCTCGACCTCCAAGATCTAATCAACATTGTAACGACCCATATTTTTGATAATTAAAAATATTAAAAATTAATAAGATTTGGAATTCAATATTGTAAAAAAATAAAATTTATGATTTATAAATGGGAATAAATTATTAGAATATAATTTAATAATATTGATTGAATGTAATTGACAACTATTAATGTAATTTCAATCAATTGTAATGGTAAAGTTTATTTTGGAATGTAATTGTAGAGCTTAATTTGGAGACTGTTCAAAATTTGGGATTTTATTGGACTTCGAATCGACTATAAATTAAAGGTGAGTGATTTAACCCACTCATATAATACTAAATATTCTTATGTTTGTTGGATTAAATTTATGAAGAGATAAGAATTTTATTGGTTGCTGTTGGTAGTGGAAATTGACATTTTAATTTGAAATTAATTTATATTAAATTAAATTGCCATTTAAATTAATATTGAATTTAATTGCTAATTAATACCTGATATTGATAACTAGTTAATTGTTGTGATATATTGACTGATTTGGATGTTGATTGTGGTGGACGTTTATTTGTTGACATTTTGGATGATTGGATGTTTATTCATTTATATATATCCTTGTTATCACCCTATATATAAATTGAAAGCATATAAACTGTGATTTAAATTATTTTGAATAAATTAAGAAATAGGTTGAAATGATATATACCTATGACACTTTGATTGAAATGATATATATCCATCCCTATAGTTAAAATTGAAGTAACTGGTCACTTGGCCATACGGTAGAAAATTATATATGGACACCGGATTGGTTAAATTAAATGGTTTTAAAATCTTGAATTGGGATTTTAATTAAAGGATATTATATTAAAGGAAAAAAATTGAGGATTTATGTGAATTGAAATAATTCTAATTCAAGCTTTGAAAAGTAAAATTTAAATTGGGTAAAAGAAATTGTTTAAAAGAATTGAATTGGGAATATAGTTATAATTGGTACTTGACTTTAATTTTGGAAATTGAATTATTTTAAGATTGGACCTTAAAATTGAATAATGAGGTTTAAATTGATTTAAGTATTTTAAATCAGTAAACTGAAATTGGGCTTGAAATTGATATAAATTGATATGGTTTAAAATAAGAATTGGATTGAAATTCCAATCATTGAATTGAATTGTAGAATCAAATTTGAAGTTAAAAATAAATGTTTCGAAAATTGAAGTTTATTCGAATTGAAATTGAAACTAAGTTGATTTGAAATTAAATTGAAATTGAGTCAATTGAATTGAAAGATTGAAAATTGAATTTGTTGATTTGAAATTGGACATGGGTCAAAATGTTGAAATGGAAAGAAATAGTTTGATTTGATATTATTTTAAAAATAAATTATTTCTAATATAAACTGTTTAAAATCTATTATTTTCAATATTGAAATTATTTAGATTTTCCAAAATTACTTCACTATATAAAACATTTTCAATACTCAAACCATTTTATATTAAACTGTTTTAAATCTCTAAACTGTATAAACTATTTTAAACTATTTATAACTATTCAAACTATTTCTAGAATTTCAAACTGTGCAAAGTTGGAAAGTTTATATTTAAATCGTTGATTTAAATGCGGATGTGGTTAAATGAGGTTATAACCTAAGTTGGAATTTGAAATGATATTTTCAAGTGGAAATGACATATTTTGAGTAATTATGACGATTTTGAAATGAAGGATATTTTGAAGTGAATATAATATTTTGATATCAAATATGAATCAGTTTTGAAATGTAAAAGAACCAACCGGTGTGAAAAACGACGTTTGGTTGTTAAAGAGATCGGGGCCTCTTATTGGCATACTCTTTGTCAATACAGGAACCACTTTAACAACTGTGTACGCAGTGGATGTTATCCAGAATGAAGTGGTTGAATTGGAGGCGTTTATTGGATTTGAAGAAAGAGAACGATGATGGATGACCCCGACACTTGTGTCAATTGGAAATGACTAAAATAGGAGCATATGTCTAGCCAAGGGGTTCGCAACCTTTATGGGCCATCACCCCTTCATATTATTATATTGATTTTTGAATTGATCGGTGCACCTTGATTTGATTTGGGGGTGGTGGACTCGGTGGGTGGTCGTAGCTACGATGCGTTACCACCAGCCAGAAAGGGTAAACTGGTAGAATCCTACCTTGGGCATTGCCTCATGTGCCTTGTCATATTTTATCCTTATACGCGACCACTACAATTTTGTTTTAGTGTTGTCTTATCACGGTGCCTCCCTGACTACCGAAGTTACTGGTAGTGTTAAAGGCAAACTGTAGGACAATGCTTAAAAATGTGTTAAGAGGGATCAATGTAAAGCCTTAACGCTATTTTAATACTTTACATCACTGATAGACACTACATATATAGTGTATTTTACTACATATAGATAGGTTAACAGATCCTTAGGAGATTGAAAATCCCGTAACATCACTTAAGTTATTGCACGCACGTTATGCACTGGATAAGAGATGAAAAATCCCATAAACTTCTCTAAAGCTATTACACTCATATTTACTTGTTGTTGATTTAACTTACATAAGAACTTTTAGTTCTAACTTGAGTGTTTTGCCTTTTCATTACGCTCGGGTCTGTCTGAGCTTTTCAGTGTTGAAGACATTATTTCTAGAGGACGAAGACGGAGTTTGGTATCTTATATTATTAGTATTTGTAACGACCCTAAATTTCCGACCCGATTTAAAATTTTAAATTCAGCGTTTCAATATAAATTTTGAAATTTTAAACGATCTCAATTTACGTCCAAACTTTATTTGTGACATACGTCTAGTTAGATATGGACATAGAAAAAGTTTCGTTGAAAAATATTACAGTAAAGTCCGTTCGCGTTTTACTGTATGTCAGTCCATATAAAGCTGCGAAAAATTTATCTTCCAAATCCAAATATTTTTACACAGTCCGCTTGTAAAAATTATTCTGATCAAGATTTTATGATTCGTTTCGTCTAAAACTGTCATCGCCTGCTCCGTTTATATTATTTTGCAAAACGCACAATTTAAGCGGCGTAAATGCAAATTTTATAAAATCATCGTATCGCAATAATCTGTATACCGTTGGAAGCGTATTGTCGCGTTGATCAAAATGGTATATTTATTCTGACAAATCGGAGTCCGAAAAAAACCGTCGCGTTGATTTAACGGTTCCGAACGGACCGGTTAAACACGTTGCAGCCCTAGTATTCTACCTGTTACAAAAGAAATTGATAAGAAAATAAATAGCCGGCTGAATTAATGCATTTATTGGGAAGGTGAAGTGTGAAGAGTTGTGTGGAATAATGAAACGTTTGAAGCTGAATAAATGACATGTATTCCCGTGCAAGATAAAGCAAACAAGGACACTTCATTTTCCATCTTCATCTCATTGTTCGTTCAAATTGCAAACTCTCCAGGTAAATGCCTACTCATCCTTCTCTTCTCCTTTTCCTTATTTTCTTCTTCATGGCCAAAATGCACAGACCTCCCACTCCCATCCTTCCCAACCCAGACTGCCTCACTCTTCCACCACGAACACACGCTCAGCCCACTGCCGCTGGCTTCCAGCCACCACCCAACACCACACCCGCACGATCCTCCCACTGCCACTTCGCCACCTTCCAGCGCCACTCCACCAACCGCAACCGGCCACGCGCCCTACCAGCCGCCGTGCCACCAACCGGCCTTCCCCTGCCAACCACTTCCACTGCCACATCGCCCCACCACCGGAACTCGCACGTCATCTCACCCCCCCACTTCCCTCCGCGCGTGCATGCGCGATCACCACCCTCCGCCTCCCTTCGCACCACCCAGCCTACGTCACCAGTTCACTTCATCCCACCCCCCAGTCACACCGCCGGTCCACTGATCTGAGCCGAGACCTGCCTTCGTGTTGCTGTTGGCGTGTGTGTGTATGTTGTGAGCGTGTGTGCGTGTATGTTGAGTGCGTATGTTGTTTTTCTTGTGTGTTTTGAGTGTGCGTGTGTGGTGTTGTGTAGTTAGTGGAATGTGTTTACAAAAGTGTACGTGAGTGTGTTGAGAAATATATGCATGTTATTTATGCATGCGTGTTGTCCAGTTTGTGGAAATAGGTGGATAAAAGTATGCGTGTTTGTTAAAAAAAAAAAAAAAGAAAAAAAAAAGGAAAAGAAGAAGAGTAAAAGAAAAAAGGAAAAATTTGAGCGGTATCGATTTGTGTGAAATTAGTAACCGACTTTTCTTTGTTGTGTTGCAGCAACCGTTTGAGCGTCTTTTGCAGCATCGTCAATCTTCAGTTTTTGTTCTTTTCTCTGTCTTCGGTAAGCGCTTTTATATAAATTTATAAATTATATACAATGTTCATTGTATTAATATCGTTTCCTTTTGTCGATATTACAGTGTTCGTTGTTTGTGCTGTACCGTCTCTCTTCTGCTTCTTCGTGCTTCGCCGTCAAATTTCTTTATCCACGAAAGGTGAATTAATTTTCACGACTATATTCTTATGCAAGTTTGAATTGATAAATGATTGCTATGTGATGTTGAATTGGATGTAAATTGTTATTGTTAAGTGATAAATTATTTGCAAGTTAAAAATTGGATATAGGATGATTTACGATTTAAAATGAATTATATATGTCGAATTTTGGATTGTTAACTTGACCCCTTTTATATGATGAATATTGATTAATTAAATCGACCCTTTAAATTGTTAAGTTAATTGACACGTAGAATTTGATAACGTCACTTTGGACTATTAAACGTATTGAATTAACTGTTGTAGTTGAAATTGAACGACAAGTGAAACTGAAATGTTATAATCTTTAATCTACTTGAAATGATAGAGTAGATTCTAGAAATAGTTATATTAATTGGCGTAAATAACAAACGCGAATTAATACGATTATTTCGGGATTATTTGAAATTGATTGAATTGTTGTGAATGGATGCTATTGCTTGTTTATTTACTTTGACACCATCCCAGCTATCACACTGCAAGTTCCCTTTGTATGTTTTGATTTTTGAATTTAAATGGAATCGGGTTGAAATGATAAATACCCAAATAATTTTGACTTAGGATAGAAAATTAAAATAAAACCCGATTGGTCAAATGTTTTGATTTAAATAAAAATAAAGTTTTATTTGACGAATAACAAAGTTTTGGATAATTTGGAATTTAAATTGAAATAAATGTAAATGTGAATATTTGAATTTGGAACGAATATTATAGTAGTAATTGACAAAGGAATATTGTTTAAAATTTAATTATTTAATAATTAAATTTAGAATTAGTTGAAAATAAATTTGAAATTTATTAATAATTAAGTTTTGAAATTATTAATAAATTAACTTTCGAAATTATTAATAGTTAAGTGTGAAATTGTTAATGACGTAGTTTGAAATAATTAATAATTGAAATTTTGAATTTACTAACAATTAAGTTGAAATTATTAATGAATGAGTTTGAAAAATTAATAATTAAGATTTGAAATTAATTGAAATTTTGATAAAATCGAATTTAATTGAATTGAATATCTTTATTAAGAAAAATTGAATTTTTGAACAAGTGAAAATAAGTTTTAACTAAGTTTGAAATTTGAAAGGAATATCTTTGGTAAGAAATTGAATGCGATTTATCGAAACAAATGAAATAATTGTAATTTAAAGAATTGGATTTGATAAGTGTAAATTGTAAATAAGTTGTAAACTTTGATAATGTAATCGAACTTAAAACGTAACGAAATGAATTAGAAATTGAATTGAAATTGATTGATGTTAAATTAATTTAATGAATATCGAATGAAAGCGATAATTGATTTAAATCGTTTTGAACGTTAAATTTAGTTAAACGATTTTGGAATGAACTACAGTGAATATTGAATCGTTAATTGAAACTTTGAAATTGAATTTGGAAAGTTTGAAACGTAATTTTGGAAATTGATTTTCGAAAGACTAACGAATTGTCGATTTACGAACTCTAATTGAAATTGAAATTGAAATGGTTTTGAAATATATGAACGACCAATCGGTGTTATAATCACGAAAGGTTATTAAAGGAACCGGAGTCGGTTTGGGGCATACTCACTGTCTAAACCGGAAACCACTTTAATAACTATACGCGAAGTGATGATCCAGAATGAAGTGGTTGGATTGGCGAACGTTGATGATTGAAGAAAGTGAACGATAATGGATAGCCTTGACACTTGTGTCAAATTGGAAATGACTAAAACAGGAGCTGTGCCGGGCCAATGGAGGATTAGCTACCTCAAGTGGACACACTTCTTCGTAAACTATTCTTTTACTTTGTGATTGATTGGTGCGCACCCTTGAATTGGGAGTGTTGTCTCACGGTGTTGCGGGCGCTGCGGCGTTGCGTTCTCACCAGCCCGGATCAGGCGAACGGTAGTATCACTATCTTGGGTATAGCCTCATGTGCCTTGTCATACTTGTATTCCATTTATGCGCGACCACTACGATTTTGATTTGTACCTTTAGTATATGTATTGCCCTCTGGTGACTTCCGGTTTTGGGGAAACTACGGTCTTGTATATGCTTTTGGGAATAAAAATGTGTTAAGGGTGGAATGGGCCATGACTTAACACTATTTTGATATCTTTATTATTACTGATAGACATTATCTACTTATCGTACTCTACTATATATAGATAGTTTATCGGATCCTGAAAGATGCTTATTCCAACCATCTTTGAGTTATTGTTATTTCAAAATTTCTAACCATATTATCTGTATAAGAATATATGTCCTGATTCGAGTGTTTGTTTGTGCATATGCTCGGATCAGACTGAGGATTGCTGCTGCTGCTTATTGGTGTTGAAGACTTGAAGACTATCTTACCTTTATCAGTATTGTTCTTTCCATTTGGACTATTTGGACATCTATGTTGTTGTATTTCTTCTATTTGAGACATTGTTGTATTTACTTAGTAGCTTCATGAACTACTATTATGACATTGTTGTAATTCCGCTGCACTATTCTGTTATGTTATATTTTCTGTGATTCTGTGATGATTCTCATTTATATACTTATACTCCATTAATGATTCGTGTTTTGTACTATTTAAGTTGACATGTGTGGATTATTGTCAATTTAAATGGTCCAAATATACGGGTTGTTACAGTTGGTATCAGAGCTTTGGTTCCCGATAACCTTAGCCTGTGGAGTTAAAAGCTCATTAGAGATAGGGTGAACATACCCTAGAATGAGGAGAATCATTTCAGAATCACCTCCTTTGATTCATCTTTCTTATTGAATTCGTTGAATAGAATTTCCTTAAGTTCTGTAAATTTCTATCTTTGATTCTAAATCACTTTTGGTATTCCAGGATGGCTACCAGAAGAAATGTTAGAGGCAGGGGTGGAAATGCTCCTGGTCCACATGCTCCAGCTCCCGCAGTCCGATTCTCCACTCTTAGCAAAGAGTATACTCAGCTTGGAGGAGTCAAATTTACTGGCTCCGAAAGTATTATCGAAGCACAACAATGGCTAAAGAGTTTGGAGAGGATCTTTTCTGGCTTAGAGATCGCAGATGCTCAGAAGCGCAAGTTGGCCGCTTGGCAGCTGCAGGATGCTGCACAAGATTGGTGGGAATCAGTCACTTCTCGAACTGATGAGGAAACCATCACTTGGGCCCAGTTTAGGTAGTGATCTATCTAAATTCCTGCTAAATAAATTTCTATCTTATCTCGTCATAATTTTGATTCGTTTCATATCATTTGTAATAGGGATTCTTTCATGGCTCAATGGATGCCAGCTGCTGGGAAGGCCCAACTCTACCGGTCTTTCATGGATCTCAAGCAGGGCAACATGACCTTTACTGAGTACGAAAGGAGGTTTAACGAGCTCTCCAAGTTCGGACCTGGTTTGATTGACACGCCTCTGCTCAAGAACGAGAAGTTCATACATGGCGCACGCCAGAGTATTACGAGCTTCTCACCGCTCATGTCCATGGAACTTTCACTGAGTTGATGGATTTCGCTCTTCGATACGAGGGAAAGCCCAAGGGAACATCTGTCCCCAAAGCCCCAGTTACTCAAGCACCAACTAATCAGTCGGGAAAGAGGAAGCAAAATTTTGAGCAACAGAAGAAGAATTGGCAGCAGAAATCTGGGATAGGCTATTCTCAGAAGAAGCCTATTGACATATCCTCCATCACTTGTTTCAAGTGCGACCAGAGGGGTCACTACGCCAACAGCTGTCCAACATCTGCCGGTGCCGCTGTTCCGCCTCCTCAGAATACTAGGAACGACCTCTGTCACGTATGTCTGCAGCCAGGCCATTTCAAGAAGGATTGTCCTATGTATAAAAAGGGAAAGACGGCCGGGGTTTTTGCTATGACTTCTTCAGCCCATGATCCACCTACCCCACCTGCTCCTACTGATAACCAAGGTACTTTACAGGGTCTTTTTATGTTGCATACTTTACCAGTTAAAGTTCTATTTGATACCGGAGCAACACATAGTTTCATATCTATTGATTTGTGCAATAAACTTGGTTTGGAACCCATTCTTTCATCTACCTTCTTATGTGTATCAAACCCTATTGGAGGGCCCGCTAACCTTAAAAGGGTTTGTAAATATGTCACTCTTATGCATGGCATTCACCACTTCACTTGGGATTTCTATGTCCTCGGATTCGAAGCATTCGATATACTATTAGGCATTGATTGGCTACGGAAATTCGAAGCCAATATCTCATGCAAAGCTCGAACAGTCTCTCTCATCGATAACCAGGGTATGTCTTTGGTTATAGAAGGCAAATCACCTCAAGAATATGCTGGGAGTTTTATATTTTCACTTGACTCCCATCCAAATGAACTAAGCTCTACTCCAGTGGTCCAATCCTTTTCTGATGTATTTGGAGAAGTCAATTCTCTACCACCACCGCGGGAAATCGAATTCCGCATTGACCTTATTCCTGGTGCCCGACCAGTAGTTCTCCCTCCTCGGAGAATGGCTCCTAAAGAAAAAGCTGAACTGAATGCTCAAATTGAAGACTTATTTTCTAAAGGCTTGATTCGGCGAAGTCATTCAGAATGGGGTGCTGCAGTAGTGTTCGTCACAAAATCTGATGGTTCTCTCAGAATGTGTGTGGACTATAGAGAGCTGAACAAGCTCACACACAAGAACAGATATCCGATGCCCCGCATCAATGATCTATTCGACCAGCTTCATGGAGCTAAAGTATTCTCTCAACTCGATCTGGCTACTGGCTTTCACCAACTCAGAATTGCCGAGGAGAGTATTCCTAAGACAGCATTCCGCACTGAGACTGGTTTCTTTGAATGGCTGGTTATGCCGTTCGGTCTTACTAATGCTCCAGCTTATTTCGTCGATTTGATGAATAGAGTTTTCCGGGATGTTCTTAACAAGTTTGTTCTTGTTTTCATCGATGACATTCTCGTTTTCTCTAAGGATGAGGAAGAGCATAGGTCGCATTTGGCTTTTGTTCTTGAAACTCTTCGCAGCCATCAGCTTAAAGCCAAGTTTTCAAAATGCCATTTTTGGAAAGATGAAGTTCGATTTCTTGGCCATATTGTTTCAGAGAATGGGATTTCGGTTGATCCAGCTAAGATCGCCGTAATCAATGTAAGTTCTATTCTTACTTATCAATTCTATCAAAACAGCTTATCAATTTCTTAATTCGAATCGTTGGAATTTGCAGGATTGGGAGACTCCCAAAACTCCTACAGATATCCGCAGTTTCTTGGGTTTGGCAGGCTATTACCGCAGATTTATAGAAAACTTTGCCCGTATTGCCGCACCACTTACCGCACTGACCAGAAAGAATGTGAAATTTATTTGGAGCGAAAAGTGCGAAGCAGCTTTCAATGAGATGAAGCGAAAGTTGACCTCTGCCCCAGTTCTTACAGTTATTGATGGTAGCGAAGGATTGACCGTCTATACAGATGCTTGTCGAGATGGACTTGGAGCTGTTTTAATGCAGAAAGGAAAGGTTATTGCCTATGCGGGTCGTCAGTTAAAGACCCATGAAACAAACTACGCAACCCACGATTTAGAGCTTCTTGCGGTTGTATTTGCTCTTAAGCTATGGAGGCACTATCTATTGGGAACAAAATTCGAGTTATTCACTGACCATAAGTCATTGAGATATATCTTCTCGCAAAAGGACTTGAATCAGAGGCAAGTCCGATGGCTCGAATTTCTAGCTGCATATGATCTTGATATTAACTACACTCCGGGGAAAGCAAATGTCGTAGCCGATGCTTTGAGCAGAAACCAAGCTATGATATGTTGTAATCTTGTTGAAGGAATGTTATTCCAGCTTTCCGTCTCCCCAGCCCTTATAGATCGTATTATAGCCAAACAATACGAGGACACTTTGCTTTATCGCATCAAAGAAATAGTGCTTGGCAGAATTGAAAATGCTGATAATAAAGTGGGTGCACATGTTGATAGTAATGGAATCTTGAGGATTGATAATCGAATTTGTGTTCCTAATGTTGATGGTCTTAGACAGGAAGTACTGCGAGAGAATCATAAGTCTTCGCTTTCATTTCATCCCGGTGTCACTAAAATGTACCAGAATATGAAGAAGTTATATTGGTGGAGTGGGATGAAGCGCGATATTTCTATCTATGTTAGCAGGTGCACCACTTGCCAACAAGTTAAAGCTGATCATAGAAAGACAGCAGGATTGCTCCAACCGCTAGAGATTCCAGGTTGGAAATGGGAGCAGATTTCTATGGACTTTATTGATGGGCTACCAAGGACTAGAAAGGGTAACGAAAGCATATGGGTGATTGTCGACAGACTGACGAAGTCCGCTCACTTTATTCCAGTCAAGACCACTCGTACAGCTTCGAGTTTGGCCGAGATATACATGAGGGAAGTTGTTAAACTTCATGGTGTACCATCTAGTATTGTATGCGATCGAGATCCTATTTTCACCAGTAAATTCTGGAAGGCATTTCAAGATACCTTGGGCACCAAACTGAATCTGAGCACCGCTTATCATCCTCAGACAGATGGCCAAACGGAGAGGGTAAATCAGATTTTAGAAGATCTTCTCCGGGCTTGTATTATTGACTTTGGTGGATCTTGGGAAGACCATCTTCACTTGGTTGAATTCACTTATAATAATAGTTACCAGGTAAATAATTTGAATTTCAAATTTGAATAAGTATATTTGAATTTGAATTAATTATCTTTTATAAACCAGGCAAGTATTGGTATGGCACCGTTCGAAGCCTTATATGGACGGCCGTGCAAATCACCAGCTTGTTGGATCGAGTCTGGAGATCGATTAGTGCTTGGACCAGAAATGATTATGGAAGCTTCAGAAAAAGTCGAAGAAATCAGGGAGAAGATAAAGACGGCACAGGATAGACAGAAGAGCTATGCTGACAAAAGGAGAAGAGATCTCGAATTCAGTATAGGAGACAAAGTATTTCTGAAAGTGTCGCCTTTGAAGAATATTGTTCGATTTGGAAGGAAAGGGAAGCTAGCTCCCAGATTTGTTGGTCCGTTTGAGATTACAGAAAGAGTCGGAACATTAGCATATAGAGTTGCATTACCAGAGAAGTTCGCGGGTGTGCACAACGTGTTCCACGTCTCACATCTTCGCAAAGTTGTACACGATCCATCTATGACCATCCCTACTGCTCAGTTGGATGAGATAGTTATTGAGCCTGATTTGACTATTGAGCGGAAGCCACTTCGGATAGTTGATCGTGAGACAAAGCAACTCAGAAGGAAGTCGGTAAATCTCGTCAAAGTACAGTGGAGTGCAGATGAGCGAGATTGCACATGGGAAACTGAGGATAGTATTCGGGATTCAAATCCCGAACTATTAATTTCAGGTATTATTCAAAATTCTCGAAATCTATCTTAACTTTTCTACTTATTTCATTTCTACTTCACTCGTCTCGTTCCTTTTCGAGGACGAAAAGTTTTGAGTGGGGGAGATTGTAACGACCCTAAATTTCCGACCCGATTTAAAATTTTAAATTCAGCGTTTCAATATAAATTTTGAAATTTTAAACGATCTCAATTTACGTCCAAACTTTATTTGTGACATACATCTAGTTAGATATGGACATAGAAAAAGTTTCGTTGAAAAATATTACAGTAAAGTCCGTTCGCGTTTTACTGTATGTCAGTCCATATAAAGCTGCGAAAAATTTATCTTCCAAATCCAAATATTTTTACACAGTCCGCTTGTAAAAATTATTCTGATCAAGATTTTATGATTCGTTTCGTCTAAAACTGTCATCGCCTGCTCCGTTTATATTATTTTGCAAAACGCACAATTTAAGCGGCGTAAATGCAAATTTTATAAAATCATCGTATCGCAATAATCTGTATACCGTTGGAAGCGTATTGTCGCGTTGATCAAAATGGTATATTTATTCTGACAAATCGGAGTCCGAAAAAAACCGTCGCGTTGATTTAACGGTTCCGAACGGACCGGTTAAACACGTTGCAGCCCTAGTATTCTACCTGTTACAAAAGAAATTGATAAGAAAATAAATAGCCGGCTGAATTAATGCATTTATTGGGAAGGTGAAGTGTGAAGAGTTGTGTGGAATAATGAAACGTTTGAAGCTGAATAAATGACATGTATTCCCGTGCAAGATAAAGCAAACAAGGACACTTCATTTTCCATCTTCATCTCATTGTTCGTTCAAATTGCAAACTCTCCAGGTAAATGCCTACTCATCCTTCTCTTCTCCTTTTCCTTATTTTCTTCTTCATGGCCAAAATGCACAGACCTCCCACTCCCATCCTTCCCAACCCAGACTGCCTCACTCTTCCACCACGAACACACGCTCAGCCCACTGCCGCTGGCTTCCAGCCACCACCCAACACCACACCCGCACCATCCTCCCACTGCCACTTCGCCACCTTCCAGCGCCACTCCACCAACCGCAACCGGCCACGCGCCCTACCAGCCGCCGTGCCACCAACCGGCCTTCCCCTGCCAACCACTTCCACTGCCACATCGCCCCACCACCGGAACTCGCACGTCATCTCACCCCCCCACTTCCCTCCGCGCATGCATGCGCGATCACCACCCTCCGCCTCCCTTCGCACCACCCAGCCTACGTCACCAGTTCACTTCATCCCACCACCCAGTCACACCGCCGGTCCACTGATCTGAGCCGAGACCTGCCTTCGTGTTGCTGTTGGCGTGTGTGTGTATGTTGTGAGCGTGTGTGCGTGTATGTTGAGTGCGTATGTTGTTTTTCTTGTGTGTTTTGAGTGTGCGTTTGTGGTGTTGTGTAGTTAGTGGAATGTGTTTACAAAAGTGTACGTGAGTGTGTTGAGAAATATATGCATGTTATTTATGCATGCGTGTTGTCCAGTTTGTGGAAATAGGTGGATAAAAGTATGCGTGTTTGTTAAAAAAAAAAAAAAAAAAAGGAAAAGAAGAAGAGTAAAAGAAAAAAGGAAAAATTTGAGCGGTATCGATTTGTGTGAAATTAGTAACCGACTTTTCTTTGTTGTGTTGCAGCAACCGTTTGAGCGTCTTTTGCAGCATCGTCAATCTTCAGCTTTTGTTCTTTTCTCTGTCTTCGGTAAGCGCTTTTATATAAATTTATAAATTATATACAATGTTCATTGTATTAATATCGTTTCCTTTTGTCGATATTACAGTGTTCGTTGTTTGTGCTGTACCGTCTCTCTTCTGCTTCTTCGTGCTTCGCCGTCAAATTTCTTTATCCACGAAAGGTGAATTAATTTTCACGACTATATTCTTATGCAAGTTTGAATTGATAAATGATTGCTATGTGATGTTGAATTGGATGTAAATTGTTATTGTTAAGTGATAAATTATTTGCAAGTTAAAAATTGGATATAGGATGATTTACGATTTAAAATGAATTATATATGTCGAATTTTGGATTGTTAACTTGACCCCTTTTATATGATGAATATTGATTAATTAAATCGACCCTTTAAATTGTTAAGTTAATTGACACGTAGAATTTGATAACGTCACTTTGGACTATTAAACGTATTGAATTAACTGTTGTAGTTGAAATTGAACGACAAGTGAAACTGAAATGTTATAATCTTTAATCTACTTGAAATGATAGAGTAGATTCTAGAAATAGTTATATTAATTGGCGTAAATAACAAACGCGAATTAATACGATTATTTCGGGATTATTTGAAATTGATTGAATTGTTGTGAATGGATGCTATTGCTTGTTTATTTACTTTGACACCATCCCAGCTATCACACTGCAAGTTCCCTTTGTATGTTTTGATTTTTGAATTTAAATGGAATCGGGTTGAAATGATAAATACCCAAATAATTTTGACTTAGGATAGAAAATTAAAATAAAACCCGATTGGTCAAATGTTTTGATTTAAATAAAAATAAAGTTTTATTTGACGAATAACAAAGTTTTGGATAATTTGGAATTTAAATTGAAATAAATGTAAATGTGAATATTTGAATTTGGAACGAATATTATAGTAGTAATTGACAAAGGAATATTGTTTAAAATTTAATTATTTAATAATTAAATTTAGAATTAGTTGAAAATAAATTTGAAATTTATTAATAATTAAGTTTTGAAATTATTAATAAATTAACTTTCGAAATTATTAATAGTTAAGTGTGAAATTGTTAATGACGTAGTTTGAAATAATTAATAATTGAAATTTTGAATTTACTAACAATTAAGTTGAAATTATTAATGAATGAGTTTGAAAAATTAATAATTAAGATTTGAAATTAATTGAAATTTTGATAAAATCGAATTTAATTGAATTGAATATCTTTATTAAGAAAAATTGAATTTTTGAACAAGTGAAAATAAGTTTTAACTAAGTTTGAAATTTGAAAGGAATATCTTTGGTAAGAAATTGAATGCGATTTATCGAAACAAATGAAATAATTGTAATTTAAAGAATTGGATTTGATAAGTGTAAATTGTAAATAAGTTGTAAACTTTGATAATGTAATCGAACTTAAAACGTAACGAAATGAATTAGAAATTGAATTGAAATTGATTGATGTTAAATTAATTTAATGAATATCGAATGAAAGCGATAATTGATTTAAATCGTTTTGAACGTTAAATTTAGTTAAACGATTTTGGAATGAACTACAGTGAATATTGAATCGTTAATTGAAACTTTGAAATTGAATTTGGAAAGTTTGAAACGTAATTTTGGAAATTGATTTTCGAAAGACTAACGAATTGTCGATTTACGAACTCTAATTGAAATTGAAATTGAAATGGTTTTGAAATATATGAACGACCAATCGGTGTTATAATCACGAAAGGTTATTAAAGGAACCGGAGTCGGTTTGGGGCATACTCACTGTCTAAACCGGAAACCACTTTAATAACTATACGCGAAGTGATGATCCAGAATGAAGTGGTTGGATTGGCGAACGTTGATGATTGAAGAAAGTGAACGATAATGGATAGCCTTGACACTTGTGTCAAATTGGAAATGACTAAAACAGGAGCTGTGCCGGGCCAATGGAGGATTAGCTACCTCAAGTGGACACACTTCTTCGTAAACTATTCTTTTACTTTGTGATTGATTGGTGCGCACCCTTGAATTGGGAGTGTTGTCTCACGGTGTTGCGGGCGCTGCGGCGTTGCGTTCTCACCAGCCCGGATCAGGCGAACGGTAGTATCACTATCTTGGGTATAGCCTCATGTGCCTTGTCATACTTGTATTCCATTTATGCGCGACCACTACGATTTTGATTTGTACCTTTAGTATATGTATTGCCCTCTGGTGACTTCCGGTTTTGGGGAAACTACGGTCTTGTATATGCTTTTGGGAATAAAAATGTGTTAAGGGTGGAATGGGCCATGACTTAACACTATTTTGATATCTTTATTATTACTGATAGACATTATCTACTTATCGTACTCTACTATATATAGATAGTTTATCGGATCCTGAAAGATGCTTATTCCAACCATCTTTGAGTTATTGTTATTTCAAAATTTCTAACCATATTATCTGTATAAGAATATATGTCCTGATTCGAGTGTTTGTTTGTGCATATGCTCGGATCAGACTGAGGATTGCTGCTGCTGCTTATTGGTGTTGAAGACTTGAAGACTATCTTACCTTTATCAGTATTGTTCTTTCCATTTGGACTATTTGGACATCTATGTTGTTGTATTTCTTCTATTTGAGACATTGTTGTATTTACTTAGTAGCTTCATGAACTACTATTATGACATTGTTGTAATTCCGCTGCACTATTCTGTTATGTTATATTTTCTGTGATTCTGTGATGATTCTCATTTATATACTTATACTCCATTAATGATTCGTGTTTTGTACTATTTAAGTTGACATGTGTGGATTATTGTCAATTTAAATGGTCCAAATATACGGGTTGTTACAGTATTATTCCACAGCTACATTATTGGTATGTTGTTGTTTGTACTCTGACTATGTCGTAAGAAAAAATGTATAATCAAATTTATATTGTAAAATAGCTTCATGAACTATTTATTTGATTATTATATTTTTTCATTCCGCTGTAAGATTCTGTGTTTTGTTTCCCTCCTTTTCTCTTATTTTTCTTATTAAATCCCATTGGCAATCCTCCCTTTTGAATGGTTTAAGTTAGGCATGTGTGGTTTATTGTCGATTTAAACCGTTCAAAAAGGTGGGTCGTCACAATTGGTATCGGAGCTTAGGTTTAGAGATATCTTAGCCTATTAGGGTTTAAACTCATTGGACATAGGGTTACTAGTACCCTAGAATGAGTTTGAGTGTATATATATGAGAGAGATTATTTGTTAGTGTTATAAAAATGTTTTCATATTGTGTTAATTTGTTCTGATGAGTATTTATAAATTCTGGTCGGTACATAGGACGCTATGGCATCGATAGGGATTTCTAAACACTTAAACAGGGTAAACTGGCACGATGTTGTTTTTCAAATAGGTAAATGAAATAATTTTACCTAGTAATTATATTTTGTATATATAAAAATATATATGTATATAAAAAAATTCATAAATTGATTTTCGTTATTTTTGTTGTGTTGGATGTTCGTAAATGGTAATATTTATTCATTATCATTTATTGTTTGGTTAGTCATCATTCTTGAAACCATTACTATTGTATGTTATAAGAAATTGTAATTTTATAAATATGGTATTAATTATGATTTACAAATAAATGAATTTAAATGGAAATTGAGAACTTAAATGCTGGTGTTTTGAAAGTTAGTTTTCAAATATTTTGGGAAAATAATATTGTTATTATTTGGAAGTATTTTCGGATAGAAATATTTTCAATAAGACGTGAATGAAATGTTTTAAAAAAAAAGAATTTTAAAAAGGAAATAAGTTCTGTACTCCCCTCTTCTATCGTTGGAAAATTATTTCGGTGATGACTGCGTAGCATCATTGACTTTCTTTTTCGAGATTCAAAGTGGGAAGACCATAGTAGTAACTTTGCTACACATTTTTTTTGATAAACAAATTTTAATTTTATTTTCCTAAGAATGATTTGATATACAAATGATATAAGTATACATTATCTCAAGATGATTTGAAATGAAATCCGGTATTTATTTCTTAAGTTTTCTATAAATTAGGGATTTCAATTATTGTAATGAAACGAAATCTTGACTATTTTAATAAGTTGGTATCAGAGCTTAGGTTTAGAGATACCTTAGCCTGTTGGGGTTTAAACTCATTAGCGATAGGGTTACTAGTGCCCTAGAATGATTCTGAGTGTATATATATGAGAGAGCGTATTTGTTAGTGTTATAAAAATGTTTTTATACTGTGTTAATTTGTTCTAATGAGTATTTATAAATTTTGGTCGGTACGTAGGATGCTATGGCATCGATAGGGATTTCTAACCACTTAAACAGGGTAAACCGACATGATATTGTTTTTGAAATAGGTAAATGAAATAATTTTACCTAGTAATTATATTTTGTATATATAAAAATATAAGAAATCTAAATTAAAAGGTAATTGTTTAATGAAATTATAAGAAATTTGAGATTTTTCACTTGTAAATTAAAGGATAATGAAAATTAAGAAGATGTAAACTATTGTACATTTTTGTAACTAAAATGAATAAGATAAATTTGTATAACATTCAATTACATTCTAAAAACATATATAAAACTTATCGGAGATATTTAAAAAGTTGAAATGTTAAATATGAATATAAAATAGAATATTATACAAGTAAAGACTTAAGTAATGAGAATGTTTCAAATGGAATTATATTTACAAACAAGAATTATGAGGTACAAAAAATGTTTAAACATGAGTTAATGTTTTGAAATGCTTAAAAAATTAAATTGAATAGTGAAAAAAAGGTGAATACTACTTAAGTAAATGACTATAAACTTAATAAAATGACTGAAATGATTCATAAATAAGTTTATTATTAAATGATACTATATATAAAGGAATAAATGTAAATTAAATTTAGATGAACTTGAATAATGATTCATTAATGACTATTAATCAAGTTATATAAGTAAATGAGAATTAAAAAGTAAAGAAACTTAAGTATGAAATGATTCACTAATGAATATTGATATTAAATGGAAGTCAAAGTTACATAATAATAAATGTGGATTAAACTACAAGAAACTCATGTAACACTTTGAGAATTTATTTGATGGGAAATAATATATGCAAGTAAATGAATGTAAATTAATAAAAGATGATCTTGCAGAATGAATGAGAAATAAAATTAATGAAAAGTAAATAATGATGTTGGAAAGAAACTAATAGAATAAAACATGTAAATTGTGCATAAATCATTTTATTCGCATAACATTTCTGATTCAGATTTGAATATAAGATTTGTAGTAATTCACACCAGTGCGAACTAGATATTTTCACTCGATTCTTGATGGCGAACATTTGATATAAATTTTTGATATGATTTTGAAGTTTTATATCATAGTTTGTAGCTATGCAAGGAAAACAGAGATCTGTAATCAAGGAATTGGATCAGTGTCCACGCTAGAGTGATCGGGTTAACAATACTAGTTCGAAAGTGAAATGTGTGTATTCAAGCAAGCGATTAGAATTGATATTGTATATAAAGGATTTATGTACATCGTGCGAATTTAAATAATATTTAATTCCTTGTTGTTTGACTTATTTGAAGTTTGGAAAATGATACATCAAATTGTTGAGGTGGTAGGAATAATCTATTACGTAAATATCTAAGGCTGTTGAGCATAAGTTACACTTGATAGTTATTTATCATCCTTGTACGATGAAAAGTGTCTGAACCTAGACAAACCATTAGTTTTGGTTGCTACGGATGTATGATTTATTCTTTTGTTGCATATAATGGTTGTACTGCTTTTGTTTGCATATGATTATATATGTTGTATGTTTCTTGTACTATTAATTGAAACAACTAATATATTACACTTTTACATAAATCTAACTCTTTTGGATTATGTAAGTAAAGTATAGGTTTATGGAAGCAATAGCTGTTGCTTTTGGTTTCATAAATAAAGTTTGTTTGCCCGACAAATAGGTACATTTTCGGATTATGGTTTTGAAAGGGTTATTTTATTGTTTTTCCCATGGTTTGGGATGTTTTTGTTATTGAAATATGATATTTATATTGTAATTATTGATATTATTATTTTTTTCGGACCTATCTGCGTAAAGGAGACTCTACTGAAATTTTTCGTAAATTTAAGACTTAGAAAATTTCTGTGAAATTTGAGTTATTTTCAAAATTTTGTTAAATTTAAATATGGAAATTAATTGTTTATAAATTGATTGTTTTGAATAAAATTATATCAAACCTATTTATTCTTTCTTGTTCCTTTTCGGGGATGAAAAGTTTTGAGTAGGGGAGATTGTAATGACCCGTATTTTGATAATTAAAAATATTAAAAATTAATAAGATTTGGAATTTAATATTGTCAAAAATTAAAATTTATGATCTATAAATGGGAAGAAATTATTAGAATATAATTTAATAATACTGATTGAATGTAATTGACAACTATTAATGTAATTTCAATCAATTGTAATGGTAAAGTTTATTTTGGAATGTAATTGTAGAGCTTAATTTGGAGACGGTTCAAATTTTGGGCTTTTATTGGATTTTAAATGACAATAAATAAAAGGTGGGTGATTTAATCCACTCACGCAATACAAAATATTCTTATGTTTGTTGAATTAAATTTATGATGTGATAAGAATTTTATTGGTTGATGTTGGTAGTTTAAATTGACATTTTAATTTGAAATTTAATTTATATAAAATTAAATTGCCATTTAAATTAATATTGAATTTAATTGCTAATTAATATCTGATATTGATAACTAGTTAATTGTTGTGATGTATTGACTGATTTGGATGTTGATTGTGATGGACGTTTATTTGTTGACATTTTGGATGATTGGATGTTTATTCATTTATATATATATCCCTATTATCGCCGTGTATATTAATTGAAAGCATATAAATTCTTATTTAAATTATTTCGAATAAATTAAGAAATATGTTGAAATGATATATACCAATGACACCTTGATTTGGATTGAAATGATATATATCCATCCCTATAATTAAAATTTAAATAACTGCTCACTTGGCCATAGGGTAGAAAATCATATATGGACACCGGATTGGTTAAATTAAATGGTTTTAAAATCTTGAATTAGGATTTCGATTAAAGGATATTGTTTTAAAGGAAATAAATTGAGGATTTATGTGAATTGAAATAATTCTAATTCAAGCTTTGAAAAGTGAAATTTAAATTGGGTAAAAGAAATTGTTTAAAAGAATAGAATTGGGAGTGTATAGTTATAATTGGTATTTGACTTTAATTTTGGAAATTGAATTATTTAAAATTTGGACCTTAAAATCGAATAATGAGGTTTAAATTGATTTAAGTATTTTAAGTTGGTAAATTGAAATTGGGCTTGAAATTGATATAAATTGAAATGGTTTAAAATAAGAATTGGATTGAAATTCAAATCATTGAATTGAATTGTTGAATCGAATTTGAAGTTAGAAATGAACGTTTTGAAAATTGAAGTTTATTCGAATTCAAATTGAAATTAAGTTGAATTGAAATTGAGTCAATTGAATTGAAAGATTGAAAATTGAATTTGTTGATTTGAAATTGGACATGGATCCAAACTGTTGAAATGGAAAGAAACGGTTTGATTTGATATTATTTTCAAAATCAATCATTTTGGATATAAACTATTTAAAATCTATTATTTTTAATATTCAAATTATTTAGATTTTCCAAAACTATTTCACTATATAAAACATTTTCAATACCCAAACCATTTTATATTAAACTGTTTTAAATCTCTAAACTATTTATAACTATTCAAACTATTTCTAGAATTTCAAACTGTGTAAAGTTAGAATGTTTATATTTAAATCGTTGATTTAAATGCGGAAGTGGTTGAATGAGGTTATAACCTAAGTTGGAATTTGAATTGATATTTTCAAGTAGAAATGACATATTTTGAGTAAGTATGACAATTTTGAAATAAAGGATATTTTGAACTGAATATGATATTTTAATATCAAATATGAATTGGTTTTGAAATGTAAAAGAACCAAGCGGTGTGAAAAACGATGTTTGATTATTAAAGAGACTGGGCCCCTTATTGGCATACTCTCGGTCAATATTGGAACCACTTTAACAGTTGTGTATGCAGTGGATGTTATCCAGAATTAAGCGGTTGTATTAGAGGCGTTTGCTGGATTTGAAGAAAGAGAACGATGATGGATGACCCTGACACTTGTGTCAATTGAAAATGACTAAAACAGGAGCCTATGTCTGGCCAAGGGGTTCGCAACCTTTAGGGGCCATCACTCCATCGTATTATTATATGATTTTGGACTTGATCGGTGCGCCTTGATTTTATTTGGAGGTGGTGGACTCGTTGGGCGGTCGTAGCTACGATGTGTTACCACTAGCCAAAAAAGGTAAACTGGTAGAATCCTACCTTGGGCATTGCCTCACGTGCCTTGGCATACTATTATCCTTATACGAGACCACTACGATTTTGTTTTAGTGTTGTCTTATCACGGTGCCTCCCTGACTAGCGACGTTACTGGTGGTGTCAAAGGCAAACTGTAGGACAATGCTTAAAAATGTGTTAAGGGTGATCAATGTAAAGCCTTAACGCTATTTTAATATTTTACAATACTGATAGACACTACAAATATAACATATTTTACTACATATAGATAGGTTAACAGATCCTTAGGAGATGGAAAATCCCGTAACATCTCTTGAGTTATTACACGCACGTTATACCCTGGATAGGAGATGAAAAATCCCGTAAACATCTCTGAAGCTATTACACTCATATTTACTTGTTGTTGATTTAACTTACATAAGAACTTTTAGTTCTGACTCGAGTGTTTTATCTTTTCATTACGCTCGGGTTTGTCTGAGCTTTTCATTGTTGAAGACATTATATCTGGAGGACGAAGACGGAGTTTGGTATATTATATTATTAGTATTATTCCGCTGCATCATTATTGGTATGTTGTTGTTTGTACTCTGACTATGTTGTAAAAAATAATGTGTAATCAAATGTATATTGTAAAACAGCTTCATGAACTGTTTATTTGATTATTATATTTTGTCATTCCGGTGTGAGATTCTGTGTTTTGTTTCCCTTCTTTTCTCTTATTTTTCTTATTAAATCTCATTGACAATCCTCACTTTTGAATGGTTTGAGTTAGGCACGTGTGGTTTATTGTCGATTTAAACCATTCAAAAAGGTGGTTCATCACAAACATCCATTTGGTCGATGCTTAGAGCTAGTAAAACCTCGACTAGAATGAGTCCCATAATTTGCGCATCCCTAGAACTGGCTAGTTTGGCTAATGAATCAGCTTTCATATTCTCTTCTCTATGAATTTGAGTTATCATATACCAGTTGGTAGTTCCATTACATTCATCATGTAAGGCGCAAGTCTTGCTCCTTTAGCTTGAAATTCCTTTTAAGTATGGCAGACCAACAACTGAGAGCCACTAAATATTTGCAGTGTCCTAACTCCCATCTTCTTTTCTATCTTGAGATCTGCAATCAAAGCTTTATATTCAACTTTGTTGTTTGTTGCTAGGAATAGTGACGTCGCCCTACACCTCTAATACCCAGTATACATGTATAGTGCGCCGCTATGGTTCTCGACTGATGTAGAAAGGCTGTAAAGGGTTGTAAAACAAAAAAACCAGCATAGTCACTATTGTATATCTCATAGCACATCGAATAAAATATAGTAGTCATCACAAATAGCGACACTACTAACAAAATTAGCCACAATATCAGAGAGTGTGTAGGTTCAAAAAGTTATACAAGATAGTAGTAGAGTTTATACAACTAGAAATAAACCCAAAAGATAACTGTCTTTAAATAGAATAAACAACACTGCCAAGGCTACATAATATTGCACAACAAAATAAGCAATAATTTATCCAAATACAAGTACGAGAAAGCATTGGCTCCTACTTTTCCATCTGTATTGCATCGTGTGTCACCCAAACCTGTTATTTGGTATATTCATTTAAGAGTACCTGAGATAAAAATAAGCAAAGCATAAAACCTCGAGTCTGAAAATAGTGTAGCTTAAGCGATAATCAAATTTCAAAATAATATGAAATTGATATTGTAAGGAAAAACAGTATGAAAAGTCGTACCTAAACTGTCCTTGCATCCAAAGAGATATCACATCATAGTTATATGCTAAATTACTAACATAATGAAGTGTATAAACATCCTTGTACACCATTGGGTGTCTAAGTGTCGATCTCTTGGATACCTATGTCAAGTGACATCCCTAGAGCGATAAAAAAATATGGAAAACATAATGTCCATCAAACAATCCTCACTGTCACTCAATGTGCTTTATATATATATATACATACATACATACATATATGTGTGTGTGTCTATATGATAACTCGTATGACCATTACCCTACTAAGGATTAATAAAAATCCTGATTTTTCTTTATACCCGATCATCAGCGCATAGCTGACACTAGATCCCTTCCTCGATCTAAGGTATATGGATCCCTTCAATAGTCCAGGGTAGCCAACTAAGTAACCAATGAGCATGCTCGCAATATCCCTTCTTATGAGTACACTAGAAAATACTCTGTATATCAACGATCTTTTCACACACATATTTGAGCCCTTCCTCGCTCCATTTGTTTTCATTCGTCGTAGCAAAACCCTTTACTATTACACTTTCCACAATCATGGTTTCTATTCCTCGAACCCACTCTCATGGATCATCGTCATGACTCAATCCTGTGAGTCGCCATCAGTAGAACAATTCTTGGCATCCACATTAGCTGTAGAATCTACACATCAAAGTTCTAAAGCCCTTACATCAAAGCATCATGCCTTCGCATCATTATTTATCGTCGTTCTTCATCACGCCAGAATTGTCAAAAATGAATGTCGAATGAATGCACGAACACTCCCACACAACTACCAAAACATCACGTGCATATCCCCTAAGACCTTGCTTCAATTTCTCACCACTTGATATGGTTGGTACCAACCATACATGGTCAGCACTGACCATGTTAATCAACCCAAAACTTGGCCAAAGTAGCCAAATGTCGAAGCATTTTATCTCAATTTGCTGCCATGCCAACCCAAAGTATCCTCTTCCAAAACTCAAAGCATGCGACTGAAAAACACGGGGTGAACATGGTCAATACTGAGCATGTTCCCAATCTCAAAATTTGGTCAAGGCCTAGAATTTGTTGCCTACATCTCCCTAAGCCTGACCCGAAGTAATTGTTCCACAAACCCAAAGTGAAGACCACTTTGGCCCAAGGCAATATACCATCGACCTGATTTCTCCAGTCACAATTTTTGTCTAAGTATAACTCTGATGTTGAAATGATTTTTCCCAGGCCTTACCCAAAGCTTTTCGCTTTAAAATCCAAAGCAATGCTCTTCATGACTTGAAGCACCTAATCATGACCATATTTTGCTCACCACCAACATGATTTCGATGACCATATTTTAAGTTACCAGATCAACTCCAAATGGCTTGCGACTTGTTTTGGGTCTCTATAGTCTTCAAACAACATCCTATCCAAGTTGCATCACATTTCGAACACTTTGATGCTCTTTGTACCAACGACCTATCATACTTCTAACAAAACAAAACAATTAGCAAAAATATCAAACCAATTCATACAAAACTTAAATGTCATACAACATCCAGGCAATGCATACAATTCTTCCAAACACAATTTATAAGCGTTAATCGTCCTAGATCTAATTTTCAATAAAATAGCAACTATGGGTAGTAAATGGAATAAAATATGTCAATATCCAAATCTATCTTTTCGAATATAGTTTTATGGTGTTATTAACGTCAAATCTAAGTTTTTAAACAATTCAACAATGAAAATCACTTTAAAATCTATGATTTAACTAAATCTACATACATAGCATAGTGAGAGAGCAATATCAATCAGCTAACACTAAGTTTACCCAATAATCAGTGTAAATCTGGGATGAACGGTGATGGCATGAATTCCAAAGTATGTCAAATAGTAGTCCTAAGATTCCCCTTGCTAATGAGTCCTTAGTGATGCGTTTTGGCTAATTAAAGTCTGAAAAAGAGGAGCTTTTTGGTTAAAAACAGTTTAATGTAGGTTTAAATCAGTTTTGGGAAGTGGCGAAATGATTTAGATCTATCCCATCATCCCCACTTAGGCACAAATACAAAAACGCGTTGATGGGTTAAATTTTGGGGTTAATTAATTATCCATTATCTAGCTAGCAACTGAGTAAACTTCAAATGGACGTATCTCCTAAATGGTAAATCCAAATCCTTAATATGACCACTTTATAGAAAGAGAAACCATCATCTTGATCTATTGACAGTGGTTTCAGACTCTAATTCTGCTTCTATCAAAATTTATAGATTTTACAAGGTTTTCTAGGTCAAATTCATCCACTAAAAATTCTAAGGATAGAAAATATCAGTAGTAGACATTTCCTAAAATTACAAAGTCATATGACCTCAAATGAATTTAAAATGTTATTTTACGATCCTTAGATACGTAAAAGATGGGTCATTACACTCTCCTTTCCTTTATAAATTTTACCCCTGAAAGCCTCAAATTAACTAAGGAACAATAACCATAGCTAGCTCACATGCCTAACAAACATAATCATTCATCGCAAATATCAAACATGCAACATACAATCAGTAATATAGATATACATATCCTAGCATGTGAGGTACTAAACTATCTTATATGATATCGAAAGTGAAAGTAAATACAATAAATAGAAGGTCGTTCCACATAAAGAGCTTTGGATATGTTCTTTATGCTCTTATTGGTTTCCTACGTGCAATCGCCTTCGCTTTCACTCCCTACTGTCTTTCTCCAAAGCTGCTTTGGATAACATCCGACAATACGAATCAGCCTATGAGGTGTCAAAGCTTCTGGTTCAATTTTGATATCATTATGAGGATCCAATGCAATCGTTACATCTAAATCATGTACAAACATTCATAAATGAGAGATATGGAACACAAAGTGCACATCGGCCATCTTTTGAGGTAAGTAGACTTTGTATGCTTGGTTCCACAATCCTCTCTAATATTAGAAAAGGACCTACAAACATATGTGCCAACTTCCCCTTATTACCGAATCAAACAACATTCTTCGGTGGAGAGACCTTCACAAACAACATAACACCGACAGATAACAACAAATATCTAAGTGTTTATTAACATAGCTCTTCTATCTATCTTGAGCCATCATTATTCATTGTCAAATGATTTCTAACTTCTCTGACTAAATCTGACCCAAGTATCAATTTTTGGCCGATTCCCACTAAAATGTAGGGGCATTACACTATCAATGATACATCGCCTTGAATGGAGCCATACCGATACTAGATTGATAACTATCGTTGTATGCGAACTCTACCAAAAGCAAGTGATTGTCCCATGAGCCTCTGAAGTCGAGTATGCAAGCTCGCAAGAGAACATCCAATATATGGTTCACCCTATCGATTTTCCTATCCGTTTATAGGTGATTAGCTATACTAAGATGCAGCTATGTTCCCAAGACCTCTTGTAAGCTCTTACAAAATCCACCGGTGAATAAAGGGTCTCAGTCACTCAAAATGCTATTCGACACACCACGGAATCGCACCACCTATTTCACATACAACTCGACCAATTTGGACATTGTTCAATTAGACTTAACAGGCATGAATTGAGCACTCTTTGTCAATCTATTGACTATGAACCAAATGCTATCATATCCTTCTCTAATCCTCGAAAATCCATCGATGAAGTCCGCTAAAACTTGTTCCGTCTTCCAATTAGGATCATCATATGGTTGCATCAACCCACTTGGCTTCTTCTGCTCCGCCTTTACTAACTGGCAGTTATACACTTCGAGATGAATGCCTCGACGCTCTTCTTCATCCCTTCCCAATAACAGGATTAGTTTATATCACGGTACCACTTATTAACATCGAGATGTGTAGTAAGCTTCGAAATATGGCACTCTCGTATTACCTCATCCCATAATCTGTCAACATCGAGAATTAACAATCTCCCATCCTTACGGATCCAAACATTACAATCGAGTCTATACTGTCTCATTTCATCAAACACCACCACCTTCTTCTATCTCCTTATGATCTCCACTAGTCTAACGTCTCGCTTCTTAGCAGTACCCATCTTCTCGATCAAGGTAGGTATGATAGTCAAACTTAGCAACATCTGTGGCTCCAACTCATAATGAGGTTTGAAGCCATAGCCAGCAATAAACTCGAGTTGTGTCCATCTTAGGAACATTTCCCCTGAATTAGGAACACTTCTACTTAAAGAATCGATGACTGCATTCCCTTTACCAGGCAGATAAGAAATGCAAAAGTCTTAGGAGGCAAAAAAATTCAACTATCCTTGTTGACAAACGTTAAGGTCTTTCTAGGAGAAAATGTATTTCAATGATTTATGATTCGTAAATAACTCTAACTTTTCTCCAAGTAGATAGTGCATCCTATTGTCCATATATTTTTTGACTATCAAATATGCTTGAGAAGTCATCAAGAAAAAAGAAATCACCAAGTCCATGGGAAAGATATTAAAACATTCCAAAAAGCAGGTATCGAGCCTACAAGTGCACAACGATATTAAGAACCAATAACTCTATAATGATATATTAAGTTTCTAAGGAAGAGAGCCTCTAATAGTAATCCATCAACAAGGAAGTAACGAGCACCTAATATAAAGAAGGTGGTGTCGAGCCTCAACGACCATAAGGGTTGTCAATCATATAAGGCAGAGGAGGTATCGAGCCTCAACAACAATAAAGGTTATCGAGTGTCAAAAGCAGAAAATGATGTCAAACCTTTATGACAACTAGGATGTTGACCATCCAGCTAGAGAGAGAAGAGATATCGAGCCTTTAAGGGATATCGAACCACAACAATGGTAAGTATTATCAAGCGTCCACAAGCAAAAGGTGATGTCAAACATTAAAAATGAAGAAACATATCGAGCACACAACAACAAGAAAGTGTCAAGTTTCTGAAAGAAAATATAGATATTAAAAGACTATAGCATATACTATTGTAAAGAATAAAACAAAGGAAGGGTGCCACACCATTGAAAGATGTCGAGTATCTAATCACAAGGGGAAGATACCGAGTCTCTATAGAAAACAAGATTTAGATGTAGTATGTTATTAACCTTTACAACAATAATTATTTTAAAGCACCTTTAAGTAGCAAGCGATATCGAGCATCTACAAGAATGATAGGCTTCAACACTAGCAAGGAATTTCTAGCTTTTACGAATAGCAACGAATGTTGAACCTCAGAAGACATGAAGGATATCAAGGATCTACAATTAAATAGATTGTCGAGTATCTACCATCATAAAGGTTATCAAGTAAATACCACACTATGGGACGTCAAGTATCATCAATCGTGAAGAGTGTTGAACATCTACTATGCAAAGAGATAAAGAGTGATTAGCTAGATGGACATGAGTCAGCCATCCCGCTAGTTGTTACCATTATAAATAGACCTCCACGACCACTTAGAAGGGGACGAATCATTTCCTTCTCTTTTTCTCAATTACAAGTGGTAAATCCTAAATCAATTTGGTGATTTCTAGTGTTGATTGTAACTCATGAAATTTTTGCAAATAAGGACTTGATCATTTAACTTTGCGTAGCCTATTTCCCTTGAATGTGAAAATCTAACTATTATTGAATAATGAATAACATAGGACTTATTTTTGGACTTGGACTTGAATTTGGACTTGCACATTATTGATTTGAACAAGGCCACTCAAGCCCTTGCCGAAATAGTTTACTTTGCATAAAAATTATTATTCCTATTGACATATGAGCAAATGGTTATGATATACGTGAATTGCCTATTTTTTCCATTAATGAACAAGTGATGGACTATCACACATGTATGCAACTCGCCTATTTTACGTGCGGACATATGACTTGAACTTTTGGATAACTTCATGACTATATTAAAGCTCACAGGCAATATTGGGACTATTTTGAATAATATTACCCTATACAACATCCTGGGTGTTGAGCCAAGTTTTGGTTCAATATTTTAGCACTAGAAGAAGGGCTCGAATCTCCAGCTCATCGTTTATTTTCTTTGAAACTCATTATGTAAAAGTTTAGTTTCAGGGAAATGGTGACAACCAAAAAAGTCAATGTTCTAAATAAAGAAGTTGTACAATAGACAACCTTGGAGGATAATGTCACTCCAAACTTCAATTTGGAGAACACGGAGATTAGAGAATCATCAATCCTAGCAAAGCCTACAAGTAGTGAAGCTAAAATTCAAGATTTAGCACAGTGACTTAGGGTTATGCAAGAGTTTCTTAATAATGTTCTCTCTTAGAAATCTTCCAAGACAAAGTTTACCCGAAGAGGGAGAAGAAGTGAAATCTCCAAGGAGAAACTTGGAAGCCTAAGTACTCAAAAACAAAGATAAGAGCAAAAATATCATAGGCCTACAAAGAAAGAAAGGAACCTAAGATGAAGGATTGGCAATGTCTCCAAATCACAAGTGAAAGAAGATAATAAAGCTAAAATGAACCGTAAAAAGGAAAACCAAGAAAGGATAGCAAGAAGGTCTCCCGAGCAATCAAGTAGCTCGATCTCATATAAAGAATATAAGCCTTATGGAGGGGACTATCATGCTGACGAAGCCTGCTTAAAGGACATAGCCAAAATGATAAAGAAATACATGCTTGAACTTAAAGGGAAGAGGACACTTGACCCAAGGATTAATAATAATTTTTGGAAAGCTCCTTTATGGAGAAGATAATGTTCGTTAGAATTACATCCCACATTAAAATCCCTTCACTAAAGTATAATGGAACCACGAATCCTGATGACCATCTGTTGGCTTTTGAAAACCAAGTGAATTTGCATAATGCCTCTAGGGAAGTCCATTGTAGGTTTTTCCCTACAACTTTTCATGGAGAAACTGCCAAATGGTATAGGCATTATCGAGAAAAGACCATCTATCCTTGGAAGCAGTTTTCCTATGAATTCTCGACATAGTTTTGCATATGCATGGATCCTACCATAGATTCCATTGTGCTAGCCAATGTCAAACAAAGACCAGGGAAGTTACTTGGCAAATATCTAAGGGGATTCAATACGAAAGTACCAAAAGTAGAAAATATGACCAATAAGGAGAAGCTGATGGTGGTATGCTCGAGGATACTTGAGGAGACTCCTTTCTGGAAAGAGCTCTATATTCATTGGTTCTGAGACCTTCAAGACTTCCATTTCCAAGCTGATAAATTCATTCACTTGGACGAAATGTATCATGCCAGAAAGAAATCTCAACCAAAGAAAGAGGGAGGAAAATACTATTTCGATCCTCCCAACCAAAAGCCAAAATAGAATGAAAGTAGGAGAGGAAGGTGGAAGGAGATTCCCAAATCCAATTATGTAGACTTGAAAAAACCCATCTCCTACATTTTGCGGTAGCCAAAGATAGTGAGAATTTCCTCACTTCTTTTAAAGCGAGGAACCATCTTGAGCCTAAGAGAGGGGGAGATTATTATGCCTATCACAATGAAAATGGGCATAAGACTGGTAAATGTCATGCCCTGGCAGGTATAATTCAGAATATGATCAGACTAGGATTACTTTAGAAGTTCATTAAGGAAACTAAAAATCTTCCCATCTCGAAGAGAATAATCAGAGACCTTTGAATAGCACTGTTAATTTTGTAGAAAATGATTCCCAACATAACTTTATTCTACCAGCTAATCGCATAGATGTCATTCATGGAGGCCCCTACATTGTCAGGAGTAGCCAACGGGCTAAGAGCGTGTATGTAAGGAAAGCTTCTTCTTCATCCAGGAGAAACCACCATTTAAAAATTGCAAATTCCAACTTCAAATGCATAACTTGACAATAACTCAACAAGAACTTATGGGAATCCATCATCTGCATAATGACCCGTTGACGATAACTGTCAATTTGGACTCTATATGGTGATAAAATATTTGGTAGACACTGAAAGTGCGGTAAATGTCATTTTCAAATACTCATTTGACCAAATGAATATTCCGGAAGGGGAATTAGAACCAAGCCTTGAGCCCACCTTTGGGTTCAACAATAAAGGATTGACTTCGGTAGGGTAGATAAAGCTCTTTGCACAATGGAATTCTACCATACTCTAGAACCTTTGAAACCCTTTTCATAATAATGGACCAACCCTCCTATTATAATGCTTTCTTTATGAGGCATGCTCGAGATGAAATGGATACATTCGTCTCACCCAAATATCTAATAGAAAAATTCTTAACTAAAACTGGTTGGGGAACCCTAAGGAGGGAGCAATTTAGCTCTCAAGGACTATATTTTGCTACGCTCAAGCAATCTAATAAAACTAGCACTTTTTATTACAACTAGATAAAAAGTAAATTTAACAAAACTAAAACTGAGAAGCCCTTGAATGGTAGTTTTTCGAAACTATAATTCAAGGAAAATAAATAGGTAGAGGTAGGTAAGAAGCCTTTGAATGTGATAAAAAGATTCAAGTTCTTCGAGAGAAAAAGAAAACAAAAAGTAGTAAACCAAATGACCAATGAAATAGAGGGTGCGGAAATTATTACCGAATTAGATTGTGGAAGTAAGCAAGATAGAATGAAATATGACGAAGAATTAGAAGAGGTAAGCCTAGATTTTCTTGACCCAACCAAAATAGTAAAAATTGAAAAACAATTGGGCTACAATATCAGAAGAGAGCTTATCCAATTCCTCCAATCTAGTAAAGATTTGTTTGCCTGGTCTCACTCAGACATGGTCAAGATAGATCTAGCAATTATAAGCTATGCTCTAAACATAGATCCAAACATCGTTTTCGTTCGACAAAAGAAAAGGCAGTTTGATAAAATTCGAGCTAGTGCATTAAAGGAAGAAATTAAAAGGTTACTTAAGAATGGGTTCATCAGAGAAGTGCTCTATCCCAAATGGTTGGCTAATCCTGTACTGTTTAAAAATTCCAATGGAAAATGGAGAACGTGCATCAATTATACCGATCTGAATAAGACATAACCCAAGGATTGCTATCCGCTTCCTAGAATAGATAAATTAGTTGATGCCACAAGTGGACTTAAGCTATTATCTTTTATGGGTGCATACTCAGGATATAATCAAATCCCTTTGTTCAAACCAGATGAAGAAAACACAAGTTTTATAACGGATTGGGGAACTTACATCTACAAAGTTATGCCTTTTGGTTTGAAGAATGTAAGGGCTACGTATCGAAGGTTAGTATAGAAAATGTTTAAGGAACAAATCAGATGAAACATGGAAGTGTACATGGATGATATGCTAGTTAAGTCCCAAGAGGAAATCAACCGCTTAAAAGATATTGAGGAAATGTTAAGAGTACTAACGAAGTATAAAATGAAGCTGAATCCGCAAAAATACTCTTTCGAAATAGAATCTGGGAAACTTCTAGGATATATCATCAATGCTCGAGGAATTGAGGCCAACCCCAACCAAATAGAAGAGATTAAGGGCATGGCAGATCCAAAAACAAGTAAAGATGTAATGAGCCTAAATGGATGGGTGACAGCTTTAAATATATTTATCTCGAAAGCCATTGATAAGTGTATTCATTTCTATGACATAATTAAGAAAACGAAGAAAATGAGTGGGGAGAAGATTGCCAACAATCCTTCAATAATTAAAAGACCATCTTGAAAAACCTCCGATCTTATATAGTCCCATAGAAGGAGAAAATTTGTACTTTTAAATGGCAGTCTCCGGACATGCGGTAGGTTAGGTTCTAGAGAAGAAAATAATGCTTAGCATCCTGTGTATCCAAATATAAGTACGAGAAAGTATTGGCTCCTACTTTTCCATCTGTATTGCATCGTGTGTCACCTAAACCTGTTATTTGGTATATTCATTTAAGAGTACCTAAGATAGAAATAAGCAAAGCATAAAACCTCGAGTCTAACAATAGTGTAGCTTAGGCGAAAAGCAAATTTCAAAATAATATGAAATTGATATTGTAAGGAAAAATAGTATGAAAATTCATACCTGACCTGTCACTGCATCCAAAGAGATAACACGTCATAATTATATGTTAATCTACTAACATAATGAAGTGTATAAACATCCTTGGACACCATTGGGTGTCTAGGTGTCTATCTCTTGGATACCTACGTCATGTGACATCCCTAGAGCGACAAACAAATATGGAAAACATAGTGTCCATCAAACAATCCTCACTGTCACTTAATGTGCTTTATATATATACATATATGTGTGTGTGTATGATAACTCGTATGACCATTACCCTACTGAGGATTAATAAAAATCATGATTTTTCTTTGTACCCGAACACCAGCCCATAGGTTACACTAGATCGCTTCCTCGACCTAAGGTATATCGATCCCTTCAATAGTCCAAGGTAGCCGACTAAGTACCCAATGAGTGTGCTCGCAATATCCCTTCTTACGAGTAGACTAGAAAATACTCTGAGTATCAACGATCCTTTCTCACACATATTTGAGCCCTTTCTCGCTCCATCCATTTTCATTCATCGTAGCAAAACCCTTCACTATTCCACTTTCTACAATCATGATTTCTATTCCTCGAACCCATTCTCATGGATCATCATCATGACTCAATCGATCGAGTCGCCATCAGTAGAACAATTCTAGACATCCACATTAGTTGTAGAATCTACACATCAAAGTTCTGAAGCCCTTACATCAAAGCATCATGCCTTCGCATCGTCATTTATCGTCATTCTTCATCACGCCATGATCGTCAAAAATGAATGTCGAATGAATGCACGAAAACTCCCACACGACCACCAAAACATCACGTGCATGTCGCCTAAGACCTTTCTTCAATTTCTCACCACTTGATATGGTTGGTACCAACCACACATGGTCAGCACTGACCCTGTTAATCAGACCAAAACTTGGCCAAAGTAGCCAAATGTCGAAGCATTTTATCTCAACTTGCTCCCATTCCAATCCAAAGCATCCTCTTCCAAAACTCGAAGCATGCGACTGAAAAACACGGGGTGAACATGGTCGATACTGAGCATGTTCCCCATCTCAAAATTTGGCCAACGCCTAGAATTTGTTGCCTGCATCTCCCCAAGCCTAACCCGATGTAATTGTTCCACAAACCCAAAATGAAGACTGCTTTGGCCCAAAGCAATCTACTATCGACCTGATTTCTCCAGTCATATTTTTTGTCTAAGTATAACTTTGATGTCGAAATGATTTTTCCCAGGCCTTACCCAAAGCTTTTCGCTTTAAAACCCAAAGCAATGCTCTTCATGACTTGAAGCACCCAATCATGACCATATTTTGCTCACCATCACCATGATTTCGATGACCATATTTTAAGTTACCAAATCAACTCCAAATGGCTTACAACTTGTTCTGGGTCGCTTTAGTCTTCAAACAACATCATATCCAAGTCGCATCACATTTCGAACACTTTGATGCTCTTTGCACCAACGACCTACCATACTTCTAACTACATAAAAAAATTATAAAACATATCAAAGCAATTCATCCAAAACTTAAACATCATACAACATCCAAGCAATGCATACAATTCATCCAAACACAATTTATAAGCGTTAATTGTCCTAGATCTAATTTTCAATAAAATAGCAACTATGGGTAGTAAATGGAATAAAATATGTCAATATCCAAATCTATCTTTTCAAACATAGTTTTATGGTGTTATTAACATCAAATCTAAGTTTTAAAACATTTTAACAATGAAAATCACTTTAAAATCTATAACTTAACTATATCTACATACATATCATAGTGAGAGAGCAATATCAATCAGCTAACACTAAGTTTACCCAATTATCAGTGCAAATCTGGGTTGAAAAGTGATGGCATGTATTCCAAAGTATGCCAAATAGTAATCCTAAGATTCCCCTTGCTAATCAGTCCTCAGTGATGCGTTTAGGCTAATTAAAGTCTGAAAAAGAAGAGCTTTTTGGTTGAAAACAGTTTAATGGAGGTTTAAATTAGTTTTGGGAAGTGGCGAAATGGTTTAGATCTACCCCATCATCCCCACTTAGGCACAAATTCAAAAATGGGTTGATGGGCTAAATTTTGGGCTTTATTAATTATCCATTATCTAGCTAGCAACTGAGTAAACTTCAAATGGCCGTATCTCCTAAATGGTAATTCCAAATCCTTAATATGACCACTTCACAGAAAGAGAAACCATCATCTTGATCTAATGGCAGTGGTTTGAGACTCTAATTCTACTTCTGTCAAAATTTATAGACTTTACAAGATCGTTTAGGTCAAATTCATCCACTAAAAATTCTAAGGATAGAAAATATCAGCAGTAGACATTTCCTAAAATTACAGAGTTATATGACCTCAAATGAATTTAAAAATGACATTTTACGATCCAGCGATATGTAAAAGACTTGTCATTAAACTCTCCTCTCCTTTATCAATTTTACCCCTGAAAGCCTCAAATTAACTAAGGAAACTATAGCTACCTCGTATGCCTAACAACCATAATCAGTCATCACAAATATCATACACGCAGCCATACAATCAGTAATAGAGATATACATATCCTAGCATGTGAGGTACTAAACTATCTTATATGATATCAAAAGTGAAAGTAAATACGATAAATAGATGTGTTATCCCGCCTTTTGGCAAGGCCGTGACACCAAGAAGTCGACTGGAAACCAAAGATAGTTCTTCCTTAATACCAGTTATATGCTGGTCCACTATGGATGCTGGTAAATTTTTTCCAAGTCCGGATCAAGCTACAATTGATATGACACGACAAGCAAAGCCATGAAAGCCAATGTTCCACATTTCAATCGAAGTTCGTATGCTCAGGATATGATCGATGCAAATCAAGCAATAATCTCGTTCGAATCCATCAAACAATCATCAGATCGTAACCACCCAGGCACATTCCACTTCGTATCCATCAAAGAGAAACCTCTTTCGCATCGATCTTGTTCGAATCCATCAAATGCACATGGATTCGTATCGATCAGGTGAGCACTAGTTCGTATCCATCAAATGCGCATTGCTTCGTATCCATAATGTGAGCACTTGGACGTATCCATCAAGTGCATGCCGCTTCGTATCCATCATGCACACTTCAGTTCGTATCCATCGTATTTGTTTTATTTCATATCCATCAACAAGTCACATTTCGTATCGATCACACCAACTTAACTCGTATCGATCAGTTAACATATCGATACGAGGCATACCATTAAAGAGAGCGATACGAAGAACGCATGCAGTGATTGATACGAAATGCCTTCAAATCATCGATACGAATGAAGCCACGCCTATGGATACAAAGCAATGTATGTGCGAAGCGATATGAAGCAATGTGTACGTGAAGCGATATGAAGCAATGTCTACCTGAAGCGATACGAAGTGAAGTACAGGGGCGATACGAACGGAAAAGCAATGGATGGATACAAAAAGAGTACATTCAAGTGAGAGACTCAATCACTCGGCATAAAAAGTGGATCGATCCAAAAGTTAGCGCCACGTCATCAGGCATCACATATCCAGAAGCGATGCGAACAGATCGATGTGAACAGAAGCGATGCGAACTCAGCAGCCTTCAACAAATTCAAACTTGCATCAATCATAACTCAAAATCTACAAGTCCAAATGCCACCAAATTTTCACAGGAGCTTGCGTGCAACCTCAAGAATATTCATGATCGATCTTGGCTCGATTGGACCAAATCTTAGTCGATATGAATTTCATTCGTATCAGTCACGGATCGGGTCCAAACAACCGGGGATCGATCATGCGGGCCCACCCATGTGGGAGAAGAGATCTTTCGAGATCTGTGCGAGATATTTGCTGCTTACGCCTATAAATAGCAGCCCAGGACCTACTGAAAAGGGGACTTTTGACTTCTCTACGCCGATACTCTGCCGAAATCACTATTGTAATCGAATTTTACCGTTGCAACTCATTGTAACCAGCAAGCAAAAATCAATAAAAGTCAGCCAATTCATAGTGGGCGTAGGCTATACGCTAAACCACTCTAAATCTGTGTGTTTTTGTGTGATTTTCTTGTTTATCGATTGGTGTGTTTGTTAGATCTTCCTCATTTTACATTTAATTTCTTTATTTTATCTCTTCAAACACATCCGAAGAGTGTTGTGCCCAATTTTGGTACAAACACTTTGGTGCTTCCACTGAGAAACCCTAGTTTTTCTCCTGCTCGTTGGATCTACTACCGATATCGGATTACAAGAATCTAAGGAGAAGTTCCAGATTTCAAGTCCAGAAGTTCTTCCATCCTGTTCAGATTTGTACCAAGTCTAGGAGAGAGCTTCGCTATCCACCATGGTCAACACTAGGACTACTTCAACGGCTGCAGATCTAGAAGGATGGGACAGACAGAACCCCACGCAACTTCCTCCTACCAACCAGAATGATGTCGGACCTTCAGATCCGCAAGGCCCTATCACCAGGGAAGAGTTTCAACTGCTAATGCAAGAGCTGATGCAAAGCCATCGGCAATTTACTCAGCAACTCCGTGCCAACGCGGAATTGACCAATCAATTGAATAGTCAAAGACGAAGGAGATCCAGAAGGGATCAGGCTTCCTATTCTTCCACTAAAAGTTCAGCCTCTTCAGACTTTAATCACAGATCCATGCGCCCACGGCTGGATGGAAGCTATACACAGGCTATTGGACATCTGCGCACCTTGAGTCTTGGGCAACCGAGAGTTGGCCTGTCAACTAGCCATCAAACTGGACCCTCCTCCCGAGGAAGTACTGCTCCCTACCACACCACTGACAACCGATCTGCTACCACCGCTACTGAGTTGGGAGTTGATGCCTGAAACAGGACAGATTCGAATCGTCGTCAACCCGATTACACTCTTAAGCCTTACGTTCCTGAAGACATAGAACCATGGAGGCGAGATATGGACCGTCGACCGCGACCGGCCCATCCTCGCATTGTGGAACCCGACTACACCTTGGCTCAGCATGCCCAGAACATCTAGATGCCGGATATCCCGACAATGATCCATCAGATGATCCGCGAAAGTCAGGGCCTTACTAATGACGACTGGGGAATCTCCCGAAGTCATACCCCCTTCACTGATGACATCCTCTACGCTGAACCACCTCGGTGATTCAGGATGCCGACTCTGCCTGTTTATGAAGGGAGCTCGGATCCTAACCAGCATATCTTAAAGTACGAATGGTTAATGAATGCTGCATGAGCCGATGATGTAGTCAGTGCCAAAGTTTCCCGATCTCCCTAGGGGGCATAGCAACCATGTGGTTTACCCATTTATCACCTCGATCTATCTCGTGTTTTGATCAGTTGGCCACAAAGTTTGTTGAACAGTTCTGCATGCATGTCACAAGGCCGAAAGATGTTAACACCTTATCTAGTGTCACACAAGCACCCAGAGAGACACTCAAACGTTATCTGGAGAGTTTCCACGCTGCATGCACTGAGATTAGTAATCCCAATGATAACTCAATTCTAATCGCACTAACTAAGGGGATCGATCCCGATTCTGAATTTGGCAACTGGTTGGCCGGAAAACCTCCTGCGTCATTGGACCGTCTATTCCAAGGTAGCCCAGTTTTTGAGAAGGGAGGAAGCGAAATAGTCTAGTAAAAAGGATGACGTAGGATCTAATGTGGAAGGAATCCAAAGCAATGTTGCTGTTAAAAAAACTGGGGAGAGTTCCGGAAAGGTGCAATTGAATATACAAAATAAGAAGAATCAGTAGAAAGACAATGGGAATCAAAACAGGAAACGGTATCAGAATCGTGGGCCATGATGTAGGGCTCCTATGTTTGACAATTATACTCCTTTGAATACGTCGCTGGAAAATGTCTACTTGCAGCCCTGCAATACTATTCAATATAAGAAACCTGCTCGGAAGCAATCATCAGAAAAACAGATTCAAACGGGGAAGTATTGTAGATTTCACGGTAGCTATGGCCACAATACGAATGAGTGTCGTCATTTACAGGATATAATTGTGAAGTTGATACGAGAGAGAAAGTTGGAGCAGTTTGTGCGGGCGCCGCAGTCTGGAGGAGCCGGCCCATCAAATCAGAACCAAATACCAAATCAGGCAAGACCGGAGGAACCCGCTCGTATCGGCAGGAGGTTGGTGATTAATACTGTCAGTGGTGGTCCTCATCCAGCAGATCGGAGCTAGAGGGAAATGGAGTCGTATGCCAGCTCTGTTAGTCATGCGGGCTTCGAATGTTATAGTAATTTGGATGATGGGGCTCCGGCCAAAAAACAGAAAACGATGACTGACGACATTGTATTCCGGAGCAGGAATGCCGACAGAGTCGAACCCCCAACCATTGATCCACTTGTCATTTCAGCCAAATAGGTCCTTCTTTGATGAAGAGGATCTGGGTAGACAGTGGAAGTTCAGTGAACATATTGTTTAAGAGAGCTTATGACCAGATGAAGGTGGAAGCAAAGGATTTAAAGCCTTGTCAGTCTCGCATTCATGGCTTCAATGGAAGTGCGACTATACCCGCTGGGATGATGGAGCTACTAGTGGAACTAGGAATTGGAGAATGCCAGAGAGTCTGGATATTATAGTTTGTTGTATTGGATATAGACTCGTCGTACAATGCTTTCTTGAGCCGACCAGCCTTAGCTGAGTTCAGGGCTGCCATTGCCCTTTGGTGTTTGACTTTAAAATTCCCTACCGACGATGGAGTTGGAGTCGTTCAGGGAGACCAGGCTGCTGGACGAGCCTATTATGTTGTTGAGCTATGGGAGGCGCAGCGAAAAGAAAAAGGAAAGGGTGTGGAGGAATCTCTCTGCATCCGCTTTGCGGAAAATTGACAGCTAATGCCTAGGCCCGGGCACCCCTACCAATTCCCAAGGGATCTTGACCCGAGAGATACCGAAAGTAAAGACAGTCAAGCTTCCCTGGCCGAGCTGACGATTGATGTTCTGATCAACGATAATGACGATTCTAAAATGATAAAAATTGGTTCTCAGTTAAGCCAACTGATGCAGGAGGAATTGGTTGAATTTCTCCGGGCAAACCTCAACGTGTTTGCCTGGATGCACTCTGACATGCGTGGGATCTCGCCAGACATCGCGAGCCACATAGTGAATATTGACATGCGACATGTCCCGGTCAAGCAAAAAAGGTGTGGTATGGATCAAGAGAGATCTACCGCCCTTAAAGAAGAAGTAGATAAACTCAGGACAAACGGGTTTATTCGAGATGCTTTATATCCAGAGTGGGTGTCCAATTCTGTACTTGTCAGAAAGCCTGACGGGAAATGGAGAACAGGCATTGATTACTTAGACTTGAATAAAGCTTGCCCTAAAGACAGTTTTCCGCTTCCCCGGATCGATCAACTCGTAGACTCAACGGCTGGACAAGAACTCTTATCCTTCATGGATGCGTATTCTGGCTACAATCTGATACCCATGCACTTGCCTGATCAGGAGCATACCAGCTTCGTCACCGATCTGGGACTTTACTGCGACAAAGTCATGCCCTTTGGACTCAAGAACACCGGGGAAACCTACCAACGATTAGTTAATCGAATGTTCGCCAACCAGATCGGAAAAACCATGGAGGTATATGTGGACGACATGCTTGTGAAGTCACGGTTCTCCACTGATCATATCAAGGATCTGGAATCAATGTTCAACATCCTTTGAGAGCACAGAATGAAACTCAACCCGTTGAAATGTCACTTCGGGGTCGCATCTGGAAAATTCCTTGGATTTATCGTCAATGCCCGAGGAATTGAAGCCAATCCCGAGAAGATCTGGGCAATCAGAAATCTTGAGATTCCAAGGACTATAAAGCAGGTTCAGAGCCTCAATGGGAAAGTAGCAGCACTGAGCAGGTTCATTTCAAAATCTACCGACAAATGCATTCCCTTCTTCGATCTAATCAGGAAAGGGAAACGAAATTTTGAATGGACTACAGAATGCGAGGGCACGTTCCGAGCACTGGTTCAACACCTGTCCACACCACCCATTCTGTCAAAGCCTATTGATCATGAGAGATTGTACATCTATTTGGCGGTGTCAAAAAACGCAATCGGTGCTGCCCTAATTCGGGAGGAAGACCGAATACAACGGCCGATCTATTACATTACCAAACGACTAACTGGAGTAGAAAGAAATTATCCAAAGATGGAAAAGTTGGCTTATTGTCTTGTCATTGCCTCGAGGAAGATCTGTCCGTATTTCTAGGCTCATGCTATCACTGTATACACCGACTAACCGTTATGACAGGTCCTTACGCGGCCTGAGATGTTTGGTAGGTAACTCAAGTGGAATATCGAGCTGAGTCAGTTCGACATCACCTACACTCCAAGACGAGCCATTCAAGGACAAGTCCTAGCAGATTTCATCGTTGAATTCACTATCCCGAAGGACTTTCCCGAAACCAGTGAATCTCCTAACTATGTCCGGAAGCTACATACTGATGGTGCATCAAATGACCGCTGCTCAGGCACCGGGGTTGTACTTGAAACTCCTGAAGGCCGATCTATATGCTATGCTTTAAAATTTGATTTTCATGCAACCAACAACGAGGCCAAATATCAAGCCCTACTCGCTGGATAAAGGCTTGCCAGAGATTTGAGAATTATTGCTGTGGAGATTTACTGCAATTAACAATTGGTCGTATGTCAAGTTCGCGGGGAGTACCAAGCCAAAGATCAAAGGCTGGCTGCTTATCTTGCCCGGGTTCAGTAAACATTGGACTAGATCGATTATTATGCCATATATTGCATACCCTGAGAACGCAATCAAAAAGCCGATTCCTTAGCAAAGTTAGCCAGTACATGTGAGGCACATCTAATGGGAATCATTCCCGTAGAGACATTATGTTCCCCTAGCATCGATCAGATGGAAACAGACTGGGTATTTGAAGTCATTCCCGATGAGGAGTCATGGATGACCCCGTTCAGGAACTATCTCGAGCATGGAACTCTGCCGGAGGGTAGGAGTGAAAAAAGACAAGTTCTTTGAAAGGCTTCGCGGTTCACTATTCAAAATGGAGTCATGTATAGAAGGGGGTACTCTGTTCCTTTACTTCGGTGTATCGCCACGATGAAATCAAACGAATATTACATGATGTACATGAAGGAGAATGTGGCAATCACACCAGGGGGCAAACTCTTGCCAAGAAAGTGCTCCGATACGAGTATTATTGGCCAACTGTAAATCGCGATGCATCGGATTATGCCAGAAAATGTGGCAGATGTTAGAAGCATGCTCGGATTCCAAGAGCCCCACCTACCAAAATAACTCAGATGGTTACTCCATGGCCGTTTTCAGTATGGGGCATTGGCATTATTGGTTCTCTACCTCTAGCCAAAGGTGGTGCGAAGTACACCATCGTCGCAGTTGATTACTTTACCAAGTGGGCGGAAGCTGAACCCCTTGCTACAATCACAACAAAGAAAGTGATCAACTTTGTAGTACGCGACATTATCAGTCGATTTGGTCTCCCACATACCATCATCACTGCAATGGAGCCCAATTCGACAGTGTTGAATTTAAGAATTTCTGTCAACGTTTCCACATCCAGAAGAAATTCTCTATAGTTGCACACCCTCAAGCAAATGGATAGGTTTAAGCTATTAATAAAGTTATAAAGTCCATTCTGAAGAAACGACTGGAAAAGGCAGGGGGAAAATGGGTCGATAAACTTCCTATGGCTTTATGGGCTTATCAGACAACCCACAAAACTGCCACCGGCCACACTCCATTCTCTCTTTCCTACGGTTCGGAAGCCGTTATTCCAGTCGAGATGGAAGTACCTTCTCATCGTGTGACATATTATGATCCGAAGATGAATGCTATATTACTTGCCGAATCTCTGGATTTATTGGATGTGAAGCGAGAAGAGGCTGATTTGAGGGCAGCCGCATACCGAAGTCGAGTCGCCCGATTGTACAATGCCAAGGTCCAACCCCGAACCTTCGAACTCGGCGATCTCATCCTTAAGAGAATTTACCCGGTTCCTTCACATATGAAGCCAACATGGGAAGGGTCATAAACCATCGAACGAAAGCTCGGAGACGGCACATTCAAATTATCGACCGTTGATGGTCTTACTCTGCCGAGAGCCTGGAACAGCAAGAGTGTTCGTCACTACTACACATAACATCCTCTATTTATTTATTTAGTCTACTTTTCATTTGCAATTTGTTTATGCATTTCAAAATCTGAATTTGTAATAAAGGCAACTGACTTTGCCGTATTTTCTTATTTTAGTAATAAAATGCAATCTTTTCGAGCCAGAGCAGTGATTTCTAAATGCGTCATACGATCATCACAATGCATGGAGAGCTAAGTTCCATCTTACGGTGGGACTTATTCAAATAGGGAGTGATTGTGATATGACCGATCACTCGCTAAGTGAAACCCGAGCTCGGGGGCAAGTCATCACACTAAAGCCAAAAAAGGATTAATACACGACAATCCTCTAACTAACTTCAGATTCCCAGAGTGTGAACTGGAGTATAAACTTGCAAATGCGAGCTCGAAGAATGTGGATACGTCCACCTAATGACTTCGCTCGTGTTTAAACCAAGTTCGAGGAGGATGGACCCGTTCATCTAACGACCTCGCTTGTTAACTCAGGGTGGATGTGTGTAATGATCCAAGATTTTAGGAATTTATTTTGAAAATATAAATAAGTTTAAAATAATTTTTAAAACTAATTTTGAAAAGGAATTGATATGGCTTGATATGGTGTAGCTATATGTGTACATGTGTGCACAGGAAATACACATGAATAGAAGCTTAATTCCTGGTTGATATGAATGAACATATGTTGATGTGTATGGAATATATATATATATACAGATAAATAGATTAAATCCTTAAAAGCTATATGTATAAATATATATGGATGCTACTAGTTGTATTTGAGTGTATATGTGCATATGTGTTCAGTAAAAATAATGTATAGACATATATATGTATTAATTATTTCTGTAAGACATATATATATATATATATATACATATATGTATGCTAATCAAACACAAGTGTTCAAATCAGTAAAATAAATATACACAAATGTATTTTAACTATAGGCAGAAAGAAAGAATGAAGATATAAAAGGAGCAATCCTTTTATAAATAAATAAGGGAAGCACATGCTATTTAAGTGAAAGCTAAAAATAGAAAAGTAAGATAAACTAGTGATATGTTTTGTATAGGCAGAATTAGGAAAAACCCTTGGCATATATATATGATAAAATAATGGAAATCAAGTCACACCTTTAGCATGATATTAGATAAGAGAAAAAGCATTTTCTGGAAAAGCAAAATTTCTGAAAATAACCAAAATGATAAAACCTCTTTTCTCTCCACAAACTTGAGCCGGGGAGGGTAGGATTTTGGGTTTAAACTAAATACAAATGACATGATTTTGGGTGGGAAAAAATTACTTTAGCTAACACCTTAAACCCTAGAAGAACCCTACATAAATAAGCAGTGATAAGAGGGACCTTCTCTTCTTCCCGGATAGCTTTTGGAAAAAAATATCATATATATATAAGACAAGTGAAGAAAAGGATTTGGGGGTAAAGGTAGAAGCTTATCAATCAACTAAGAAGTGAAGGAGAGCTAGGTGAGAAAACTCACTCAAAAATCTAAGGCACTAAGTCCTAATGAAGGCAGCCAGTTTATAAGTTGATCTTTCTTGAAATGTATTTTTATATGTGGTTATCTTTCTTTGATTTCTAAGATGAAAATGCTTTGATCTTTAGTTTGGTTGTTCTGCTTGATCTATTATGTGAAAGTTCTAAGTATTATTAGTAAATATGTTTTTATAAATCCAGATCTCTCTGATATGTTAATATTAGAAGAAGAAAAATGAATACCCAGAGAATCAAATGATGAATATAGGCAAGTAGTGTTGGTTCTGGCATAACCCAGAGAATAAAAACATGTTGAGCTGCAATATACTTGTGTATAGGTGTTGAGGCTTAAGACAAAAAGGAATTAGGGGTGCAATAGGTTTGCTTATGTGCTGATGCTCCTAATTCAATGAAAAAAATATAAATAGCCATATACATAGCAAATAAATTTGTGATTCAGTGAAACTTGGTCATTTTGAGTTTAACTTAAGCACAGATGTTTGCAAGATGAAAAACTCTCTCAAAAGCCATAAGCCAATGTTAGTTGCCTATACCCCTTTTAAAATGCAAGTATATATATATATATATATATATATATATATATATATATATATATGTATATATATATATGTAGAATCTTATTTATTAGACACCTATGTTTAATTGCCTACTTGTCTTTGTTTGGTTATGAATGATATGAAATGCCATGACATGGATGTTTGTTTTAGTGAAATGATTCACTGAATGGTTTAGTCATGAAAAATCAAAAGAGTTATTATCAACTTAAAACTAATTAGGAAATGGGGTCAAGAGCACTGTAGGAATGACTTGTGTTCTTGAGCAATACAAGTTGACACATGGCTTGTTTAAGTCCTGAGATCTTTGTGTAATGGAGTGAATTAGTCCATTACAATATGTCCATTGATTCATATGATTGCAGATGAGACCAAGATAGATAAATATATCAATGTAAGAAAATTTGATATAAGGAGGAACTAGTGTTTTCCTAGATGAAATCTGAGTAGGGAATAATTGATTTAATTCATTTTGGTGATTTCCCTGTTTTGTATGGATGCTTATTTGATTTATGGCTGATTTGTATGAATGTGTGCCTGTTTCACATCTTTATAAGGTTTCTGTAAAGAAAGATTTAAGTGTGCACATGCACACTGACACAGAACGTGCACACTATGACTTACTTGTTTTCTAAAGGCAAAATATACTGATTTATATATGTTTCAACTTTAACTAGATTTACCAATTGTTTTATTGGATTTTCTCATACCAGACATGTGTCTGACCCTAGTGTGCTAATGGCATATGGGGTGTCTCATTTAATATGGGGCAGTTTCAAATGCTTTTTCAGGAACTGCAGCAACTAAGTAGGAGTAGGAGCAAGGCTTTGAGAAGAAGATTATAACATGCTAAAATTAGTTAGATAAGAGCTTAAAAGATGAAATATGCATGTATTGATATTTCTAAATTATCACTTGTATTAAGTACTGAATGATGGATGGATATTTTGCTAAGTATTATGCTAAGAAATTGACTTGTAATTGGAGTTTATAAATTTGGATATTATCTGAAAAGTTGAAGAAGTTAACCTATGATTTTGTATGTAAATCTGAGCAAGAATACTATGATAAATAGGATGGGTATATTTTATAAATGTATTAGTCAATCTTGAGTCTTTGAAAAGTATTAAGTATTGGAAATCTGGATAGTTGAGTCTCAATAAACAATATGGTTTATTCTTTCATCATGACATTTGCATACAAGAGTTTAAAGGCATAGGGAAAATGTATTATGTGTCTGCATGTTTTCATAATGCAATTTGTACTATGCAAATGTTTTATACCTCAATCAATGAATAAAGGAAGAATCTGTATCTATAGGATTTGAAAGCCATGTACATGATAGTTTGTATATATGCATGTTTATCAGTTACCTTTGTATTTTAACATGAATCTGAACTCCTTTTACTAAAGCTTGGTTAAAATGCATTTTAAAGCCCTATGGCTTATATCAGAACAAGGAGTCTGGTTTGTAGCAAATCATCTTACCATTAAAACCATGTTTTGGATCCTCAGGGTCTCAGGAAACTCATTCATGATTACATTTCATTTAGCATAGCATCATGACATCAAAGAATTAAGCTTTAGGAACATGATATCTCACTTAAAAATATTCCAGAAAAGAGTTTGTATCTAAGGCAGATTATATAGAAAATCAAACATAGAAAATGATATAAACTTATATCATTTTCAGGACATAAGCACCACACCAAACATTTATATGTGATCATAACACAATTTCCTTGTTTCTAGGAATTACCCTTCATAGAGAATCCAGCAAGAAATCAAGAGTTAAAATCTTACAAATATATATATGGATGGAATTTTGTTGTATGAATTAAATTGAACTATAGGGGGATTTATTAAATTTAACCAATCAAATTATCCTCTTGTTTACCACAACTCTGATTTAAACAAGAGGGACACATGCATCCTCATATGTATGTGCATATCTTTATGAATACACTGATATATTTATATTGGTAGAAATTTTGATCCTGGATAAATTGTTTATTTGATGAAAGAAAAATTGACTCTAGGCTTCATAAATATATATATATATATATATATGATATTAAATATATGTATATATCTCTATGTAAAAAAAAATCCTTACAAATTAAGGTATAAAAAGAGAGGGACATTTCATTTGGTATCAGAGCAAATGGTTGCATTGATTGTTGAGTACTATAGAAATATATTATGTCTGTTTGTTTTGGATGAAAATAATTTAGATAGGAAAATATTAACTATAGAAAATACTCACAGTATACTAATACCATTTGCCCATTACTTAGCTAGCAACCCATGGTAGGAAGGGGATCACATCATGCAGGAACAAGTGCACCACAAATGCTTGATATGCAAGAGTTTGTAAGGGTTTTAAGGGATGGAATTGGGAATAGGCCTGAGAATCAACATGAGGAACTTTCAAAACTATTAAAGGCTTATACAAACTTGGGAGGTAAGAATTTTGAAGGGACTGAGAATGTGATGGAAATTCAAGCATGGTTGAGAACATTAGATAGGATTTTCAATGACATGCAGCTTGATGATCAAAGGAAGAGGCAAGTGGCTTCAAGACAGCTGAAAGGAGTAGCTTTAAGCTGGTGGGAAGTAATCATTACAGGGAGAAATGAGAATGAAATCACTTGGAATCAATTCAAGGAGATGTTGGAGGCAAGATTTGTACCAGCATCAGCTAAGACCACTTTACTCGAAGAATTTATTAGACTCAGGCAAGGAACTCTGAATGTCACTGAATACACTCAAAAGTTTGAGGGGTTATCCAAATATGGAGCAATGCTAGTGGCAGATGAAGCATCCAAAAATGATAGGTACATTAAAGGTTTGAACCCAGGACTTAGCAGAGCCATGTTACCTTATGCTGACAGGACTTTTGATCAAGTAATAGACTTGGCTTTGAAATTGGAGCAGCATGACAAGGAGAGGGAGAAGTTTAGAAATTTTAGGAATAATAACACTAATAAGGGTAAGGGGAGATATCACCCTTATGATAAGAAGAAAGAAGAGGCCAGTAACAAAGGCACTGGAGATACCAAAGCTAAGGAAACCAAGAAGAAAATTGTGTGTCACCACTGTGGTAAGGAAGGACACATCAAACCAAAATTTCCAGAATTAAAAGGAGGAGCTTTCAAGTGCTATCTATGCGGGAAAGAGGGGCATATGAAGAGAAATTGTCCTAAGTGTAAACAGCATGGAAAATTGGCAAATTTGGAAGGCAAAGGCAAATCCACAGTAGAAATTAATGCTAAAAATCACAGTCAAGTGGAAGGTACACTATTTATTTGTACCATACCCATAGCAGTAGTATATGATACTGGGGCAACTCACTCTTTGATTTCTTATGAACTAGTTAAAATGCTAAAATTGAATTGCATATTGGTTGAAACTCCATTGCTTATCCAAAGTCCACTGGGGATTTCTAGTGTTTTTAATATGATTTGTGTGGATGTGGAATTAAACATAGGAGGAGATACTTTTATTTCCAATTTATATGTTTTAAACTACCCAAATATAGGTGTTATATTGGGGGTAGACTGGTTAAGGCAATTTAAAGCCATAATTAACTTAGATTCATCCACCATATCATTGCAAAACTTTAGAGGCCATAGAATCACAATTTTGTGTGAAGTAGCTAAGGGAAGGAAATTGTATCATTTAATTGACTTGGAAAAAGATTTCAGTGAACTTACTATTGAAGAATTCCCATAGTCAATGAATACTTGGATGTGTTTGGGGAGGTTAAGGGTGTTCCATACCATAGACCAGTAGAGTTTCAAATCAATCTCATGCCAGGAGCAAGCCCAATAATTAAGAAGCCTACCAGAATGGGGCCAAGTGAGTTAAAAGAATTGAAAAATCAGTTAGAGGAATTAGAAAGTAAAGGGTTTATAAGGCCAAGTAACTCATGCTGGGGTGCTCCAGTAGTGTTTGTAAGGAAACAGGATGGTACTTTGAGGATGTGTATAGATTACAGAGAACTAAATAAGGTCACCATCAAAAATAAATACCTATTGCCTAGGATAGATGATCCCTTTGATCAACTCAGTGAAGCTAAGATATTTTCTAGATTAGACTTAGCATCAGGGTTTTATCAGATGAAGGTTGAAGACTCAAGTGTTAAGTGCACTGCATTTAATACTAGATATGGTCTATATGAGTTTATGGTTATGCCATTTGGGTTGACAAATGCCCCCTTATACTTTGTAGATTTAATGAATAGAACCTTTAGAGATTATTTAGACAAATTTGTGCTGATTTTTATTGATGACATTTTAATTTTTTCCAAAACAGTGGAAGAACATAAAAGTCATTTGCATCTGGTTTTGTCTAGATTGAGGGAAAAAGATTTAAAGGCAAAATTTTCAAAATGTGCATTTTGGAAAGAGGAAGCACATTTCCTTGGCCATGTCATTTCTGCCAAAGGAATTTCTGTGAACCCCAATAAAGTAATAGCTATTCAAGCATGGAAGAGGCCTAGCATAGTGAGTGAAGTAAGATCATTTATGGGGATGGCAGGATATTATAGGAGATTTATAAAAGATTTTTCAAAAATAGCATCACCACTTACCAATTTAACTAAAAAGAATCAGGCCTTTGTGTGGACTGAAAAACATGAACAAGCTTTTATCAAGATAAAGGAAGCCTTAGTTAATGCACCAGTGTTGAGAGTACCTGAAGGAAATGAGGGATTAATTGTGTAACAACCCGCATATTTATCGATTTTATATTTAAATATTTTATTTAAATATTTTATCGTTAATCGGATTTTGGTCCGAAAAGCTACTTTTTGTATACGGTAAAATTAGGACTCGAGACCACCCCCATTGAGTTCAAAATGACGTTTGCGATCATTTAAGTATAAACTTTAATATGTTTGGAGTTAGTGGAATTTTCGCCACTTTTTAGCTTAAGGCTTTGGTTTGGGCTGAACCACTTACTAACTCAGCCCAACCCCCTCCTTCTCTTCATAACTTCATTTCTAATTGCTTAAACATTGAAGCTTCATCAAAAATGGAGGAGGAAAGGGAAATTAAAACTCCAAGCTCAAGTTCTCTTGCTAATCCATCATTCAACTCCAAATTCAAAGTGAAGACATTGGATTCAAGCTTCTTCCATTGCTTTTAAGCTTCTCCATCATCAATTTCTTGAAAAGGTGAGATTTTTATCTCACACTCTTGCCTATAACTGTCTTGGATTGTTGGGAACGATTCCCTATCAATTTTGCATGTGCATTTGCACTTGGTTTGGATTAGATTGGCGAAAAACTCCAATTCTTAGTTTTTTTGGTGAATTCCTGGGCTTAGGTCGTTCTGCCTTGTTAGCTCGCTCGCGTGGAGAAGTCTCTGCCTGCTTATAGCTCGCTCTGGGCCTTAGGTCGCTCGGCGTAAGGTTGTAACCCCTAGGTCGTTCGCATGAGTTAGGTCGTTCGGCAGATAGCACGTTCCACACTGGGTCGTTCACCACTTTAGGTCGCGACCGATTTAGGTCGTTAACCACGTTATGTCGCTATCCCTTGGTCGCACCTCCATTAGGTCGCGTACTCCTTAGGTCGCGTACCCCTTGTGTCGCACCACCTTGGCCTCATATCCACTCTGTTAGGTCGCTCGATCTGTCTTCCGTTTAGGTCGCTCGCCTAGTTAGGTCGTTCGGACATTATAGGTCATTTACCCCTAAGTCGCTCGGCCATTAGGTCGTTCCACTACTTGGGTCGCACCCTTTTTGGTCGGCCATGCTAGCTTGGTACTAGCTCGTTTCACCTAGGTCGCTCACCATGCTATACTTAGGTCGTTTGACCTATTCTACTTTAAGTCGCAACCCACTAGGTCGTTCGACCTGTTTTCCCTCTTAGGTCGCTTGACCCTATTTCCTTTAGGTCGCATGACCTCTTACATCGCTCGACCACTTGGTCGTAACACGTTAGGTCGCACGGCCTTGTTAAGACGTTTGGTCGCTCGTCTTTTATACTTAGGTCGTTTGACCTGTATTTTGTTAGGTCGCTCGGCATGCTTGGTCGCACCATCTACTTCTACTTTGATGCATTTTGAGCGGATTTCCTTGGATTTCATTCACGTCTTCGAATGTGAATTTTTGTGACCGATTGTTTCTACAAACCAATTTTGTGACTTGTTACTCCAAAAATATGAAGGTTTCAATACTAGTAGTAAATATCAAAACTCTTTCATCAAAGCGATTTCAACACTATTTTATTACAAAGCTCTTTTACTAAACCGTTTTCCAATCTATTAGTATATACAAACCTTTACTTCACTCGGATGAGAAATCTAATTAAACGGCTTAGTAAAACAGGTGGTATGAAACGCTTGCGTTCACTTTGTCGGTTAATTCTTGGACTTGTTCGACTGAACCTTTTGTGACAATTTTCAAGTGAAGATCTACAGTTTGTTCGTAAATATTTAAGTTAAGCAAGTGGTTATGGGACATGAAGCTAAACTCATATATTTACTAGCGTGGTGTGATCGACACTTCTTGATGATTATGATGATCATTTTTGTGATTTAGACTAGCAATTGTGCGATGTCTCTTTGTCTACGAGGGAGACTAAACCCCGTTTGTGTGATGTTTCTACATCACATATGTGGGGTAGCGCCCCACGGTCTTCGGGCCATTCTTGTGGAGCTTCGGCTCAAAACTAATGGTTAGCTACCATGAGATAGCGTCTCGTCTTGTGTTACACGTGTTGGTGAGTTTTCATACTCCCGTTTTGTGATAGGCCTTCCCCCCTTCTTGTGAATTCTGGATTTCTTGTGATGATTTCTGGAATTTTGTGCTTCACCAATTTTTGTGATTTCTATTGATAAGTTTTATCAATTTTTGTGCATTGGTGAATTTGTGTGTCATTGACTTGTTATGAATACAAGTTTAGGGTATGATACCCCATTTTATCTTTGAGAAGATTCTTGTGATGTTGATTAATCTCATGTTGATTTTCAATTACATACTTATAGTAGTATGCCATTATGGTTATTACATGTTCATGCCATGTCTTTTATATTGTACCATATCATCTGATATTTATAGCTAGACTGATCCGTTTATTATTTTCTTATAAATAATACTCGGGTCAGACCGAGATGTTACAGGTGCTTCTGCTTGACTTCTCTTCTGGGATTACTCTGTCTTTTGGCTAACTACTTAGATTAGTAGTTTTTGTTGATACATTTGAGATATAGACTCCGTGATGTATACTTATCCATTTGTGTAGCTTGTAGCTATTCTTTTGTATTATCGTGGATCTTTGAGACCACTACTCTGATGTACACTTTCATGTGTTATATATTCATATCTTTTTCCGCCATTGTGATATGAATGTCTGTGACTGATTTGTGTTATGTTTATTTCTATGCTTGTTTCCGAAGATTATATATATAGCCACTGTGTGATAGCTTTGCGTTTGTATCGGTATGTCGGATTTCCTCCTTAAATGAAATGCATGTTATACTATCTGACATATCGGGGTCGAACAAAGAAATTACACGGATGGTCGCTCCTCAACAGCCTTATTCTCCATGCTAGTTGACAACACTACACCGTAGTGTTCTTGGTTAGCATGGGTATAGAGGTGGGGCGTCACAAATTGTGTATACTGATGCAAGTGGCTATGGCCCAGGGGCTGTGTTGATGCAGCAAGACCAAGTGATAGCCTATGCATCCAGACAATTAAAACCACATGAAACTAGATATGCAACCCATGATCTTGAGCTAGCAGCAGTGGTGTATGCACTGAAACTTTGGAGACATTATTTGTTAGGTGCCAAATTTAATTTGTACACAGATCATAAGGCATTGAAATATCTCTTCTCACAAATAGATTTAAACATGAGGCAACATAGATGGGTGGAGTTCTTAGCTGCCTATGATCTAGACATACTCTATACACCAGGTAAAGCAAACAAAGTTGCAGATGCCTTAAGTAGACAACATGTTAAGATAGCTATGTTGATGATGGAAGAATTTAAAGATTTGTCTATACTCACTGACTTAGAAATTGAAGCAAGTAGTAAGGTACAAATGGTACCAGTTGAAGGAGATAAGAGTAAAGGAAAATTGAGTTTAATGTCTCTGTAATCAGATTTAATTTTGAAGGTAGGGAAAATGCAAGAACAAGACACAAACTTATTGGAGAAGAAAATTCTCATATCAAAAGGGGAAGAAGTGACAAATTACCATATTGATAAAAATGGTTATTTAAGAAACCAGGATAGAATATGTGTTCCAGAAAACATGGAGTTGAAGGAGGAAATATTGAACGAATATCATAGGAGTAAGTACTCCATACACCCAGGTAGTACAAAGATGTATCAAAATTTAAAAAGAAATTTTTGGTGGAAGGGAATGAAGTCAGATGTAGCGAAATATATTGCAAGATGTATGACTTGCCAACAAGTCAAGGAAGAAACACAAAAGCCATCAGGGTTGTTACAAGCTCTTAGCATACCACAGTGGAAACGGGAAGATATATCTATGGATTTCATAGATGGACAGCCTAGATCTAAAAGAGGAAACACAAGTATATGGGTGATGGTAGATAGGCTAACTAAAGTGGCACATTTCATTCCATTCAAATCAGAAAGGAATGCACCAAAAATAGCTCAAATATTTATGAAGGAGGTGGTACGGTTACATGGCATTCCCAAAACTATTGTGAGTGATAGGGATACCATCTTCACATCAAGGTTCTGGAAAAGTTTTCAAGAAGCCATGGGAAGTGAATTATGCTTAAGCACTGCCTACCATCCACAATCAGATGGGCAGACTGAGGTGGTGAATAAAGTTTTAGAGGACTTGTTAAGGGCGTGTATACTGGATTTTGGAGGTAACTGGGAAGATTATCTCCATTTAGCTGAGTTTACATACAATAACAACTATCAAAGCACCATAGGGATGGCTCCATTTGAAGCCTTATATGGCAAGCCATGTTTATCACCTGTATGTTGGGTAGAAACAGGAGAAAGAGCTATTTTAGGGCCTGTGTAAAGACCCAAAAGTTGGCCTTCGAAAATCGGCACCCGTACTTCACTTGTACTCAAAATGCCGTAGATTCAAATGCCAAATCTGGTTCTCCGGAGCTTATGACACAGTTAAGTAAATAACACAGCGGAAGAAAAGAATAATACATTGATATACAATATCTGATACAACAGAGGGATACAATGAATATCAATATACATCAGAGATGATACAACAAATAGCAGCGGAAAAGAAAAGATAACAACAGCAGCGGAACAATATCAATAGAAATGATAACTCCAAAATGATCTTCAGACAAGAATGAATCCACAACTCCAAGATAAGCAACTCCGATGAATGAACTAGCTCCAGATAATCTACTAAACCTGAATATCTGAAAAACCCAACTCTACACTGCCCGTGTGGAAAATGGTGGGCACCCAGAGTTTAGGAAGGGAACAATAAACTCCGGATCAGTCATGGGACTGGTGTGAGCAACAAAAACAGTTTATCTTTAAACAAACACAAAAGGTTTTAAACATTGAAATCCGCAATGCTTTTGGAAAATGAAACTACCATAAGACCTCCCGCCACACACACAATGCAAACGCAGAATTGGAGGAGATTTCTTCTTATGATAGTCAAAAATGCTTACTACGCAAATCATTGGATTATTATTATTAGTGCATAGTGGAAAACAATTTGAAAGTATGATATTAATCTTAGCCAGCATACGACCAGTATCGTATGCCTACTATAGCTACCATCTAAACAGTGGTGACCACCGTACGTAAATGGCAGGTTCTACAACTAAAACCGTACAAGTTCCGTATTGGAGAAATGGATTTCCAACAAATGGTCAGGCTAAGGAACTTCCTTCCGCCGCATGGGATCGCCTCTGGCGGGACGCCCCGAGAGACAAACTGCTCTCTGCAAAACAAGGCCGGGTTACCCCTGTAACAGGTAACTCACGAATATGCCACCCCCCGGTCCTTTGGGACCTTTATCCGAGGCGCCTCTAAACCAACATCACACATAATAAAGTGTATCCACATGAGTAAGTATCTGGGCTCCATACCATGATACCACCCTTTTCCAGAAGGAAATGACATACCCTAAAGGGCGCGACCCTCATAACCTTGCCGCAACGATCCTGTTTCGACCATTTCCGGGTTGTGAGGCCCTGATGAAGTCTCGTCCACAAAGCTACGCTTTGTCACAAAGCCATGCTTTGGGTCAACAGATGATCAACCTATGATCACAAAGATAAATGATCAAACAAATGATCATATCACAAATGATCAAACACTGATCATCACACAGCAACACTCAGCATGCCACATTACCAAATTGGGATATATCGCTGATAAATTTCAACTACATAACCTCTGAGCTCGTACGTCTCAGAGAAGGGTGTTAAGCTAAGAGAATAAATTCTCTGCCACCAAACAGATATGTATTTGAAAGAAATCGGCTTTATATCTCAAAGTGTAATGTCAGACATACAATCCATACAAGTCTGTTCCGGGTTCGAACAGAACCGAAGGCACTTCTCACGAAGCCCTTGCAATTCCGGATAATTTCCAATCACGTCCGGACTTCCTGTCACTAAGGATGATAAAACCTCTATATCGGGGATCAGCCGATGCAGAGTAACTCGACGGTAATCCTTCCGTTTTAAAAAATATCCGGTCTTCAACACCGGTCTTCAAATGCTATCCATATACGACGTATCACATATTCGGAATGGGTTATACGACCCAAAGGTCCTCTCCCGGCTAAACCGAATAGTGAGCGTAATATTTAAAAACATATGGATATGGGATTTCAATCAAGTCACAACTTAAACCCAAACTTCCTTTTCAAATGGTTTAACAAATTACCATTTCAAATATTTAAACAAAAAGATTCAATCTTTACGGTTTAAACAGTTTCCACACTTTAATCTTTTAAACAAAAGATTCATTCACAGATTTTCCAAATTAATTTCCATTTCAATTTGATTAACTCGTTAAATCTTTAAATCAAGATTTAACTTATAGCTTTCAAAACAATCCCATTTCAAATGATTTAAACCAATCATTATTTTAAATTTGTTAAAGATAACAGATTCAAATCATAGCTTTTCAAAACAATTCATTCATAACTTGGAAAACCATTTTTCAATTCAATATTGAAATTCCTTTAACTAAATTAGAATTTCATTACTTATATGAAAGCTTTTATCATTTAAAAACAAACAGTTTCATTTCAGAAAATCTGATTCATTCATACGAGTGGAAATCCTTGGGTTAAATTCAAATTCTCAAAATTATACTTTTAAATTGGTTCAATTTTATATAAACACATTTATAACATTTTCAATCCCTAGTTTCAAATCATAGGATTCAACTTCCAACTTGAATTCAAATTTAAATCAAATTATTTAAATTTTCAAAACTCGATTAAGTTATTCAAAATAACTTTTATCTTTGAAATTCTATTTCAAAAGCTTTTCACTTTAAACCCAAATTTCAAATTTCAAAATCAATTGAAATTAAAATTTCAATTTCAAAAATATTAAATTTAAATTATCTGTGACTTAACCGATTTCCACGTGAAATCCATATTTGTGTGTGTAAAAGTGTGGTCCAGGGGTTTCACACGCAATAGTGCAACATCAATCATCACAGATATATCGATAAGCGGTATAACCCATAACGCTTATCTTCATTCACAGATTTATAGATAAAGTAAATTTATCAGTCACAGGGTTCATCATTACAATTCGAGGTGGGTTTCGGATAACCAACTGGAATCCGACTCCCTGTCGCATCGAAATTCAAATGCCGTTTTACGGGTCAAGGTTTGCATATTCATATAACAATATATACATCACAGATAAGTAAATTACAGATCACAACATAAATCAGGGTATATCACAAAGCATCATATATCAGGGATATCAAACAATTCAGCATTCAATAGAATTTAAACATTCATAAGTAAGATCAAGCATTTTATAATCATTTATAAACAGGATTAATTAATCATTTAATCCTAATTAATTCAATTAATTTCCAGTTAAATGAATTTATTATCAAATTCTGATTGATTAATTACAAATCATTAATTACCAATTTATCTAATGATTTTCTTAAATAAATTAACTTGAATTAATCAAAATATCTTAATTGATTACAATAAGTGATTAATCCTTAATTACTTTCATTATTGATTAAACTAAAATGTTGATTACCCTTTTTATTACCAATTGATTACTTAATAAATCCTTAATTATCAATTAATTTGTTACTTATTCATAAATTAATTACTTAAGTTAATTTCCATTTATTTACTAATTAACTTTAGGTAATTGATCAAAATCTTAAGTTTATAATTATTAATCATTACTTACAAATTTATTTAAATTTAAATTATCTATTTAAAATACCAGTACAACTTAATCTATTACTTACTTAACTTATACTTTAAAACAATTTGATTAATATTAAACCTTATGTAACAAAATACTTAAAAGGAAAACTAGGCTAATTCTTTATAAAATGGACCGAGTCAAACACCCTGTTTCTCGAGTAGCAACCCGAGTATCACTTCGAGTTAAACACCCTATTCCCCGAGTCACCCTCCCTGTACACAACATCATCTTCTCCTTCTTCTTTTTTTCCCATTTATTTGTTCCAGCAAGTTTAAGTTTTAACTAGGTAAATATAGAATCAGGTATCTTGCATTCGAACTCGACAAAAACCCGAAGCAACTTCCAAATTTTCTCGAGCAAAAGCACGTAACGACCCAAACTTGCTTCTTCTTCCACAACCTTCCAAACTCAGATAACATACGTACACGCATGCACGTGCACGTCGCTGCCGCCCTCCTCCAGTCGACTCCAGATCATCGAGCAAGTCGACGACCACCTCTACACCAAAATCCAACACCTCGAACATCGAAACCAATTCGAAATCAAGATCGAGCCTACAGATCGAAACTCGAACCCATCCTCACTTCGACAAGATCACCTCGCCAAGCAAACCTCGACCATCAGCGATCACACGCCTCCGCCCATACCTTCGCTCACGCCTCTAGCACCTCCCTAACAAATCTGTCCCTGCTCGATCCACAGTCGAGTTCGAACGAACTCAAAACCCCACACGCAAACACACAGGCTCTAAAACCCTACTTTTGATTCAAACCCAAAATCTTTGCATTCGAAAATTATTTTAGCATTTTTCCCACGATCCCATACGTGCCAGCTTCCTTCACCCTGAATTTCATCGCCCAGAACGACGTGGCTCACCAGAGATTGGCCGAAGTACGTTTGTCGTTCATCTTACAATTTCTCTTGAAATCCGAGTTTAAAAATCGTGATTTTAATTTTAAAATTCATAGATTTTGATAACAAACCAGTTTATATACTTGAAAACACAAATTTTTCAAGTCGAGATTTTTGATATAGTTTTAAATTTTTACTGTGTTTCTAAATTTCCAGAAAATTTATAAACGAGCATACTCAACTGTTCTTAGATTTTAGTTTATGTTGAATAAACATAACTCGTTCAAATACTAGAGGTTATCAGATAATCATAAAAGAAAACCAGAGTTTTCTTGGATTTTTATTTTTATTTTATTTGAAAACTGTAACTTGAGATCAAAGATATATCTCTATACACAGATATATATAACCACACATGCATATCATAATACACAGCAAACCCAAAGATTAACACAGGCAGATCATATACGTCAACTTAAAGAGTTTATAAAAGTGGTTTACTCACTATATTGTTTCCAGAGGGGATGAAACAGAGTTTAAAAAGAGGTTACTCACAGAACAATACAGTTCAATGCATTCTTCACAATAATTTGAAGTATTCATCACACATATAAACAGATTTCAATATTAAAAAGGTAGTTTGCTCACATGTATGAAGAGCAGAGAATACAGGGAAACTTGTTGAACTTTGATTTTGTTTTGATGTTTGAGATGATCTGATACTTGAATTCGAATTTGTTGTTGTTTAAGGCTTTGAACTCCTTTGTTTTCCAGATGAAACTTGTATACTTTTAATTCTTTTAATATCTGCCTGATTTCTTGTTTCCTTTTACACAGCAACATACTTGCTATTTTTATTTTTTTCTGGTCTTGCTCATTTTTGTTGAACGAATGAAAGTGAGGTTTGTGGATGTATACAAAGAGATGAGCAGGTTTTAGATAGTACTGAGCATCATTCCTTTGTATAATTATTTTATACAAGTTTTGTACTTGTGTATGGGTGAGATAGAGAGCATTAAATGAAAGTATGTATTTGCATCTTGCCTTACGTTACTTTACTCGGCTGAGGTAACAAGTTTGGGGGCTGCATTTATGAGCTTGTACAATTTCACATATAATTATCTACATACTTATGTTATTTTATTATGTATGTATAGTTTGTATATTTGTTTGTTTGAATGTATACTTGCATTTCGGCTGATAGAGATATTTGTTATGGTGGGTGAAGATGATTCATGTACTTTAGAAATGTTTTGTTTGTACTTCATTTGATTGTTTCATATTGTAAGTGTTGTTTGATATTTCCTTTTGTACTTTGTTTATATTTTCTTTTGTTTTTACTTTATCATTATTTACTTAATATTTATTGTCTTATATTTATTTTATAAACTCAAACCATCTTTAACCATCAATTCAAATATATATATTAAATTTGCTCGTATATACCTAAATATATATATATATATACATTCAATATACACACATATACTCACATATACACTATTTACAATATTTTAATCTCAAATGATTTATTCAGAATATACTTGGATATCGGGGAAACTCGCAATAAATAAATCAATAAATTTCACTTTAAACCATTTGTTTTACTATTTTTATTCAGAATGAAATAAATTAACAATTTTAAATTCAAAAACTCAATTAATTATTAATTTAAATACTTATGAAATTTGGGGTCATTACAGACTTCCCCCAATAAAAGAATTTCGTCCTCGAAATTACCAAGGAGACACAAAGATAGATGAAGAATATTTCATCAACTCAAACTGAACATCTATTCTGCATTTGGCTTACCAAATCAGAATATCAAAATCAAATACGAGAACGAATCTGTTTAACAATCAACAAAAAAACTCGGGTTATCCATATCTACGAAATATGCAGGGGCATCGGTCAGTTCGAAGTGATAACTAACCATTCGTAGAATATATGGGACCCAAAGAATAGACAGATATATGGATACCATTTCCAAATCTTTTAGTTTAGAAACTAAAGTATACATATCAAAACAAAACAACCAATTCATCCAAACAAACAATTTTGGCCTATCCGGAGTTTATGTCCCATATTAATATATCGAATCTTCTTTCTGGATCTACCAGAAACTATCGAAGAATTGAGAAAAGATGTTGAACAAAAGAGATTGATAGAGAAAAGATTGTTTCCACTATTGTTACAGGGTATTGACCAATTATAGTCGTATTTCCTTGTCCCCTATCTTGTCCTCTTCTCGAACTCATACTCACTATCAGTGGATAGCAAGAGAATTTACTGAGACATTCGAACGGATATATGAGGAATACTCATTCTAGAGTTTACTTCACTTTATCTCTAATGAGCTACTTAACGTGTTATACTCCTGAGCTAAAGTTCAACCTTAGCTCTGATACCACATGTAAAGACCCAAAAGTTGGCCTTCGAAAATCGGCACCCGTACTTCACTTGTACTCAAAATGCCGTAGATTCAAATGCCAAATCTGGTTCTCCGGAGCTTATGACACAGTTAAGTAAATAACACAGCGGAAGAAAAGAATAATACATTGATATACAATATCTGATACAACAGAGGGATACAATGAATATCAATATACATCAAAGATGATACAACAAATAGCAGCGGAAAAGAAAAGATAACAACAGCAGCGGAACAATATCAATAGAAATGATAACTCCAAAATGATCTTCAGACAAGAATGAATCCACAACTCCAAGATAAGCAACTCCGATGAATGAACTAGCTCCAGATAATCTACTAAACCTGAATATCTGAAAAACCCAACTCTAGACTGCCCGTGTGGAAAATGGTGGGCACCCAGAGTTTAGGAAGGGAACAATAAACTCCGGATCAGTCATGGGACTGGTGTGAGCAACAAAAACAGTTTATCTTTAAACAAACACAAAAGGTTTTAAACATTGAAATCCGCAATGCTTTTGGAAAATGAAACTACCATAAGACCTCCCGCCACACACACAATGCAAACGTAGAATTGGAGGAGATTTCTTCTTATGATAGTCAAAAATGCTTACTACGCAAATCATTAGATTATTATTATTAGTGCATAGTGGAAAACAATTTGAAAGTATGATATTAATCTTAGCCAGCATACGACCAGTATCGTATGCCTACTATAGCTACCATCTAAACAGTGGTGACCACCGTACGTAAATGGCAGGTTCTACAACTAAAACCGTACAAGTTCCGTATTGGAGAAATGGATTTCCAACAAATGGTCAGGCTAAGGAACTTCCTTCCGCCGCATGGGATCGCCTCTGGCGGGACGCCCCGAGAGACAAACTGCTCTCTGCAAAACAAGGTCGGGTTACCCCTGTAACAGGTAACTCACGAATATGCCACCCCCCGGTCCTTTGGGACCTTTATCCGAGGCGCCTCTAAACCAACATCACACATAATAAAGTGTATCCACATGAGTAAGTATCTGGGCTCCATACCATGACACCACCCTTTTCCAGAAGGAAATGACATACCCTAAAGGGCGCGACCCTCATAACCTTGCCGCAACGATCCTGTTTCGACCATTTCCGGGTTGTGAGGCCCTGATGAAGTCTCGTCCACAAAGCTACGCTTTGTCACAAAGCCATGCTTTGGGTCAACAGATGATCAACCTATGATCACAAAGATAAATGATCAAACAAATGATCATATCACAAATGATCAAACACTGATCATCACACAACAACACTCAGCATGCCACATTACCAAATTGGGATATATCGCTGATAAATTTCAACTACATAACCTCTGAGCTCGTACGTCTCAGAGAAGGGTGTTAAGCTAAGAGAATAAATTCTCCGCCACCAAACAGATATGTATTTGAAAGAAATCGGCTTTATATCTCAAAGTGTAATGTCAGACATACAATCCATACAAGTCTGTTCCGGGTTCGAACAGAACCGAAGGCACTTCTCACGAAGCCCTTGCAATTCCGGATAATTTCCAATCACGTCCGGACTTCCCGTCACTAAGGATGATAAAACCTCTATATCGGGGATCAGCCGATGCAGAGTAACTCGACGGTAATCCTTCCGTTTTCAAAAATATCCGGTCTTCAACACCGGTCTTCAAATGCTATCCATATACGACGTATCACATATTCGGAATGGGTTATACGACCCAAAGGTCCTCTCCCGGCTAAACCGAATAGTGAGCGTAATATTTAAAAACATATGGATATGGGATTTCAATCAAGTCACAACTTAAACCCAAACTTCCTTTTCAAATGGTTTAACAAATTACCATTTCAAATATTTAAACAAAAAGATTCAATCTTTACGGTTTAAACAGTTTCCACACTTTAATCTTTTAAACAAAAGATTCATTCACAGATTTTCAAAATTAATTTCCATTTCAATTTGATTAACTCGTTAAATCTTTAAATCAAGATTTAACTTATAGCTTTCAAAACAATCCCATTTCAAATGATTTAAACCAATCATTATTTTAAATCTGTTAAAGATAACAGATTCAAATCATAGCTTTTCAAAACAATTCATTCATAACTTGGAAAACCATTTTTCAATTCAATATTGAAATTCCTTTAACTAAATTAGAATTTCATTACTTATATGAAAGCTTTTATCATTTAAAAACAAACAGTTTCATTTCAGAAAATCTGATTCATTCATACGAGTGGAAATCCTTGGGTTAAATTCAAATTCTCAAAATTATACTTTTAAATTGGTTCAATTTTATATAAACACATTTATAACATTTTCAATCCCTAGTTTCAAATCATAGGATTCAACTTCCAACTTGAATTCAAATTTAAATCAAATTATTTAAATTTTCAAAACTCGATTAAGTTATTCAAAATAACTTTTATCTTTGAAATTCTATTTCAAAAGCTTTTCACTTTAAACCCAAATTTCAAATTTCAAAATCAATTGAAATTAAAATTTCAATTTCAAAAATATTAAATTTAAATTATCTGTGACTTAACCGATTTCCACGTGAAATCCATATTTGTGTGTGTAAAAGTGTGGTCCAGGGGTTTCACACGCAATAGTGCAACATCAATCATCACGGATATATCGATAAGCGGTATAACCCATAACGCTTATCTTCATTCACAGATTTATAGATAAAGTAAATTTATCAGTCACAGGGTTCATCATTACAATTCGATGTGGGTTTCGGATAACCAACTGGAATCCGACTCCCTGTCGCATCGAAATTCAAATGCCGTTTTACGGGTCAAGGTTTGCATATTCATATAACAATATATACATCACAGATAAGTAAATTACAGATCACAACATAAATCAGGGTATATCACAAAGCATCATATATCAGGGATATCAAACAATTCAGCATTCAATAGAATTTAAACATTCATAAGTAAGATCAAGCATTTTATAATCATTTATAAACAGGATTAATTAATCATTTAATCCTAATTAATTCAATTAATTTCCAGTTAAATGAATTTATTATCAAATTCTGATTGATTAATTACAAATCATTAATTACCAATTTATCTAATGATTTTCTTAAATAAATTAACTTGAATTAATCAAAATATCTTAATTGATTACAATAAGTGATTAATCCTTAATTACTTTCATTATTGATTAAACTAAAATGTTGATTACCCTTTTTATTACCAATTGATTACTTAATAAATCCTTAATTATCAATTAATTTGTTACTTATTCATAAATTAATTACTTAAGTTAATTTCCATTTATTTACTAATTAACTTTAGGTAATTGATCAAAATCTTAAGTTTATAATTATTAATCATTACTTACAAATTTATTTAAATTTAAATTATCTATTTAAAATACCAGTACAACTTAATCTATTACTTACTTAACTTATACTTTAAAACAATTTGATTAATATTAAACCTTATGTAACAAAATACTTAAAAGGAAAACTAGGCTAATTCTTTATAAAATGGACCGAGTCAAACACCCTGTTTCTCGAGTAGCAACCCGAGTATCACTTCGAGTTAAACACCCTATTCCCCGAGTCACCCTCCCTGTACACAACATCATCTTCTCCTTCTTCTTTTTTTCCCATTTATTTGTTCCAGCAAGTTTAAGTTTTAACTAGGTAAATATAGAATCAGGTATCTTGCATTCGAACTCGACAAAAACCCGAAGCAACTTCCAAATTTTCTCGAGCAAAAGCACGTAACGACCCAAACTTGCTTCTTCTTCCACAACCTTCCAAACTCAGATACCATACGTACACGCGTGCACGTGCACGTCGCTGCCGCCCTCCTCCAGTCGACTCCAGATCATCGAGCAAGTCGACGACCACCTCTACACCAAAATCCAACCCCTCGAACATCGAAACCAATTCGAAATCAAGATCGAGCCTACAGATCGAAACTCGAACCCATCCTCACTTCGACAAGATCACCTCGCCAAGCAAACCTCGACCATCAGCGATCACACGCCTCCGCCCATACCTTCGCTCACGCCTCTAGCACCTCCCTAACAAATCTATCCCTGCTCGATCCACAGTCGAGTTCGAACGAACTCAAAACCCCACACGCAAACACACAGGCTCTAAAACCCTACTTTTGATTCAAACCCAAAATCTTTGCATTCGAAAATTATTTTAGCATTTTTCCCACGATCCCATACGTGCCAGCTTCCTTCACCCTGAATTTCATCGCCCAGAACGACGTGGCTCACCAGAGATTGGCCGAAGTACGTTTGTCGTTCATCTTACAATTTCTCTTGAAATCCGAGTTTAAAAATCGTGATTTTAATTTTAAAATTCATAGATTTTGATAACAAACCAGTTTATATACTTGAAAACACAAATTTTTCAAGTCGAGATTTTTGATATAGTTTTAAATTTTTACTGTGTTTCTAAATTTCCAGAAAATTTATAAACGAGCATACTCAACTGTTCTTAGATTTTAGTTTATGTTGAATAAACATAACTCGTTCAAATACTAGAGGTTATCAGATAATCATAAAAGAAAACCAGAGTTTTCTTAGATTTTTATTTTTATTTTATTTGAAAACTGTAACTTGAGATCAAAGATATATCTCTATACACAGATATATATAACCACACATGCATATCATAATACACAGCAAACCCAAAAATTAACAGGCAGATCATATACGTCAACTTAAAGAGTTTATAAAAGTGGTTTACTCACTGTATTGTTTCCAGAGGGGATGAAACAGAGTTTAAAAAGAGGTTACTCACAGAACAATACAGTTCAATGCATTCTTCACAATAATTTGAAGTATTCATCACACATATAAACAGATTTCAATATTAAAAAGGTAGTTTGCTCATATGTATGAAGAGCAGAGAATACAGGGAAACTTGTTGAACTTTGATTTTGTTTTGATGTTTGAGATGATCTGATACTTGAATTCGAATTTGTTGTTGTTTAAGCTTTGAACTCCTTTGTTTTCCAGATGAAACTTGTATACTTTTAATTCTTTTAATATCTGCCTGATTTCTTGTTTCCTTTTACACAGCAACATACTTGCTATTTTTATTTTTTTCTGGTCTTGCTCATTTTTGTTGAACGAATGAAAGTGAGGTTTGTGGATGTATACAAAGAGATGAGCAGGTTTTAGATAGTACTGAGCATCATTCCTTTGTATAATTATTTTATACAAGTTTTGTACTTGTGTATGGGTGAGATAGAGAGCATTAAATGAAAGTATGTATTTGCATCTTGCCTTACGTTACTTTACTCGGCTGAGGTAACAAGTTTGGGGGCTGCATTTATGAGCTTGTACAATTTCACATATAATTATCTACATACTTATGTTATTTTATTATGTATGTATAGTTTGTATATTTGTTTGTTTGAATGTATACTTGCATTTCGGCTGATAGAGATATTTGTTATGGTGGGTGAAGATGATTCATGTACTTTAGAAATGTTTTGTTTGTACTTCATTTGATTGTTTCATATTGTAAGTGTTGTTTGATATTTCCTTTTGTACTTTGTTTATATTTTCTTTTGTTTTTACTTTATCATTATTTACTTAATATTTATTGTCTTATATTTATTTTATAAACTCAAACCATCTTTAACCATCAATTCAAATATATATATTAAATTTGCTCGTATATACCTAAATATATATATATATACATTCAATATACACACATATACTCACATATACACTATTTACAATATTTTAATCTCAAATGATTTATTCAGAATATACTTGGATATCCGGGAAACTCGCAATAAATAAATCAATAAATTTCACTTTAAACCATTTGTTTTACTATTTTTATTCAGAATGAAATAAATTAACAATTTTAAATTCAAAAACTCAATTAATTATTAATTTAAATACTTATGAAATTTGGGGTCATTACAGGCCTGAGTACATACAAGAAACTAAAGAGAAAATTGAGCTGGTAAGGAGGAGAATTGCAGTAGCTCAAGACAGGCAAAAGAAATTTGCAGACATGAAAAGGAAGCAGGTGGAATATGAAGTAGGAGACTTTGTTTTCATAAAGGTTTCACCTATGAAAAAGGTCTTGAGATTTGGCAAGCAAGGAAAACTCACACCAAGGTATGTTGGACCCTATAAAATTCTGGAAAGAATAGGCTCTTTAGCATACAAATTGGAACTACCAAAGGAAATGAAAGCAACGCATAATGTTTTTCATGTATCACAATTGAGAAGGTAGGTTCATGATAAGGAAGAAATTCTTGAGACCCCAACCCAAGTGCAAATAAATCCTAATTTGATTTATGAAAAGGATCCAGTGGGAATTTTGGCAAAGGATGTGAAGAAGTTGAGGAATAAATCACTGAAACTTGTGAAGGTACAGTGAAGTCTTGATCCTAGTGATTGCACATGGGAATTAGAAGACAAGGTTAGGATGAACTATCCTAAGCTATTTTCAGATTAAAGGTAATTCTGATTTTTAATTTGTTTTCTTTTTGGATGCATGTATTTTTTGTTATTGTGATAGAACTAAAAATCTATTTGGTTGAGAATGTATTTGTTCTCTGAATTAAGTTTAAATTTGATTTAAGCTTAGGAAAATTGTGGGACACAATTTCTAAAAGTTGGGGTATATTTAATGACCCAAGATTGTAGGAATTTATTTTGAAAATATAAATAAGTTTAAAATAATTTTTAAAACTAATTTTGAAAAGGAATTGATATGGCTTGATATGGTGTAGCTATATGTGTACATGTGTGCACAGGAAATACACATGAATAGAAGCTTAATTCCTGGATGATATGAATGAACATATGTTGATCTGTATGGAATATATATATATATATATATAAATAGATTAAATCCTTAAAAGCTATATGTATAAATATATATGGATGCTACTGGTTGTATTTGAGTGTATATGTGCATATGTGTTCAGTAAAAATAATGTATAGACATATATATGTATTAATTATTTCTATAAGACATATATATATATATATACATATATGTATGCTAATCAAACACAAGTGTTCAAATCAGTAAAATAAAAATACACAAATGTATTTTAACTATAGGCAGAAAGCAAGAATGAAGATATAAAAGGAGCAATCCTTTTATAAATAAATAAGGGAAGCACATGCTATTTAAGTGAAAGCTAAAAATAGAAAAGTAAGATAAACTAGTGATATGTTTTGTATAGGCAGAATTAGGAAAAAGCCTTGGCATATATATATGATAAAATAATGGAAATCAGGTCACACCTTTAGCATAATATTAGATAAGAGAAAAAGCATTTTCTGGAAAAGCAAAATTTCTGAAAATAACCAAAATGATAAAACCTCTTTTCTCTCCACAAACTTGAGCCGGGGAGGGTAGGATTTTGGGTTTAAACTAAATACAAATGGCATGATTTTGGGTGGACAAAAATGACTTTAGCTAACACATTAAACCCTAGAAGAACTCTGCATAAGTAAGCAGTGATAAGAGAGGCCTTCTCTTCTTCCCAGATAGCTTTTGAAGAAAAAAATATATATCATATATATATAAGACAAGTGAAGAAAAGGATTTGGGGGTAAAGGCAGAAGCTTATCAATCAACTAAGAAGTGAAGGAGAGCTAGGTGAGAAAACTCACTCAAAAATCTAAGGCACTAAGTCCTAATGAAGGCGGCCAGTTTATAAGTTGATCTTTCTTAAAATGTAATTTTATATGTGGTTATCTTTCTTTGATTTCTAAGATGAAAATGCTTTGATCTTTAGTTTGGTTGTTCTGCTTGATCTACTATGTGAAAGTTCTAAGTATTATTAGTAAATATGTTTTTATAAACCCAGATCTCTCTGATATGTTAATATTATAAAAAAATGAATACCTAGAGAATCAAATGATGAATATAGGCACGTAGTGTTGGTTCTGGCATAACCCAGAGAATAAAAACATGTTGAGCTGCAATATACTTATGTATAGGTGCTGAGGCTTAAGACAAAAAGGAATTAGGGGTGCAATAGGGTTTCCTATGTGCTGATGCTCCTAATTCAATGAAAAAAATATAAATAGCCATATACATAGCAAATGAATTTGTGATTCAGTGAAACTTGGTCATTCTGAGTTTAACTTAAGCACAGATATTTGCAAGATGAAAAACTCTCTCAAATGCCATAAGCCAATGTTAGTTGCCTATACACCTTTTAAAATGCAAGTATATATATAGATGCAGAATCTTATTTATTAGACACCTATGTTTAATTGCCTGCTTGTCTTTGTTTGGTTATGAATGATATGAAATGCCATGACATGGATGTTCGTTTTAGTGAAATGATTCACTGAATGGTTTAGTCATGAAAAATCAAAAGAGTTATTATCAACTTAAAACTAATTAGGAAATGGGGTTAAGAGCACTTCAGGAATGACTTGTGTTCTTGAGCAATACAAGTTGACACATGGCTTGTTTAAGTCCTGAGATCTTTGTGTAATGGAGTGAATTAGTCCATTACAATGTGTCCATTGATTCATATGATTGCAGATGAGACCAAGATAGATAAATATATCAATGTAAGAAAATTTGATATAAGGAGGAACTAGAGTTTTCCTGGATGAAATCTGAGTAGGGAATAAATGATTTAATTCATTTTGGTGATTTCCCTGTTTTGTATGGATGCTTATTTGATTTATGGTTGATTTGTATGAATGTATGCATGTTAGACATCTTTATAAGGTTTCTGGAAAGAAAGATTTAAGTGTGCACATGCACACTGACACAGAACGTGCACACTATGACTTACTTGTTTTCTAAAGGCAAAATATACTGATTTATATATGTTTCAACTTTAACTAGATTTACCAATTGTTTTAGTGGATTTTCTCATACCAGACATGTGTCTGACCCTAGTATGCTAATGGCATATGGGGTGTCTCATTTAATATGGGGCAGTTTCAAATGCTTTTTTAGGAACTGCAGCAACTAAGTAGGAGTAGGAGCAAGGCTTTGAGAAGAAGATTATAGCATGCTAAAATTAGTAAGATAAGAGCTTAAAAGATGAAATATGCATGTATTGATATTTTTAAATTATCACTTGTATTAAGTACTGAATGATGGATGGATATTTTGCTAAGTATTTTGCTAAGAAATTGACTTGTAACTGGAGTTTATAAATTTGGATATTATCTGAAAAGTTGAAGAAGTTAACCTATGATTTTGTATGTAAATCTGAGCAAGAATACTATGATAAATAGGATGGCTATATTTTATAAATGTATTAGTCAATCTTGAGTCTTTGAAAAGGATTAAGTATTGGAAATCTAGATAGTTGAGTCTCAATAAACAATATGGTTTATTCTTTCATCATGACATTTGCATACAAGAGTTTAAAGGCATAGGGAAAATGTATTATGTGTCTGCATGTTTTCATAATGCAATTTGTACTATGCAAATGTTTTATACCTCAATCAATGAATAAAGGAAGAATCTGAATCTATAGAAGTTGAAAGCCATGTACATGATAGTTTGTATATATGCATGTTTATCAGTTACCTTTGTATTTTAACATGAATCTGAACTCCTTTTACTAAAGCTTGGTTAAAATGCATTTTAAAGCCCTATGGCTTATATCATAACAAGGAGTCTGGTTTGTAGCAAATCATCTTACCATTAAAACCATGTTGTGGATCCTCAGGGTCTCAGGAAACTCATTCATGATTGCATTTCATTTAGCATAGCATCATGACGTCAAAGAATTAAGCTTTAGGAACATGATATCTCACTTAAAAATATTCCAGAAAAGAGTTTGTATCTAAGGCAGATTATATAGAAAATCAAACATAGAAAATGATATAAACTTATATCATTTTCAGGACATAAGCACCACACCAAACATTTATATGTGATCATAACACAATTTCCTTGTTTCTAGGAATTACCCTTCATAGAGAATCCAACAAGAAATCAAGAGTTAAAATCTTACAAATATATATATGGATGGAATTTTGTTGTATGAATTAAATTGAACTATGGGGGGATTGATTAAATTTAATCAATCAAATTATCCTCTTGTTTACCACAACTCTGATTTAAACAAGAGGGACACATGCATCCTTATATGTATGTGCATATCTTTATGAATACACTGATATATTTATATTGGTAGAAATTTTGATCCTGGATAAATTGTTTATTTGATGAAAGGAAAAATGACTCTAGGCTTCAGAAATATATATATATATATATGATATTAAATATATGTATATATCTCTATGTAAAAAAAAATTCCTTACAAATTAAGGTATAAAAAGAGAGGGTCATTTCAATGTGATCCGACCATCCACGATCCTGATACATTTGTCGTTTCCGGAGTGCGAACGAAATTCTAAAACTTATAACAGATATGATTGATCGCCTGTTAACTAACTCTAAGTCCCTAGAGTGTGGACTGGAGTATAAACATCAACTAACTCTAAGTCCCTAGAGCATGGACTGGAGTAGAGACATCAACTAACTCTAAGTCCCCAGAGCGTGGACTGGAGTATAAACATCAACTTACTCTAAGTCCCCAGAACGTGGACTGGAGTATAAACATCGACTAACTCAAAATCCCCAAAGTGCGGTTTGGAGTTTAAACACAAAACGAGTATGGATCGACCACCCGTGTGACAACTCCAAACCCTCGGAGTGAGGACCGGAGTATAAACGCAAAGTGGGTGAGACTGACCGCCCGCGAATCAATCTAAGTCCCCGGACCGCAGACATACCTCAAAACCTTAATCGGACGCGATCGACGGTCGATGTACAAGTGCGACCCCCGGAGTGTGGAAGCAGTCATCAACTGTTGAGCAAGTGTGATTCAACCACCCGAACTCGTCATGTTTTAGACTTGATTCAATAGAGTTGAGCTTGATATATTAAAGGCGAAAAATGATGGCCTACCGATCTTTCCAATTTGTCCCCGAAACTGGAGGCAGAACTTAAGTATCAGCCACTGATTGAGATAGTGCAATGTTGGAACTTGACTTAACGATTCGATCGTGACCCGAAGCCGTAGCTTCAGAACTTTAACAACTAAACTCAGGTCTGATTCAAAGGCTAAGACTTCACAAGTACACTGAATGGAAGTTCGAACAATAAAATACTTAAGCGAAATAAACGCAAACTGTGCCGAAGACAAAATGAAATTTTATTTCAACTATTCTTTGGAAGAGAAGGAAAGGGACAAAATTATTCCAAAAAATCCTACTAGTAGGGCCGAACCCGCATCTATACACGACCTACAAAAGAAAAAGGAAATTCCGATCTATCTACCAAAAATGAGTCGAGAAGACATGCCTATTCTCTCTTCTTCTTCGGCTTCTTCTTCGGCTTCTTCTTCGGCGTCGACCCACTGGAGCTACCACTTGGATGCCTTTTTAGCCCTTGCCTTTCGGCGGTTGATCTCTAGTCGGGGGCATTATGGTAACTTCCTCCTCTGAACTCACATGGATTGGAATGCTTCCTGAAGGCGGGGTCGGAGGGACAGGATCAATGTTAGAAGACAGAGGGGGCACACTGGTGTCAACGACTGTGCCTCCAGGAGAAATCATTCGCAAAGGGGCTGGACCAGGTCCCGCCATTCCACCTCCAAAGCCACTGCCCCATGCAACTGCTTCCATCTCGACGTTGATTTCAGCTAGTATCTCCTTTTCGTGGATTGTTTAGGCATCGCTGGGGATGCTAGCAGTTAGGCCTAAGGAGTTGATCACAGGCTTGCCTCCACCTATGACGAATGGCAGATCGGCAAAAGGGTCACTATGATGACCGAGAAGTTCCTCCATCATCTGCTCATCAAAAGTAAGCGTGCTCCCCTGTGTTTCGTTGATTGGTGCAGTAGCCGTTGTAGTGGTCGCTTCTGTTATGATGGCCTCCTGCCCGTGATGCGGCTCTTGAGTTGCAGGAGGCGCGACATATGTAACTCCTATCACTGAATAGAGACAAAGAAAAAGAGTTAGCGATTACTTCAATCCACGTTTCCAGCTTCGAATGAACACAAAAAATGTTCAGAGTACCTTCCTTGGATTGGCTCGTGAATGGTGGAGCAGCTTCAGAAACATGCTCGCGAGCTGGAGACAACTACGGTTGATCGGGATTATACGTAGGAACAGACTGAGGATCAACCGAAGGAATAGACTCAGGCAGGGTTGGCATAAGATTTTCGGAACCCGCATCATGGTGCTCAATGCTAGAACCCTCTCCAATCTCCAAGTGTCGAGTACCGAGTTTCTCCTTTTCATATGTAATAGTGATGTTGTGGAGAACTCTTCTCTCGTCTTCACTCAGCACCTGGTTCTCAAGTTCAAATTCATCAACAGGTTCGGCTTGATGCTCGGCTTTCTCGTCTTCCACCAACCGGCCCCAAGCATTATACAAGTGCGATGGATAGTTATCAAGCCAGGTTAGGTTTCAACGCTTCAACACTTTAGCGTTGTATGTGATAATAAGATCTTCGATGTCAGTCTCTAACCTAGCCTCCGCCACTTTCACTTCATTCTCAATCCTGGCCTCGGCTTCCTGAATTTTAAGCACTGCTGCGTCCCTTTCATCCTTAAGCACCACAACCGTTTCACACTCTTCTTGGGCAGCTTTGTTTGCATCATCTTTTTCTTTGAAGATTTCAACAAATTTGGCCTTAAGCTCCTCAAGCTCCTTCAGCGCAGCGTCCCTTTCGGCCATAATAGTGGTGTTTCGATGGCCCATCTCCTCAACCAAGGCAAAATGCGTATGTCGCATCCTTTCCATAGACTGATTTGCCTCGTCGGCTTTCTTATTGGCCTATATTTCCGATTTCCTGGAAGATTCGGCCTCATTGTTAAGCACTTGTATTATGCGGTCCTTTTGAGCGAGACCAGCTTCTAATTTCTCGATTATTTTCTCCCGCTCGAAGGCCACCGCTGATGCTTTGTCCGCGGTCTTCATCCCCTCTCGATATTGGTTGTAAACGTCATGGATGTAATCATGCATATTTTGTTCTGCTTCAACTGGAATTCACTTTAGATGCGGAGGAAAGATGAAGCCGTCAAAGCGGATGTTTGGGAAATCCTTTTTCAGCTGGGTGATTCTGGTCGCTCCCTCCCCAGTGGGTTCGGTGACAGCTTTCTCAGTAACAATGGGAGTTTCAACTTCAGTCCTCCAGTGCTGTGAATCAGTCCTTTGTACTTAAGAAGGCGGCCTTTGACGTGAAGGTTCCAAAGATTGTTTGCCATGGCTGGAAGGTTGTGTTGGAGCTCGAGGAGGCGAAGAGCAAGACCGGGATCGATGTCTATATTCTCTATCTTTGTCCCTCTCCCTTTCATAACGCTCCAGGCTAGAATAACCGCGATCGCGGTCTCTATCGGCTTCCCTTTTGTGGGACTCATAATATGAACTAGATGACTGGCATGCTGAGCGAAGGCTTCCTAGCATAGATTCTCGCCTAGTCATCGTATCTGTAAAATAGAAAGAGAACCTGAGTTAATAATCTCCGGAAATGAACAACTTATGGTTGGAAATCGTGTAGTGCCGTGAAGTGTATATATGCATGTGCTAAACCCCCCGACCAACCGGTTATGTCGGCCACATTCGTAGGAAGTGACTTGCTTAAATCTAAAGCACTTTGAAGCCCTTCCAATCCGGTGTCGTGTTGGAGCGACACGTAGTCCGAAATTGGAATGTCGGCGAGTCCTTCGAAAGGATTCTCCATTTGTGCAGAAGGAGATTCCAAAATTCTAACACCGGCGGTTAGAAGGGGCATCACCACGGATTTCATTCTTGTAGGCTTATGAAGCTTACGAGCAACTGCCTTGCCTTTCCTCCTTCCCTCTAAATCCCGAGAACTTTCTGGGGGCCCGGCTACGGGCTTGTCTTCAGTGGGCATATCTCTCAAGTCTTATGCTCTGGTCTTGATCAATCGGCCCAACGACCTTCAAATTTTCATCTATTAGTACCGAGTCAATCTCTCTCATCTCACCAGGCACCTCTTGAAGGATCCACACTATTTCATTTAATTGGGCACCTCTGGGTCACGGGATTGCGGTTGAAATATTAGATTCAATGTCGATTACAACTATCCCGTAATCCACTAGAGAAATTGCAACACTTATGTCTAACCAACCACCGCCTAGTAAACCCTGGCGGGCATCGAACATAGAACCACTCTATCTTGAAGTAGCTAAGCCTAGTCCAGGATCCAGTCATCACTTGGCAATTCCTGACTACCTTTAGGAATGTGAATGAGGGTTATCTCCCCGACTATTGACGTTGAACAAGAATGACTTCTTCTGGAGTTGGAAGCCGAAAGAGATGCTCCATGAAGACAATGAATAGATTGTTCAACAATGTATATCCATTTGATTGTAACTGTGAAGGAGCGATTCCAAAGAAAGCTAACACTTCTCGAATATATTAGTTAAATGGATGAAGCCTTCCAGATGTACATGAATGTCTGTTAAAGGCAGTGAACCCTTCTGGAGGAATATGTGCCTATCATTTGGTCCTCGTAGAAGAAAGTCATCTAACGATAGACAGTGACTTAAGCAGATTCTCCCTAACATATCTTCGGAGACATTGGATGGTACAGAATCTTAGGGATTCACAATAAAGACTGCTCCTGGCAGCTCATTTGGAGCTGGAATTATGACTTCGGCCGTGATGGCCGGCGTCCCTATTACCGGAGGAGGTGAATTTTGAGTCTCCCACTACTGTGAACTCCCTGGTTCCATAGCTAATCAACTCAGTAAAAACCATCATTAGGAAACAATAATCCCGTGTATGCCCCAGAATGAAGTGCATGAATGTGTTGTGCAGTGCAATGCTACATAATATTTAAGAAATTTCACGGAATTTGAGAAAATGCTCAAACGATAAGATTTCAAGATTCGACCGGAGCGACCGTCATCGCTGACTGTCACAACCGTACCATTCAGGCTTAGGAGACTGACCCAAGTTAAATTTCGTTAAATTTTTTTATCAAAATCACAGTTCCATCGACAAGCTTTGATAGGCAGTCAAATATGCACTGAAATGGTAAAGTCCAATTATGCAAGGTGGAAGCTCGTCGGAGTCATATGTTCAAGTGTACAAAGTGCTTCGAATTCGCCAGTATTCAACTCGGATCAATCACCAAGTTTCCAATTCGTATTGAACAAGGAGGCAACTCGTATCCATAAAATTATGCGAGTTTGAATCGACCATCGACCGAAAATTTCGCATCGATCTGGAACATAGGATTTCGTATCGATCTTCGGCATGGGATTTCGTATCGGTCGCATACAATGGGAGATCGTATCGATCATCGGCTCCCCGACTTCGTATCGATCGCTTCGGATCGATACGAAGTTCCACCACACCAGATCGATACGTGACTCCTCCCTTCCACCTATCGGTTCCAGATCGATGCGAGTTCCCTGTCCTGGGTCGATGCAGAAGAGGTTCCTTCTTCATACATCGATACGAGGCAGCTCTATCAATCGATGCGAGGTCGCGTTACATTTGAGTCGATACGAACTCATCCTTCATCCGTCTTTGAAACGAGAGCTCCCATGCTTCTTCTTCTCCAAACAGCCTGAACGCCATTACCACTCCATCAACCTCACTCCAGCCCAATTCTGACATCGACAACGCCGGAATCGACCATGGCATTGGATGGAATGGCATCGAATTTCAAGTCTCATCATTTTTAGATGGGTTTAATTATTCAATTACCTAGGTCGAATAAATTGGATTAAAGATTAAACACTGAGTGTTTTGGAGATGAAGACTTCGGTAATTCTTTTTCTTTCTCAAGTTTTCGATCGATACGAAGCGAAGATAAAAGGCTAGAGCAAGTAAAGAAATTTGGCTAAGTACAAAATCCTTTTATATGGATTCGTAACCAAGCAAAAAAGACGTTTCGTATCCCAATCATTATACCGAGATAACCGGCTGCCTACATCGATAGGAGGAAGGTCCTTCGTACCCATCTATCCGCATCAGTCAAGACCACAGCAATTCATGACCATCAATTCGAATCGATCCAGAGCATGGTCATTCGTATCCATCGATGACCCATCGATATGAAGCATACACATAGGGCTTATTGAACTTGTTCGGATCCATCAATGATTCCATTGATATGAAAGGCCGATTTCGTAGCCATCGCCTTGAAGACTACAAGATCTTGTATCGACCTCCCACCATCGATACGAAGCATTTCAAAGAACTAACTATTTCGTATCGATAGCCATCGATACGAAGAATGCATTCCAACCTCTAAAATTGACCCAGGAGAGGATCGATATGAAAGGATGCCTTAAAACAACCGTCAGGCATTGTTACAACCCAAATTTCACATCGATTCAGGAGTGGATCGATATGGAATTCGATACGAGAAAACTGACAACGACTCATGAACGTGCGAACGTTAACGGGAGTCAGGTTAACATACGTACATGTATGATGGACTAACATCCAATTTTTAAAATTCACAGGAATTGAATGCTCACCTGATGATAATAACAACAATGAACAACGGTTTGCTATCATTCAATACTCAGTTACAATAGTGCGTAGTACAACGATGGGCAGTCAACAATTCGTTATTTATATTACTAAAGATCAATCAAACGTTACATCTTTCGATGAAAAGACAAGAACTACTCAACAGATCAGATAGAACTTTTCAGAATGAAGATTGCAGCATTTCAAAACACGTAATGTTCACACAAGACGTACTTTGGGGGGCAAAATGTTATCCCGCCTTTTGGCAAGGCCGGACACCAAGAAATCGACTGGAAACCAAAGACAGTTCTTCCCCAATACCAGTTATATGCATGTCCACTATGGATGCTGGTAAATTTTGTCCGAGTCCAGATCAAGCTACAATTGATATGACACGACAAGTAAAGCCATGAAAGCCAATGTTCCACATTTCAATCGAAGTTCGTATGCTCAAGATATGATCAATGCAAATCAAGCAATAATCTCATTCGCATCCATCAAACAATCATCAGATCGTAACCACCCAGGCACATTCCACTTCGTACCCATCAAAGAGAAACCTCCTTCGTATCGATCTATTTCGAATCCATCAAATGCACATGGATTCGTATCGATCAGGTGAGCACTAGTTCGTATCCATCAAATGCGCATTGCTTCATATCCATAATGTGAGCACTTGGTCGTATCCATCAAGTGCATGCCGCTTTGTATCCATCACGCGCACTTCAGTTTGTATCCATCGTATTTGCTTTATTTCGTATCCATCAACAAGTCACGTTTCGTATCGATCACACCAACTTAACTCGTATCGATCAGTTAACTTATCGATACGAGGCATACCAGTAAAGAGAGCAATACGAAGAACGCATGCAGTGATCGATACGAAGCACCTTCAAATCATCGATATGAATGAAGCCACACCTATGGATACGAAGCAATGTATGTGTGAAGCGATACGAAGCAATGTGTACGTGAAGCGATACGAAGCAATGTATATGTGAAGCGATACGAAGTGAAGTGCAGGAGCGATACGAATGGAAAAGTAATGGATGGATAAGTACAGGGCACATTCAAGTGAGAGACTCAGTCACTCGGCATAAAAAGTGGATTGATCCAAAAGTTAGCGCCACGTCATCAGGCATCACGTGTCTAGAAGCGATGCGAAGAGATCGATGCGAATAGAAGCGATGCGAACTCAGCAACCTTCAACAAATTCAAACTTGCATCGATCATAAATCAAAATCTACAAGTCCAAATGCCACCAAATTTTCACAGGAGCTTGCGTGCAACCTCAAGAATATTCATGATCGATCTTGGCTTTATTGGGCCAAATCTTGATCGATACGAATTTCATTTGTATCGGTCACGGATCGGGTTTAAACAACCAGGGACTGATCATGCGGGCCCACCTACGTGGGAGAAGAGGTCTTCCGAGATCTAAGCGAGATATTTGCTGCTTACACTTATAAATAGCAGCCTAGGACCTACTGAAAAGGGGACTTTTTGGCTTCTCTATGCCGATACTCTGCCAAAATCCCTACTGTACTCGAATTTTACTATTGTAATTCATTGTAACCATCAAGCAAAAATCAATAAAAGTCAGCCAATTCATAGTGGACGTAGGCCATACGCCGAACCACTCTAAATCCGTGTGTTTCTGTGTGATTTTCTTGTTTATCGATTGGTGTGTTTGTTAGACCTTCCTCATTTTACATTTAATTTCTTCATTTTATCTCTTCAAACACATCCAAAGAGTGTTGTGCCTAATTTTGGTACAAACAAGAAGGTCGTTCCACATAAAGAGCTTTGGATATGCTCTTTATGCACTTGTTGGTTTCCTATGTGCAATCGACTTCGCTTTCATTCCGCACTGTCTTTCTCCTAAGCTGCTTTGTATCACATCCAACAATACGAATCGGCCTATGACGTCTCGAAGCTTCTGGTTCAATTTTGAGATAATTATGAGGATCCAGTGCAATCGTTACGTCTTAATCATGTACCAACATTCATAAATGAGAGATATGGAACACAAAGTGCACATCAGCCATCTTTTGAGATAAGTAGACTCTGTATGGTAGGTTCCACAATCCTTTTAATATTAGAAAAGGACCTACAAACATAGGTGCCAACTTCCCCTTATTACCGAATCAAACAACATTTTTGGTGGAGAGATCTTCACAATCACCATAACACCGACAGATAACAAATCTCTAAGTGACTTATTAACATAGCTCTTCTGTCTATCTTGAGCCATCATTATTCATTGTCAAATGATTTCGAACTTCTCTGACTAAATCTGACCCAAGTATCAATTTTTGGCCAATTCCCACTAATATGAAGGGGCATTACACTATCAATGATACAGCGCCTTAAATGGAGCCATACCGATACTAGATTGATAACTATTGTTGTATGAGAACTCTACCAAAAGCAAGTGATTGTCACATGAGCCTCTGAAGTTGAGTATGCAAGTTCGCAAGAGATCCTCCAATATACTATTCACCCTATCGATTTGCCTAAGTACTCAAAAATAAAGATAAGAGCAAAATTATCATAGGACTACAAAGAAAGAAAGGAACCTAAGATGAAGGATTGCAATGTCTCCAAAATCACAAAAGAAAGAATATAATAAAGCTAAAATGAACCGTACAAAGGAAAACCAAGAAAGGATAGCAAGAAGGTTTCCCGAGCAATCAAATAGCTCGATCTCATTTAAAGAATATAAGCCTTATAGAGGGGACTATCGTGATGACAAAGCCTACTCAAAGGACATAGCCAACATGATAAAGAAATACATGCTCGAACTTAAAGGGAAGAGGACCCTTGACCTAAGGATTAATAATAATTTTTGGGAAGCTATTTTATGGAGAAGATAATGTCCGTTAGAATATCGTCCCACACTAAAATCCCTTCACTAAAGTATAATGGAACCACGGATCCTTATGACCATCTGCTGGCTTTTGAAAGCCAAGTGAATTTGCATAATGCCTCTATGGAAGTCCATTGTAGGCTTTTCCTTACAACTTTTCATGGAGAAACTGCGAAATGGTATATAGGCACTATCGAGAAAAGACCATCTATCGTTGGAAGCAGTTTTTCTGTGAATTCTCGGCACAGTTTTGCATATGCAAGGATCCTACCATAGATTCCATTGTGCTAGCCAATGTCAAACAAAGAACAGGGAAGTTACTTGGCAAATATCTAAGGAGATTCAATATGAAAGTGCCGAAAGCAGAAAATATGATCGATAAGAAGAAGCAGATGGTGGTATGCTCAAGGATACTTGAGCAGACTCCTTTTTGGAAAGAGCTTTATATTCATTGGTTCTGAGACCTTCAAGACTTCCATTTCCAAGCTGATAAATTCATTCGCATGGACGAAATGTATCATGCCAGAAAGAAGTCTCAACCAAAGAAAGAGGGAGGAAAGTACTATTTCGATCCTCCCAACAAAAGGCCAAAATAGGATGAAAGTAGGAGAGGAAGGTGGGAGGAGATTCCCAAATCCAATTTTGTAGACTTGGAAAAACCCATCTCCTACATTTTGCGGTAGCCAAAGATAGTGAGAATTTCCCCACTTCTTATAAAGCGAGGAACCATCTTGTGCCTAAGAGAGGGGGAGATTACTATGCCTATCATAAAGAAAATGGGCATAAGACTCATAAATGTCATGCCCTAGCAGGTATAATTCAGAATATGATCAGATCTGGATTACTTTAGGAGTTCATTAAGGAAACTAAAAATCTTCCAATCTCGAAGAGAATAATCAGAGACCTTTGAATAGCACTGCTAATTTTGTAGAAAATGATTCCCAACATGACTTTATTCTACCAGCTAATCGCATAGATGTCATTCATGGAGGCCCCTACATTGTCGGGAGTAGCCAACGGGCTAAGAGCATGTATGTAAGGAAAGCATCTTCTTCATCCAGGAGAAACCACTATTCAGGAATCGCAAATTCCCACTTCAAATGCATAACTTGACAATAACTCAACAAGAACTTTGGGGAGTCCATCATCTACATAATGACCCGTTGATGATAACTGTCAATTTGGACTCTATGTGGTGATAAAATATTTGGTAGACACTGAAAGTGCGGTAAATGTCATTTTCAAATACTCATTTGACCAGATGAATATTCCAAAAGGGGAATTAGAACCAAGCCTTGAGCCCACCTTTGGGTTCAACAATAAAGGATCGACTCCGGTAGAGTAGATAAAGCTCTTTTGCACAGTGGGAATTCTACCGTACTCCAGAACCTTTGAAACCCTTTTCATAATAATGGACCAACCCTCCTATTATAATGATTTCTTTACGAGGCATACTCGAGATGAAATGGATGCATTCGTCTTACCCAAATATCTAATAGTAAAATTCTTAACTAAAAATGGCTGGGGAACCATAAGGAGGGACAATTTAGCTCTCGAGGACTATATTGTGCTACGCTCAAGCAATCTAATAAAATTGGCACTTTTTGTTACAACTTGATAAAAATAAATTTAATAAAACTAAAACCGAAAATCCCTTGAATGGTAGTTTTTCGAGCCTATAGTTCAAGGCAAATAAACAGGTAGATGTAGGTAAGAAGCCTTTGAATGTGCTAAAAAGATTCAACTTCTCCGAGAGAAAAAGAAAGCAAATGGTAGTAAACCAAATGACCAATGAAATATAGGGTGCGGAAATTATTACTGAATTAGATTGTGGAAATAAGAAAGATAGAATGAAATATGACAAAGAATTAGAAGAGGTAAGCCTAGATTTGCTTGACCCAACCAAAATAGTAAAAATTGAAAAAGAATTGGGTTACAATATCAGAAGAGAGCTTATCCAATTCCTCCAAACTAGCAAAGATTTGTTTGCCTGGTCTCACTCAGACATGGTCAAGATAGATCTAGCAATTATGGGCCACGTTCTAAACATAGTTAAAAAAATCATTTCCGTTCGACAAAAGAATAGGCAGTTTGATAAAATTCGAGCTAGTGCATTAAAGGAAGAAATTAAAAGGTTACTTAAGAATCGGTTCATTAGAGAAGTGCTCTATCCCAAATGGTTGGCTAATCCTGTACTGTTTAAAAAGTCCAATGGAAAATGGAGAACGTGCATTAATTATACGATCTGAATAAGACAAACCCCAAGGATTGCAATCCTCTACCTAGAATAGATAAATTAGTTGATGCCACAAGTGGACTTAAGCTATTATCTTTTATGGATGCATACTAGATATAATCAAATCCCCGTGCTCAAACCAGATGAAGAAAACACAATTTTTATAACGGATTGGGGGACTTACATCTACAAAGTTATGCCTTTTGGTTTGAAGAATGTAGGGGCTACATATCGAAGGTTAGTATACAAAATGTTTAAGGAACAAATCAGATGAAACATGGAAGTGTACATGGATGATATGCTAGTTAAGTCCCAAGAGGAAATCAACCACTTGAAAGATCTTGAGGAAATGTTCGTAGTACTAAGGAAGTATAAAATGAAGCTGAATCCGCAATAATACTCTTTTGGAATAGAATCTAGGAAATTTCTAGGATATATTGTCAGTGCTCAAGGAATTGAGGCCAGCCCCGACCAAATAGAAGAGATTAAGGGCATGGAAGATCCAAAAACAAGTAAAGATGTAATGAGCCTAAATGGATGGGTGACCGCTTTAAATAGATTTATCTTGAAAGCTATTGATAAGTGCATTCGTTTCTATGAATTAATTAAGAAAACGATGAACTTGAGTGGGGAGAAGATTGCCAACAATCCTTCAAGAATTAAAAGACCATCTTGAAAAACCTCTAGTCTTATATAGTCCCATAGAAGGAGAAAATTTGTACCTTTACATGGCAGTCTCCGAACATGCGGTAAGTTTGGTTCTAGAGAAGAAAATAACGCTCAACTTCCAGTTTACTATACTAGTTAAAGGTTTAAAGAGGCAAAAGCTATATATCCAACTACTGAGAAGTTGGCATACTGTCTAATTCTTACTGCTCGAAAACTAAGAGCCTACTTTCAAGCACACCTATTCAAGGTGTTAACTAATTTTCTACTTAAGAAAATTTTCAGTAAGCCCGAAATGTTAGGAAGGCTAGTAAGATGGGGAATAAAGATGAGCCACTGTGATATTGAATTCCAACCCCGAGTGGCAATTAATGGACAAGCTCTAGCTGATTTCGTTAATGAAAGCACAAGATTTATTAAAGAAATATTGATAAAGGAGAAAATCTGAAACTTAAATGGAAACTGTTCATTGATGGAGCCTCGAATGAGCAAGGGGCTGATAGACATCGACGTTATGCAATGAACTTATGTTTTCTCGCTACCAATAACATGGCTGAATATGAATCAATGATAGCAAGACTAACCTTAGATCTTCAGTTAAAAATCAAAAGGATTGAAATTTTTAGTGGTTCCTAATTGATGGTTAATCAGTTGAATCAAACTTATCAAACGAAGGATGAAATATTAATCCTTTTTGTAAAGAAGGTATTGAAATTGTTAGCCCAGTTTGAGGATTTTTCGATACACTAAGCACCCAGAGGAAGGAATTCTTGAGCCGACTCTTTTACCAAATTAGCAAGCTCATGAGGAGCCCCAAAAACCCAAATTGTGCCAGTAGGCTTCCAACAAAATCCCAGTGCTGAGGAAAATCCCCTGAACCATAAAATGAGACTATGATATTGACTAGATCCCAAGCCCTTATATGTGCGAGAAAAGAAAATGAACCAGGAAGTAGGACAACCCGCCTTTTTGGATGATTCAAGTCGACAATAAACCACACTTGTCTAACTCAAACCATTCAAAAGGAAGGATTGTCGATGGGGTTTAATAAGAAAATAAGAGAAAAGAAAGAAAACAAAACACAGAATCTCATAGCAGAATGATAAAATATAATAATCAAATAAATAGTTCATGAAGCCGTTTAACAATATACATCTAATTACACTTTATGACATAAATCAGAGTAATACATACAATCGATATAATAGAACAATGCAGCAGAATGAATGATGTAGTGAAATAATATTAGTAATATAGTATACCATATCTTCGTCTTCATCCTCCAGAAATAATGATTTTCAATATACTGAAATACTCAGGCCGACCTAAGCGTAATGAAAAGACAAAACACTCGAGACAGAGCTAAAATACTTTTATGTAAGTCAAATCAATATCATGAAATATGAGTGTAACAGCGTCAAGATGTTTATGGGATTTACATCTCCTAACCGGTGTATAATGTGCGTGCAATAACTTAGGATATGTTACGGGATTTTCTATCTCCTAAGGATCCGTTAAAAATACCTCTATATAGTAGAATACGTTATATATGTAATGTCTAATCAGTAAAATAAATATCAAAATAGCGTTAAGGCTTTACATTGATCCACCTTAACACATTTTTATAGCATTTAGTCTATGCAGGTCCTATAACACAACCAGTAAAGTCAGTAGCTAGTGAGTCCCCAATAGATACAATACTAAACCAAAGTCGTAATGGGCTCGTACAAGGATAAGTATGACAAGGCACGTGAGGCAATGCCCAAGGTAGGATTCTACCAGTTTACCCTTTCTGGCTGGTCCTAACCCATATGTGGTCGACCGCGACCATCAATCCAAACAAAAGGGTGCACCCATCGAGTAAAAAATCACGATAGTAATACGAGGGATCAGCGTCGCTAGAGGTAGCTAACCTCATTGGCCAGACATAGGCTCATGTTTTAGTCATTTTAATTATGACACAAGTGTCAAGGCTATCCATCATCGTTCTCTTAATTCATTCCAGTAAACGTTCACCAAATCCAACCACTTCATTTTGGATCATCCACCACGTACACAGTTGTTAAAGTGGTTCCAATAATGACAGAGAGTATGCCAATAAGAGGCCCCGGTCTCTTTAACAAACAAACGTCGTTTTACACACCGGTTGGTACTTTTATATTTAGAAAACAGTTCGTACTTGATACCAAAATATCATATTCGCTTCAAAATCAATTTCATTTCGAAATATCATATTTGCTTCAAAAAATCATATTCAGTTCAATACATCTTGTTCGCTTGAAAATATATTTCACTCCAATATCTCGATTCCACTTTCAAAATCGTTTCGAATTTTGATTTAGGTTATAACTTCATTTTAACCCAATTTGCATTTAAATCCATGATTTAAATATAAATATTCCCACTCTGACCAGTTTGAATAGTTTTAAAATAGTTTAAATAGTTAAAATAGTTTGAGTACTGAAATGGTTTATATAGTAAATAGCTTAGAAAATCAATTTAGTTTGAATATTTAAAAAAGATAGGTTTAAATAGTTTATAGTAAAATAATTTATTGAAAATAGTTTCAAAGTCAACTGATTCAATTCCAAATTTTCCAATTCAAATCACTTCAATTTCTTTCCAATTTAAATCGATTATGTTTCGATTCAAATTCGAATTAACTTCGATTCCAATTTTAATTCAAATCAATTTCAATTTTGATTCCAAAATAATTCGATTTCAATTTCAGTTCCGATTAATTCAATTCCAACTAATTTCAATTAAATTCAAATTTGAATTAATTTCAATTCAATTCTCAATTTAAACCATTTCAATTTATATAAATTCGAGTTCGATTTTCAAAATATCGATTTAAATCACTTAAATCAAATTGACCTTCAATATTCAACGTAAGATCCAAATCTTCAAATATAATCCAATTCCTAGCTCAATTTTGAAATATCTTTTTCAATTACGTTTACTTAGCAATATTTCAAAGTTCGAATAAAAGTTCAATCTTTTAAAACAAATCAATTTCCAAAATTCAAATCATATTTCGATTATAACTTCAAAATCTCAACTTCGATTATTTAAACAATTTCGTTTACCAAATTCAAATTTCAACATTTCTAGCTTCAGTTCAAAAATAATTCTATTCCCATAAATTCAATTTTTTTACTCCTTTAACTTAAATCATGTAAAATTTTCGAATCAAAATTTTTGAAATCGTTTAATTTAACCAATCCGGTGTCCGTATATAATTTTCTATCCTATGGCCAAGTGAATCAATTATTTCATTTTAATTCAGTGATAGATATATATCATTTCAATCCAGAATAATGTCATAGGTATATGTCATTTCAACCTATTTCTTAATTTATTTGAAATAATCTGATTATAGTTTTATAAATAATAAATAATATACATGATGATAATAGTATATATATATATATATGAAATAAATAAACATCCAATCATTCAAATATCAACCAATTTTCATTCATCACAACCAACATCCAAACAGTCAATAATCACAATAATTAACTAATTATCGATAATGGGGAATTTTACTAGCAGTTTAATTCTAATTTTGACTTAACTGTTAATTCAAAATTCTAACATATAAATTTCTATATCGATTTCCATGACAATTAAATTTGCCAAACAACAATCAATAATTTAAATCACTTCAGAATTTCAATTTAACTAACATAAAAATATTTTAGTCAATCATGAGCGTATAAAACACACACCTTAGAAATTTGTCTGAAATTTCACTGAAGCGAATAGTAATAAATCCAACTCCATCGCGAGCATAACGTCGATACGAATCCAACACAAGAAACCGCGCGTCAATCCGACCTCATACAAACGAATTACACATTAACGAACATTTGAATATAATTAAATTATTCTAAATAACTAAGTTAATTTAAACAAGTTAATTACCCTAACAAATCATAGATTAGCCGCGTAATCGTTCTTCCCAAAACACCGAGGCTCGCATTATCCATCTCGTCGCTCGATCTTCCCTCCACGTCATGCCACCTAGAACCCACCGGACCTTGCCTCGGCCTCGCCAACGATAGCCCACTCTCCGCTCTCTCTTCTAGTGCCAGCGACGACTATCAGAACGTCGATAGTTTCCCAGAAAACGTGGAAAACACTTTTCCATTCATCCGCAAAATCCTAACGCTACAGTTCACCAGAGCTCACCAAATTATGGTCGCGCCTTTCCTTCGACCTCCTCTACAAGTTCCATGTTGACCCTATCACCTATCGACGACCGTAGTCGCCGAAATTTGTGTAACTAGATCCGACTGTCGCCGACGATTTGCTGTCGATCTGCTACGCCGTTGAGGATCATTACCTTGATTAGCTTCGTATCGTCAAGCTCTACTACTTTGCTTTAGGAAGTTTTTGAATTTGATTAACGGATTGAGAGATATCGAGGAGAGAAGTTTGATGATTTTCGGCAATTAATTTTGTTTTAGAGGAACGACTGATGCTAGGATTAGAACGAAAAGGAAATGAACGATTTATTATATAAGTTTCCGACCCGATTGACCCGCGAAAATTCTGAACTCCGACTAAGCGTGCCGCCTGGCATTTATAACATTTTACCCCCATTCCGAACACAATGGAACTAGTTTCGAGGCCTAATTCGATCATATGCAGAAGATAGCTTTTCAAAACCAATTTATTTTAATTAAATTCTGAAAATAAATTCTATGCGTTTCAAGCTCGCACGGCCAACCGATAAGTCTGATCGATACAAAACTTGAAATCCCATAATAATTCACTATTCTGGATTCGATGAAACTGGTTTCGTCGAAATCTAAGACAATGGCCAAAATTGCTATTTTAACTCATTAATCAAAATATAAAATTTTCGATTTCTATTTATTCACCATTAAATTCAATTTTAAATGTTAACAATCTCCATTCATTTTTAAATAAAACTTAAATCAATTTCCGATGCCATTTTCATTCACATTAATTCAAGATTCAATCATTTAAATAATTCTAATATTAAATTTAAATAATTTAATAATCCCCTAAATCACCATATTTCAAAATAAGTTATTTAGCTTATAAAATTAAATTTTAAAACGAATTCATATAATAAAACAACTACTTCCATTTTATAGTAATTCAGTATTCACTATTCAATTCCAACTATTGATTATAACCCATTCAATAAATAGAATTCCACTTTAATAATTGTTATTGCTAAAATCTTCATAATTGGTTATTTCTAATTTTTATTCAAGTTCATATTCAATAACTACACTAATAATTCATTAAATTTTATTTTTAACCATTTTTATTCAATAATTACATTAAATTTAATAATTTAAAATAGTTAAAAAAATACGGGTCGTTACATTCTCCCTCACTCTAAACTTTTCATCCTCGAAAAGGGACTAAATACGGAATTTAACACGTGATATATTTTATTCAAAACAATCAACTTATAAAACATTAAAATCTTATTTACAAATCTTTTACTACGCTCTCGCTAAGCTACTTCGATATCGGTTTTACGAAAATTATAACTTATATATAAAACAAGTTATAAAAATTTTAAAACCTCAAAAATTTTCTAACACCCGGATTTTATGGAAAATTTTGGTATATTCTCCTTTGCATGACTCGATCGATAAAAATTTACAATACAATATATAACCCAAATATATATCAAATATACATCTCATCTCAATGATGAGGCATCCCGTAGGGAAAAATATAAAAATGTGGTATGTAATCCGAGATATGTACCTTATTATTATTGATACGAGCGAGTTCGCTCGTATTAAGCAAGCAAAAGCATATAAAAACCCGCGTATACATCCAAACGGTCTTCGTATGTACCTATCTCAACACATTTAAAACATTAGTCATTTATTAAAAAGATAGCAACATATATGAGTCTAATAGAACCATATAACATGTATTGTGAATCCAAACCATAACACAAGCACTAATACATGACAAACCAATCATATGCAATCAACAGTTATAACAAAAATTTACAACCAAAGAAATCATCCAACCAAACAATATTCATCTAATTAATTCAAGCTATCACAATTTACATTTTCGATGTCAATATCTAATTTATACACTATCATTTCTTCTAACATCCAATTTTTATTAAAATTTAATTGATTCATTTCAATTTATTTGTATTCAATCAACTTACATTCAATTTGATTCACATTCAATTTATTTACTTCCAGTTGATTGACATGCACTTATCAACATTAATGAATACACATTCTATTAATTTACATTCGTTTATAGTTACATTCATTTTCACTTCCATTATTTCATTTCAGTAATTCATATAATTAACTACACTTAAGTAAAATTTAATTCCATACCACATTCCATATTTTTTTCATATCATTCAAATTTATCAAATCTATAAGTTGTAAAACTTTAGCTTTTATGCTTAGTAAAACATTTAAATTATAATGTTCATTTTTCTTTTTCACACCAACATCATTTATGAACCATTTTATAAAATTATTCCATTTAACCTTGTTAAGTTAAATTTATTTTATTATCACTTAGTATTTTAATACTAATATTATTCATAAACCATTTAAGTCTATTATAAACATTTTATAAAATGGAACTCGTATTTATTTATTTTTTCTTTTCTTTATAACTTAAGTTCAATATTAACTCTTTGATTCTCTTCATTAGTTCATTTCATAAATTCAAGTTCATATTAATAATTTTACTTAAGTAAATTTTATTTTATAAAATAATCCACTTCATTGGTCTATTGTTAACTGTACTTAAGAAAAATTTATTTTACCACTCAAATTCATATTAATAAAAAAAATTGCTTAATATTTCTCAAATCTATAAACTATACAACTTGATTCTCTTAAAATATCATTTCGTTATTTTATCTAATCCATTTCAAATACAATTCACTTTTTATTTAAGCTCTCTTGAATTAAACTTCATTTTATTTTCTTCATTTTACTAACTCAATCAATTACATTTCTTAAGTTAATTATTTTATTTCATTTCTCGAAAAATTTCTTTTATTTGCTTAATCAAAATGTTTAACCAATTTAAATTTGGTTTTATTTTCCTATTCAATTTTATAAGTTACAAACTTATTTCTCATCCATACTATTTTAAATTTATAAGTTTAAAACTATTTTCATAAATTTATTAAATCATACTTGGAATATTTTCATAATAAAAACTTGTTTTGATCGAAATTAAATTTCCTTTGGTAGCAATTCTCACATAGAAACTCGAAAATGAATACTAACGATGCTACAGTCATTCCCATAATTATTTCCTAGCGACCAAAGTGAGTTTAATGCTTTTATTTCTTTCAAAAATCCTTTCAAAATATATTTCTAGACAAAATACTTTCAAATAATAATATTATTTAACTTTGAAGCCTTTGAAAACAATTTTTTTTGAAAGCAATAGGTTTTAAATTCAAAAATTCTCGACTTTTAAATCCTTCCATTTTATAAGCTACATTAAAAATATATACTTATACAAATTTCATTACCTTATTATAAAAACATTTCATTACTTTACAACTTTGTTATTGTAAACAATTTCTTATTATAATCAAATTTCAATCCAATTTAATCATCGAACGCTTCGAGAAATAGAATTCACAAAGTATTGGTTTTTAAATTTAATTCAACCAATAATTGATGTTAATTAAATTTTATCATCTCCTAACAACTAACATTCATTAATAATTATATAGGCTTGTGAAAGTTATAAGTTTATATATAAAATATAATTTAGGTAAAATTATTTCATTTACCTGATTTTAAAACAATATTATGTCGACTTGCCTCGTTTAAGTGTTTAGAAACCCCTATCGATAACATGGTGTCCCATGCACAGACCAGAATTCATAAACAACTCAACAGATAAGTGAACAAAATATAAAACATTTTATAACGCTAACAAGTACGTTCTCTCATACACACACACACTCAAACAGACTCATTATAGGGTATTACTATCCTATCTCTAATGGGTCAAACCCCACAAAGCTAAGGTTATCGCTAAACCAAAGCTTTGATACCAACTGTGACAACCCGCCTTTTTGGATTATTCAAATCAATAATAAACCACAAATGTCTAACTCAAACCATTCAAAAGGGAGGATTGTCAATGGGGTTTAATAAGAAAATAAGAGAAAAGAAAGAAAACAAAACATAGAATCTCATAGCGGAATGATAAAATATAATAATCAAATAAATAGTTCATGAAGCTGTTTAATAATATACATTTGATTACACTTTATGACATAAATCGGAGTAATACATACAATCGATATAATAGAATAATGCAGCAGAACAAATGATGTAGCGAAATAATATTGGTAATATAGTATACCAAATCTTCGTCTTCTTCCTCCAGAAATAATGATCTTCAATACACTGACATACTCAGGTTGACCCGAGCATAATGAAAAAACAAAACACTCGAGTCAGAACTGAAATACACTTATGCAAGTCAAAACAATATCATGAAATATGAGTGTAACAGCGTCAAGATGTTTACGGGATTTACATCTCCTATCCAATGTATAACGTGCGTGCAATAACTTAAGAGATGTTACGAGATTTTCCATCTCCTAAGGATCCGTTAAAAATATTTATATATAATAGAATACGCTATATATGTAATGTCTAATCTGTAAAATAAATATCAAAATAGCATTAAGGCTTTACATTGATCCACCTTAACACATTTTTATAGCATGTAATCTATGCAGGTCCTGTAACACAACTAGTAACATCGGTAGCCAGTGAGTCCCCTATAAGTACAATACTAAACCAAAGTCGTAATGGGCTTATATAAGGATAAGTATGACAAGGCACGTGAGGCAATGCCCAAGATAGGATTCTACCAGTTTACCCTTTCTAGCTGGTCGTAACCCATTCGTGGTCGACCGCGACCATCAATCCAAACAAAAGGGTGCACCCATCGAGTACAAAATCACGATAGTAATATGAGGGATCAACGTCGCTAGAGGTAGCTAAACTCATTGGCTAGACATAGGCTCCTATTTTTGTCATTTTAATTATGACACAAGTGTCAAGGCTATCCACCATCGTTCTCTTACTTCATTCCAGTAAACATTCACCAAATCCAACCACTTCATTCCGGATCATCCACCACGTACACAGTTGTTAAAGTGGTTCCAATATTGAGAGAGAGTATGCCAATAAGAGGCCCCGGTCTCTTTAACAACCAAAAGTCGTTTTACACACCGGTTGGTACTTTTATATGTCGAAAACAGTTCATACTTAAAATCAAAATATCATATTCGCTTCAAAATAAATTTCACTTTGAAATATCATATTTGCTTCCAAAAATCATATTCAGTTCAATACGTCTTGTTCACTTAAAAATATCATACTCTAATATCTCGATTTAACTTTCAAAATCGTTTCGAATTTCGATTCAGCTTATAACTTCATTTTAACCCAATTCGCATTTAAATTCATGATTTAAATATAAACATTCCCACTCTAACCAGTTTGAATTTTTTTTTTAGAAAATAGTTTGAATAGTTATAAAATAGTTTAAATAGTTAAAGTAGTTTAGTAGAAAATAGTTTGAGTGTTGAATGATTTATATAGTAAATAGCTTGGAAAATCAATTTAATTTGCATATTTAAAAAAGATAGATTTAAATATTTTATAGTAAAATAATATATTTGACAATAGTTTCAAAGTCAACTGATTCAATTCCAAATTTTCCAATTCAAATCACTTTAATTTCCTTTCCAATTTAAATCTATTCAATTCCAATTTCAATTCGAATTAACTTCGATTCCAATTTTAATTCAAATCAATTTCAATTTCGATTCTAAATTAATTAATTCAATTTTAATTAATTTCAATTAAATTCAAATTTGAATTAATTTCAATTCAATTCTCAATTTTAAACCATTTCAATTTATATAAATTCGAGTTTGATTTTCAAAATACCGATTTAAATCACTTAAATCAAATCGACCTTCAATATTCAACATAGGATCCAAATCTTCAAAAATAATCCAATTGTGAGCTCAATTCTGAAATTTTGTTTTCAATTACGTATACTTAGAAATATTTCAAAGTTCGAATAAAAGTTCAATCTTTTAAAATAAATCAATTTCCAAAATTCAAATCATATTTCGATTGTAACTTCAAAATCTCAATTTCGATTATTTAAACAATTTCGTTTACCAAATTTAAATTTCAAAATTTCGAGCTCAGTTCGAGAACAATTTGATTCCCATATATTCAATTTTTTTTACTCCTTTAACTCATATCATGTAAAAATTTCAAATCAAAATTTTAAAATCATTTAATTTAACCAATCTGGTGTCCGTGTATAATTTTATATCCTATGGCCAAGTGAATCAGTTATTTTAATTTAATTCAGGGATGGATATATATCATTTTAATCCAGAATAATGTCATAGGTATATACCATTTCAACCTATTTTTTAATTTATTCGAAATAATCCGATTTACAGTTTTATATATGAAAATAATATACAGGATGATAACATGATATATATAAAATAAATAAACATCCAATCATTCAAATATCAACCAATTTTCATCCATCACAACCAACATCCAAACAGTCAATAATTACAACAATTAACCAATTATCGATAATAGGGAATTTTACTAGCAGTTTAATTCTAATTTTAACTTAACTATTAATTCAAAATTCTAACATATAAATTTCTATATGGATTTCCATGACAATTAAATTTGCCAAACAACAATCAATAATTTAAATCACTTCAGAATTTCAATTTAACTAACATAAAAATATTTTAGTCAATCGTGAGCGTATAAAACACTCATCTTAGAAATATGTTCGAAATTTCACTGAAGCGAATAGCGACAAATCCAACTCCATCGCGAGGATAACGTCGATACGAATCCAACGCAAGAAACTGCGTGTCAATCCAACCTCGTACGAAAGAATTACACATTAACAAACATTTGAATATAATTAAATTATTCTAAATAACTAAGTTAATTTAAACAAGTTAATTACCCTAACAAATCTGAAATTAGTCGCGTAACCGTTCTTCCCAAAACACTCAGGCTCGCATTGTTCATCTCGTCGCTCGATCTTCCCTCCACGTCGCGCCGCCTTGGACCCACCGTGTAACACCCCTTCAAAATGGGAATAATAGTCCCACATTGCGGAAAAACACTATGAAGTGGGTGCTTATATACCAAAGCCTTCACCTCATAACAAATTCAAGGCCTTTTGAGGAACAAAACCCCACACCTTGTCTTGGCCCATGAGACGGAGGTGACTAAGTTGGGGATAATATCTTCGTTAAGTGAGGTGCAGGTTGTTACATTGGTATCAGAGCCATACCCAGCCGGAATTGTGGTCTGTACGTGTTACAGCCACGACGCCTGGATGGTGTTGTGTTCATGAGCCAACGAGGACGTTGGGCTCTAAAGGGGGGAGATTGTAAAACCCCTTCAAAATGGGAATAATAGTCCCACATCGTGGAAAAACACTATGAAGTGGGTGCTTATATACCGAAGTCTTCACCTCATAACAACGTCGAGGCCTTTTGAGGAACAAAACCCCACACCTTGGCTTGGCCCATGAGGTGGAGGTGACTAAGTTAGGGACAATATCTTCGTTAAGTGAGGTGCGGGTTGTTACACACCGGATCTCGCCTCAGCCTCGCCACCGATAGCCCACTCTCCACGCTCTCTTCCAGCACCGACGACGACCATCAGAACGTCGACAATTGCCCAGAAAACGTGGAAAACACTTTTCCGTTCATTCCCAAAATCTCAGCGCTACAGTTCAACAGAGCTCACCAAATTCTAGCCCGCCTTTCCTTTGACCTCCTCTATAAGTTCCATGTTGACCCTATCACCTATCGATAATCGTAGTAACTGGTATTTATGAAACTAGATCTAACTATCGCCGACGATCTATCGTCGATCAGCTACACCATTGACGATCATGACCGTTGATTAGCTTCGTATCATCGAGCTCTACAACTTTGCTCTAGGAAGTGTTTGAATTCGATTAACGGATTAAGAGATATCGAGGAGAGAAGTTTGGTGATTTTCAGCCATTAATTTCGTTTTAGAGGAACGGCTGAAGCTAGGGTTAGAACGAAAAGGAAATGAATAACTTATTATAAAAGTTTCCGACCCGATTGACCCGTCGAAAATTCTGAACTCCAATGAAATGTGCCGCCCAGCGTTTATAATGTTTTACCCCCATTTTGAACACAATGGAACTAGTTTCGAGGCCTAATTTGATTGTATGCAGAAGATAGCTTTTCAAAACCAATTTATTTTAATTAAATTCTGAAAATAAATTCTACATGTTTCAAGCTCGCACGGCCAAACGATAAGTCTGATCTATATGAAACTTGAAATTCTATAATAATTCACTATTCTGGATCCGCTGAAACTGGTTTCGTCGAAATCCAAGACAGTGGCCAAAATAGCTATTTTAACTCGTTAATCAAAATACAAAATTTTCGATTTTTATTTATTCACCATTAAATTAAATTTTAAATGTTAACAATCTCCATTCATTTTTAAATAAAATTTAAATCAATTTCCGATACCATTTTCATTCACATTAATTCAAGATTCAATCATTTAAATAACTCCAATATTAAATTTAAATAATTTAATTATCCCCCAAATCACCATATTTCAAAATAAGTTATTTAGCTTATAAAATTAAATTTGAAAACGAATTCAAATGATAAAACAACAACTTCCATTTTACAGTAATTAAATATTCATTATTCAATTCCAACTATTGATTATAACCCATTCAATAAATAGAATTCCACTCTAATAATTGTTATTGCTAAAATCTTCGTAATTGGTTATTTCAAATTTTTATTCAAGTTCATATTCAATAATACACTAATAATTCCTTAAATTTTATTTTTAAACATTTTTATTCAATAACTACATTAAATTTAATAATTTAAAATAGTTAAAAAATACTTGTCATTACAGTAGTAATGGTGAAAATAAAGAAGGAATCATTCATACGGAAATAAATAATCAGTATAGGAACAATTGGCTGACACTCAATGTTGAATACTTGGTGGAAGGAAATTTTCCATGAGATAAAAGAGAAGCTAGAAGATAAGGCATCAAGCTCCAACTTTTACTATGTTAGATGGGACACTTTTTTGATATTCGCTTCCTTACTTAAGGTGTGTTAGTCCAGAAAATGGTTTAAAACTGTTAAGAGAAGCCCGTGAAGGGTTCTGCTAGGATCATTCCAATAGTATGAAGTTGGCCTGAAAGGTAACGAGACAAGGATTTTATTGGGCCCATATGAATAACGATGTTGTGAATTATGTAAAGAGATGTGAAAATGTCAGAGGTTTTCAACAGTCCCACATATACCGCCAATTGAGTTAACCTCGATCTCAAGTCCATAGCCCTTTGATGTGTGGTGAATAGACTTAATAGAACCATTGCCTATATCAGAAGGTGGAGACAAGGTTGCAGTAGTAGCCATCGACTACTTTACCAAATGGGTGGAGGCGGAACCATCGCCAAATATAACTGCAGGGAAATTGCTAAATTTTGTGGTAAAAAACATAGTTACTCGGTTTGGAATGCCAACAAGATAATCTCAGACAATGGGACCCAATTTGAAAGTAAAGAATTCACAAGATTCTGTAATAAGAATGGGATAATCAAAAGTTATTCATTGGTAGCTCGTCGTAAGGCTAATGGAGCTCTTGAAGCCGCTAACAAAACCATTAAGACTATCCTCAAGAAATGACTCGACAAAGCAAAAGTAAATTGGGTAAAGGAACTACCACTGTTGCTTTGGGCATATCGTGCTTCTACCAAGACTGCAACATGACATACTCAATTTTCTTTCATATACGGATGTGAAGCAATGCTTTCATTCGAGGTTGAGACATCATCCCATCGAAGGATTGCATATACTTTTGACCCTAATGTAGAGCTAAGAAAAGAATTCCTAGGTCAATGAATTAAGAGACAAGGCGACCATATAAAAGGTTGAATATCAACAAAGGATATCAAGATATTATAACTAAAAAGTCAAAGGAGATCATTTCAAAAAGGAGATTTAGTGTTCCAAAAGGTCATGACAAACACCAAAAATCCAGCAAATGGACCGCTTGGACCAAAATGGGAAGGACCCTTTGTTATCCATGAAGTAGTCCGACCAGGAACTTATCGACTAAGCCTACCTGATGGTAATATAATAGCAAGAACTTGGAATATCGAGCATCTAAGACCTTATTTTCCTACAATGGATAAATAAAGAAATTGAGACAAGTATATCTATGAAATCGATAACCAATAAAGAAAAAGGAACTCATAATATAAAGGAAAATCCTTTGATCCCGCCATAAGGGCCTGGTCAAAGCATTATAAGCCTTCGGTCCCGCATGTAAGACCTGATCACAACACCTCCTGGAGGGAGGTCGGAATAAGCCTCCAGTCCCATCTATAAGGCTTGGCTAGAGCACCGCAAACCTTCTGTCTTGCCTATGTGGTCTGGCCAGAGCGCCTCCTGGAGGGAGGATGGAGTAAGCCTTTGGTCCAACCTAAGATAGCCTGGCTAAAGCACTGACCGGCCTTCAGTTATGCCTATAAGGCCTGACCAGAGCGTCTCCTAGAAAGGGGATGGGTATAACTTTGGTTGTGCCTAGGATTGCTAACCAAACGCACCGACCAGCCTAAATCCTTACCTAAAAGGGAAGAAGGGGAAAAATAAGTCAATCAAAGCCTAAATCCTTACCTAAAAGGTAAAAAGGGGAAAAGGAAGTCAATCAAAGCCTAAATCCTTACCTAAAAGATAAGAAGGGGCAAAAGAAATCAATCAAAGCCTAAATCCTTACCTAAATGGTAAGAAGGGGCAAAGGAAATCAGTCAAGCAAGTCTAATTCCATCTTAAAGATGGGTCAAAGCAATCTTCTAGAGGAAGCGCAATCAAGCACGATCAATCTTGCCTTAAGGAAAAATTAATGCAATCTTCAAAGGAAAGGTTAAGCTTTTACTGCGATTAAATATTTTTAAAGGCAAAGGTCATGAAGGAAATTCTGAATTTTCTTGTCAAGGAGTAAATTAATATTTGAGCATGAGGCTTTATTCTTCGAAGCAAATTAGCTTTCAATCTTTTATTTCTAGATTGAAATCTATATTCTATCAAATAACGGGAATCTCCATTATTGCTTGGTTTTTTAGTCTTCTGTTAACTAGAATGAAAATTTTACCATTAAAATAGAAATTTCTGGTCTTCCAATTAGATGGGATTCTGGTCTTCTTATCATTTAGATTTCTAGTTTTCTTACTAAATGAATTTTTGATTTTCTTACCATATGGATTTCTGGTCTCCTTATTAGATGAATTTCTTGTTTTCTTATCAAATGGATTTGTAGACTTCTCATTGGTTAAGTTTCTGCTTTTTTACCAAATGAATTTCTAGACTTCATATCAGACGGGATTCTAGACAATGAACATTGCCCTCAAAATGAAGTTCGTGGAATCCTTGCTCTTATCACCAAATCCTCAATTTCAAGGCATGAATTCAGACTTGCCTCTATGTGGCAACGAATTTTCTTTGTATTTTTGGTTTTCTTATTATTAGAAGATTGGCTCTTGTAATCCAAGCTTACCATTTCCAGAATAGTAATTGGTATGACTCCTTAGGCTAAAGGTATGCCCAATCCTTCCTATTGGATTGATTCATTTTGTGTGTTGAACTTGGTTTTACACTAAAGTGTAAAAAGCTTCTTTTATATAAGTAGGGGGAAAATGTTATTCACATATTTTTTGACTATCCAATATTCTTAAGAAGTAATCAAGAGAACAAGAAATCACTAAGTCCATGGGAAAGATATGGAAACATTCCAAAAAGCAGGTATCGAGCCTATAAGTGCACGACGATACGACGAACTAATAACTCTGTGATGATATATTAAGTTTCTAAGGCAGTGAGCTTCTAATAGTAGTCCATCAACAAGGTGGTAATGAGCATCTAATACAAAGGAGGTGATGTTGAGCCTCAATAACCATAAGGGTTGTCGGAGATATAAAGTAGAGGAGGTAGTGAGTCTTATTAACCATAAAGGTTGTCGATCATCAAAAGCATAAGATGATGTTGAATCTTTATGACAATTGGGATGTCGAGAACCAGATAGAGAGAGAAGAGATACCGAGCCTCTATAAGATATCGAACCACAACAATGGTGAGTATTATCAAGCATATATAAGTAAAAGGTGACGTTGAACATTAACAATGAAAAAAGGATTTCAAGTGCCCAACAAAAATAAAGTGTCGAGTTTCTGAAAGGCAATGGAGATATCAAACCACTACAACACAGAATGCTGTAAAGTATAAAACAAAGGAAGGGTGTCAGACCACTAAAAGATGTCGAGCATCTAATCACAGGGGGGACGGTATCAAGTCTCTATGGAAAACAAGCTTTAGGTACAGTAACTATTATCGAGCCTTTACAAGAATAACTATTATAAAGCACCATTTAAGCAGCAAGTGATATTAAGCTTTTACAAGAATGATAGGCTTCAGCACTAGCAAGGAATTTTGAGCTTTTACAAGTGGCAAGGGATGTCGAACCTCAGAAGATGTAAAGGATATCAAGTATCTATAGTTGTACAGATTGTTGAGTATCTACCATAATGAAGGTTATCGAGTAACTACCACACTATGGGATGTCGATTATCAACAATCATAAAGGATTTTCGAATATTTACTATGCAAGGAAATGACAAGTACATAGCTGGATGGACACGTGTTAGCCATCCCGCCAGCTCTACCTCTATAAATATACCCTTACGGCCATTTAGAAGGGGACGAATCATTTGGTTCTCTTTTTCTCAATTACAAGATGTAAATCCTAAATCAATTTGGGGATTTCTAGAGTTAATTGTAACTCTTGAACTTATTTCGAATAAGGACTTGGACATTAACTTCGCATAGCCTATTTCCCTTGAATGTGCAAACTTGCTATTATTGAATAGTGGACATACATATAACTTATTTTTGGACGTAGAATTCAATTTGGACTTGCACATTATTGAGTTGAACAAGGCCGCTTAAGCCCTTGCCTAAATTATAGTTCACCTTGCAAAATGACTATTAAGCCTATTGACATATGAGAAAAGGGTTGTGATATACATGAATTGCATATTTTTCCCATTAATGAACAAGTAATGGAATATCGCACATTTATCCAACTCGACTATTTTACCCTTTGACATATGGCTCGAACTTTTGAACAACTTCATGACTATACTAAAGCCTGTGGGCATTATTAGGACCATTTCGAATAATATTAACTTATACAACATCTCAGGTGTTGAGCCAATTGTTGGTTCAATACCTCAAATCTTTAAAGCGAAAGGTACTGCCGCGAACTCTAACTAAGTCAGGCACTTCTTTTCATGCGGCTACAGCTATTAACTAGCGTAGGTAACAACCTTACCTCTTTGCATCAGTACCGCATCCAATCCAGTACCACAAGCATTTATGTATACCGTCCTGTCCTCATTCCTGCTCAGAATGGTCAACATTGGTATTGCTACCTTCGAGATGTCCTTGATAAAGCGTCTATAGTATCCCGCTAGTCCAAGAAAACTCTTTACATCTATAGCGCTCTTGAGTTGGTTAAAATATTAACCGCTACCACCTTCGTAGGATCTACAGCGGTACCTTATTATGAAACAACATAATCCAAAAATCTCACTTCTCTCCTCCATAAATGACACTTCGAAAACTTTGCTTTCAATCTATGTTTCCTCAACACTACAAGAACAAACCTCAAATGTGTCTTGTGTTCCTCTGTAGTCCGTGAGTGGAAAATTATTATCCACAAACACATGTGCAAAGTTATTTACTCGATCCCTAAAGACACGGTTTATAAGAACAATAAAGTATGTATGTGCATTGGTCATCTCGAACAGCAAAACAAACCAATCATAAAACCCAAAAGGCATACGAAACATTGTGATCGACACATACTCCTTCGCTACCCTTGATTGATGAAATCCTATAACAAGATCCAAGTGAGACAATACCTTCGCACTATGGTGCCGATCGAACAAGTCATTAATACATGGGTAGGGATATTATTTCTTCCACATCACCTTATTCAGCTCACGGTAATCGATACACAACCTCAGATAGCTATCTGCTTTAGTGATGAATACTATAGGTGTGCCCCATTCAGATATACTCATGCAAATGAACCCTTACCTCAATAGGTCGTTCACTTGTATCTCTAACTCCTTCTGCTCTCTGGGGTGTCTTATGCCTCAAAGACATAACTATTGGTCTAACATATTTTACTAAATCTATATGGAACTCGATCTTTTAATTTGGTGGTAATCTAGCCACTTCCTCGAATACGTTCAGATACTCTCTAACGATAGGCATAGAGACAACTCACCTTGCAGGACCTCTAGTGAATATAGAAAGCTAACCACAATGTCGTCTTCTAGTATGCAACTAAACTTTACCTTTCGCCTATTCTCATCCCCAATTGTCACCAAGAACTTCTCGCAATTCACCACCACTGCATACTTCCTCAGCCAGTCCATCCCAAGATAATAGCGAACCCGATAAAAATAAAAACAGAGCAATCACTAACAAATGAGCATCCAAGGCTTGGTATGACCAAACTACAACAAACCATATGCAGGCTAGTGGGGCCTCCAACGGGGTTTGTCACTACCAAAGGTCAATCAAGAATTTCGGGTTTTAATCCTAATCTATCTACCTGGTTACTAGATACAAACTAATGTAGCCCTGGTATCGAATAAAACACGTACGGGGAACACCATAAATAGAAAGCATACCTTGGATGGTGACCCCTTCTCTTTCCTCGATGGAGCACTCGACGAAGTTGGAACAACATCTAATGCTTATGCCTTCACCATTTCCTTTTGCTTCGTCGATTCAAGGCAATTTTTCTACAGATGCCTTGCCTTATTGCAGTTATAATGCTTCATCCCTTCATATTTGCAATCGATGCTCAAATGTTCCCGATCACCACATTAATAGCAAACAGAGTTCCACTTAGCCTTCTTTTGAGCATCCTATTCTGGAATTTCTTTGTCTCATTATTCCATTTCTTCTTACCTCCCCCTCTTGGTTGTGGCTTTGGCTCTTCTTTAACAACAACAGCTAGTTTGAACATAGGCTACAAACTCCCATGGCGAAGTTCTTTCTCAACAAGTTTCTCAAAAGGCTCATCAATCCGAGATATGACCCACTAACTTCTCTCCTTGATAATCATCCATACCCATAATAAACTTCTCGTTTTTCTTCAACGGTGTGTTGACTTCTCCTCAAATATGGTCTTAAACTAATCCTAAGTGAACTAGTCCTTCAAAGTAGCAACATTTATAGCCTTCCACCAGTTCATAGCTCGTCCATGGAGTTGTCGAGAAGCCAATCTCCTCCTTATGGAATTAATCTAATTCAAGTGGTCGAAAATCCTTTCATGGGCACCAAACTTATCATATAGTTCTATAGCCGATTTCGTTCCTTAGAACAGTTTGCCGCCAAGACCGGCAAAATCATTATTCAGCTTTGCGAAATTATCCATGGGCACCTTCACTTGAACACTACCACCAACAACAACGTTCATAGCAGTCGCTTGGGCATTTCAACATGTTTGCCATCATGGCACTGAACATTACATGCAATTCAAGGTTAGCAGACCCCGAGCCCGCTCCTTCCTTCTCTACTCCTAAGATGGAGTTCCTCGCAGCATCTCTCGTATGTTGGCTCCTTTATGATCTGTAACAAGAATGATTAGTCTCTCATAATGAGAATTGCATCGGTGGTACTCGTGTGTGCAATGCAACTTATATACTATATATATAGTTTTGAAAACCAAAATATATAACAAGTAAGCTCTCTCATATATACTCTTGATCCATCTAGGGTGATAGATCATAACTTATCTCTAATGGATTTTGGTATACTTTAGGTTAACTATGCAACTAAGCTCTGATATCGAATGTGACAACCACCATACACCTTCAGCACCCAATATACCATATAGTGCGCTGCTATAGTGCCCGACCGATGCAGAACTACTATCAATGGATGTAAAGTAAACAAAATCATAATAGAATCTACAGTGTCCCATTGTGCATTGAATAAAATATAATAGTCATCACAGATGTAAGACTAGCGAGATAGTAATAACCAAATAAACCACAATATCAGAGCAAAGTTATACAGGATAGTAGTAGAGTTTACAACTAGAAATAAACCCAAAAGATAATTATCACTAAAAAGAATGAACAATGCTTCCAAAGCTTTACATTGTTGCACAATGGAATAAGCAATAATAAGTCCAAATATAAGTATGAGAAAGCATTGCCTCCTACTCATCCATCTGTACAACACCATGTGTGACCCGAACTTATTATATAGTCAACTCATTAAAGAGTACCCAAGAAAATAAGAAGCAAAGCATAAAATCTAGAGTCAGACAACAGTCTAGTGTGAATGATAAGCAAATCTCAAAATACTATGACATCGATACAGTAAGGAACAGTAGTATGAAGAGTCATACCTGACCTGTCCCATCTTCCAACGAGATGATACAGAATAATAATATGCTAATTTACTAACATCTTAAAGTGTACAAACATCTTAGTACACCAACGGGTGTTTAGATGTCGATCTCCTGGATACCTATTCTTTGGCATCCTTAGAGAGACAAACAAAAATGGAAAACATAGCATCCATCAAACAACCCTTACAGTTACTATGTGCTCTTGATATATGATAATTTTGTTGACCATACCTCCAGCAGGGATTAATGGAAAAATCCTTGTCTTTTGTGTACCCAAACACTAGCCCATATCTGACACTAGATCCCTTCCTCGATCCAAGATATATAAATGCCTTCAACAATCTAGGTTAGCGGACTAAGTACCCAATGAGCATGCTTACAATACCCCTACTTATAAGTATACAAGGAAATACTCCGAGTATCAATGATCCCTTTACGTGCTCTTAGAGCACTTCCTTACTCCATTTATTTCGATTCATCATAGCAGAAGCCTTCAACGTTCTACTTTCCATAATAGATCTTTCAACGTTCAATTTACAAGGTCCTTTCCTCGAACCCATCCTAGAGGATTATCATCACAACTTTGTCGATCGAGTCGCCATTATCGGAACACTTTTAGATGTCCACATAAGTCATATAATCAACACATCAAAGTTTTAAAGCCATCATGTCGAAGCATCACTCCTTTGCCTCATTGTTCATCATCATTCTTCATCGTGCCATAATCGTCAAAAATGAACATCAAACGAATGCATGAACACTCGTACACGACAACCAAAACATTACGTGCATGTCCCTCACAGCCTCACTTCAATTTCTCAAAACTTGATGTGGCCAGTACCAGCCATCCATGGTCGGCACCAACCATGTTAGTTAGCCCAAAACTTGGCCAAAGTGGCCAAGTGGTTGGCCAAGTGTCGAAGCAATTCATCACTCCTTTCTCCCATGCCAACTCGAAGCATCCTCTCCCTAAACTTAAAGCAAGCAACTCAAAAACATAGGGTGAACATGGTCAGTACTGACCATGTTCCCCATCTCAAAATTTGGCTAAGTCCCAGACTTTGTTGCCCGCATCTCCCTAATCTTAAACCATTGTACTTGTGCCACAAATCCAAAGTGAAGCCTGCTTTGACCTGAAGCAATCAACTACCGAAATGATTTCACCAACCATGATTTTTGCCTATGTACAACTCCAATGCCGACATAATTTTCCCAAGCCTTACCTGAACCTTTTTTCCTTTAAGACTCAATGAAATCCCCTCTATGACTCAAAGCACCCAATCATGACCATATTTTGGTCACCGCCACATGATTTCAACGACCATATTTTGAGCAACCAAATCAACTCCAAATAGCGTGCGACTTGTATTAGGTTCACTTGGGCTTCGAACAACGTCACATCCAAGTTGCATCATATTTCGAACAATTTGATGCTCTTTACACCAAACGGTGTACCATTATTCTAACTACATAAAGCAAATAGTAAACACATCAAAATAATTCATACAAAATTAAAATATCATCATACAACATCCAAGCAATGCATATAGTTCATCCAAATATAATTTATAAGCATACATTATCCAAGATCAATTTTTTAATAAAAATGGTAATTATGACAGTTAAATAGTATAAAATATCTCAAAATCCAAATCTATCTTTTTAAATACGGTTTTAAAGTGTTATTAACATCAAAACTATTTCTTAAAATGTTTTAACTTTGAAAATCACTTTAAAAACCACAACTAACTATATATACATACATACCAAAGTGAGAGAAGAAATATGTAACAGCCCACCTCTATACCAATACTATCTAAGAGTATTACTGGGTAATACTGTCAGATAATACGGAGAATGAGGCTGTATGGGATATACACATGAATATTCCCTTTGGCTAATATTGATACATATCCCAAAAATCATAAACAGCTTACATCTACATACAAAGCATTAGCACAAAGCAATAAACATGTGTGCCTCCAAGATAGAGAAATACACAATATAAAATAAACCACAGAGATCACAGAGTCATCAATATAGTGACAACATATAATATATAAAATATATTCAAGTTTAAGTGGGTCTACAAAATAGTCAAAATGCCCACTATCATACAAAATATACATATCAAGTCCAAAATATATACACATCTCATTAATACACAAATACATGTGGCCACAATATACAAATATTATATCTAACATCCAAAAACCGTCAACACATCCTTGAATCTTCAATCTCTCGAACCGACCCGAGTATTATATAAATAATACACAGGTCAGACTATGTCTACAGTGCAAGTGTCATTGTATCTCAATAATTGTAAGATATATTAAAGATAACATGAAGTGATGTATGGGTACTTAATATAGAAACACATAACAAAATGTATATAAGTAGTATCACCCATATAGAAAATCAAGTCAAAGATGTACTGGTGACTATTGTCAAATGGATGAAATAATCCATGCATCCAAATATTATTAACATAGATAATCACACAACATAGGACATGCTCTCAGCAATGCCCCCGGTTATGTATTAGATAATCATAAAGTAGACATATCCGAGAATTGTCATAATCACCACATATAAAACATAAATACAAGAAATAAAAAAACGGCATACCCTCGGTAGCCTAGATAACCATAAAAGCTAGGAAAGGGTCAAACTCGATGCTCTCAGCATCTCTAGCTGTCCTTGATAGCAATGCAAACAATGTATATAGGGTTACTCAACTACAAGAAATTTCAGTCCAAAGAACAATCAAAGAGATCGACGATCCCATAATAGTCATCTAAACATTAGCCTCATCGTAATCGTCTTGGCTCTCAGCCAAAGAAATAATCATATGGCCTCTTAGACTTCTAATAATCTACTTAACTCTCAGTATCGTAGATAATCTCCTTGGAATCTCGGTCCAAATAGGCTCTCAATACCACATATAACTATATTGGAACCAATCTCCATAAAAGGTCAAGATGGCTCTCAGCCACATCTATAACGATCCAATAAAGGTGAATAAGTAGTGTCTATATCAACAATAATTAGATGGGAGATTGATAGCTCTTGGCCTGCACCAAGAGCCTTCCTCACATGCTTTTAGTGCCACTCTTGCAGTCATCGGTTACCTAGACGGCTATCGTAACCCAATATCCATCTAGAGCAAGACAACGCTATGCAATGGTCACGACCCTGCAAGTGCCCCAAAGGTAACCGACTGTTGGCCTAAGTGACACGGGGGTAGTGACTCTCAGCCATATACAAAAAGATGTGTCATGGATTCGGGGAGTGACACCGTAATCAGGTCGCTAGGATGGATACTAGCCAATTTGGTTTACTCCCCACCATATAATAGGATCATGCACACAAGACAAACACACTTATGGCTCTCCGCCTGCACACTCTCAACGTGCATCACCATAAATATAATACCCCATAGACATGACCCTATCGAGTGACATCTACTTATAGAGAGTAATCAAACAAGTACTAGCTTAGGCATCCCATACCACCCAGTGTTACCTCAGGTACCCGAACATTTACTCAATGTTCGTAAACTACACTCCTCCATTATTCTACATAACACGTCCAAATAATAACCGAAGATATATTACTGAAAGTCCCATACTATACAGTACTATAGATTTGTTTATTCTAATTCCTCACTACATAGAAATATAAAGCAATCAAAATATACAATCTTATTATTATTGATTCGTAAGGGGTTTATAATACATTTTTACCAAATCTTCAAAATAATTAAAAATATCAATTTTCAAGGGCACGAAAGCCTTATTTTAAAACTCTTATTTTTCCTTTAAAATCCGTTATCCTCTAATTTAATTTCAAGGAAATCTATAAATTAAAAATTAAATTCCAAAACTCCATAATTATACTTTCCGTAATAGCTTAATTCAAATTCTTTTATATATATATTTTATATATACATTCCTAAAGTCATTTTAAACGATTTCCCTTATATATATAAAAATAATGGTAATTGAATGCTAAGCATATACTTCCAAATTTATTCTCAATAATATAAAATAAGCTTTTAATTAATAGCTTCCATACAATAATTAAATGACATTCAACTTGTTACAATATCTAAATATTAATTACTAACTTCTAAATTTATCAAATTCAAATGGAATTAACAAATCACCTTAAAATATAAATTTTAATTACTATGTTGTAAAAAATTAATTAGATATTTTTATAATAAAAAATAAATGAATAAAAATATAAATTTACAAAAATTCACTTATTCGATCAAATCGCACAAATCATCACTTCGTAAATATTTTGTGTTCATAGATTACTCAATGCAATTTACTAAAATAATTTTTTATCACAAATAATATTTCTGATTTTAAATAAAATTTATTTTGGAAATCAACTGCTTATTTCTAGAAATATTTCGTTTTCATTAAAATCTTCTATTTCAATTTTATTCCCCTTCCAATAAATTTTAATGTGATCTCATCACAACAACGGTTGATCGAAAATATGTGATCTCATCACAACAAAAATCGATCAAAAATATGCAATTAAATTTCATATCATCAAATTATACCAACCAAAAATCCATCATTCAAACAAATAATGAATTCCAAGCAAATAAAATATAAATCATAGTGGTGAGTAATATAAAAGAACTCACACAAGCAATCAAACAACCAATCAAACATCTGTTGTTAATGTACAATTCAATGACATCAATCAACGACAATTGCAAAAACTAGACGATAGTTGTGAGTAAAATGGATTTGCTCACCTCAAACAATGCTTGAGCGACCAAGCAGCGATTGAACACTATCAAATTGCTGTTATAAACATCGCTAAGCCCAAAATTATCACTCCCCATACCGCCTAAAACCATCTGCTCTGCGAAGCATCTAACTTTGCTAAGTGTTGGAATTTTCGAAAATTTTTGGTAGAGTCTTCTTTGTATAGAGAGCGTTTCAAAAAATTAAAATATAACTTTTTGATTATTAATAAACTTTTCAATTTCGCTAAATCTGAATACTAAATTACTTCTATATTAAAAAATCCTTCATTTTAAATAAAAGATTCACATTTGAAACCATCAACTTCCTTTTCTTATACCATTCACTCAAACCATCTCAAAAGAATCAAAACTCACTTATCACTAATTATTTCTCATTACATATCATTATTATTATAATTACTCTTTTTTTCTAAAATCATTATAAAGTTTTACTTCTATTATTTTCTTTTTCCTTCTCAATGGATTTTATTTCTTTTGAGATGATTCCAAAACATCTTACATAAATTGCTCTTCTTTTCTTTTCTTTTGTTCAAATCTCCTTTCATTTAGAAAATTATAAACTTATAAAGTTGAAATAACTTTTCCACACACTTATCCTTTGTTTCACAGGCAAATAAATATATATTTTACAATGAATTTATATTTCCTTCAACATGGTCTTAAACTTTCGTATTTTCCATAATAAAATTTTCTATTTTCTAAAACCTTGTTCTCTTTTCAAAACATATTATTTTCATCTTGAAATATTCTTTTAACATGCTCCATATATATATATATATATATATATATATATTTCCTACTATAAAATTCTTTTGATTCAATCTTAAACAAATACCTCTTTATATATAGTAATCCATTAATTAATTTATATTAAAATATACGACATTTCCACGCCCTAAATCTTTGTGATCCATTTCGTCAATTGGCTGCAATGTTGACTACTTAGGATCATATATCAACATCGCCTCGCCAGTGATCTCAACTTCACAATAATATCTAATGACTGCATATGTTGTTTAATATATGTACAAATCTATAAACAATAATATTTTCATTCTTTAGATAATATCTTTTTCCACAAAACAATTTACAATTCTTAGAAATATATATATATATATATATATCATTCCAAAATATCATGTCAGTTTTGCCTCGTTCAAGTGATTAGGAATCCCTACTAAATACATGTGCACCCCATCGACCAAAATTCTTAAAATATTTATGACTGAACTACCAGAGGGAGATCCCAGAACCATTAGAGGTTGAGATGGTTGGAAATTAATAGCTCCATGGTTGATGATAAAATATAATCCATTGTCATTCTTTTAGGAGAAGTAGTGGACTCCACTAATGTGTTACTTTTGTCAATGTCTTTATGTTGACACGTCTTTTTCTGGTGTTTGAACCAAAAATGGAAAAAACACCCAATAGAAAGTAGAAGAGAATAAAAAGTGAATAAAACAAAATAAATGAGTAAGAAATAAACAAACAGAAATTTATAGTGGTTCGGCAAAATCTGGCTTACGTCCACTTAATGATTTTATTGCTTATCTTTTGACTTAGGGGCAGAAGTTCTTAGAGGTTGGTACAACTCCGACACTTAGATTTTTAGAATTACAAGAATATAGAGTAGAATAATACTAGAGCCAAAATATCCTAAAAAATTAGCCCTACCCCTCTATTTATAGCAGGGAGCCTTAAATCTTGCATAAAAGATCTCCAAGACGTTTTCCTTTCTATATACTAGTTCTCCATGAAAATAGTGGACCCACATCATCAAATATTATGGGTTGGTACCGATCCCTAAGTTAGCCAGATTGGCCGCCTTCAACTCTTCACTTCGGCTCGTCTTGTGTTTATCGTGATTCCAAAGTTGTTTGCACCAATAATAGATTGTTTCGGAGTCCAATTGATAGAGTTATGGAAAAACAAAGTTGCTGATTTAGGAGTTCATGGAGATTGATATAGAGTTGCATGGAATAAACAAAAAAAACACTGGAAATATGGTTTTAACATCAAAGAGGGGTCATTGGCAAAAGATGGGCATGTTTGGTCGAGGTTTTATGGGTCGGTACTGACCCCTAGTTATGGAAAAACAAAGTTGCTGATTCAGGAGTTCATGGAGATTGATAAAGAGTTGCATGGAATAAACAAAAAACACTGGAAATAGGGTTTTAGCATCAAAGAGGGGTCATTGGCAAAAGATGGGAATGTTTGGTGGAGGTTTTATGGGTCGGTACTGACCCTATTTGAAACTAAATTGGTCACAAACACTAAGCATATTCTTTGTAAAGAAGTAAGTTAAGAAAAACAAAATTGACCTGAGTAGATAAATCAACATGTAATAGAGAATAAGTAGTGATTAGAGACACAAAGATTTACAGTGGTTCGGCGTTGTATGCCTACGTCCACTTTAAAGATTATCCTTTATTAATCAATTTTTAATCTGATTATAGCAGTAGTAAATGGCGCACACTTGATTACAATGGAGTCTAGAGTAACCTGCAGCGTAAAGCTCCTCCAAGTGAACCATAAGGCCTTTTTTATAGGGGAGATGATGAGATATTTCACTAAGATTTCGGCAGAAGGCTCTCTAGATCAATAAGGGCCCACCATAACGATCGGTGGCCCTAATTTGATATCCTGGAACGATCGGCCAAAGTTTAGTCGATTGTTATTTTTGTCTCCAATTTAGTGCGATCGTTTTTAGGGGTTCCCCCGTGCCTCTTGAACTCATCCTTAAAATATGAAGTCGAATTGAGTTGTATATTATGATATATGGATCAACCTTTGCAAAACTTGGAACATTAACCGATCGTTATGAAGGATCGTCCAATAACGATTGGCCATCTTTATATCTCAAGATCTTGATACGCGATCGTTTCTATGGGCTCTAATCTTCAATATACTGATGCTTTGAAAGTTTCAAGTTAATTGGCCTTGTGGATTTTGAGATATCGATCAATCTCCGCTGATTTGAGCTGTTTTATGGATCATTCCCAATCGATTCATATAAATCCTTGGTTTGTCCATAACTCGAGCATACGAACTCCGATCGACTCTAAATTTGAAATATAACTTCACGGGGCTATATCATTTACTCCATGCTGATCGCACCTCGATTAGGATCCGGTCCAATTCTACCCGACCATCGGCCATAGTATTGTATATAATTGATTCCTAAGGTTGATAACAATCTGTTCCTAGCCAAGTCGATGATATCACGGTCTTGCCAAAAGACGGGATAACATTTGTCTCCCAAAGTACGTCTTATTTCAAACATGCCGTGCTTTGAATCATCGCAAGCTAGAATCATCGGAAAGAAATCCATCTGGTACATTGAATAGTTGTTATCTTTCCTTTGAGTTGTTATCTTATCGAGGGTCATATTTTCCTTATTTGTCGTGATGATTGGTCCATTTCTAATAGTATAAATACGGAATCACTACTTGTTAGCGATCATCCTGCTTTGTTTCTGGCAATTTCCACGCTTCAGCAACTTTGTTTTAATTTTTCTCCGACGATTCTAGGTGATCATTCAATTTTCTCGATTTCAAAAGTTAGATTCCAAAACATATACTAGCATGTATACGTGTTTGTACCTGACTCTCGATCACGGTTACACGTTCACGGGTCGTTGTCAAGTTTTGAAATTTTTATAAACAGTCTGTACTGATCGTTATTCTTATTTACATATATGTCTTAAAAAATGTTCACTATTAATTGCTATTCCATCATTCACATTCTCCCTTTTTACTTATATATATATATATATATATATTATTCTTTTTTCACCGATCATTTACTTCTTAGAAAGAAACTTTGGATCATTTCTAGTTATGGAACGATCGATCCAAAGCCCTTGCTATAAAATGATCGGCATCCAGACTGCTTGTAAAACGATCAGCATAAGATCATTACCTTGAAATGATCGGCATAACTTCAGGGCCACGAATGATCGGCATAGTCCCTACCTATAGAAGCACCTTTAGTTAGCCATTTTTCCTTCGTCCTTCATTTCGTATCGTTTTCCAGTTGAGAAGAAAAGAACGAACCGTTCCACTTCCTCCCTTTATTGATCAAAGAAACGATCTAGCTTTACTAAAACCAAATGCATCTTTTCAAGTTAATCATCATTCAAGCGCTCCTTCAGATCTTACCTTTCTAAGAATTCAATCCCATTTCCCTTTCCAGATTCTAACCTAGGTAATTTGATTCGAATTTGCTTTATGATTTGAGCACAAGACTTTGGGTTTCGTCGATTTCGTGATGTTCAATTCGATCATTGGAGCGAGTAGTAGTTGGAGGAGATGGGAACATATGTCGATCGTTTCTGGAGAAGATGAAGTAGTTGTCCTGATGTAGGATGATCTTTCTCGAATGATCAGATGAAGTGATAGAGTGAACATCGGCAAAAAGGGGAGTGAAGTGGAAAGAACGGTCATATAGAATTGTCGAGATGAACGATCGATTGGAGATGAACGATCGGTTGGAGATTGGATTTTGGCTTGGCTATTGACGATCATTATAATGTGATCATTTACAAATGATCATCATGGAATGATCGGCCATGTCTTGGTGGATGGATTGACTGTTAGCATTTAATTTTTAAAATGGAACATAAATAGATGAACTTGAAGCCAATGATGAGCTTCGGCCTTGCATACTTGAACGGACATTTGAGCTTGCATATGACTTAAATTACATATTCGGAAATTTATGACATTTTGAACTATGACGTGAACCAATGCCTTAAATAATTCTCTTGAAGCTCATCTTTGACTTGAATATAAAAATTGATCTCAAACTGACAATCGATCCTGAAACTCAAGCTGAATCATTCTATAACGATGTAATGAACCAATTGAGACAGTCAGCGATGACGGTCACTTCGATCAAACTTCTATGTCTCGTCGTCTTTTTCCATCTTCAGTTTCTTACAGCTTATTATTGTATTATATAGCACTACACCACACCACAGTAACACTCACTATGCACTGGGGGTACAGGTTACTTTATCTAACCATGATCTTTGCTGAGTTTAATAGCAACGGGTTCTAGACGTTCTGGGCATCTTGCAGCTATGCCAGCAGGATCATCTTCTCAGCAGGATAACCCTGACGTGGAATCAAATTTTGCAACTCAATCTGATAGTCTATCCTCTAGTCATCATTTGGAACAACCGGAAAGCCCAGGCCCTCAATTTGATCTTTCTGATGCAGTTCCTATCCATCCACCGGAGGTTATCGATTCTGCTCCCGACACTCTAGAGGATGCAGTTATTTTGGAAAACCCTACTGATTCGGTAGCCTTTAAAATTAAGGAAGATGCTCCTCATAGAATCTGCGTAAGGAACTGGATTCCTTTTGATGACATGTTGGTTCCGTCGTGGTTTGACAGGGCTCATAGACCCCCAGAAGGGTATACGGCGAGCAAAAAGTTCATGTACTGGGCCGGATGCATCCCAATATTTAATTCGTACATTTGGGAAATTCTTCATTATTTAAGGTTAGCTCTAGCGTATCTTCACCCAAATGGCTATGCTCTTCTCAATTGCACTTATATGGTATTTATGGAGTTCCTACACCATCCTCCAACCATCAATGACATCTGATTCATATTCACTTTCAAGCGACGGACAAGGAGTCTTTCATTTACATTTCTTGAGTCGGCAAAGAGGTGCCAGATTCTAACTGGTGCATGGAACAAATTAAGCGGCCTTTAAAAGTGAGTAGTTCTTGATTACGTATATTAGCATGGTTTCGCTCGACAATGGCTGGAAAGATGCAAGTACTATCCACTATTTTTATATTAGCATGGAAAGATGATATTCAAGCCGTATTCTTGATTACGTTACTCCTTTATAGGTGTCGTCACCCGGCCTAGTGGAAATATTGATGAAGAGGCGGTCACAACTCTGAAAAATGCACCACCCGAGGATAGAAACGTCGAATATCTACTTATGGACGAACGTCTCTTTACTTTTTGTTTGATAGAAGAGGGCCTCAGCGTAGGGCTAACCAAAGTCACCCAAATTACAGGGATAAGACCAAGGGCTGCAGTCAGTCAAAGGGACAATCAAACTGATCCCATGGTGCCCCTAGTCATGAGTGCTCAATTATTCACTGGTATTGATGCCGAAGGATACAAAGGCAATGTGCCCGGTCACAATAGTGACTAATCCAGTCATGGGGCTGATGTCGAATCCTTGAAGACCTCACAACCCTCAGTTCCTAATAGAACAAAGAAGAAAACATTTATACATAAATTTCCAAAAAAGTCGTCTCTCTGATTAATACAAGTCGTCGATGCCTCCTAAGATTGTTCAAGATGAATCTTCTTCTCAACCGTCAGAGCGTTCAAGATTACCACTTGATTCTTTGTTTGGTCTATCAACTCGGCATGACCTAGATGCTTTTAATTTTACTAATGTGAGCATCAAAGGATCGAAATCTCACACTAGAATTGACATTGAGATTCCAACTTCTAGAGGAGAAGTTACACTAATGACCAAAGCTCATGCACCTGGTTTGTCGGGGGGTTACACAAGGATACTTGCACACACTTGCAACCCTCAACATGGCATAATGCTTGACTTATGCTTTTTAATACTTAAAGTTGATTGATTTTCTGTTTTCCTTTATAGAAACAATGGTGAAGAAAAGGAATATGTTTGATTCCCTCTGGGATATTCATAGTCAATCTTCTAGTTTGTGCTTTGGCTCATACCATCAAGGTGGTAGTCGAGAGTATTATGATTCCAATTATCGCCCCAATCGGGATCGGGGTCATCAAGACAGAGGTGATAGGGATAAGCCATCCAAAAAAAAACATCGATCAAGATCGAGATCTCCTCCTTTAAAGGGCTATGAGAAGCCAATTGATCATAGGGACCAACTTATCGATCCCTTTTGTGTTCCTCCTCCCGCTTCTGTGCCTCCATGGCCTTTGGTTTCCTCTCATTCCAAGCGGCCGAGCGATGTCGTTGCCATAGTGAACATGCTGCAGCCCAAAGGCCCGGTAAGGGAAGTACTGAAGTTGAAGCTACTACTGGAGATCCTACGGTCAATCCAACTGCTTGTATGACACAGCTTCGTGAAGAATTTCCAAACTTATGTTTTGAAGGGTTCTATTTTCCTCCCAACTTGAAGATGGTTCCTGACCATGTTTAGAAAATGACTATTAATTGTGTCATTGACATCCACATGTAGTACCGCAAATGGATGAAGGCATCAGAGAAAATGTCAAAAGTCTCCTTCGAGCACGCGGCGGAAATTGTAAAGCTAAAATGCCAGGAAGCTCAAGATAAAAGAATTATCGATAGTTTGACATATGAGCTAGAGGCTTCTAGGACCTCCCTAGCAGAAGCCGAAGAAAGAGCTAATGTTGCTATCAAATCCATGGAGGAAATGAAATCCAGTCATCTTGAATATCAAGTGTTGCATCATCGAAATCAAGAGATAGCGCTTGAGCGGGATACAGCTTGAAGTAATGAACCCGCAGCCTTAAAGGAGACAGCGAATCTCAAGGCTAAGCTCGAGTATGCAAATAAGGAAAAAGATGATGCCTAGAAAATCACTCAAAATGCCTGTGACGAGCTAGTAAATGTCAGACTTGAGAGAGACAAAGCTGTTGAAAGGGCGAAAAATGTCGATGCACTTATTCAGCGCGAAGCAGAAGCTACCAAGGACAAGGTTAAGGAAAAGAGAATGAATGAGCTTGACCCACTTCTTATTCTTCACAACGCCAATGTTCTTAAGCATAGAAATTTAACATGGCTTGGTGGCGATTATCCCTACTAGCTATGGCGTGCATGGAATTTCTTATTGCAGAAGAAAAGGAACTTCTTAATTCGGAGGATATCGACCTGTTTAGGCTTGAAAATGAAATGCTATTGGGCGACGAACCCAAAAAATTGCACGATATCCAGCTTACACTCCATAAAGAATCTGCTGCTACTTCTTCACATGAAGTGGTTGAAGGCTCCGGGTCGGCACAACCTGATATTACAACCGAATTGCCCCCGGCACCTTAGGTCATCCCTAGCTCCACAGTAGGCTCTTCAACCATCCATGGGTATGATCCAGACAAGTCACAACTTTCTCTAATTTTCGAACGCAGTTCTGTGGATGTTTCGGCTCAACCTGAAAGCCACACCGAGGAAGGTATTCCGTTGACATTTCCCATCTTTCAAAAAGTTGGGGTTTTATCAGTTGATATTTCTAATCTTTTTGCCTATTTTTTCTCAACTTTGAATCTATCAGGTGTCATTCCTCTTTCCTCGCAAGAGCCTTAATTGGAATTGCAAGTGGCCATGATGGAATCCATTAAAGTTACAACTTCGGTCGCTGCTCAGGGTGCTCAAGAAGAGGCTTTTGTTATTGATGATCAATTTATGGAGGCATTATTCAAGGAATGGAGTGACCCTCACCATGAAATTCTTTTTTATGAGGATGTTGTGATTACGGGATCTTCCAATTCCACTAACAAGCTCAGAATGAAAGAGTGTGTTGAGGGGGAATAATTGTTGAAAAAAAGCAAAGAATGAGCCTATTGATTTGGAATTCAATGAACCGATCCCTATCCCGCTCCAGATGATCTCTCCTGGTGGGACAATTCCTTGGGTTGATATCCCTCCTCCCCAATCCATACAACTGAAGATGGTACCGCCTCGATCCATACAACTAAAGATGCTTCTTCGAAGAGAAGCTGAGGTGGAAAAGGGTGGAAGAGAGGGTTGAGCTGCAGTTCGAAAGGAGCCACTCCAAAGAAGTAAAGGAAAGATTGAAAATCCAAGAAATAATCTTTAAGTCGGAGTGATATGTAAATAGCTTAGATGGCGACTATTTCTTTTCGTCAGTTATGTTTGTTTGGGTATGACTCCTACTTTTATTTTTCATTTTGGATAAACTTCTATTGTGTATAGCAAGTTTAGTGTAAACAAGAATTCTTTTATTTTTATGTATGATCCTTGTATACACTTGTTTAAATGTTCGAGCAATCACATTTTTCATTTTATGTATTTGTGATTCGTTGCTCGTTGATGTTGATCTGATTTATCCATCCCAAGGCCTCCCTGAGGTTATGGCCTCAAGTCGTATCAAACTATAACACCCTTAATTTTGAGTAACATTATTTATGACATTTAATTCACTAAACTAAATAAAATAATGTAACGATTAGGGGATTGAGATTTGTGATTAGTAAAGGTAGCCGTGCCAACATGAACCAATGAACTAATATGGGTTAAAATAAAATAAGTTAGGGAAGTTAGATAAGGGGCAAAATTGGAATAAGTAGATCCTTATGCCCTAAACCCTTACATTCATTCATTTCATACGTTCATTTGCAAAAATTAAAACTAAGAGGTCGGCCACCATTAAGCAAGAATAAGAGGAAGATAAGCTAAAGGAAGAAGCTAAATCAACATAACCCAAGATCAAATCTCAACTCCTTAATCTCAAAGCTAAGGTGAATCATGACTACATCTCATGTTTTCTATTGTTTTGGTTTTAGGATGAAATCCAAATTATTTTGCAAAGTTATTTTCCATGTTTTAATTGTTAAAATGACTATATATGCTTGTTGTTGATTTATGCTAATTCATATAGATTTTATGATATGATTTATGCTAATCCAAATTTAATTGTTAAATTTTCATAATTTTCTGAATTAATGTGGATTTTATATTAATTTTCTAGTGGGGAAAATGGATATTTGGGTTTAAAATAAAATGATTTATAGGAATTTTTGTAGAATTTTCCTAAGTGTTTTAATGAATATATAAAATTATTTAAGGTATGGAACTTAAATTTTTTATATATTTATAAAAGGAGAAGGGGTATTTTGTAAATAATTTAATATGTTTATTTCTGAAAATTTTGGCAGTGCTTTAGAAAAGAAAATTAGCAACAAATAATATTTTGACAAACAAGGCAGGTTAGTTGAAAAGAATTGCTTTAAAAGGTTAAAATCAGTTTAAACATACTATTTACATGTTTAGCCGCTTTTAGCACCTATGTTTTGACCCAGTACTCTTGTCTTCATCATAATTGAAACTAGTGTGCATGGCATCAAAGACTTGGTGCGCAGCGAATTGGACGTAGGCAGAAGGTATGTAGTCGAAACAAGGGGTTTCGAAGGGGTTGAAGTTTTACTTTTCTTTCAAATGAAACTGCACCTGCTTTGCTTTCGAAAAGAATGCTTTTGACTTGGTTGGCTTTCGACTGAGTCAAATTGTTTTAAAGGAATAGTTTCGAATGAGATTGTGCCTTTTGTTTTAAGTAAATGCTTTCGAAGGGGTCGAATCCCCTTGCCGCCAGTTTCTACCTTTTAAAGTAAATGGTTTTGAAAGGATACTATGTTTTTAAAACCTGGCCACTTCTCCAATGCTTTTGAACGGTTGGTTTCGACACCATCACCTCTTTACTTAGGAATTGCTTTCGAAAGAGTGCTTTCGACTTAGTTGTTTTATGATCCTTTTGTTCTATTGAAGTAGAACCCAAAGGTTTTGAAAAAAAAGGTTTTTAATGGTATTGAAAGGTTTCCACATCTTTACTTGAACCTAAATGCTTTCGAAAGGTTTGATGTTTATAAAGGGTTTTAATGCTTTTGAAAGGTCTAAACGAAGGTTTCGAAGGGGTGGTTCCCCAATGGTTTCGAAAGGTTTTAAATGGAAGGTTTCTAATGTTTTCGAAAGGCAATGTTTAAGTGTTTTAAAGATAGGATGTCTAAGGTTTTAAAGCGTACGAAGGTGATGTTTTTCAATGGATTCGAAAGGGTATGTTTTGGCCTTCGGCCTAAGGTTAAAAATCAAAGTGGTTTACTTGGTTTCGAAAGGGATACTTTCAATGGATTTGAAAGGGGTACTTTCAAAGGTTAAATGTTTTCATCAACAAAGTTTTGTGTAAAGTATATATAACATGGCAAGGTGATTTGAGTAAAGCATAAAGTGTATTTTCCTTCTTTAAGGAATGATTTAAAGGTTTTAATCAATTTGGGAGAAAAGGTTTTCAAGGAATTATGGGTAGCTAACCCTAAGTAAAATGACTCAAATATTAGAATACCAGATGGGACCGGTATAGGGTTGCACCTTATACATTAGCTATTAGCCCCTAGCTACTTTAGTCCAAAATTCCAGTGTGTAGGGCATTGTCACAGGTAAGACTAAAATGATGTTTCACACAGAAAGGAATATATATATATACACACACAGAGAGAGATAGGTTATTGGTGAGCCCGCAAAACCATTAGGATCAGTTAACCTTGGAGAATTAAGTTAGGGATGGACCGTCCAGAAGAGCGGTATCTAACAGAAGTTAGATTATTTGTTTATTTTGTCTGGTAGGCCCGAGTCAGCAAAAGTTAGTAGTTAGCCAAACAAAACTATAGTGTTGAGACAGATAGTCTATTTGTTAACTGAATTATATGCTTTCGTGATATTGATATTTTTATTTTAACTAGGTTTGGTTGTAGGATTAAGATTTGCAAAAGATATGTTTTAAAAGGGATATCAGTGAAGGGAAACCCGTTTCGGTAAGCGGCATGGTCTCACTTAATATCAAATAGCTGAGATGTTTAGTATTATTCACACCAAGCTTTATGTCTAACTCGAAGTTTATATTTTTTTCCCTTAAACTCTCGGGTGCTTGAGTAGGCTGAGGGTTAAGGATTTACATGTTTTAGTAGATTGATGAATAAAGCTTTCGGAGATGAGCAAGAGGCTGATGGATAGCTATTTAGGAGTTGTTTTGTTTTTATATTCCGCTGTATTGTATTAAGTTTGTTATACCTATTTTGTACTCTGGTCATCCAAGGGGGCATCTTCATACGTCACTCTTGGCGTATTTTGTAATAATTATAATTGATCTAAACCTGGGAAAAGATTAGGATTATGTGATTTGGATATGAAATGTTGTTTTGAAATGTAATCAGAAAATTTTTTTAATCCATGATGATTTTTATTTCATATTCAAGTGCTTCTGATATTATGGATACCATTAACATTACCATATTTGGTCATCGAAAGTTAATACTATGGATGATTGCAACATCTGCAGCGCTTGGCTTCGGGCCTCCAAATAGGGGATGTTACACAAACACTAGGCTCGAGCCTTAATGTTATGCTTACCGAAATAAGGGTTTGAGTAATTGTACTCTTACCCCCAGTCTTAGGTTAGCTGAGTTAGGTAGTGGATGGTTAAACTCTATCCTTAGTGAGTTTACACTCCTCATGTCGTTTTCAGTCCAAAGTTTATGGAATAGCAAGCGGTCAAACAGCACTCATCTATTTGTTTATACTCATATCCACACTCCAAGGATAAGAGTTAGTTAATGAGTGGTCGAACCGTACCCAATTTATGTTTATACTCATATCCACACTCCGGGATAAGAGTTAGTTGATGGGTGGTCAATTCACACCCAATTTATGTTTATACTCCAATCCGCACTCTCAGGACTTGGAGTTATTTCATAGGTGGTCAAATCACACCCGATTTATGTTTATACTCCAATCCGCACTCTGGGGAGTTGGAGTTATTCCGAAGAGCAGTCAGATCGTACTTTCCATAATCGATTAATTTGCCCCGAGGACCAGGGGTTTTATTTAGCGAGTGATATGTCACGTCATGATCGCTCTTATTTTATTTCAGTCCTATTGTGTAACTGATCAAAATGCTATAGTAGACATAAATAAAAAGAGAGTCTAAGACTTTATTTGCTAAATGGAAAAGAATGACGTAATATGTCTTATTACGTACCTGGAAAATCAAATGCTAAAGCAATTCTGAAAGCAAATACAATTGAAATGAAAAGGAAATAAACTAAGTGAAATAGCATCGTAGATGCTCGCTATTCCACGCCTTTGGAACTGTGATGCCATTGACAGTCGCTAGCTTGAAAGTTCCCTCTCCAAGCCTCTGTTCAATAACATTTGGTCCTTCCCAGATTGGATTCATGTGCGATGGGGTAGGAAAAACCCATTTCAGGACGAGATCGTCGATTTCAAAGGTTCTAGGTCGAAATTTAATGTTGTAATATTGGGCGACTCGATGTTGATGCACAGCTGCCCTCAGATCGGCTTCCTCGCGCTTCTCATCTATAAAATCGAGAGATTCCAAGAGGAGATCTTTATTCACTTTGGGATCGTAGTAATTCACTCAGTGAGAAGGAAATTCAAGCTCAATAGGAATGATGGCTTTGGAACCGTAAGCAAGAGCGAATAGAGTATGGCCAGTCGCGGACTTGTAGGTGGTCCTATAAGCCCACAATGCCGTAGGAAGTTCACCCACCCACCTGCCTCTAGCCTTTTCTAATCGCTTCTTCAGAATGGACTTTATACTTTTGTTTACAGCTTCAACCTGTCCATTCGCTTGAGGGTGAGCGACCGCTGCAAACCTGTTTCCAATACGATACTTCTGACAGAAGTCTTTGAATTCGGCACCGTCGAATTGAGTTCCATTATCTATTACTATAGTTCATGGTTGACCGAAACGACATATGATGTTTTGGATAATAAAGTTAATTACTTTCTTGGTTGTGATCGTGGCTAAAGGTTCTGCTTTGGCCCATTTGGTGAAGTAATCAACTGCGACAACAGCGTACTTTGCGTCCCCTTTAGAGATCGGTAAGGAACCGGTTATGTCTATACCCCATATGGAAACCGGCCATGGGCCGACCATTTGCGTGATTTCAGTCGGTGGAGCTCTTGGAACTTTTGCATATACCTGACACTTATCACATCGTTTTACATAGTCAACGACGTCTCGATTTACGGTCGGCCAATAATACCCGTACCGGAGTATTTTCTTCGCCATAGTTTGCCCCCTAATATGATTGCCACTTTTTCCTTCATGAACTTCTTTTAGGACAACTTTTGTCTCATCATGAGCGACACACCGAATTATGGGAACGGAGAAACCTTTCCTGTACATGATTCCTTCTTGCAACCGTGAAGCTTTGCCGGCTTTTCATTCCTTCATTCGGGAAGAACTCCCTGTAGCAAATAGTTTTTGATCGGAGTCATCCACTATTCCCTCTCAGGCCCACATCTAGTGTTTGATCGATTTTTATAACGCTTATACTTAGGGCATTTAATACTTCAGTTGGAACCAAGCCTATCTAACGTGCGCCACCGGTACTAGCAAACTTTGCCAATGAATCAGCCTCTCTATTTCGATCCTTCAGAATATGCAAAATGTCATAGTATTCAAATTCTACCAATAACTCTTGGACTTGGATAAGGTATGGAGCAAGCCGTTGTCCCTTATCTTGATAATCTCCCATGACTTGGTACACTACCAACTGCGAACCACAAGAGATTTCAAGAGACTTTATTCCCAGTTCTGTGGCGAGTTTAAGTCCAACAATCAAAGCTTGGTACTCAGCTTCGTTGTTCGTCACTGGGAAATCAAGATTTAAAGCATAACAGATTGACCGATCCTCGGGAGTTATAAGCACAATTCTAGCTCCAGAACAATGATCATTGGACGCTCCATCGGTATACAATTACCACCGTATGGTAGGGATTTCATATCCTTCCGGAGAATCATCCCACGTAGTAAACTCTGCTATAAAATTTACCAATGCCTGACCATAGATAGCCCTCTGAGAGTGATAAGTGATATTGAATTGACTGAGCTCGATATTCCACTTGAGTAACCTTCCAAACGTCTCAGGTCATTGTAGGACCTATCATAATGATTGGTCGGTGTAAACATTGAACGGGTGTGCTTGGAAGTGTGGACAAAACTTTTGTGATGCAATCAGCAAGTAGTATGCCAGTTTATCTATTTTCAGATAGTTCCTTTCAACTCCCGTTAATTATTTGCTGATGTAATACCCCGACCTCTGGATCCAATCCTCCTCGTGAAGCAATGCGATAGTTATAGTGTGTGCCGATATGGCTAAATAAATGTACAAATCTTCATGATCCACCGGCTTTAACAAGATGGGGGGTCCCTCCAAATGATTCACCAAAGCTCGAAATGCATCTTTACAATCATGCGTCTATTCGAAGTTTCTATTCCCTTTCCTAATCAAGTCAAAGAAAGGAATCATTTGTCGGTAGCCCTAGAAATAAATCGGCTTAAAGCAACAACTTTCCCATTCAGACTCTGTACTTGTTTAATAGTCCTTGGTGCTTAGATATCGATGATATCTTGGATCTTCTCAGGATTAGCTTCTATTCCATGGGTGTTAACAATAAAGCCCAAGAATTTCCCTGATGCAACACCAAAAGAATACTTCAAAGGACTGAGTTTCATCTTGTAATGTCGGAGGATATCAAACATTTCAGCCAAGTCTCTAATGTGGTTGCTTGATCATCGTGACTTTATGAGCATATCATCCACGTACACTTCCATTGTTTTTCCAATCTAATGTTTAAACATCCTATTGACTAAGCGCTGATAAGTAGCTCCTGCATTCTTTATCCAAACGACATCACTACACGGCAGTACAATCCAACATCGGTAATGAAACTGGTGTGCTCTTGATCGGGAATATGCATCGGGATTTGGTTATATCCCAAGTACACATCCATGAAAGATAGCAATTCATGTCCCGCGGTTGAATCCTCGAGCTAGTCGATCCTCGAAAGTAGAAAACTGTCTTTTGGACATGCCTTGCTTAAATCTAAGTAGTCAATGAATGTTCTCCATTTCCCATTCGCTTTTCTCACAAGTATGGTATTATATACCCATTCAGGGTAGTGGCATCGCAGATAAACCTGTTGTCTTTGAGTTTCTCCACCTCCTCTTTGAGAGCAGCAGATCTCTCTGGTTCCATGCCGCGTCTTTTCTGTTTCACATGCTGCGTCTTTTCTGTTTCACTGGGACATGCCTCGGGTCGATATTCAATGCATGACTCGCAATAGCAGGCAAGATTCCACACATATCAGAATGAGTCCAAGCAAATACGTCAAGATTCACTAAGAGAAATCTGGCAAGTTATTTCTTCATCGGAGGGCTATGCTGTGATCCAATCTTTAAGCCTCATGACGGGTCATCGTGGCTGAACGTGACATAAATTGTCAGCTCAGCCGGTGCAGCCTTGGTCTATTTGGGCTCCTCCTAACCATCTCTTGGATCTATATCTCTATAGAACTGACTGTGGCACCCGAGCCAAGGCTTAGGCGCTAGTTGTCAATCTTCGGTAGTTTGGATGCGGATAGTCTTGTCCACACCCTTCCCTTTTTCTCTGCGCCGAGCATCCCTCAACTCAGCTGCATAATAAGCATGTCCAGTCGCCTGATCGCCATGAATAACTCCAACACCATTATCTATTGGAAATTTCAAAGTCAAAGACCATAGGGCAAGAGCTGCCCGAAATTCGGCTAAGGCCGGTCGACCTAGAAGTAAGGAGACTCAACATCCAAAACAACAAAAAGACAAGATTCACACTCTCCTTCGATCTCCTTCTCCCAACTATATAGGTAATTCCACATAACCAACACCTTCAGTTGCAACACCCTTAAAACCGTGTATACGAGCTGTAGACGGTTTTAAATCTTTAGCTTCCATCCTCATCTGATCATAAGCTCTTTTGAAAATTATATTTACTGAACTTCCATAATCAATCAATATCCTTCTCACCAAAGCAGGGCCAATCATAGCCGAAATGATCATTGCGTCAATTGTCAGAACCTCTACCTTATCTACATCCCTGTTCCTAAACAAATATCATCCGCCATCGCACGTTGTTATTTTACCGGAGCTCCTTCTCCCGTATTCAAACAGCATTCAAAATCCATATACCTAACCGCGCTAGCATAGTGCTCCATCTCTTGCCAACCCTTATCTGCTGGGTGCGGTCCTCTGACTATCATATTTATCACCAGTCTTCCCAGCCCGCATAGACTCTTAGCCCTACGCGGCGCTTGTCCTCGGTTGGGGTCAGATGTCCCCTGCCCGCTATCCTATGGGGCTTTCACAAACTGTTGTAGTTTCCTTTCTCGAATTAGTTTTTCTACAACATCCTGGAGATGCCTGCATTCATTTGTATTGTGCCCAAAACATTTTCTTTCTGGAGGACCTGGCTTCCTCCTATCTGAAATACAAAGCTGCCTTTGCGTAAAAGCTCTCTAATAATGTGGGCGGTTTACCGGCTAGCCAATCACCAAATCAGACTCTAGATCAATCCCTCTTGTCACGGCCATGAGTATCACATGGTCAGTCGGATTACTGACCTCTGTAACCGTTGTATGGAATCTCTTCAAATAATCTTTCAGTGACTCTCCTAGAGCCTGAATCATGCTGGAAAAGGACGTCACATCTTTGGGACGAGTTGCGTGCATCCGAAACTACTCCACAAACTTGGTTGCCAAATCAGATCTAGAAATTGATCATTGGGGTAGTCTTATGAACCACATCGCTGCTATTCCAAAGAGAGTTATGGAAAAGCATCTCACTTGGTTGCATCGTGTGCTCGCGCAGAATCCATCAACCATTCGTATCTCATAATATGCAGCCTGGGGTCGGTTTTTCCCTCATAGGAAGGCATTGATGGCATGTTGAACCTCCTTGGATATTCCATATGGAGAACATTATCAGTGAATGGGGTATGGCTTCTCAAGATTCCCTAGTCATCGTTAGTCAAGCCTTGGCACTCTCTCACAAACTGTCTGACCATTGCCAATAGGTCTGGCATTTGGATGGTTGGTGCCAAGCGGTGGTCATGCTCCACCTCATGTGAATAGCCCAGTCGATGTCTATCGGCCGTTTCACGCCATCTTGGTTCACCATCTTCCCAATGTGCATCTTGTACATTCATTTCATCATCATTTTGGGGAAGTACTTGGTCAGCATTCAATTGGACTCCATTATCCAAACCAACCGTAGCAGCCCCGGTTTGAATCCTAGCGTACATAGGTAAGTTTCCTTCTCTAGTGGAGGGATCAGCACTGATCATTCCTGGCAGACCACGATGGTCTGCCTATTGAGGCCCTGAAGTTTGTGCATAGTATGCGTCAATTCTGCAATGCCTATGTATTTGATACCCATTCGATGAACTAGAACTCTCCAATGCCGAGTAAGAAGTGGGATCCCTCCTAGCTTTCCCTCGCTCCTGATGATTAAGTTAGTTAATCAAGTTGATACTGGTCTGAGTTTGTTGATTTAGTTATCGACGGCTCTCCATCAGCTCTCTCATTAAGTTATAAAATTCAGCTCTTGTAATAGAATCAGTGAGATTCTGGACTTCAATTGGATCGGCATTCAGATTTGTTGGTTGATTGCTTGGATCTCCTTGTTGAATGCTAGTATTCTCATTTCCTTCCATGTTATGAGAAGTAGATCTAGGATGTCTCACTGTTAATAATATCCTTCCTTAGATTTCAACAAATCTGAGTAGTATTAGCAACTTATTGAAGATAACTGCAGATCTCCTTTAGGGGATTTATCCAATCCAATAGCAACAAAAGAATCATAACAAGCTGAGAATCAACGTTCTTAGTGAAAGCACCAAAATGTTTGCAACTAAATTGGTCACAAACACCCAAGAATATTTTTTGTAGAGAAGTAAGTGAAGAAAAACAAAATTAAACTGAGTAGATAAATTAACAGGTAATCGAGAATAAGCAGTAATCAGAGACAAAGATTTATAGTGGTTCGGCATTGTATGCCTACGTCCACTTTGAAGATTATCCTTTATTAATTACCTTTTAATCTGGTTATAGCAGTAGTAAATGGCATACACTTGATTACAATGGAGTCTAGAGTAACTAGCAGTGTAAAGCTCCTCCAAGTAAAGCTCCTCCAAATGAACCATAAGGCCTGTATTTATAGGGGGATATTTTGCTATGATTTCGGCAGAAGGCTCTCTAGGTCCATAGGGGCCCACTATAACGATCAGTGGCCTTAACTTGATATCCTGAAACAATTGGCCAAAGTTTAGCCGATCGTTATTTTTGTCTCCAATTTACATGCGATCATTTTTGGGAGGTCCCACGTACCTCTTAAATTCATCCCTAAAATACGAAGTCAATTTGAGTTGTAGATTACGATATACAGATCAACCTTTAATACACTTGGAATGTTCACCGATCGTTATGAAGGATCGGTCACCTTCATATCTCAAAATCTTGATGTGCGATCGTTTCTGTTGGCTCCACTCTTTAATATACCGATGCTCTGAAAGTTTCAAGTGAATTGGCCTTGTGTATTTTGAGATATCGATCGGTCTCCATTGATTGAACTGTTTTGTGGATCGTTCCTGATCGATCCATATAAATCCTTGCTTTGTCCGTAACTCAAGCATACAAACTCCGATCGACTCCAAGTTTGAAATATAACTTCACAGGGCTACACCAGTCACTCTATGCTAATCACACCTTGATTGCGACACAGTCTGAATCTCCCCAGCCATCGTCCATAGTATTGTATATAATCGATTCCTAAGGTTGATAACCATCTATTCCTAGCCAAGTCGATGATATCACGGCCTTGCCAAAAGGCGGGATAACAGACCCCATACTTATGGAGTTTGGGTTCTTGAATGTTTATGGTGGATTTGTGTTTGTGTTGTGATCTTGGTTGTACTCGGGTTTTTGGGCTTCATGGTCATCTCTCCAGGCATCTTGCCTTGATAACTTTGAAGTTTAGCTCTTTGGATTCGTCCATATACAGCCTGGTCAAAAGGCGGGATAACACTTGCCCCCCAAAGTACGCCTTGCAAATTGAAGGTATGCTTTGCTCAAGAACAAATGTGATGTCAATCTTCGATAGTTGAGCTCTCTAGCTACTGCAATCTTAGTGAATCGTGCAGTTCTTTTGGATTCTCTTGTCAATCATGGGTCATTCCAAACTTGTCATAGCCTAAGACTCTAGACTCTACTTAAGTGTTGTCTATACATCATCATAATTCCAATTTCATTCGGAGTTATCACATCATATATCAAAACCATCCGTGTTCATTCTGGATTTATATCATTAACATTTTGATTTCATTCAGATTTATTACATATCAAAATCGTCCCGTGTTCATTTGGAATTTATATGTTTCTTTTAATTTCAAAGCGTTTAATCCTTTTATCAAAATCAATATATGTTCGAAAGATTGATCTCTCCAAATCGCGTTAGATTCAGTGTAACACACGATCTGTCTAGATCGTTCATTGAGTTCATAATCGTTTAGGGCTGATAGTTAAATCCGCGATCTCTCCGGATAGTTAATTGGAGTAGTGGTCATTCGGGACCGACAAGTGAATCCATGGCCATTTAGGGCTGATAATCAAATCCATAGTCTTTAACCAAATCCATGGCTTTGGGCCCGATAATCAAGTCCATGGTCTTTCGAGACTGATAATCAAATCCATGGCCGTTTAGGTCCAATAATCAAATCTATGGTCTCTCCAAACCCTTGCCAAGCCCAATCCTCTCGCTCTTCAGCGAGGGGACTTAACAATAAGCAAGCCTATCCGCTCATGCTCCAGTGAGGTGACTTACTCCCTATATATACACCGGTCCCTTCTTTTCAGATAGGACTTAAAGTGATTCAAGTCCATTGTCTCTCCGGACTCTTTCCAAGCCCAATTAACTCATGCTTCGGCGAGGGGACTCAACCACAAGCAAGCCCATCCACTCGCGCTCCAGTGAGTGGACTTGCTTCTTGCACTATGGTCTCGTCTTTTCGGATGGGACTTAAAGCGATTCATATCAGTTATCATGTTCGAGTGGGTTTCAATAACCAAGGATTTATCTAGTGGAATCGAATTTAAATACTAAGAAACATAAAATCAAACATTATGATACCCACATCTCCAGGCATTACAGCCTAGCATCTAGCTTAGAGCATGCCTAGGGACCGTTCGGGATCCCATACACGAGTAATTGGCTAAACTATATTATTGCATATTCTGTTGGAAAGGGGAAGTAAAGTGCGAGAACCAAACCCGATTCCCTGTCATCCCGATCAAGAGATGATTATCCTTGACCTTGATCGAGGGCCATTTCCATTCACTATGGTTAATGGCTGCTCTTGTTCCACCACTACAGCTCAACTTCTCACATATTGTCGTAATCGGTTATCTTTGACCCGTTCCTTGATCAGAGCTTGCAAGTGCCTGCAACCATTTATGTTATGCCCATCTAGCTCATGGAATAGGAAGTATTTTCCAAATGCCCTTTCATGCTCCGTGAGTCCTCTTCTCGTCGACTTTCGATAGGGGATTTGTCCCCAAGTATCCAGATAGATCTGCTCTGGGGTCTCATCAAAATTTCTATAAGAAGAGAATTTCGACTCCTTCCTCTATCGCTATGATCCGTCAAATCTGTCTTTCTCTTTCCTTTGCCTTTGCTAGATCCTTCTCCTAAGTGGTCCTCCACCGTCCATAGTTTTGACTTCTTCTTGATCAGCCTCGATGTCCTCCTGACATAAGTATCTCTCAACCTCATGATAAAATTCTATGAGATCCCAAGGAGGATCCTGTTCCAAAGCCACTATAAACCCGTCTTCGCAGCTATCCCTGAAACTGCCGCCATCAAAACCATTGAAGGGTCTGGCTTATTAACTCCAGCTGTTGTCACATTGAACCTTGTTAGAAAACTCCTAAGGGTTTCTCCGGCCCTCTGCTTCATACCTGCTAATGTCATTACATTTTTGGGTCATAAAATATGGACCCGGAACTGCTTTACAAATCTATTTTCCAACTCGGCCCATGTGCTAATGGAACCGTTTTCCAGTTGTCTAAACCACAAGGCTGCCAAACTTGTCAAATATAAAGTGAAACATCATCCCATAACCTTTTCACACCCACCCAACACCTTCATGTGTTGGATGTACCTAATCAAAATGAATTGTTGGATCCATCTTCCCATCGTATGTTTTCAGCATAGGTGGTTAAAAATCAGGAGGATTCCTAGCGTACCAAATATTTGGAGTGAATAGACTCCTACTCACATCTTCCAAGCTCTAGTTAGGCAATCCACCCCTTATAGCTCGTCTCACCAACTTAGCAAGTATGTCATCATCATTCAAAGGAACTATAAGGTCAACATTCTCAGCCCGCCACTCGAATCTGTGAGGGAATTCTGGTACATACTCCTCCGGCTGTGCTTCTGCATTTTGATCCACATTCAAATGCTTCGCTTCAGCTCCAGTGTATACATCATTCCTTCCTAGGGCAGGATGACTTGTGCCACAAAGCCCTTGGGAGTCGATACCAACCTGTGCTTAAGGGTCGATATTGACTCGTACATTTAGCTCGGGGTTTGTCCCAAGTCGTTCTACCCTACTCCCAGGTAGCCATGCTTCGACTTTAGGTCCTTAATTTTGATTTGCAATAACTTCGGCTATTCCAATTTGTCCCATTCTTTTGAAGAAATTCTCCATCGTCTTTTTCTGGCATTACATCATCCTTTCTTGCCGTCCATTCATCATAGTTTCCATCTCATCCCTGGTTATGTAAATTAATAGGGGTTAGTTCCTAACGATGACTCTTGGCTGCCCCTGGTTGATTTCTTCTAACAACACTCCTTCTAATTGATTGTATAGCCATTTAGAATCTTTCCAGGTCTTAAATCAACAAGTTCAAGTGTCTCTCAATAAAAGCACCAAAATGTTTGAACCAAAAATGGCAAAAACACCCAATAGAAAGAGGAAGAGAATAAAAAGTGAAGAAAACAAATTAAAACGAGTAAGAAATGAACATACGGAGATTTATAGTGGTTCGGCAAACTCTGGCCTACGTCCACTTAATGATTTTATTGCTTATCTTTTGACCTAGGGGCCGAAGTTCTTAGGGGTTGGTATAACTCCGACACTTAGATTTTCAGAATTTATAGAGTAGAGTAGAACTAGAACCAAAATATCTTGAAAAATGAGCCATACCCCTCTATTATAGAGGTAGGGAGTCTTAAATCTCGCACAAAAGATCTCCAGGCCATTCTCCTTGCTATAGACTAGTTCTCCATGAAAATATGGGTGCCACGTCATCAAATATTATGGTTTGTTACGACTCAATAGGTGTGGGTCGGTACTGACCCCTAAGTTAGCCAAATCGATAGCCTTCTACTCTTTGCTTCGTCTCGCCTTGTGGTTAACTTCATGATTCCATAGTTGTTTGCATTAATAATAGCTCATTCTGGAGTCCATATAATGGAATTATTGAAGAAAAAAGTTGTTGATTCATAAGTTCATGGAGATTGATAGAGAGTTACACGGAATCAACAAAACAACACCAAAAACAGGGTTTTAGCATCAAGGAGGGGTCAAAGGCAAAAGACGGGCAAGTTTGGTGGAGGTTTTATGGGTGAGTACCGACCCCATACTTATGGAGTTTGGGTCATTGAATTTTTTTGGTGGATTTGTGTTTGTGTAGTAATCTTGGTTGTACTTGGGTTTTTGGGCTTCGTGGTCATCTCTCCGGGTATCTTGGCTTGATAACTTTGAAGTTTAACTCGTCGGGTTCATCCCTATACTACCTGGTCAAAAGGTAGGATAACACCTGACACCTCTTAAAACATCAGTAACCATGTTGGCAAGGGAAGAAGTTGTAATTTCCTCAGCGGTATTGTCAAGAAGAGTGGAGGATTCAATGATTGATTTTTGGAAATAGATGTTTTGGTACCCATATTGTCACAAGTTTGAAGATAAGCATCCAACAAATTCATATTTAAATAATTATTTAGGATAAGACAAAGGATAATAATTTTGGAACAATATTAACTATGCATGAAAATAATGCCCGGAGAATGTCCAACCTTGCCATAACTAGTCCGCTGGATAGGGACTATAAAAGCTGAATATATTGGCCCCATGGCTTCAAAGGAATAAATTCATATGGTTATTCTTCCTTATGCATAGGGATTCTTCCTGGAATCGATAATTGATCAAGTTGTACTTCCGTAACTTTTCCTTCGTAAGGAGTCTTACCTTTTTCCTAGAGTACTCTCCCAATTCTTTGAAACTATCTATTTTTGCTAAATACTTAGGATCACAATTTTTGATAAATAACCTAAAAAGAATGAAGTAGCCTATAAATAGAAAATAATAAATTGCAAAAGTGTGTGCATATTTGAATAAGGATATACTTGGGGTATAGAATGTCCCGGTGATATTAGGGGTAGGGCTCTTTACAAAAAATTGATTGGCCCAATCTTTAGTCTTATTGATGGTGCCAAAAAAATATCCCAGTTGGGCGGAGACATTCCATAGATGGTGTTCAGTAGTTGCTTTCTTGCTTTGATAATGCTGGTGAGTGAGAAGAAAGTCTTAACGTCAAGGTCTGGAGCTTCTTGAAGAGTATGTAAAAGGAATAAAGATAGTTGTAAGAGTAAGGACTAAGTTAGATTAAGGAAATTTTGGGGAAGTCAAGGACCTTGGTGATGAGAGGATTTAATGAAAGGTAACATTAGTGTCAAATGTGAATAGAGGTAATGGAAAAGAATCCCACTAGAGGAGTGTTAACCTATCGTTTAGGAAAGGAACTCTTGTTTTGGCTCCTTTTATGCCAATGAAATTGAGGATTGTATAAATTTGCTCTTTCTTGGCAATCAAAGGTTCAATATTGATATGGATTTTTTCTTCTAAAGAACTTGAGAGTTTGATAGACTTAGAAGAAGGGGCAGAACTCTATGAGATAGTCCTCTTGGGATTAAACATGTTTTCCACTTGTTTGTAAAACAAAAGGAAGGGCTAAACAATGCAATAAATTTTGATAATATTTCAAATTTTATAGAGAAAAATGAGACGCTAATTTTTATTCAAGGGTCATTATTTCTATTTATGAATTCTCAAAGTAATCATGTGAAATTTTGGAAAGCTATGATAATAATGAGGAAAATTCGAATATTCTTTAGTAAAAATAATACTATAAATAAGATACTGAAAATTAAGGAAGGTATGACTTTTTTTAGCACGAGTGTGACTTTTCCTTAGAAAACAAGTTTAAAATCTTAGTGAAAGTACATGTTTACCTTAATGGAAGCATAAATTTAGTATCTTAATGAAAGTGTAAGTATACCTTAAGAAAAACATGAGTTTAATATCTTTACTAAAGTATAGGTATACATTAACTAAAGCATGAGTTTAATATCTTAACGGAGACATGAAACATTCTTAATGAGAGTATAGGTATCTCTTAATGAAAATACGAGTTTAATATCTTAACAGAGGTATTAAATATTCTTAATGGAAGTGTGAATATACATTAATGGAAACATGAATGTTGATATGTTAACGGAAGTATGAACTTTAATGGGTTAATAGAAATGTCATAATAGAAATGTGATTTCATCTTAATGAAGCCATTGTTGAGAACTAGACCCAATAAAGGCCAATAAACACTTTCAAATCCTAAAACTTAAATTTTTATATCAAAATAGGATTTTTTTTCAAAACTAGTATAATAGATCTAATGAATCCAAATTTCAATTGACAATTTTGAAGTTATAATTGGCAAACTCTCGAAAAATCAAATCGAATCATGTTAAGCCCAAAAATTTATCTCACCAAAACAATATGTGATAGCAAACAATTTAAAAGGTCAAGTTCAATTGTGGATAGCTGGATTAAATAAAAAAGGATTTAAAAAACCATACGTAGCAATTATGAATTAAAAATTACTGAAAAACAAGAATCAGAGGTCATGAATTTTGAAACAATTTTCTTTTGTGAAGTAAGAAAGTAAAATTAAGAGGGTGTCTCAGTTATTTATAGGCAGTTTTAGGGGAAAAAAATTCAACTGTAGTTTTTAGGGTGAAATAAGTTAATGGATGAGATAATAAGTTGAAGGAATACCATAGGTTTTACAAATAATTTACAAAGGTGGGAAAATAGCTTGAAATGAGAGACATTGATTTTGGATATGCGATTGACAAAAAGATTTCTCTTTAAACAAAAGCTTAAAGAAATTTCTTTTCATGCGAGGTGGGGTGAATGTTTAATATTATCTAATACTAACAGGAAATAAGGGATAAGTTAATAAGTGCATAGTATATATAGACCTTAATGGAAGTATACGGAATTCCTTAACAAAAGTATAAGAAATGACTTTGTAGCGACCCTGAAATTCGAACACTTCGTCTTCAAATATCAAAACATTTTGAAATATAATTAAGTGTTATAAATATGATTTTATAATCTTGTTAAACATCATTTAATTAATGAACAATGATAAGAAACTTGTTTATGAAATTTGTTTACAAAAATATATTCTTGAAAAAATATCGATAATGTGACCGAAAATCGTTTTATTGAAAAACAACTTTTTAACCATCAGAAGTTGTTCAGATTTCTTTTACATACATATATTTGCTTAGGAAATCAATTTAATGAAACAAATACTTTTTTTGATTTATGGAAATAAACTTTATGGAGTATGTCATGGGTGATGTCATCTTAGATATTTAGTAAATGAGCACATATGGAAATACTTAAAAGTTAAGCTATGTGGTTTAAAGTAGACATGACAGAAATAATTAATTTTAGGAGGGTTTGGAGGGGTTTTTGGTCTTTCCCCATCACATTCCTAAGCCTATATAAAAAGGGGTGCACTCTTAGAAAAAAATCACAAATATTTACAAATATTCGAATTCAAAATCAATGTTATCTTCTTCTTCATCTTAAAATTCCTAAAGCAAATTATTTGCAAACCCATTTCAAATCACCTCAAATTTGGAGTGAGACCTTACTACCACATAAAAAAAACTTCTACCTAGTTAGAAGCTGAACACGTAAAGCCATACTCTTCAACCACCCATAGGCCGTGAGCATTGTGAGGTAGAGGGAGGGCTTGGCGCAAGGTAAAGTAAGGAAGCAAGGGAAGAAAAGGAGCTAGCAAGGTGGGGTTTGGATTTTGGTTCTTAGATCATGGTTGTTTATTGGGTTTAAGGTGAGCTAACTCTCCACTTGGATTGAAAATATAACTCATACATTCTTGTGTTTTGTTTTGTTAAAGTTATTTAAATTAACTTGGATATATGTTGAAAATAATGGTTTTGATTCTTGTTTTGAAAACAAGTGACATATGTATGGACTTAATCGGACTTGCACGAACTTGAATGGACTTTTATAACATGTAGAAAGACTGTGAAACAAAACACATAGGTTGTAGTCTAACATACGTTTGAATACAACTCAGATTTGAAAGCGCACTTATAACGATAGTCGCTATAGATGCAGTTCAGAATTGCCTTGTTTTTGGAAATTTCAATGGAACTTTGTAGAGAGACCCTTAGAGGTTTCTCACTATATTTATAATTTTTTATATGTATGTTTGTCGCTATTAAAAGCTTTAATAGCAAAAAGTTAAGTAACATCAAGAAAAGTGGCCAAAACTTCACTTGTGCAAAACTGCCTGTTTAGACTTGATTTTGGACTTAAAAGGTTTAAAAAGATATTTAATTTTAAGTATTTTGTTTCATTCTTTTTACAAGTGTTTACTAGATATTATTAGAGTATTTTAAAAGTGGTTTGATATTTTTATGAATTTTTAAGAACTAGTTGTGAATTTTTAAAGAAGAGATATTTTGTTAAAAACATGTACTTTTAAAGTTTTAAAGAATTTTATAAACTTATTATTTTGAAGTAATATTTTGGATAAATGTTTTAAAACCTATTATAAGTATTTTTAAGTATTTTAAAGTATATACAAATGTTTTCAAAAATGGGTTAGAATTGCTAAATGGCCAAACGGTTGATTGTTAATTACTTGTTTGATAAGTAATTAACTATGTTTAACACTAAAAGCTAATGAAGTAAGGCCTATCTATTTGTGAGAGTTAAGATTGATGTCGAGTAGGAACAAAGAAATAGATCTCTAATCTACCAGGCTTCCCACTTGATCGAGAAATAGTAAATTGGAAAATGTCAAAAATGTGTTAATCGTATTGATTTCTTATTGCTTATGGAATCATTAATACTATAATTAACACTAAAAGCTGACGAGGTAGACTTATCTATTTGTGAGATTCAAGAATGAAGTGTCTAGGTAAGGCTTGATGCAACCAGTGCTTAAGCTTACCTGGATTCACTCTTGGACGAGGAATAGTTGAGTTGGAAAGTCAGAAATGAGTAAAACGTACGAATCATGATTTGTATAAATAATTGTTTTTGACTGGATAGTCGATTAGTCGACTATCGAACTTGACCTAATATTTACTTAGGAAGTAATCGAAAGGCTTTACGATTTCATACCAATAAGAACCCCCGATGAGGAGTATTGGTACGAAACGTCTCTAGCTTTCACTTTCTTCTTAAAGAATCGGAGATGAGTAAGCCAAAAATTCATCGATTGGTTTTGAGGAGTCCGAGATTGGTAAGTGTTTTACTTATCGAATACCACTTTAAAACTAGTATACGAGTTCTATGTTTTAGAAGCGGTTGAGAAAGGAAATCTATGTGGAGATTCGAGATCTATTTAAGATGCTTGAATCCATGTAGTTAATCGTGATCTGTTCGAGATGGAAATCCATTTGGGGATTCGAATTCTGTTCGAGTAATGAAGACTCGTATGAAAGATGCCGAATGTAACCTCGACATCGAAAATGACTAAAAACAAAGTAGGATGCACAATCCAAGGTTAACGACCCATGTTAGGGTGTTGTCAACTCCATTTCTAGAGAACTTATCGATTGTTAGCTGGCAGGAGTTGATGATATTTGGTTCACATTATTCATGTTTATGTTCGGACATTGGACCGCTTGTGTTTACCTAAAGGTATATTTTATCTAGAGATTTACGTCACTCGAAGGTACTTTTCGACCCTTGTGTAGGAGATTGGATCCGGCTCCATCGGAGAGATCTCCATGAAAAAATCCATTATGCGAATGAACCTTGGCGGTTTTTATTGTAACCTAAATATGTTATGTTGTGATGAATGTAAGCACCATAGCTATTTGTGTTATCCCGCCTTTTGGCAAGGCCGTGACACCAAGAACTTGACTAGAAACCAAAGACAGTTCATCTAAGAAAATCGGTTATACGCAGGCCCACTATGGATATCGACAAATTTTGTCTGAGTCCGGATCAAGATTAAATTGATATGACACGACAAGCGAAGCTATGAGAGTCAACGTTACAAATTTCAGGTCAATTCGAGTTCGTATGCTCAAGTTACGATCGATGCAAAATTGGATAAAAACAGCCTCTGTTCGAATCGCTCAGTTCGAATCCATCAGGAATGCCTACTTCGACTCGCTCCGCTTCGCAACAATCAGAGAGCCCTTGTTCGACTCGCTCCGCTTCGCATCCATTAGATAGCCCTTGTTCGACTTGCTCCACTTCGCCTCCATCAGAAAGCACTTGTTCGACTCGCTCCGCTTCAAGCCACAGTTTGACTCCATCTAGTTCGACTCCTTCGCAGAACCATTGTTCGACTCCATCTAGTTCGACTCCATCAAAGAGCCACATTTCGACTCGCTCCACTTCGCATCCATCCGAAGACTTCTACCTCCATCGATGCGAACTGCACATCTTTTATCGATGCGAACAAAGGCTACTACCATCGATACGAACAAGGCGAAAGTCCTAGAACGACTCGATCAAAACAGCATCAAAGGCGGAGCGATCCAGAGATTCAAGCGCCACGTCACCAAGTCAAACGAGAGCGAGTCGAAGTGAGGGAGTTAAATGAAACAGCCAACCGAGAATCCCATTTCGTATCGATCATATCTCCTAATCTACAAGTCCAAATGCTATGAAATTTTCACAGAAGCTTGCGTACATGCTAGAGAATGTCCACGCCAAGTTTCGACTCCATTGGATGAAATCTTGATCGATACGAAATCTGTTCGTATCGATCACGGATCGGACTGAAACTTCACGGGCTTGGTCGCGCGGGCCTGGTCACGTGCCAAAGAGGGTCTCCCAAAATTTGAGCGAGATACCAGCCTCCTACACCTATAAATAGAGCCCCAGGGCATATAGAAAAGAGGCTTCTTCTCCTTTGAATTTTCCAATGCCCAGACTCTACCGGATCCAGATCTGAACTCAATAAGCTGCTGCCAACAACGAAATTCACTGCTGCAATCATAATTACATGCTGTAATTCATTGAATTCATTTGTAATCTTCAAAGAAAGATCAATAAAGCTATCAACTTCATAGTGGATGTAGGCGATACACCGAATCACTCTAAATTCTTGTGTCTCTTTGCATTCTAATTATTTTCATATCTGAGATTTAGAGTTTTTGTTAGATAATTCCTCTTTTTCCATTTAATTTCTTCATTTTATCTCTTCAAAAACTTCCGAAGAGTGTTGTGCCTAATTTTGGTACAAACACTTTGGTGCTTTCACTGAGAAAACCTAGTTTTTCTCCTGCTCCTTGGATCTCCTATCTATATCGGATTGTATAAATCCAAGAAGAAGATCCAGATCTAGAACTTTAAAGCCCTTCCATTCTATTCAGATTTGCATCAGATCTAGGAAAGGACTTTCATCAATTCACCATGGTAAGTACACAGACTACCTCTACAGCTACTGATCAGGGAGGACGGGACAGGCAGAATCTCTTGCAATTGCCTCCATCAAACCAAAATGCAGCAGGACCTTCAGATCCATCAGGTCCGGTCACCAAACAAGAATTCCAGACGTTGCTCCAAGAGTTGACCCAGAGTCGACAACAACTTACTGAACAACTGAGCGCCAACACAAAGTTGTCCAACCAGCTAAATCGCCAAAGGCGAAGAAGATCCAGAAGAGACCAAGGTTCTTATTCTTCCAGAGAAAGGTCAGCCTCATCTGACGGTCATCACCGATCCACGCGCCCACGGTTGGATGTAAGCTACACCCAGGCCACAGGGCACCAACATGCTTCGAATCTTGGACAACCTAGAACTGGACCATCTGCTAGTCACCGTCTAGAACCTTCATCTCGAGGAGGTGCTGCCCCTTACCATGTTACAGGCAACATTGTGACTACCACCACTACCGAACAAGGAGGTGATGCTAGAAACCAAGCTGATCCTCAGCGTAACCAACGAGAGCGGACTCCAGAGCCTTATGTCCCAGAGATTGTTGAACCAAGGAGGCGAGGCATGGACCGTCGACCGCGTCCAGTCCAGAATCGCGCTGTGGAACCCGACCACACCTTGGCACAGCATGCTCCAAGTATCCGAATGCCAGATATATCAACGATGATTCGTCAAATGATCCGTGAAAGTCAGGGTCTCAGTAATGACGACTGGGGAATCTCCCGGAGTCCTACCCCTTTCACCGATGACATATTATATGCTGAACCACCTCGATGCTTCAGGATGCCAGCTTTTCCAGTCTATGAAGGGAGTTATGATCCCAATTAACACATCCTGAAGTACGAATGGTTGATGAATGCTGCAAGAGCTGACGATGCGGTAAAATGCCGTAGTTTCCCAATTTCTCTAGGGGGCATTGCAACCATGTGGTTTACTCATTTTCCACCAAGATCCATTTTTAATTTTGACCAGATGGCCACCAAGTTTGTTGAATAATTCCGTATGCACGTGGCGAGGCCTAAAGACGTTAACACTCTATCTAGTGTTACACAAGCTCCTGGAGAAACACTTAGACGTTACTTGGAGCGATTCCACGCTACATGTGCAGAAATAAGCAATCCCAATGATAACTCTATCCCGATGGCATTGACTAAGGGGATTGACGCTGATTCCGAGTTCGGAAATTGGTTAGCTGGAAAACCACCTGCGTCATTGGACCGTTTCTATTCCAAGGAAGCCCAATACTTGAGGAGGGAGGATGCGAAATAGTCTAGGAAGCAGGATGACGCAGGGCCCAACATCGAAGGAATCCAAAGTAACATCGCTGTTAAACAGTCCGGAGATAGTTCCGGAAAAGTTCAGTTGAACATCCAAAATAAACAGAATCAGCAGAGGGACAATGGAAATCAAAACAAAAAACGCGATCAGAACCGTGGTCCACGGCGTAGAGCTTCCATGTACGATAATTATACTCCATTGAACACGTCATTGGAAAATGTGTATTTGCAGACCTGCAATACCATGCAATACAAGAAACCTACCCCGAAACCACCAACTGAAAGACAAATCCAAACAGGAAAATTTTGTAGATTCCACGAAAGCTACGGCCATTACACGAATGAGTGTCATCATTTACAAGATCTCATTGAAAAACTGATACATGAACGGAAGTTGGATCAGTATGTGCGGGCGCCACAGTCTGGTGGTGCGGGCCCATCAAATCAGAATCATGCGTTGAATTAGGAAAGACATGAGGAACCCGCTCGTACAGGCGGGAGGTTGATTATTAATACGATAAGTGGTGGTCCTCACCCAGCAGATCAAAGCTGGAAGGAAATGCAGTCCTATGCCAGTTTTATCAGGCATGTAGACTTCAAGTGTTGTAGTAGTTTTGATGAAGGGACTCCGGCCAAGCAACAGAAGACGATGACAAATGACATCGTGTTCAGGAACAGAGACGCTGATAAAGTCGAAACCCCCACTATCGATCCACTGGTCATCTCAGCTCAAGTAGGTCCCGCTTGGATGAAGAGAATCTTAGTTGATAGTGGAAGCTCTGTGAATATTTTGTTCAAGCGAGCTTATGATCAAATGAGAATGGAAGCCATAGACTTGAAACCTTGTCAATCTCGAGTCCATGGTTTCAACGGAACTTCTACTATACCCACCGGAATGGTGGAACTACCAGTGGAGTTGGGAGTTGGAGAACGCCGGAGAGTACGAATGTTATAGTTCGTTGTGTTGGACATAGACTCCCCATATAATGCTTTCTTGGGCCGACCGGCCCTCGCTGAATTCAGGGCAGCCATTGCCCCATGGTGTTTGACTTTAAAATTTCCCACTGATCGTGGAGTGGGGATCATTCAAGGAGATCAGGCTGCTGCTAGAGCCTGTTATGTTGCTGAGCTGCAGGAGGTGCAGCGAAAGGAGAAAGGAAAGGGCGTAGAGGAATCTCTCTGCGTCCGTTTTGCCGATAATTGACAATTAACGCCCGGGCCTAGCCCCGGGCACCCTAGCCAATTCCTCAAGGATCTTGACCCAAGAGAAACTGAAGACGAAGGAGAATCTAAAGAAAGTCAAGCATCCCTGGCCGAACTGACAATCGATGTCCCAATTGACAATGATGATGATTCGAAAATGATAAAGATTGGATCTCAGCTAAGCCAACAAACTCAAGAGGAATTGGTTGAATTTCTACAGGCAAATCTTGATGTATTTGCTTGGACACATTCTGATATGTGTGGGATCTCGCTGGACATCGCGAGCCACACCCTGAACATTGACCCGCAGCATGTCCTGGTCAAACAGAAAAGGCATGGTATGGATCCAGAGAGATCTACCGCCCTTAAAGAAGAAGTAGAAAAGCTTAAAGCGAACGGGTTTATTCGAGATGCACTATATCTTGAATGGGTTTCGAATCCTGTGCTCGTCCGAAAGCCGAACGGATAGTGGAGAACATGTGTCGATTATTCCGATCTGAATAAAGCATGTCCCAAAGACAGTTTCCCGCTTCCCAGAATTGATCAGCTAGTAGATTCGACAGCTGGGCATGAACTCTTATCCTTCATGGACGCGTATTCTGGCTACAATCAGATACCAATGCATTTGCCCGATCAAGAACATACTAGCTTCGTAACCAATCTGGGACTTTACTGTTACAAAGTTATGCCATTCGAACTCAAGAATGCCGGGGCTACTTATCAACGATTGGTCAATCGGATGTTTGCCAATCAAATCGGGAAAACAATGGAAGTATATGTAGACGACATGCTTGTGAAGTCACGACTCTCCACCGACCATGTTAAAGACCTGGAAACTATGTTCAACATACTTCGAGAATACAAAATGAAGCTTAACCCACTGAAATGTCACTTTGGAGTTGCATCCGGAAAATTCCTTGGGTTCATCGTTAACGCTCGGGGAATCGAGGCTAACCCTGAAAAGATTTGGGCAATCAGAACTCTTGAAACTCTAAAGACTATAAAGCAAGTCCAAAGTATCAATGGGAAAGTAGCGGCATTGAGCAGGTTCATTTCAAAGTCCACTGACAAATGCATTCCCTTCTGCGATCTGATCCGAAAAGGAAAATGCAACTTTGAATGGACCACGGAGTGCGAGGGCACTTTCCAAGCACTAGTTCAGCATCTATCCACACCACCTATCCTGTCGAAGCCTATCGATCATGTGAAGTTGTATATATACTTGGCGATATCAGAAAACGCTATCAGCGCTGCCTTAGTTCGAGAAGAAGACGGGATACAGAAGCCAGTATACTACGTCAGCAAACGATTGACTGGGGCTGAAAGGAATTATCCAAAGCTAGAAAAGTTGGCTTATTGCCTTGTAATTGCATCAAGGAAGCTCCGACCATATTTCCAGGCACATCCCATTATTGTTTACACCAACCAGCCGTTACGACAGGTCCTTTCGCGGCCTGAGACGTCTGGTAGGCTACTCAAGTGGAACATCGAACTGAGTCAGTTTGATATTACTTACACTCCATGACGAGCGATCCAGGGACAAGTCCTCGCTGATTTCATAGTTGAATTTACCGTTCCAGAGGACTTACCCAAAACCAGTAAATCCCCCGAATACGTCTGGAAGCTGTATACTGATAGTGCATCAAACGACCGGTGTTCGGGTGCTGGTGTTGTACTTGAAACTCCCGAAGGCCGATCCATATGCTATGCTGTGAAGTTCGATTTTCATGCGACTAATAATGAAGCTGAATATGAAGCCCTCCTAGCTGGCTTGAAACTCGCTAGAGATTTGAGAATTATCGCTGTGGAAATTTATTGCGATTCGCAGTTAGTTGTGTGTCAAGTACAGGGAGAATATCAAGCAAGAGACTGAAGACTAGCTGCTTACTTAGCTCGAGTTCAGGAAGTACTAAATCAGTTTGATTATTATGCCATTTATTGTATACCCCGAGAACGCAACCAGAAAGCCGATTCGTTGGCAAAGCTAGCCAGCACAGGTGAAGCTCAGCAAATGGGAGTCATTCCCATAGAAACGTTATCCTCTCCAAGCATTGACCGGGCAAAAATAGACTGGGTATTCGAAACCGTCTTCGAAAAGGATTCATGGATGACTCCACTCAGAAATTACATTGAGCACGGAACCCTACCGGAGCGTAGGAGTGAAAAGAGACAAGTCTTTCGGAAGGCCTCATGATTTACCATCTAGAATGGGATCATGTACAGAAGAGGGTACTCAGTCCCTCTACTCCGGTGTATCGCTCACGATGAAATTAAACGAGTATTGCACGACGTGCACGAGGGAGAATGTGGCAATCACACCAGGGGGCAAGCACTTGCCAAGAAAATACTTCGATACGGATATTACTGGCCGACCGTGAATCGTGACGCGTTGGATTATGCAAAGAAATGTGATAGGTGTCAGAAATATGCCCGAATTCCTAGAGCTCCTCCTACCGAGATAACGCAAATGGTCAGCCCATGGCCGTTTGCAATGTGGGGCATCGACATCATTGGTGCTCTACCTCTGGCAAAATGTGGTGCGAAATACGCCATCGTCGCAGTTGATTACTTTACAAAGTGGGCTGAAGCCGAAGCTCTTGCTACCATACAATGAAGAAAGTAATCAACTTTGTAGTTCGCAACATCATCTGTCGATTCGATCTCCCACACACCATTATTACGGACAACGGAACCCAATTCGACAGTGCTGAATTTAAAGATTTCTGCAAACGATTTCACATCCAAAAGAAATTCTCTGCAGTTTCACACCCTCAGGCAAACAGACAGGTCGAAGCAGTTAATAAAGTTATAAAATCCATTCTGAAGAAACGACTGGAAAAGGTCGGTGGCAAGTGGGTCGATGAACTTTCTATAGCTTTATGGGCTTACCGAACAACCCACAAGACTGCGACCGGTCACACTCCATTCTCTCTCTCTTACAGTTCAGAAGCCGTTATTCCAGTCGAGCTAGAAGTACCTTCTCATCGCGTGACATACTATGATCTGAAGACAAATGCTATATTACTTGCTGAATCTCTCGATCTATTAGATGAGAAGCGTGAAGAAGCTGATTTGAGGGCAGCTGCGCATCGAAGTCGAGTCGCCCGATTGTATAACGCCAAGGTCCGTCCGCGAACCTTCGAACTAGGAGATCTCGTCTTGAAAAGAGTCTATCTGGTTCCTTCGCATATGAAGCCGACATGGGAAGGACCGTATGTTATTGAACGAAGGCTCGGAGATGGCACATTCAAATTATCGACCGTCGACGGTCTTACTCTGCCAAGAGCCTGGAATAGCGAGAGCCTTCGCCGCTATTACACATGACATGATATCTTTATCCATTTAGTTTACTTTCCATTTTGCAATTTGTTTCTGCATTTCGAAATTAGAATTTGTAATAAGGCAACTGACTTTGCCATATTTTCTTATTTTAGCAATAAAATGCAATCTCTTCGAGCCAGAGCTGTGATTTACTTGAAATGCTTCATATGATCATCACTATGCACGGAGAGCTAAGTTTCACCATACGGTGGAATTTATTCAAATAGGGAGTGACTGCGATGCAACCAATCACTCCCTAAGTGAAACCCGAGCTCGGGGACCAGCCATCACATCAAAGTCAAGAAAGGATTGATACACGACAATCCTTTATTCAACTCCGGATTCCCAGAGTGTGGAACGGAGTATAAACATCAACTCCAAACTCCCAGAGTGCGAGTCGGAGTATAAACATCAACTCCAAACTCTCAGAGCGCGAGTCGGAGTATAAACACCAACTTCGAACTTCCAGAGCACGAGTCGGAGTATAAACATCAACTCCGGATTCCCAGAGTGCGAGATGGAGTATAAACATTCAACTCTGAACCCCCAGAGCACGAGTCGGAGTATAAACATCAACTCCAGATTCCCAGAGTGCAAAACGGAGTATAAACATCAACTCCGAACTCCCAGAGCGCGGGTCGGAGTATAAACATCAACTCCGGATTCCCAGAGTGTGAAACAGAGTATAAACATCAATTCCGAACTCCCAGAGCGCGAGTCGGAGTATAAACATCAACTCCAGATTCCCAGAGTGCGAAATGGAGTATAAACATCAACTCCGGATTCCCAAAGTGCGAAACGGAGTATAAACATCAACTCCAAGTTCCCAGAGTGCGAAGCGGAGTATAAACATCAACTCCAAACTCCCAGAGTGCGAGTCGGAGTATAAACATCAACTCCGGATTCCCAAAGTGCGAAACGGAGTATAAACACCAACACCGAGTTCCCAGAGTGCGAAGCGGAGTATAAACATCAACTCCAAATTCCCAGAGCGCGAATTGGAGTATAAACAACAACTTCGAACTCCCAGAGTGTGAGTCGGAGTATAAACATCAACTCCGAGTTCCCAGAGCACGAAGCGGATTATAAACATCAACTCCAAATTCCCAGAGCGCGAATTGGAGTATAAACAACAACTCCAAACTCCCAGAGTGCAAGTCGGAGTATAAACATCAACTCCAAATTCCCAGAGCGTGAATTGGAGTATAAACAACAACTCCGAACTCCCAGAGTGCGAGTCGGAGTATAAACATCAACTCCGATTTCCCAGAGCGCGAAGCGGAGTATAAACATCAACTCCAAATTCCCAGAGCGTGAATTGGAGTATAAACGACAACTCCAAACTCCCAGAGTGCAAGTCGGAGTATAAACATCGACTCCAAATTCCCAGAGCGCGAATTGAAGTATAAACAACAACTCCGAACTCCCAGAGTGCGAGTCGGAGTATAAACATCAACTCCGAGTTCCCAGAGCGTGAAGCGGAGTATAAACATCAACTCCAAATTCCCAGAGCGCGAATTGGAGTATAAACGACAACTCCAAACTCCTAGAGTGCAAGTCGGAGTATAAACATCGACTCCGGATTCCCAGAGTGCGAAGCGGAGCATAAACAACAACTTCAAGTTCCCGAAGCATGAATCAAAGTATAAATATCAACTCAAAACTCCCAGAGCGCAAGTCGGAGTACAAATGTCAATTCCAAATCCCCAGATCGCTGACATATGATTAAAACTTAAGCCGGCGTGACCAACCGCCAGTAAACAAATGAGAATCCCCGGAGTGCGGATATGATCATCGACAATCAGACAAACGTGGAAAAACCACTCGGTCTCCACTTGACATAGCCATCCGTTCTGTGGCTCTAGACTCAGCATGATGCAAGCGAGAATCAACCGCTGATTGATGTTCAACTACTCATCCCCGAGACTAGGGGGCAGGACTTAAGCATCGACCATTGACTGAAACGGTGCGACGTCAAAGTTCAGCTCACCTCCCAATCGCAAACCATGTCCACAGTTTTCAGACTTGGAGCAAAAGTACAAACTTGACTCGAAAGCTGAAACTTTACAAGTGCATTTCAAACATTCAAACACTTAAAAAAATACACAAGAAGCTCAAAAAGAAAAAGTTTCATTTCTACTATTCATGAGAGAAATTCGTGTACAAGTTTGTTCCAAAAAATTCCTACTAGCAGGGGCCGAACCCGCATCTATACACGGCTAACAAAATGAAAGTCAAAATTACACCAAGGAAGCATGTCTAATCTTTCTTCTTCCGCGCTTCCTTTTCGGTGCGGGCCCACTGGAGCCGCCACTATCCTTCCTCTTTGAGCCTTTGCTTTTCGGTGGTTGGTCTCCAGGCGAGGGCATTATATCAACATCCTCCTCCGAACTCGAGCGGATAGGAATGCTTCCTGCGGGCGGAGTCGGAGGAACGGGATCAAGTAGAGAAGGTGGAATGGGCACGCTGGTGATGAAAATAGTACCACCAGGAGATATCATTCTAAGCGGAGCAGGTCCCGGTGCTACCATCCCACCTCCAAAACTGCCACCATGAGCCGTTGCTGCCATTTCAGCGTCGATTTGAGCGAACATCTCCTCTTCAGTTACTGCTCGAGCCCCGCTGGGGGCATCGGTAGTCGGCATTAAAGAACTTGTAGCAGGATCGCTTCCACTCATGACAGATGACAAGTCGGCAAGAGGATCGCCGTGACGGCGAAAGACTTCGTCCATCAATTGCTCATCAAACACAATCGTACTCCCCTGCATATCGTCAAGCGGGCAGTTGTAGTCATGGTGATCGCTTCGGTAACGATAGCCTACTGTGTCTGATGTGATTCTTGAGTAACAGGAGGCCCGACATGTGCAGCATCGATCACTGGACAAAGAATAAGAGAACTGTTAGAACTTAACTCGATCGAAGATTTCGACTTAAGAAAGATATGTGGAAAGTTCAGAGTACCTTCCTCAGTTTGACTTGCAGGCGGCGGAACGGCTTAATTAACTTGCGTTGCAGCCGGATACATCTACGGCTGATCCGGATTGTAGGCAGGAACAACTTGGGGATCGACCGCAGACGAGGATTCGGGCAGGGTTGACGTTGGAACTTCAAGACTCGCCTCATGATGGTCAACCCCTGAACCTTCTCCTATTTTAAAGTGCTGGGCGCTAAGTCTTTCCTTCTCATGCAAAATCATTGACTCATGAAGAATCTTCCTTTCATCTTCATTCAGAATGCGATTCTCGAGTTCAAATTCATCCACAGACTCACCCAGATGCGCCTCCTACTCTTCCTCAACCAGTCGGCCCCAAGCGTTGTAAAGATGCATCAAATAATCATCGAGCCAGGCTAGACCCCTATGCCTCAGCATGTTAGCGTTGTAAACAACGAGAAGGTCTTCGATGTTAGCCTCTAGCCTGGACTCGGCCGACTTCACTTTCTCCTCAACCTCAGCCTCCACCTTGCGGACTTTAGCCACAGCCGCATCCCATTCACCCCTGAGCAGAACAGCTTGTTCGCATGCCTCCTGGGCTGCGTTGTTCGCATCATCTTTTTCCTTGGCCATGTCGGTGAATTTGGCCTTGAGTTCATTGAGTTCCTTGACCGTCGCATCCCGCTCGGCGGTGACTGTAGTATTCCGGTGGCCCATCTCCTCCACCAGGGCAACATGTGTCTGCCCCAACCTCTCCATTGCCGCCTTCGCTTCGTCAGCTTTTTTGGTGGCCTCAATCTCCGATTTTCGAGAAGACTCGGCCTCAGCAGTGAGCACTTGAATGATCCGGTCCCTTTGAGCGAGTTCGGTCTCCAGTTTCTCAAGCGCTTTGGCTCGCTCAAAGGCCACCTTAGAAGCTTTCTCCACGGCCTTTACCCACTCTCTATACTGGGTGTATATGTCATGAACGTAATCATGCACCGTGTTTTACACCCCTGACGGAATTCTTTTTAAGTGTGGTGGGAAGACATAGCCATCGAAGCAAATATTCGGAAAATCCTTCCTCATTTGAGCCAATTTGAGGGCCCCTTCTCCTGTGGGCTAGGCTAGGACCTGCTCTGCAATTATGGAAGCCGTGGTCTCAACTCTCTGAAGATGAGTCTCGGATCTAGAAGTATGAGAAGATGGCCTATGACGAGGAGGCTCTGGCAGATGTGGGACAATAACGGGAGGTGGAGATGGAAGTCTAGGAGGAGGAGAGCGTGATCTAGACCAATGTCTGTATTCTCTGTCCCTATCACGCCCGTACCTATCTTGGTTAGAGTACTCGCAATCGCGATCTCTATCTGAGTCTCTCCTACGGGAATCATAATAGGAAGAAGCCTTTCGGGCCGAACGAAGATTCCCGAGCATCGATCCTTTTCCAAACATAGTACCTGAAAATGAGAAACGAAGGAAGAGTTAGTGATTTCCTAAGTTGGACGATTTACAGTTATGAATCATGTAGTGTAGTGAAGTGTATGCATGTGCAACCCCCCGACCAACCGGAAATGTCGGCCACACTCATAGCAAGCGACCCGCTCAGTTCAAGAGAATTATCAAGCTCCTCTATCCCGGCGTCGTGTTGAGACGACACAAAATCCGGAATCGGAATATCAGCAAGCCCTTCAAAAAGATTCTCTACCGGCGGGGGAGGAGCCTTTGAAATTCTAATCCCCGGGACGGGCAAGGACACTACCACAGATTTAAACCTCTCGGATTTAGAACGCTTATGAGCAATAGCCTTGCCTTTTCTCTTTCCTCCTGAATCCTGGACATCGGAAGAAGGCCCAGCTTGGAGCTCAGTATCGGTAGGCGTTCTCTCTGGATCAACTTCTTCGGTTATCACGACTGCAGGCGCTTTGCACTTCACCCGTTTCTTCGAGACCACTCTAAGTGTCCCTTCCAGCCATATGCTCTTCCTCCGTTCTATCAGCCCGACAGTCCTCAAATTTTTGTCGGTCAGAACCAAGTCGATATGCCTCTCTTCGCCTGGAAACGCTTGGAGGATCCGAACTAGCTCTCTGAAGTATGCACCGTCAGGTCGAGAGATTGCAGCTATAAAAGAGGAGAAGTATGTCAGTTTTGAAGTCGGTTATTACTATCTCGATAATTCAAGAGAAAAATGGCAACGCTTACGTCTATCCAACCATCACCTAGCAAATCCAGGGGGCACCGAACGTAGAACCATTCGGTTTTAAAGTAACTTAGCCTTCCCCAGGAGCCCATTACAATGTGACAGTTCCTGACCGCTTCCAAGAAGGTGAAAGAAGGGATGTCTCCACGACTCTTAACGTTAAATAAATATCTAATCTCGATCGGCTTCGGTGGTCGAAAGAGGATCTCCATAAACAGGATAAAGGTGCTATTCAACAAAGCATACCCGTTGGGGTGCAGCTGGGATGGAGCTATTCCAAGGAATGATAACATCTCCCTTATATATTGATTGAAGGGAGGAAGTGTCCCCACTGTGCAAGCGTGATGGTTGAAAGCAGTAAACCCCTCCGGGGGATCATGTGGCCAGTCATTTGGCCCAGGCAGTAACACGTCGTCAAGCGACAAACCATGCCTTAAACAAATCCGTCCTAGCATATCCTCGGAGATACCAGATGGCATAGAATCTTGTGGACGACAAATGAACTGGGTACCTAGACACTCGTCCGGAGCGGGGTCTATAACTTCGGCTTCAATAACCGGTATTTCGATGGTTGAAGGAATTGAACTCGGGAGTTCCTACTGCTGAGAACTTGAAGGTTCCATGACTAGCTAGCTTATGAAAAATAATTGGTAAACAAACAATAACGCTCGTGCATCCCCCAGTGTAAAGTGTGTGAGTGCATTGTGCAGTGCGGTATTGTATATCAGTTAAGAAGTTCTACATAATCAGAAAAAGCATGTAAACGAAGAGACTTCGAAATTCAGTCGGAGTGACCGTCATCACTGACCGTCACAACCGTGCCATCCATAATTTAGCAATCAATCCAAGTTAAAGTTTGTTAAAATTTTGTCAGAGTTGCAGTTCCGTCGACGAGCTTCGAAGGGAAATCAAATGTGCAGTCCAAAGGTCAAGTATAATTATGCCAAAGTAAAGATCGTCGGAATTAGCTGTTCAAGTGCACAAGAGTTTTCGGTATCGTCGAAATTAGGTTCATTGTCAATCATCAAAAGTACGAGTTCGAATCGGTCGCTCAAGTTCAAGTTCGCATCGATCAGGTTCAATTTCGTATCGATCGCTCAAGGACACTGTCGTATCGATCCAAGGGCCGCACAGTTCGAATCGGTCCAAGGCCTCCACTTTGACTCGATCCAAGGCCGCCGCTTCGAATCGGTCCAAAGCCATCCACTTCGACTCGATCGAAGGCCGCCGCTTTGAATCGATCCAAAGCCACCCACTTCGACTCGATCCAAGGCCGCCGCTTCAAATCGATCCAAAGCCATCCACTTTGACTCGTTCCAAGGCCGCCGCTTCAAATCGATCCAGAGCCATCCACTTCGACTCCATCCAAGGCCACCATTTCGAATTGATCAGACGCAACCCCTTCATATCAATCCACATCTTCGAAGCATTCGATTCGATGCAAAGCTCAGCCATCGATCGATACGAAGGCCTCCATCTCATCATCTCGAAGCCCTATTCTAGATCGACGCGAAGCTAAGGTCAAGGAGTCTTCGATCGATCACGACTTTGGTTGATTTGGTGTGAAAGATTGAGTCTCATCATTTACGCATTGGATTCGCTTATTGGATTACCTAAATATGGCAGTTAGTTCGAGTAATTGAAGATCTGAACCAGTTCAAGGCAAGAACAGTTCTTTATTTTCCCGAGTCTCAGAGCGATACGAAAGCGAGAGTGCAAGAGTATAAAAGTAAAAAAGTGAAAAAACGGCTAAGTCCACGATATTTATATGGACTCGAAAGCAAAGGGAATAAACGATTCGCATCTAGGTGGATTCGACCAGTTACGAGACATCACCCCGGGATCGATTCGAACAAGCTTTTCGACTCCATCTCCAGTGCATCGATGCGAAGCTCCTCTTCGTATCATTTATCTTCGACTCCATCTCTAGTGCAGCAGTACGAGCAATCAGTTCGACTCCATCGATACGAAACCACACTTCGTATCGATCACCTTCGACTCCATCTCCAATGCAGTTCGTATCCATCGAGCCCCACATCCATCGATTCGAAATGATTATTTCGCATCCATAAATTCAATGAAAATCGTCTTCAATGTTTCAACCCTTCACATCGATTCAAGAAAGGATCGTTATGAAGAAGCATTCAAAAACAACCATCGAGCGTTGTTACAATGAATTTCACGTCGATTCATGAGAGGATCGATACAGAATTCAATATAAAATAAATTGACAACGACTCGTGAACATACAAACGTCAACGAGAGTCAGATTAGCATATATGCATATATGACGAACTAATATTCAATATTCCAGATCTACAGGAATTGGAAACTCATCTGATAATGATAACAACAACAAACACAACAATACAGGGTACAGCAGTTGATAGTCAACAGTTTACATTATCAAGAAAAACAGTTGAAGGTTACAGCTTTCGTCGAAAAGACGATAACTATTCAGAATGAAGATTGCAGCATTTCAAAGCACATCATGTTCCCATAAGACATACTTTGGGGGCAAATGTTATCCCACCTTTTGGCAAGGCCGTGACACCAAGAACTTGACTAGAAACCAAAGACAGTTCGTCTAAGAAAATCGGTTATACGCAGGCCCACTATGGATATCAACAAATTTTGTCCGAGTCCAGATCGAGCTTAAATTGATATGACACGACAAGCGAAGCTATGAGAGTCAATGTTACAAATTTCAGGTAAATCCGAGTTCGTATGATCAAGTTACGATCGATGCAAAATTGGATAAAAAAAGCCTCTATTCGAATCGCTTAGTTCGAATCCATCAGGAGTGCCTACTTCGACTCGCTCCGCTTCGCAACCATCAGAGAGCCCTTGTTCGACTCGCTCCGCTTCGCATCCATCAGATAGCCCTTGTTCGACTCGCTCCACTTCACCTCCATCAGAAAGCACTTGTTCGACTCGCTCCGCTTCAAGCCACAATTCGACTCCATCTAGTTCGACTCCTTCACAGAACCATTGTTCGACTCTATCTAGTTCGACTCCTTCGCAGAACCATCGTTCGACTCCATCTAGTTCGAATCCTTCGCAGAACCATTTTTCGACTCCATCTAGTTCGACTCCATCAGAGAGCCACATTTCGACTCGCTCCACTTCGCATCCATCTGAAGACTTCTGCCTCCATTGATGCGAACTACACATCTTTTATCGAAGCGAACAAAGGCTACTACCATCGATACGAACAAGGCGAAAGTCCTAGAACGACTCGATCAAAACAGCATCAAAGGCGGAGCGATCCAGAGATTTAAGCGCCATGTCACCGAGTCGAACGAGAGCGAGTCGAAGTGAGGGAGTCGAACGAAATAGCCAACCGAGAATCCCATTTCGTATCGATCATATCTCCTAATCTACAAGTCCAAATGCTATGAAATTTTCACAGAAGCTTGCGTACATGCTAGAGAATGTCCACGCCAAGTTTCGACTCAATTGGATGAAATCTTGATCGATACGAAATCTGTTCATATCGACCACGAATCGGACCGAAACTTCTAGGGCTTGGGCGCGCGGGCCTGGTCACGTGCTAGAGAGGGTCTCCCGAAATCTGAGCGAGATACCAGCCTCCTACACCTATAAATAGAGCCCCGGGGCATACAGAAAAGAGGCTTCTTCTCCTTTGAATTCTCCAACGCCCAGACTCTGCCGGATCCAGATCTGAACTCCATAAGCTGCTGCCAACAACGAAATTCACTGCTGCAAATCATAATTACCTGCTGTAATTCATTGAATTCATTTGTAATCTTCAAAGAAAGATCAATAAAGCTATCAATTTCGTAGTGGATGTAGGCGATACGCCGAACCACTCTAAATTCTTGTGTCTCCTTGCATTCTAATTATTTTCATATCTGAAATTTAGAGTTTTTGTTAGATAATTCCTCTTTTTCCATTTAATTTCTTCGTTTTATCTCTTTAAAAACTTTCGAAGAGTGTTGTGCCCAATTTTGGTACAAACAATTTGATACGAGTTATATTTTACACTCTAGGCAACATCTATCAATCGCTATTGTAAACTTAATAAATCGTTGGATTCTTTTGAGGGGAAATCTATTACGGGAATCCGTATGGTCTCAGTTGTTACTATTACATGTGTTCGTGTATCTCAAGTTTCTCATACCAAAATTATGTTTGACGCTTGGTTTTTGTTTTCCTAAATTTCTCGTGTACTCTTTCGAGTAGGCTGAGTATGCCAGGTTTTAACTTGGAGCTTCAGAGTTTAGAAGACGAGCTGGAGGCTTCCATTATCTATCTGTTTCTATTCCGTTGTTCCTTTTTAGCTATATACATATATCAGCATTGTGAGGATAGAAAGTTATAACTGTCCAAGATGATGATAGTACTTAGGTTTTGTAACTCTGAAATTCCTATATTCAGAGTAACACTTTGTACTGTTATTTTGATAATATATATCATAGTTCTGCTGTAAGATTCTGGTGTTGTATTCTTTCTTTCTTGTTCTATTCTTTTTTTTATATTTTACTCTAACTTTCTGTCTTTCCAGCACTTGGGTGTTCGGCATACGAATACCATGGATGTATTTAGCATCGACGTTCGAGGGTCGAAAAGTTCGGTCGTTACAGACTTAATGGATGTACAAGAAACGCCTTAATTGAAGTATGGGAAAACTTTCTTAATGGAAATATAATGAAGAGTATATGCCTTAACGAAGATACAAAGTATATACCTTAACGAAAACCCAAAGCCAAGTCTTAGTGGAGATGTGGGATTGTGTTAACGAAAACTCACAGCAAGTCTTAGCGGAGATGTGGGATTGTGTTAACGAAAACCCACAACAAGTCTTAGCAGAGATATGAGATTGTGTAAATGAAGATACACAATAATTCTTAGCACAAGCACAAGATAAGTCTTGGCGAAAGTATGAGACAAAAGCATTAGCATAAGCATGAATTTAAGCCAGTGGAAGCACACGATAAGTCTTAGCAGAAGTATGAGACAAAAGCATTAAATGAAATATGGACTTAAGCTAGCATAAGAACAAGATAAGCCTTAGCCGAAATATGAAATGAAGGTACTAGGCATGTACAGATTTCAGCTAACGGAGAGATGAGTTACGCCACATGTCAACATCTTATTAGTATGGACTTAAGCTAGCAAAAGAACAAGATAAGACTTTCCACGTCGGTAGAAAGCATGAAAATTTAATATCATTTTGGTAAAGTCACTCCAAACTGCCATGTGTCACCTACAGGACGTATCACGTCATCATTATGTTAAAGAATCTCAACGTCCAAGTCGTCACTTGTCCAAAATTCAAAAAGAAAGAGTTCAAGCCAGTAGATTCAAGAAACATGTCAAGCATCGAATGATCCAATATTGTTATTATCAAGGATCAACCCCCACCTAAGAAGGGGCCTTTGTCGAAATATTCTTCTCTCATTTTCATTTTTATCCTCTAAAAATTGTAAAAGCTTGATTTGGGATTTAATGACCGTGCAAATCAGATCAAATTGACCATTTATACTGAATGACTAAATAAAGAAGAATTTGTACATATGAGATTAATGACAATTTCATTCATACTTGATGTCACAAGAAAGTTAAGTCAAAACTGGTTTAACAATACTTATAAATATCCCAAGCATGAATATTAATAAGAACTTACTTCTGCTCATAAAAACTATCGACCATAATCCTACACTTACTACCGAACCGATTTTCGAAGACCATAATTTTCATTTCTATCAAATGATTAGATCATTGTAGTTTGTAAATCAGCATTGTACTTAGGATTTGTAAAGAAATAAGTAGTTGACATAGACGTCCTGTCGGCCGATCCACTATAAAAATATCACGTGTTTTTATTTTTTGTACTTTTCTTTAATTTATCCACTTGCGGTTACGTGAACATATTTCCTTTATAATAAATACTAAAGGTGAATTTCATAACGAAAATTCGTTACAGATTACATTCTATATCTACAGCCATACACAAACTCTATGGACTGTTTACCCATTGTTTGAATAAACAAGTAGGTACATAGCAGAGATTGAGTCTTAGTAAGGCTAGTCGCACCAACTCTCTGCTTGTCTAATTCTCCAATCCTTCTAATACATGCCTCCAATTCTAACCGAAATAATATTTTACCCATTGTCTAAAATATAAGTCGTTACCGTTTGCATGTCAATACTTCAAATTTTGTTAGTACGTTTAAAAATTTAAATCTAAGCGTGGTTGTTGTAATCATAACCCAAATATAAACCCAATTAGGTGAATATTTCAAATCCATGACCCTAAGGCCAATCGTCGCATATTAGGTTAAAAGTTCAAACAATCGACATGAAAATTGGTGCTCGGATCATTTTTATTACTCTAAGTTTCTCTTTTCTATTTCTATCTTCCTTCCTTTTTGCCAAAAAAATTGAAAGATAATCGAAGTTTGCTAACAATTTGAGTAGTGATAAAATCAGGTGCAGAATTCATCGAATAGGATAGCGATGAAATTGTATTGCACGCTAACAGTGAGTGGATCTGTTCGAGTATTCAAAACTAATAAATACCTGATTTAGTTGTGCGAGTTCGAATTGGAATCTTGTCGAAACCTAATTTATTGAAAAACCCATATTGTCCGAGTCCAATGTTTTACAGTATTTGAGGAAAAAAGAAAAAGAAAAAAAACAAGCATGCCTTTAATTTTGTTGGTTAATCGTATTTATTTTGAAAAATTGATGATGAAGTTAAAATCACTAAAATATTGGAAAAATATCAGACCCAAACTCACATGACTTTTCGACCTGTATGCTACCCTTCAAATGGTTCACAAATAGAAGCGCATCTTTTGCATAGAACACAACATTATCACCCAAATAGAAACACACACAAAAGAGCAAAGGCTTCCATCTCGCCTCCCCATAGACTTACTCCCTTGATTCAAGAGCAACAACACGTATAAACAAACAAAACACTATATTACCTCCTTGCCACTGAAACCTAATCCCAAATTTCAAATAACCGCTTACTATATAGTTACTTGCTAATAGCAATTTTCCCTTTGTTATTTTGTTTTTGTTGTGATGGCATCATCCTCTTCTACCTTCCTTTATCTCTTTCATCATCCTCCCACCTCTTCCTTCATCAACTCCACTCTTTCCTCTCAAGAGGAAGAAGACCTCTTCAATCTTTGCTACTCTCAAAATCTTAAATCATTTCATTATAATTCCCCAGAAACCACTAGAATGGTTCGCAAAAGACCCATTTCCGAAATCTCATCCAACCCAATCCCTCCTCCTCCTACTACCCATCAACCCATTTGCGACTTTTCGGGTCTTCCCCTTTTCGTTGCGCCAACAGAACCGGTTCCGATACAAAGCAGCACCATCCCCATTGAAAGCGGTAACCTTACCACCATCAACGCAAACCTTAACACAAACAATAACATATCTGTCGATGCAATCATAAGAGACCTCATCAACAACGCTTCGCCTGAGGTGACCATACCGCAGATCATTCAAAACGTCCGAGATATCATCCATCCGTGCAACCCAGGTTTAGCCAGCGTTCTCGAAAACCGCCTTCGCGGTTTGATTTCCGATCTCCCTCCTACCGGTGGGGCGCCGGAACCCTCTAACAAGAGAAGAAGGGAAGGCGACCATACCACAGAAATCGCGGTCGAGTTACCTCCGCCACAACCACAAACTAATAATAACGACAATGCCTCAACTTCCACATCGCAGCAGCAGAAAAGCACGAATGATAACCAAGAGATGAACCGAAAGCAGAAGAGAGACGAAGAGGGACTACATCTCCTAACTCTTCTCCTACAATGCGCAGAAACAGTGGCATCCGAAAATCTAGTGGAAGCAAACAAATTACTTTTAGAAATTTCGGAGCTTTCAACTCCGTACGGCACTTCAGCGCAAAGAGTGGCAGCTTATTTTTCAGAAGCAATGTCAGCAAGGTTAGTCAATTCGTGTTTGGGGATATCCGCAGCTCTCCCTATAATCCCACATCGTCAGAAACTAGCTTCCGCCTTCCAAATATTCAATGGCATCAGCCCGTTCGTAAAGTTTTCTCATTTCACATCAAACCAAGCGATCCAAGAAGCGTTTGAGAGAGAAGAGAATGTTCACATTATAGATCTGGACATAATGCAGGGACTTCAATGGCCCGGACTGTTTCACATACTCGCTTCAAGGCCCGGCGGCCCGCCCAGAGTGAGACTGACAGGTCTGGGGAACTCGACGGAGGCACTAGAGGCGACGGGGAAGAGATTGAGTGATTTCGCGGAGACCTTAGGGTTGAGTTTTGAGTATGTTGCTATTAATGGAAAGATTGGGAATTTAGACGTGGAGAGATTAGGAATTAGAAGGAGGGAAGCTGTAGCTGTGCATTGGTTGCATCATTCTTTGTATGATGTTACTGGGTCTGATGGTAGTACACTCAAGCTGCTGCAAAGGTAAAAATTAAATTTTGTTCTTTGTTTTCTTTTGTTATTATGATTGACGTTTGGTTATTGCCATTGCTTTTTGTTCTTATTGTGCTTTGATGTGAATGAATTGGTTTAGCATATTTGGTTGTGAAATTTAGGGTTTGTTTCTGTTGTTGGTCTGGTAATTTTTTTAAAAGATAAGTTTATCTAAGAATTATTGTCATCTCGATTCATATATAGATAAATCCAAGCATAACTTCTAGTTTTGTTAGTACCTACATTATCCACTATTTAACATTGGTGTTTTGTTTATCTTCTTTGTTTGAGTGAACAAAATTGCACTAGTAAAATTGGTATTGCTTTGACCTTTAGTGCCTAGTTCATGTCACATATAATATAAGAAGAAAGCTTAAGAAATGTTTATAATAGCTGGGTAATGAAGATGTATTTGACTCTTGGCACCTTTGCTTTGAAATGTAAAACATGGACTTCATTTCGAGATTCTGATTCCTTTTCCATAACTAGCTCTAGAAACTGGCTAGGTTAAAAGATCGGTTGGCAATGTATATAATGGCTTCGAACTTTGTACGATGAAATATATATTATATACTAATAATTATGTTTTAGTTTAAAAAGGAGAAAAGCTGGCGATAGGTAAAGACTATCTCTTGGGTAATGATGTTCCTTTTCCTTCTTTCTTGCTTTCTAACTACATTGCCTTTATTGTGATTGTCTTGAGACCTGAGAAGTGAAAAGGGTTTCATCTTTTTTGAAGATTTTGGGGAAATAAAGTATTGATTGTTTATTCATAACTTTGAGCCTCACTTTTCTTTCAATGCTAATTTTTTTGCAGTAGGTCGTATTTGCATGAGCCTTTTCATTATCTGCCTCCAAGCTGCCCTTATTATTTTTAACATACAGTATTGTCTCATTTAATATTACTAACTTTGTTTTATTAATTTTATATGATTAAATTCATGTGTATGCTCAACTTGGGTAAAGGTGAACCAACAGTATTTCCACTATTTTCACGAACTATGTATTGTAGGACAAAATTTGGTAATTGATGCCTCATATGAAATTTAAGACCTTGGATCACATTGTAATATTTTTCTTCTTACCCAATGGTTATTTGTTCTATAAACCATGTTTAGCTATGTATTTTGTAATCACACTTGTATCGTTAACCTTAGCGTTTTGTTCTCTTTCTTTCTTCCAAAATGCTAAAAGACACCCAACGGTTGAATACATGTTCATACTTGAATTGCAATTCTTAATTACACAAAATTATGTCTGTAAATTTTACTCCAGCATATTTCAGTTTTCCTTTATATAAACTATTGTAGTATGATTTACATAATTTATTCTTTAACTCTTTCTCTAACAATGAACATTTTGTTTTCTTTACTTCAAAACAATGATTTCACTGCACTGCAACACATGTCTTGACAACCCATACGTATACATGAATATTATTATTGATAGGGCCTATGTAGAATGTTCATATTTGACTTGCACGGTTTCAACTATTAATTAACTCAATTTGCATTTATAGCTTCATTGTGACATTTGTCCTTTTTCTTATATCACTAACGTTATTAGACATAACAACAAGACAATTTGCCTTGACAAACACCTATTATCAATGAAGATTGTTTAAAGATGACATATGTGAATATTTCACTAGTAATGCATGGTTGACTCCTATGTACATTGTTAACACCCATAACTCCGATTTTTGTAAATAAATTCTTTATGCAAACATCATTATGAATCTGGGATCAAGTTGTATGTATAACTTTGATGAACTGGTGCAAGTTTTTTGAACTGTATGAGTTGTACTATCATATACAATGTAAATTTTTTATAATTTCAGAGATCAAGGTTAAATCTTTAACAAATGCAGGTTAAATCCGAAGGTGATAACAATAGTAGAGCAAGACCTAACTCAAACGGGATCATTTCTAAACCGATTTGTAGAAGCAATCCACTATTATTCAGCACTATTCGACTCTCTAGGAGCAAGCTACGGAGAAGACAACAATGACCGACACATTGTTGAACAGCAGCTCCTATCTCGCGAAATACGAAATGTGCTAGCAGTAGGTGGGCCAGCCCGAACTGGGGAGGACAAAGTTGGAATGTGGCGTGAAAAGCTCTGCCGCTCGGGCTTCAGAAGCATTTCTCTAGGAGGCAATGCAGCTGCACAAGCTACCCTCTTACTAGGCATGTTCCCTTCCGATGGGTACACCCTTGTTGAAGAGAAAGGTACCCTAAAGCTTGGATGGAAAGATCTTTGTTTGCTCACCGCTTCAGCTTGGAAGCCCATGTATTCTACTCCTAATGCTTATCTTAGTGCAACTCATGGCTAACCCTTTGGCCTAAATGTGATGAGAAAGCAGTTTCATGAAAAGCAGTTTTGTATTTGGGTAAGTAATTTTTTTTTAATTTAATTTAAGTTGGAGTTTCATTACTTGTTCTTTTGTTCTAATATAATATGCACATTTTGTGCATCACTATTGCTTTTTATGAAAAGTTGCTTTGGTTTTGGTTTTATTGCCATCGATAGGTCAATTTTGTTTCCCTTGTATCTTTAGCCTGTCCTTACGTTTTTATGTCAAGTCACAAGCTTGCTAAAGAATGTAGGTTTCTTGCTGTTTTCTTTTGCCAGAGGAAAGAGAAAATTTTAGGTTTTGGCAGCTACTTTAGGGAAGAGTGCTTTGATGTTCAAAGATGAATTGTGGATGCAATTTTTGATATGGCCTAGCTTGTTTCAAACTTTCAGACCATCTGCTGTAGATTGTTTAACTTCTTCCTTTATTACTCGATGCTTTTAAGTTGGAAGTTTAAGAAGTTATTGTAGTTTAATGTTGTTTCAAATATGTTCCAATCACCACTTCTTTGCTTTGTGTGTTTATAGAAAATATGTCTTCATTAATAAATTGGATACAGGTAATTTTTAACCCATGCCAATGAGATTTATTCTATAACTTGTCGATATACAGAATAGTGACATCATCATCTTATTGTGAACATTATATATTATTATTTGTTTGCTACAACATATAAATGCTGCGAGATCGGTGCACATAGTCTATGTTGTGCAAAAATTACATAAATGCGGAAAAAAAATAAACAAGATTCAGATTTATCAATTTGAATATCTCTCAATCTAGCTGCAATTATTCTTGTACTCCAAATAAATAGCGAATAACTATAAAGAAGAAAAATAGCGAATAACTATAAAGAAGAAAAAAAAGGACCTACAATATTTATACTGGTTCCACTGTAATCAAGATAATGTACGTCCAGTCCAAAGAAGAGAGATTTTACTACACATAAGAGAGTTATAAGAGATTACAAGATAAAAGTTTACATACCAAAACCCTAAATTAGAGTTAACAAGAAGAGACATTATATTTGGAGATCGCTGGCTGAATGCCAGGATGAGTTTACAATTAAGTCCACTCTCAATATATAGTCAGTGCAAATTCTTGAGAGTCGTCGATTAAATTACCAAGATATGGTAAAAAAATAATGAAGGCAAGTTACAATGGTAACAAATGATGCAAACATAGCAAGTAGTTCACTCGTTCTTTTAATTAGCAAAGATGGAAGAAAATAATCCCAAAGCAATGCTATTACTGAGAAAGAAATAATATGCATATCCTTTTGCATATATAATATTTCATAACATGAGCATGCATTTATTTCTTTGCCATCTAATGGAAATGCAATTCAATAATTTATGTATTTCCATAATAAACACACATGATTACTTTCCATTTTGCATATTTGTTTTTTTTTTATTTGTGATTTTATATCACCAAAATTTAACACTCCACCTTGATGCAAAATCACATATCTCCAATACTCCATCTCGACTTAAATTCCCTTTTCAACAATAAACTCTTAAAAACGGACTCCACCTTCAACAAAAATCTCTTAACGAGATAGATACCAAAAATGAATACTTATCCAATGGGTTTCGACATGACCACCCCTTATCACACCTTGCTAATAAGCTCAGACCATGTCCCCGTCCGCTAATAAAATGTTGCAAATATCCAAAATCAAAAGAAGGCAGATACCAAAATAATCTCAAAGCCACCAAGGCTAAAAAATCCTCTCAATCACTAATCAAATCTTTCTCCTTCTACTAACTTTATCTGCCAAACAATAAATTTTTCATAGAAATCAACATAAGACTCTTACAACAGCGTTGAGCCATGAAGCAGATATAAGTTTCCAAATCCATATGCCCCTTCAACACACTAAACTCCTTACCACCGAAATTCTAAGACTGGAACGCTCTTCTCTCTCAACATAATCTCCTCCGTCTTTATCTTCAATATTGCACAAAATCTCTTTTTCCGTCCAAATGAGTAATAACATAATTACCACCGGATCTACCGCTCTTTTTAGAAGCCATTGATGCACAAATATAAACAAATCGCCTTGCTCTGATACCAATCTGTTGTGCAAATATTGCATAAATACGAGAAAACAATAAACATGATCTAGATTTGTCAATTTGAACATCACTCAATCTTGCAGCAATTATTCTATTACTCCAAAGAAATAGCAAACAACTATAAAGAAGAAAAAGAAAAGGCGCACGATATTTATACTGGTTCCACTATCATCAAGCTAGTGTACGTCCAATCCAAAGAAGAGAGATTTTATTACACATAAGAAAGTTACAAGAGATTACAAGATAAGAGTTTACATACCAAAGCCCTAAATTATGGTTAACAAGAAAAGACACTTTATTTTGAGATCGTTGGCTGAATGTCAGGATGGGTTTACAATGAAGTCTACCCTTAATATATAGCTAGTGCAAATCCTTGAGAGTCATCGATTAAATTGCCAAGATATGGTAAGAAGATAATGGATGCAAGTTACAATGGTAATAAATGATGCAAACATAGCAAGTAATTCACTCGTTCCTTTAATTAGCAGAGATGGAAGAAAATAATTCCAAAGCAATGCTATTACTGAGAAAGAAATAACATGCATATCCTTTTGCATATATATTATTTCATAATGTAAGCATGCATTTATTTCCTTGCCATCTAATGGAAATGCAATCTAATAATTTATGCATTTCATAATAAACACACATGATTACTTTCCATCTTGCATATTTGTTTCCTTCTATTTATGATTTTATATCACCAAAATTTAACAATCTATAATTTATTGTCTAGGTATTTCAATTTTTTATACTTTGGTTTATCTGATATTATAAGTTGGTCATGATCGGTTAGCTAGATGTTATTGATTGGTTGCTCCACTTAGTAAAGAGTTAGCATATTTGTTTCCTTCTATTTGTGATTTTGTATCACCAAAATTTAACAATCTATAATTTATTGTCTAGGTATTTCAATTTTTTATACTTTGGTTTATCTGATATTATAAGTTGGTCATGATCGGTTAGCTAGATGTTATTGATTGGTTGCTCCACTTAGTAAAGAGTTAGCAATGAAGTTTTGGAGAGTGTTAAGAGAACTCTTAGGAGATGAATAGTTAGAGCATGGACAACAACAAAGGTTGGTTAGGTAATAAAAAGTTTATCCTTTTGAGTGATCCAAACCACTTAACCCAACAACACACAAGTTTATTAGATGATAATATACGATTACTTCACGCGAAAAGCAATTATTTGTGACCACATCTTTATCTTGTATTATAAATGACGAATACAAAAGCAGACATGTTGCTTAAGTGAGGAGTTGTTTTGATTGGTTTAAATGGACCAACCAAAGCACTATTAAGAGTTAGTCACTGACTGACTCACGTCCTGTTGGGGATGCTCAAGGTTAGAAAATGTAGAGATTCGAAGATTTATCAAAACAATATGATAAAATAGCTAGAGGTAGAAAGTATAGAAAGCTTTATCAAAACACATGATGGATGTATCGTATGTTTGCAATTCATTATGTTATATAAACAATATAATAGACTGGTTTGTACTCATAATAGTTGGAGCATTCTCAATAAGAGGTCAGTCACTTAGCGATTAACCCCTAACAAGGGGTTAGCGAGCCTTATTTTGGACTCACTAGTGACTGCTAAGGTCATTTTGTCGACCTTGACAGTCAGTGTGATATCCGACATTATTAATGTAGGCTAAATAGCCGACATATAATGCCAGATATCTCACTAGGCAAAGGTAATTTTTTATAGTCGTTTCCTAGTACACTATATATTCCAACCACTTCGCACTCTTAAATACAATCTTCTTCTATTCGTTTCTTCTTCTTAATCCATTAAATTCCAAAGAAACTATCACTTTTAGTGCAAAAATGTTTAATAATCAAATTGGAAAAAATTCGATGCACTCCACATTTCAAAATTTTTAAGATATCAAGATTCTCGTGTTTATGATAATTCTCCGTTTAATCGACAAAGCAATCAGAATTTTATTGATTTTCAACAAAATTCTCAATATGCATCTCAAGTGCGTTCGCATCAATAATCGCAGCAAAAGAGTCAAGACTCAATGATCAAATAAACAACCACTACTCAAATATTCGTAGATAATATTGACCAAAAAAATTTAGTGGTAGCTCGCGAGATAATTTTAGAAAAAATACCAACTCTAATAGAAATTTAAATTATCAATTTGAATCATTTGATAGAGGATTTAGTCAAAATCAAAATAATGAGTATGGAGATTTCATGGAAGATGAAATTTTATGGGATAGAAACAATGGTTTCACTCAACAATCCCAATGGACTCGAAGAAAATCGAATTCAAGAAGAATTAACATAAATGAGTCATCATTTCCTTAAGTAAATGAAATTCCCTCTAAAAGTTCTGTTTGAAATCAAAGAAAATGGTTAAAAAATGAACAAGGAGAACTTGTTGTACGTTGGCTAAAGTGTTCTGGTGATCCAAAGAAAGGTACTTCACAAACTGAATTTGCCCTTTGGACTTCTATACTGAACTTACTCTATGCTTGGTTACCCGATAGTATTTCTAGAACTGTTAAATCATTGAATACTCAATGGAGATGCATGAACAAGGCATGCCAATGGAATGAGATCATGGCAATCATGGAGGCTAGAAAACAAAGTGGGGCTACAAACATTAATTTGGTACGTTCTTATTATTAACCATTATTGTAGTTTAGTACTTAGTATTACAAACTCCTAATATTTTATATAAAATTTTTAGCTCGAACAGGCTAATGTAGCATATGTAAAATAAAGCAAGGGAATTTCCTTCAATCTTTTGCAGGTTTTCAATCCCCTAAAGGAGGAAGACAAACGAAGCACGATCAAAAGCAAATACTTTGGATTCAGTTTGCACCTAAAAGAATGAATCCTGATTCCAGTATGGAAGATTTTGATGTTTGAAAGGCTGTTGAAGAACCATAAGCCACTCCATAAGTAGTAACGATACTGGGAGGGCAGTAGGAAAACACAAATTAAAGAATAAAATTGATTACAATGTGCATTACGATAGAATTGCTGAAAGTATGACTGTTGTACATAAAGACACAAGATTGATGGAGGAAGAAAAAAAGGAGAGGAGATTGCAGAAATGGAAGGAGCGAAAAGTCGAGAAAGAAAAAAAAAGACATGTTTGCAAGAAGAGTATTTGAAAAAAAAGACATGTTTGCATGTCTAAGGGATTCATCTAACTATTTGTCATATGTTGTATGTTTGTGACTTATTATAATGTTGTTTATGTATTACAAGTGTATTTCTATTTTAATTGTGGTTGCAACTTTTATATATGGCAATGAAGATTCATTGGGTGATTTATTGCTTGTATTGTAAATTACTTATATTTCGGAATCAATAAACAGTTAAATGGTACTATTATATCTGATATCATTGTCCTCCACTGAACTGGAAAAGCTAAAATTTTGTTAATTTGTGCTAGTGGTCTAGTTCTTGTCAATTAGTTGTATGGTGTGTAATTAATAATTTTTGTAAATTACTTGTATCATCAAATTAGTGAATAGTGAGAATGATCAAGTTGTCTAACATTATTGTCCTTTACTGATCGAGCATAGCTGGATCTTCATCAATTTGTGACACTACACTGAACAACCATAAATCATCTTATTTACCTATAAAGGATATTGTAAACCTAATAAAGCAAAGTAGATAAAGTTAAACATTACTAAAATGTCTGGCGTTTCTTGGTCATCAACAGAATTGCTGGTACCGGTGAAATCTTACATTTAGGAAAATCGGGACATAATTTGATGTTGTGTAGAGGTATGTATGTTAGCCATAAAGGCTACTGGAACTTAGTGAATGATGTATACAAAAATCATCCATATTGTACAAGTAAATGGACGTCTTTGGAAACTGAAATAGCTTACGGTGAATTTAGGACGGCTTGCAATAGTTTTTGCAAAATAATTCAAGAAGTAGAAGATGAAGACTTGTTTCAGCAAAATCGCTCAACTTTCGATTTACGTTACTTATGGGAATTTCAAACAGAATTCATTATTCATGAGGCATTCAAACTCTTATATCATTGGCTTACACATTCAGGTTAAATCTATATCACTGTATTTCTATATGCTATTTCCTTATCCGTGTGCTTCTTTTATTTTCTCTTTCTATATTTCGATGATTAATGATTAATGTATTTTCATTTAGTTCCAAATTTATTTTTTACCTTTATCTTTCATTCTACATATGGCTTCAACTTATGATCTTACGATAATAAAAAGATACATGTACATTACCATTAAATAAGTTCATTACACAAATGAATTGTTAATAATAAAGTTGAGCAACATCTACGTGCTACCACTACGAAGAAGATAGTTTTGATTCATTACTTCATTGAGTTGGGTATAAAGCCTCCTGATTTCTCCTTCCAATTCCAAAGCATAATGTAGAAATTGGTCATCTATCCACTGTTTGAATCCACATCCGTTGGGGGTAAAGTAGGCAACGGAAGTATCAACGACCTATATAATCACTGTTTCTTACAATTACTATGGGTGATTTATAACCACAAAAGCACATAATATTTTGGGATTCTACCTCATCGACATCCCCCCATTACCTACTTATGGTACTACTTGGTATAACTCATGTCTAGATTGGTTATGTAACGACCCAGAATTTTGAACGAATTAAATTGAGGATATTTAATTAATTTTAAATATTTGAACGATGATTTAATTTGAATTCCCAATGTAACTGTGAAAACTGACGATTAAATTATAAAATTTAATCTATTGTAAGTTGAATAAAAAAATTTATATCTTTAATTTTAAGCCGAAGAAAAATATTTCAAAAGCTTTTAAAATTCGTAATGATAATACTGAAGATAATAGGAACTTCAGAATTGTATTTCAAAGTGTTTCGTTCAGTTTTGAATTTATATCGTTCGAATCGAATTTAAAAATAGCCGTCCGAGGCGCAGTCTCGGAATTCGACGAAATCAGTTTCATTGGATCCGTAACGTTGAATTTTAGCCGGATTTCAATTTTCGTAATTTTCGGAGTTGGTATGAGAGCACACGGAAATTAAACGCGTTGAAATAAAATGAAATTAAATTTAAAAATTTAAATTTAAATTTGAAAACTGGTCAACACAGCATGTTATCTCCCTTTAATCACGCGCGTGAATCACGCCTACAGCCACGAACGAGATCGTGCAAGCATGGCCGAAGCTGTTCGTTCGAAATATATAAAATATAAACGAAATCATCCCCAATCCCTCTCATTCAAACGAAATAAAAAATCGAACCCCTCTCTTTCTTTTATTCAAATGGGCAGAGACGAAATCAAAACTCGAGCTTGAGGCCGCGAGGCAGTCGAGGGTTGTGGAGAGTGGGTTTTCACGAGCTCGAAGTCGCGGGGTGAAGGGCGAATTCGTGGGCGCGCGCTAGGGTTGCTGGAGGATGGGGTTCGTGGTGGTCTCGATTTGGGGGATCGCGATGCGTGGAGGAGGATGTTGGCGCGAGGCGTTCGCAAAGGAGTTCGCCCATCTCCATCAAATCGTGGGGCCATGGATGGTCTTCAGTTCGACAAAGCGGCGGAGTGTCGTGATGTTCGCGAGGCAGGGTAAACAAGACAGTCGAAGTCTGGCGAATCGCGTGGAGGCTATCGCGTTCGGTGGCGCGTGAAGCGGAAGGACCTCACGATGGAATGGGGTAGCAGGCGCGCGTACGAGTGGTGGTCGAGGCGAAGTGTTGGGTCTGTGTGCTCGCGTTCGAGCATCGGCGGCAGTGACCTGGTTTGCATTTTACAATGAGGTATATTAATGGTATCATTTAATTTAAAATTTGTATTTACAGTAGAGTAAATGTTTATTTTAGTTAGTTGCTGGAAAGAAAGAAGAAAAAAAGATTTAAATTCTACACTGCAGTAAAATGTATGTATACACAGTTTACATATTTTGGAATTTAATAGTAATAATAAAAATATATATATATATTTTCATTGACTGGTTTATTTCAAATAATTTATTTAGTCGATTGAATTGAAATAAGGGAAATTTAGTTTTAAATTTAATTATTAGTGAAAAATATTTATTAAAGGAGTGGAAAAATCTGTTTAAAGGAGAAAAACCGGTTTAAATAAAAATACCAGTTAAATTAACTATTAAAATGAAATTACCGATGAATCGAAATTATCAAATGAAAATTTATTATTCGATCTGTTCGAATATTAATGAATTTTACAATGTTTATACAAGGTTAAAATAATCAAGGAAAACAAGCTGGAATTTAAATAGGTTGGGAATGGATGCTAATAAAGCTAAGGTGAGATTTTCTCACTCGAAGGAAATTTGAATTTCCAGTTATTATTGATTGATGATTGTTATTGGATTGTTGATATTAGATATTTTAGGATATATCTATTATATATAGCAATATATACATATTGGCATATGTATATATTGGATTGATGATTTCCCGCCTCGTATAGCGGATGAGACCCTATTGCGCCGTTAGTAAGCGGATTTATAAAAACCTATATACCGCGATAATTCCGTACTGGAGCGGAATTGGTATTGTGCTAACGTCTTTGGATGCAGGGAAACAGGTTGGAGGGATCCAACTGGATTCCTCACCAGTAGTTATTTATTTACAGGATTGATGTATATTCTGTTATCATATGTTGATATATGATGTTGTGTTGTGATTGACCAATTGGTGCTGTAGCATCATCGGATTCAAGTTTTGGAAATTTAAAAATAACGATGTTGATTTTAAAAGTGAAATTTTTAAAAGTGATCTTTGAAAATATACGTTTATTTAAATTGTCGAATTGATTTACTTTAAATAGATAAACGTTAAAATTTTAAAGTTATAAAAGTTAAGATTTTGTGAATTTTAACCAAAAAGTAATTTCTTTTGAAATAAAGAGTTAAGAAATTTATAAAATGGTTTAAGTTGAGATTTTTGAATTATTAAACCAATGTATATAAAAGATGTATCAAAATTGATATTTATCAATTAAAGTTATTGGAATTTTAAAATGAGTTTTATAAGTGATATAAAATGTGAAGATATGAAATTTATAATTATAAAATGTGAAGATATGAAATGTATAGAATTATAAATTGTAAAGATATGAAATTTATAGATTTATAAAGTATGAAGTTGTAGGATGAATGATTATAAGAAATTAACTTATAAATTGGATTTTTGCCTTTAAATGGAATATTGATCGAATTGTTAACAAAGGAGATTTATTAAGTCGAAGTTGTTATAAAAAAAGAGAAATAGAATTTGTAAACGTGTTTATAAATTCGAAATAGATTGAATGTGATAAATTAAATATAGAAAGTTATTAAAGAAGTTATATTCATGATTTTGGACAGTGAATATATTGTTAAGTAAAATGGATTCATTTTTGAAGAAGTAATATTTTAAAAATGAAGTTAAACATTTTAAAGGTGTTTTAAAATGGGTTATGAATCGAAAGCATAGATTTCAACATTTATTGTTGAAATAGACGTTTTCGAGAAATTTAAGGAAATGGTGGACTATAACACTGTTGTTATAGTAAATGATTTCCGAAAGGAAATGTTTTTATATAGTATTGGGATTTACATATCTATCTTAATTTCGAATCCCTATACTAGTGATTTCGAGTCGTCGTAACGATGTGTTACGTAACATCCGTTTTGACTCAAATAGATGTTAGAATAAATGATTTCCTTAAAGAATGAATGTATACTTAATTTGATTTAAGTATATCGAATATTTTCCAAGTGTTGAAAATAAATGATTGTGAAATACTTATTATTTAATAAGTATGGAAATGCTTTTCCAATATGAAATGAACTGTTTGAGATTTTATCTTTTAAAGATAAATTGAAAAGTGGAAGTTGATTTGAAATTGTTTTCAAACGGTTAAGTGTGGAAATTTTATATCTAGTAAAGATATTTTTTGAAGATAAAATAATTTGGAAAATTATTTGGAATCTGATGAGATTGCGCATCTTTATTGATAGTTAAATAACCGACAATCAATAATTACCTTTAGATAGGTATTTGTTGTGAATTGGATGAATTTGAATGCCACACTTATTTTTTGAATAATCGCTCACTATTCGGGTTAGCCGGGAAAGGACCATGGGGTCGTATAACCCATTCCGAATATGTGATACGTCGTTATGAATCGCATTTGAAGACCGGTGTTGAAGACCGGATATTTTTGAAAACGGAAGGATTACCGTCGAGTTACTCTACATCGACTGATCTTCGATTTAGAGGTTTTATCACCCTTAGTGACGGGAAGTCCTAACGTAATTGAAAATTATCCGGAAATGCAAGGGCTTCATGAGAAGTGCCTTCGGTTCTGTTCGATCCCGGAACAGACTTGTATGGATTGTGTGTCTGACGTTACAATTTGAGATATAAAGCTGATTTCTTTCAAATACATTTCTGTTGGTGGCGGAGAATTTATTCTCTTAGCTTAACACCCTTCTCTGAGACGTACGAGCTCAGAGGTTATGTAGTTGAAATTTATCAGCGATATATCCCAATTTGGTAACGTGGCATACTGAGTGTTGCTGTGAAATGATCAGTGTTTGATCATTTGTGATATGATCATTTGTTTGATCTTATATCTTTGTGATCATAGGTTGATCATTTTGTTTGAACCGAAGCAGGGCTTTTTGAGAAAGCGTAGCTTTGTGGACGAGACTTCGTCGAGCCTCACACCCCGGAAATGGTCGAAACAGGACGAATGCGGCAAGGTTCTAGGGAGTAGCGCCCCTTAGTGTATGTCATTCCTTCTGGATAAAGGTGGTATCATGGTATGGAGCCCAGATAATTAACCTCTGTGGTTGCTGCAAAATTTATTTCTTTGTGGTTGTTGGAATCGGGGATCCTCGGGAAGATCGGTGACGATCGGGGGATGGCATACGCGTGTCAGTAGTTACCTATTTTTGCAGAGGTAACCCGGCCTTGTGTTGGCAGAGATCCGGTTAGGTTCTCGGGTCGTCTATTCCAGGGACGTACCCATCGTGGATAGGAAGTTCCTTAGCCTGACCATTTGTTGGAAATCCAAAGAAACAATACGAGCCTTGTACGGTTTTAGTTGTAGAACCTGCCATTTAATATGGTAGCTATAGCAAGCATACTATAATGGTACCTATGCTGGCTAAGATTTATATTCTACTTTCGAAATGTTTTCTACACTATGCACTAATAATAATATCAAAAATGATTTGATTTTGCGTAGTAAGCATCTTTGACTATCATAAGAAGAAATCTCCTCCAAGTCTGCGTTTGCATTGTGTGTGTGGCGGGAGGTCTTATGGTAGTTTCATTTTCCAAAAGCATTGCGAATTGACTTTAAAATTCTTCTGTTGTTTATTTTAAAGAAAGATAACTGTTTTACGATCTCACACCAGTCACCATGACTGACTCGGAGTTTATTGTTTCCCTTCTAAACTCTGGGTGCCCACCAATTTCCACACGGGCAGCCTAGAGTTATATTATCAGGATATCCTGGATATTCTGGAGCTTTGGAGATAAGCTGGATGGCGAGACGTAGTATTTGTATCTGATAGTATTTATTCCGCTGTGTATTCTGTATGAGGACAAGTTTATATAACTGTCCATTGTTGTTTATTGACTCTGATGATATGATGTGATGTAATGTAATAACATATATAATTCTTTTGTTTTTAAAAGATATTCATTTATCTATTATATATTGTTCCGCTGCGATGTGTAAGATTCTGATATTGTTTTCTGTTCTGATGTGTTCTGTTGTTCTTCTTTCTTCTTTTTCTTCTTCTTCTACTTTTTCTTTTTCTTAAAACCCTCACTATTGGAGTTTCCGGCACTCGATTGCTCGGCAGTCGATAAAGTGAGTATCGATGTCGAATTTTCGAAAGTCGAAAATTCCAGGATGTGACAGGTTAGGTAGTGGTTGTTGTTTGATTCCCAAATGCTGCATTTCCAACTCAAACTCTCTTTATCTAAGATCCTCGTAATGTCATTCCTTCATTTCAATATACCACATAACTAGAGTTCTTGATATGTTACAAATTACACTATAGGATCTTTATATAATGAAACTTATATATGTAAGTGTGAGAGTGTATGTTACAAATTACACTAAGTAGAGAATAATAACCGAATATAAAGAAGGTAAATAATAAAAACGATCACACCAGATATTTTATACTGGTTCGGACCTCCCATCCTACATCCAGTCCCGAAGTTCCCCTTCGGTATTTCCTTTGACCAAATAACTCTCGCTTCGCCTGGAGGAATAAGCTAATACAAAAAGTATTTCTTTGACAACCTTGTGTTCTAAATAACATAGATTTTGACTAATAGTACAATTCTTCCTATGATCTCCTTTGAGTATGTGAATGTGAGTACTTTGAATTGTAGGAAGTGGTTTAACCAAAATAATATTTTGATTATGATAGATTGAGAATATATAAGCAATGTATGCGCAAATATGTAAATAGAGAGTAATAAGAAATCAAGAGAATATATTGGAATTATTGATCCAATTCTCAATCTTTGAAGTATATATAGGTTTAAGTAGATGCATATGAGGAGTTGTTGCTGTTTTAATAAACTCTATGTGTTTTAATGGCTGCAACCGTTGAAGAAGGGATGCTATTATTCAATATGAAATTAAGCATCCTTTCATATTAGAGCAGTTGTTATATGACAGACGTCTATGAGAAAACCACAGACGTATGTGGGTTGCCATATTTGAATATCATAGTTTTTTATGCCAATGTTGAATATATGAATTCATGTGTGCATATATATACTGAAGGAGAACTTACAATGTTTTTCTAAGATTCTTAATACACGATTATAACCTTACAAATCATAGCATGGTCCATAAGTCTTTGTTTGTCTTTGAGTCTTGATTATTTTGAGCATGACGATCTCTTGTAGTATATACCTATAACCTTGATAAGATATAATATATGTGATTGTATAGTTGTTGCCATTGAAACCATAGAGTGGAGGTTCTAACAGAGATGGATTTTGATTTATTGGTGCATATAAATGGTCAGTATAAATGTACGAATCTGGGAAAGAAATGAGCTTTTGAAAAGTGGGCAACTAATAAATTGCACAATGAACTAAAACCCTTGAACATTATATTCAATTCATAATGTAATAAAACTTATACACAATTCCATGTGTCTACAAGTGTTTATTTAGAATTTTTTCAGTGAACGATCATGTCCCATGTGACTACAGTGCACATTCAGAATCTTGTCGCTAAACGATCAAATCAGCCTTTGATGCTTGAACGCGGTTGCATCCTCCAATGTTATTATACTGTCAAGTTAGAATCTTTTTAGTGAATGATAAAATTGCTCTCAAAATACGGTTGCACCCTCCCATATGACTACTGTGTAAGGTTAGAATCTTTTCAGTGAATGATCACCATGGAATCTTTTCAGTGATCCATCAAAACGTTAATGCAGTGTGTAGCCACATCATTCAATGCAGTGTTGTCTCATTAAGACAATAACAAAAATGATAGTGTGGAAAAATCTATTTCAAATCCAAGTTTGGTTGTCATTGTTTATAAATACGAGTTTTTTATATTCAAACTCTATCAAAATTGCAATCACTTTGATTTTAATTAACTCTATCAGCATCACAATGTTGAATACAAATTATGATAACATTCCACTTAACAGCGGTTATTTCAGCCCTAAAAACTAACGAGTTCAAAGTAGAAGAGTCTAATGTGAATTTATTGTCAAAGTCATACTAATATCAGAATCACGTGAAAATACTGATCGAAAATACTTTTCATGTAGAGATACTTGGAATGGATGTGGATGCTTTCTATGGATAAATCCCTAACTTTGTCGGCATAGTAGAGAGTATGCATTTGAAATGCAAGCAAAGTGAGGAGATTAGAACTAACGCTTAACAATCATACTTAAGAACCTTAAATACTTGGGTATCATACTCGTATGTGTGTTTATTAATATGCATCTTAGGTAATTATCGTCCTCGTTAATGTTTTTACTAATATATATCTTAGGTAATCATTATCCTTATTTTGATGATTACCAATATGTATCCATATTTGTATTTGCTTCAGCTATTATGTGTTTTAATTCAGGTTTTTGCGCATCCTCTAAAACTTTATGCAACAACAATTCTTAAAAATATTGATTCATACATTGATGATGATAAAACATGAAATTAAAACCTTGCCTATTTAGAAAATTATTTTGAATTTTAGTTTCACAAACTAATGTAAAATAATACATTTTATAAACTACAATTTCAACATAGTACCAAATTCCAAAACTTGTAAAGTAATTTACTTATTTTTTCTTACGGTCATTTATATTAATTGTTATGCTTAAGACTTAAACAATAAATAATAATTGTATTTAATCAGTAATGCTGTGGTATATGTTAAAATGTACTTATAGTGATGCCGACATGGGTAGGACGTGCACTCATTGATCGAGCAAATCATGAAAACCCATCAAGTTTTTTGGTCCTAAATTTTGATCGATATTTGGATCCAAAGCGACATATTCGGAAACAATACCCATGCGCCTCCTCTGAGATACTGTTGTATCATCGCCGCTTCATCTTCTAGAATAACTAGAGCTAGCACATTCACCTAGGCCTGTAAACGGATACTTTCGGATATGGATAGTGCCATATCCGTATCCGAAATCATTTTCGGATATTGGAAATCCATATCCGAAATGCAGACGGATATCAGATATTTATCAGATATTCTTCGAACAGTTCACAACTAATAAATCTAAACAAATAAATACAAAATTTTGATTTATTATAAATCCATTTAATTATTAAAAATAATAAATACGCTAAGAAAAATAATTTTAAGCAGAGACAATCATTTTATGTACTAAGATACACAAAAAAATAACAATAATCTTGATAAATATCGGACGAACAATTATCGGATACAGATATGGCCATATCCGCATCTGTATTTGGTTTTTGGATAACGAATAATTTTTCATATTTCAGATACGTATACGGACAGATTTCAGATTTTTCGGGTATTCATTGACAACCCTTCCTTCACCACCTTCTCCTCTACTGCCCCCAACGTCTTAGAAGATCTATCGCTATCGCAAAAAACATACAATATATGTCCCATATTGGATTAAATATGGTGAAAGAAAGTTAAGAAATTGCCAAAAACAAAAAAATAGGGGTTAAAACGTATTTGGGAAATGTAAGCTCGGACCAAGAATGAAGGAGGAAGAGGCTGGCTAGGAAGAAAGACGGATATGTTATAGTAGTTTATCTGGCTTTATTAAAGTCGGAGAAATAAACAACTAGATTTTAGTTTAAAATAGCATGTGAATTATGGCATGGAGTGCTGAGATTGTTTTATATTTATCTGGCATTAATAATGCTGGATAAGCTATCAAAACATTTTTGCCACTTGATTCGCACTAGGACCAGTTAGTGGAAATGGGAAGGTGGTAGCCATTTGGGTTTGCATTAAAAGTCAATAAGTGGAAATGACCATGTAGCAACAATGACTGCCCTAGTTAGTAATGCTATTAGGAGTAGAAATCCTGGAGAGTAAAAGCTTTGTCAAAACAATGTAATAGATAGTACTCATTATGTTTGCAATGCACACTTTCAAAGTTTTCTCTTACCCTGTATAAAATGAACACATGATGGATTTATCACATGTTAGTGCGACCATCAATGAAATGATGCATACAAGGCCGAACTTGTCATACTCTTATAGTTGATGCTGTGAGTAGGTATATCTTTCTTGAGAAAACAATATTAGGAAATGGTAAAGTGGATTCTTAATATTTGGGAAGAACATTGAACCGACATGTATGTTATTATATTAGTAGAATAATTTTAGGACTGTAAATTTTGTACAACTGTCCTCCTTCCATTTCACTCAAGTCAAACATCGAAAAATGTTCGTTCGTGTTTTTTTGAATTTCATTTGGAACAAAAATTAGGACAAGGAAAAATATACGAAATCATGTTCATCCAAGTTGTCTATTTTTCTATTGTCTATCTGGTGTTTGACTCGTTGGAAAAGCATCCGAGCTGAAACATCGTTCGATACATTTCCATCCAAATTGAACACAACTACATACAATATACCCTTGGATAATTTATTGAAGAGTTAATTACAACACTAATATAATTTAAAATAGAGACGAGATGAAGTCATTGCCTATAGGTATTATAAAGGATATCATATTTATTGCATTAGTATGTAAGACGAGCATTATGCAGGAAAGTGTGGAAGTGTTCTCAAAATAGAAAAGCGCAATTTGTTTATTGAGACAAACATGAAAAAAATCGTACTGGTATTTTTCGTATTTTTCCAAGGCAGTCACACGTTACATCTCACAAACACCATACAATCTATGCAAAACAATACTTCAACATGGAAATTCAACCATATTTAAAAAAATGCTGAACTACGAACGAGATAGGAAGGCAAAAGAAAGAGGCCGGCGAAACCACTAAAAGCATCGACCAACCCGCTCATGAAGACCAATGGACAACAACGACCAAGGCTCACACCCTATGTGCGAACACTTAAATGCCTAAAAACATCGACCAATGGTTATGAAGAGAGAATTAACTAAAAGGACATCACACCAATGGTTATTGTTTATTTAATTAATTAAATTAAATAGTTTGTAATATAATAAAGAGAGAAGTAACTGAAAGGAAAAACCTAAAATCGATGTTTGTCTCAAGATAGTTTTAAAGTTTAGTATGAAGAAAAGGACAACAGTCTACTAAATTAAACTAGAATTAAATAAAACAGAATGCTAAATTAAACCAGCATCAGATGAACATAATGCTAAATTAAATAAATAACTATAAATACTATGAAAATGGGTACTATTTTATCTACTGATTATTATTAACAATTTAATTTTGTCCAAAACATCATAATTCATTACTATAATTTTTCCTATACATCATGAAAAAAAGTGGATAGTAGGATGCACACGAACCCATTATTTTGACACTCAATTTGTAAAACCTCTCCCTCAATAAAACTTTGCAAGTTACTCTTCTATAACTATTTAAAAAAAATAGAAGTGATTTCTCCCTTTACTCGCGATTATTTCTATCCAAAAATCAATGAAATGTTCAATTTTTCAGAATATTGTATTTTTTACTACAAATATTTATAGATAAAGGTATTGTTATTTTGTAAATATCTACAGCCTTTACTTCAATGCACAAAAGTTTTTTTTACCGATATGATCTTTTTTATATTTAGTTGAAATATATATATATATATATATATGCAGCGAATAACGAACAAAGGAAATTTATGGCATTGGATGTTGATTTTCAATGGTTTTTTAAAATGAGTCGGGCATGTATTATAAAATATGGATGTAATTTAGAATTCCTTTTGTGAAGACATTTTTTTGTCTGTTATGAACGTTTATAAGGAACACAACCAAAAGTACCCAATATATAATGCATAAAGTCAAATAACAAAATAAATAACAAGCGGATTTGGGATGGAATTCATAGTCCTTGACAAGTAAGTGGTCTACATGTGTAAACCCATTACAAAGGTTGAAAATCATATAGTAGGTCTCCAGTACACAATATGTCTACTGCCTTATTTGCTTCGGTCGTGTTACCAACCGAAGCAAATAATATCATTTGCTGTAGTCCTCCCTTAACGACCAAAGAAATTGATACATGCGGAGCATTAAAAAAATGCAAAAATTCAATTTTCTTTGGTAAGTCCTTTACAATCGAAAAAAATGCATAGAAGCAAATAAGATTATTAACTTTGCTTTTCTATATGATCGAAGCAAATATGGTTATTTGCTTTGGTCCCTTCTAAAGGACAAAAGAAATTGACTTTCATATTTTTTCTTTTTTACCCTCCATATATACTGTCTATCCTCCTAAAACCAGAAGTACCCTATTTCTCCTGCCTCAACGAAAAAACCTAAATCGATTTCCAAACCTATTTCACGATGTCAACGCATTTCATATTAATTTTCCCCAATCATATGCGTCCTAAATATTGAATTAATTTTTACGAAATCTAACTGTCTCAATTCTCCGAGGTATGGGTTTTTCATTCAGTTGCGTGATGTATTCCTGTCGATCACCTCGTACTTCTTCTCTTTGTCGCTATTATTAGTCGTAATCAGAGGTAATGCTTAACCTAATATGTAACCTAGTCCTTTCGTATAAATCTTCTTATATCAATTAATTAATGTAGCTATCATATCGTAATTTTCATTTAACCATTATTAGTTCATTATTATGATTTTGTTCTGAGCAATTTTGTCGATGTTGTTTTTTCAAAATGTCTAAAGTAGATTCAAATGAAAGTTGTTTTTTTAAAATCAACTATGACTACGTTGAATTGTTGTGATGTCACATGGTACTCAAATTCTTATGGTTTTTGTTCTTATGAATTATGCATCTGTTGTGAAAATGTACCCATAAACTTTAATAGCAGTCATGGTTTCTTGACTTCATGCCTGTAATTCTTTCTTCCAACCTTGATTAGTTTGGAGCAAAGAGTTTTATGATGTCACTAGAAAGGAATTGATATCTACATGTACTATTAGTTGGATTGCTTATAAATTAGTGATTTGAGCTACTTTCATTAAACTACAAGAGAAGTACAACACAGAGAAGATCAATCTATATATGTTATAGCTGATGGAGTCAATAAGAATGGAAAGCCTCATAAAATCAGGCTGTATTCAACTGCCAGTAGTGCTATTGGTGATTTTGGAGATTCAAAGACTGTAAGATGTTTCACTTTTAATCCAAATTTGATTTTGAATAAACTAGCTTAAGTTACTACATGCTTATTACGTATAATGTTTTATGCAGGTATCACAATATATGAAGAGGTTGGTTTACACCAATGATCAAGGGGAAATTGTAAAAAAGGTGTGCTCTAATTTCATATCTAAGATGACTTGGTTATACACTAATACATCAAATGTTATAAATTATTGATTTATATAATTATATCATATGAAGTTATATCGGTTTATTATTGTTCTTTTTAGGTGACTTAAAGCTTGGATCAGAAGTGAAAATCCCGAACTAGTTGGAAAGGAAATGCTCATGCCCAAAGATCTAAATGCAACTACCATCATGGTACTGAAATTATAACTTTTCTTTCACAACATTTGATTCTAAAGTAACATTACTTTTATGTACATAAATTAATTGTGTGCTATTGCATTAAAAGCTTGGTGTTGGAACTGGAAAAGCTCCTTTCAGAAGTTTCCTATAGAAGATGTTCTCTGAGAAACATGATGATTACAAGGTATAACAACCAAGCATAGGTTATCATACATGAAATTGCTTTGATTCTCTTTTATATGTAGAAACGTAATAACTTTTATATGGAAAAAGTATCGTTTTCACCCACTCTTAATTCCTAAAAGAATATCTAACATGTTAAGAACTTCATTTAGTTCAATGGATCGACATGGGTCTTTCTAGAAGTACCAACAAGCAGTTCACTACTCTACAAAGAGGTAACAACAACAATAGATATTTTCTACATTAACTTTAATGTACACTCATTTATGTGCGTAACATCATTTTGTCGCTTAATCAAGAGTTTGAGAAGATGAAGGATATAGAAAAAGACAACTTCAAGTTAGATTTTACAGTCAATAAAGAACAATAAAAAGAGAAAGGCGAGAAAATGTACATTCGAACATAAATGGGCCAACACAGAAGAATTATAGGAATCGCTTAAGAAGGTAACACATATGTGTATATGTGTGGATTGGAAGGAATGGAGAAGGGCATTGATGACATTATGCTTTCTTTGGTTGCTAAAGATGGTAAACATATTGAGATTGCAGTGTAAGTTATGTCTGATGTTATGTGATTCAGTTTGCTATTTTTTTCTTTTTCTTTTTTTGAAGGTATTGATTGGCTAGCTAACAAGAAGTAATTGAAGAAGGTAGAGCAATGGAACAGTTATAACCATTATTGACCTCGAAGATGTGCGGCATGCGACCTAACCATGATGCCGCAACAGTATCTATAGTGAAAGAATGGCTATGAATTAACACCACATCTCATCAATAAAGATTTAGATGCAATGCCACGTGTTGTTGCTAGAGCTAGGGATATAGCTTATTATCAACACCGCATGTGACTAATGCTGCATCTCTTCAAAGAAGCAGTGATGTCGAATGTGATCAGTGTCTTAACCATCAATGTTATGTAAACATGACTTATACTGCATCCCATTGATGTCATGTTTCATCGATGTCGCCTTTCACTTAAGAAAGCAAAATGAACATCGCAACTCATTAATGCCGCACTCTTTCAATGTTGCTCATCAGTAACACTACCTGCGACTAAAGCCGTTAAGTAATAACGTCGCGTCCCTTTGATGTCACTCTTATTCTAGCATCGCCACTCTTTAGAACCGTCTTTCAGATAATACTGCCCATTATTGATGCCGCAAATGATTAATTACACTAAACTACACAGTCAACCTTCATACGACGCATTTCATCAACACTTGGAGGATGTTGGATACCCATATATGTGATGTTGATGATGTCATCAATATCCACAGAATCTACCAAAGCCGCTCCTTATTGATATTGCTTTATACTCACATCGATTCAAGCCGATGTCACCATCCACTAATAAAGGACATTGATAATCATGACTGGAGCCATCAATGTCGAAAGTCATTGATGCTATGCACCTTTACTTATGAGACAGCACTGAAGCCCTGCCCTACACCTAAGGATAACAAAGGATGTTGTTAGGTGAAGTCAGCATCATTCATCATTAAAATCCCCGAGACCAAGCACTCCGAAGTTATGCGCCATGTTGCATTTTCCCCCTATAAATATGGACCTAGGGGCGCAATGGAAGGTGCAGATCATTCTTATCTCTCTTCTTACATTTTAAACTTTGTAACCCTAAATTGATTTAGGTATTTATAGTTGATTGTAACACTTGCACTATTGGACTTTATACCTTCGACATTATATCGAATAAATCCAAGATGTCTCGAATAATTATTTACTTTGGAGTTCCAAAGCATATATGATTTGATAATCAAAGATTGCTTTGAATTCCAAAAGTACTTATATTTTTTATTTCTGTTTTGCTCATATGATTGTCTAATATGGATTTATTTCATGCATACATGATTTCACTTGGCCTTGCATATGATTTCCCTATGAACCTAAGCTTATCCATTCACTCCTCTTAAGCCTAAACTCAACCCAACACTCATTGAGGTTAAATTTAGGCTCTTCAATTTCCATCATTTGCCAAGGTTCTCATCCTTGTACTTTTGGGGTTGACGAAGAAATTCGTTAACATTTTTTGCGCTAGGAGGAAGGCTCGAACCATCGTCTCTATTAAAACCCTAAGTGGAACTACCTTAGCTCACATATTTTGGGGTTAAAGGACTTGCCCCTACCAAACATATCCTATTCCAAGCTAATCAACCTTTGATTCTTAACATCAATTAGTTTCATCAACTAAGTTTTGCTTAGTCATGCCAGTTAATTATGTTAAAATCTCCAAACAAGGATACTCCCAGCCTCAAATAACTAGGCCAACTTACCAAATTACTAATGACCCCCGGCTTCAAGAAGAGCAAATATTAAGGATCACGACGCTACAAATCATGGAAAAGAAGAAAAGACAAGTGGCTCCATACAATCTAGAAAAATGGAGTTTGAATCCCTTTCATGTAAGAGCCAACACCGACCATTACCCTGAGTAAGCAATACAAAACGGGTTGCATGTTCTTGAAAACGAGGAAAGATATTCAACTCAAAGCCAAGGGAACCATTCTCGAAAAAGGAAATAAAAAGGGACCTTAACTAGTTCACTAGAAAATGGAGGAGTGTGCTTAATCGATCCTATAAAACTAGTGCAACACAAGGCTCCTTAAAAAGGGAATTAGTCATTGAAGATGAGAAATCATCTCAAGCAATAGAGGAATTAAATACTAATTAAAAGGACCATCCTTTAAAAGGTCATGACTTTCTAAGACTACACCGTTACTAATTCTTACGAGAATATCTACTTCCTGACTAAAGACAAGCTCAACCATTGCCCTTCACAAAAGAAGCGACCAAAGAATAAAAGGATTTTCGGAAGGTTATATTGTCATTACCATCGCTCTAACGGCCATGACAACAATCACTGTCGAAGGTTAGAGGAAATAATCAATAATTTCTTAGGACAAGGAAAGCTTGATGAATTTGTACAAAGATACTGAATAAGTCAATGATAAAGAATGGGTTTCTTAACAAAATAAGCGTATCTACATGGTTGAGGAGTGAAACTCTCTTAAAATAATGGAAATCCTAAACCACTGGCTAAGATGGTAGCAAGGGGCTAAAGCATTTGACCCCGCCAAGATGGCCTGGTCAAAGCACCTCCTAAAGGGAGGTTAGAGTAAGCTTTTGGTTCCATCTGAAAAGGCCTAACCAGAGCATCTGCAAACCTTCAACCCCTACCTATGCGGCCTGGTAGAAGCACCTCCCAGAGAGAGGATGGGTATGCCTTTGGCCTGTCCAAAGCACCGAACCAAGCTTCAGTGCCATCATCAAAGGCCTCATTGAAACGCTCCCTAGAGGGAGGACGGGTGAGCCTTTGGCATTTCCATAGTGCCAGACAAGCCTTTTGTACCGTCTCAATGGCCTTACTAAAGCACCTCCTAGAGGGAGTCAGGTAAGTCTACAGTTAAGCTAAAAGAAAGCTTGCCAAACACATCAAACAACAAACCTAAATCATCACCAAAGACGGTGATAAGGGGTTCGATCCAAGTTGAGATCCTCACCTACAGTTGAGGAAAAAAGCATTCGAGCCAACCATACTCAATATAAAATAATGGATCAAAAATAGTATTCTAGAGAAAGATCAATTAAATTTAATTCAATCCGAAAGAAGGATTAAAGCACTCTTCTAGAGGAAGATCTATCAAAATACGAGTTGTCAAAAGTCAGGAACTACTGGATAGGTGTTCTGGTCTTCTATTACTATTGCTAGACAGGTACTTGACTTCCATTACTATTGCCAGATAGGTTTTCTAGTCTTCCATTATTAATACTAGATGGGTTTTCTGGTCTTCCTTATTACTACCAGATGGGTTTTCTAGTCTTCCTTATTAATTACCAAATGGGTTTTCTGGTCTTCTCTTCACACTATAACTAGAATGGTTCTTTGGGCTTCTATTCAAATTATTATCAGATGGATTTTCTGACGATGGAGCTTTGCTAAATCAGCTCTTAATTCAGATTTGAATTCATTTAACGGGAATCTCCGTTACTAAACAAGCTGCTGAATATTTATTAATGGAAAGGCAAATTTTTATATCAAGTTCCAAAAGCTCAATCAGCAAGGTTCTTAATTTTATTAACGAGCAGAGTATCAATTTATACGCCGAAAGCTCAAAACATAGAAAAGCAAGATATTAATCATCAAGCAGTTTCAAATAAAGACCAGTATTTGGTTCAAAGCTACATACAGTCATTCAAGGTAACATACGTTTAAATACAGATTTATTTACAGTCTAATAGAATATGTACAAAGTCACATGTGCAAAAATTGAATCACAAAAGGATCTACCCCAAAATCTGCGAGCTACAAGTCACAACTTTGGGTCAACTTCTTTAGATCTTCAGCAATTGGAGATGAGTTGGTGGTGTAATGGATTGCAAAACCTAGAAGTTGTTTAAGCTTCCCCTCCTTTCGCCGAATAGCGTTTAGATCATCAATCAACATAATCTGAATATTTAATGCATGATCGAGAGTTTTATTCGCTCTCTTCAAAATGCTGATCTCACCTTTCAGTTTCTTAATTTCTTGATCGAAGGTTTGTTTTTCGCTCTTGAATCCTTCAACCTTAGGTTCATACGTATTGAGATGAGTAGAAACCTTATATCTCCACTGTCCATTAAGAAATTGCATGCATTCAAACCTAACTATTTAACTCCATTTATCGATTTCGTTATCATCCAAGCTTGAAGGAGGAATTAAAAGGGCGGAAAACCTCTCTTATGAGAAAGACTAGATTCGCTTTTGCTTGCGATAAGTTCCATAGATTGACAGTTCACCTAACTTTTTAGCAATTGCACTTCAAGGTCCAGGACCTTTTAATGTAATTGAGCAATTTCAGCATTACGTTCGGTGTTTTGAGAAGAAAGCTTAGATTGGCTAATAACGTCTACTTTCCAATTCAATCTTTGAATTCTCTCAACCTTTTCTTTAATTTTTTTCTCTATCGGAGTTCACTTCTTTCATACCTCTAAATATGCACCTTAATTTGTAGTATTTGTCATGCCAGTTCTATGCATCGGCATTATCTGGAAATTGTAAAGCTAGAGTGCCTTATGAAGAGCATTTTTTCTCAAATTCTACTTTAAGCTTGTCCTTAACAGAGTCGACTCAGGCAAGGATATTTGTGCCAAAAAATACAAGGGTCAATTATTTTTCCTAACAAAAAGAAAAAGTGGGAAAGAAAAATCAGTATATGAGAGAAATAGCTTTTTCATTAAATAACAAAAGTTTACAAACAATAAGGAAATTCGAATTACATCGCAATTCTATTTTCAAACATTCAACTAGCTAACTAAAGTTTCAAAACAGCGGTTTTAGCCTTTTTAAATGACCCAACAGATAGGGTAAGAGTAGAGTCAAAAGAAGCTTTAATCCATCTGGGTTATTAACGAGAGGAAATTAATGATAGTCTCATTCCCTGACTGGAGAGCTTGCATGATCACATATCAGTTTGACATGATAAGTTCGAATTTCACTCAGTAATTCATCCTTTTCATCGCCCAAGAAATCAAAGCAAAAGTGAGAAAACCGCATGTAGACTTCTTGTAGGTCTCTAAGAAAGCAGTGTCTCACTAACTGCGATGTCTTGAGATTTAGGGATTTTTTCTTTAAAATTCTTCTTTAATTTTACATATTTACTCAAGAGTTCCATAGGAAAAGGACTACTTGAGATTTCTTTAGTCCGTAGACATACTAAAATTAGACTGATAATAGTAAAACTAAAACGGTAAAGTTCATAAGCTACTCGGTTACTTATTATAGTATACAATCTTTCGGGTTCATAAAAGATCGATTCCTTATAAAACTCAGAAATAAATCTCTTCCTATTATACTTAATTATTTTGGAGTAAAGAGCGCAAGCGGAAAGAGGGATAATGACAGAGACAACTCTTAGGAGACTCCAACATGCCCTATGATGAGGATCAGACCCATGTTCATTCAAGTATTTCCAATGAAAGAGCCTGAGCAAACCCTTGCAGTTGTTGCTTAAATAAGAAAAATCAACAAATATACCCCTAGAGTAAACTTTGTAGAGAAATTCTTCCAAAGCACTCCTATTATCAATCTACATCCAAAAGATGGTCATTAGCTTTGCATTCTCCACCAGGAGTTTCTCCCGATGAAGGCGTGCCTTCTTCATCCGTAGAGCAACATGCCTGTCTTTGAAAAATCTTAATTTTAAAGCACTAGTGGTGAGATTCTTGTGTTTCCCAGACAACTCATTATACTCTTTTAGTTGTCTATCCAACTCTCTATTCAATCGATTTATTCCATTTATTTATTTTCAAGCATAACTTCATAATGATATTTTAATTTTCTCCTTAACTAAAATAATCAACATGTAAACCGAAAGCTATTTGGTGATCTAAGACATTTAAATAAAGAGATCCATACCTAAGAGAGTGGAATTGAAGACGAAGGAGTTTGTTCCTTCCTTTTTGGTTTGTGGCTTTGAGGAGCGTTGTCCTTCTGGAGAGAATCTTCACTTGGAGAATTGGGGATTTCAGTAATGTCTGCTGCCAAATTCAGGTGAGCACCTCCCGATCCATCCTTCCTATCTATCGATCCAGAGAGACCCTTTCCCTCACCACCATCATTGTCATCATTATCACCATCATTATTGTCATCGTCATTATTATGACCACTATCATCATGGTCATGGTCATTCTTGTTGTTTCCATCATCATCCTCCCTTCCTCATCAGATTCTGTTTCTTCGTTTGTTGGAGGATCATCAAAGGCCAACAGTTTCTTAGCATCAATCTCCTCCTCCTTAGAAGATTCTTTTCCAGATGCCTGTTTTTCCTCTAACATAGCTTTCAATTTCTTTTTAAACTTTTCATTCCAAGCTAGTGGAAGAGAGGGGAGGTCTAAATCTGGGCATCGCTGGATCTTGTTGGCATATGCTATGAAAAGTGCCTTCCCATAGGATTTCTTGATAATAGTATTGGGAATCGTATATACAAAATGAGACACCTTTTGCTTTATGTCATTAATTATGCCTGTTGATTTGTTCAAGAGAATTCTTTTCCTTCATAATTCTCCTTTAAGAATCCATTCTCCTCTACAACCTTGGCTTCCTTCATACCGGCCTCCTCAAGCTCCATCTTTAAAGCTTTCGCTTTATCACTTAAAATTTGATTAGCTCTTCTTTCTTCATTAAGTAAAGTTTTCACTTCGTCAAGTGAAGTGGAAAATTTCTCTTTCTCATTTACAGTCTCATCCTTTGCAGTCATAACGTCAATTATATAGTTATTGAGCAAAGAAACCTGTTCTTTGAGCTTGGAAAATTTAATAGAGGATGCCAAGGCATCATCTTGAAATTGGAACATATGCTTAGCCGCCTAAAAGGTAACAAGTATGAATTAAAATGTTATGGCGAAAATTAGGAACCTAAAACAGCCAAACGAAAAGGACAACACTGATAAAAGATGCTTAAGAATAGCAAAGCGGTGATCTTGAGAATAAGATGAAGGTCACGGTGGCATAACAACAATAGAAGATGCAGACTGGACGAACAACTGCAAAAGATCATCGAAATTGCTAGCATGGGCTGGAGACTGAGACTTGGAAGGGAGTGGGTCTTCAAAAGAGATACACAATCCAAGCTCTTCGCAAAGAGGGTTCAGACCCCCAGGAGTACCGAAAAAGTAATATAAAGGAGTGAGTCTTGAGACCACTCCTTTTCAGTCATTTGGTGAGTTCATTTCATAGAAGAGTCGAGATTTATGGCCCTAGGGCTTGAATCAATATCTAAAATGGTTCTTCATCCATAATAACAGGGAAATACATACCCCCGACCTTAAGCTTCTTGCTAGGAGTGGAAGCAGTAGTGGAACCATTGCTTAGTTTCCTTTTTATAGATTTAAATGAGCTGGCAATAACATCCCCGAGATATTGAGATTCAGGAACCCGAGTCATGACAGGTGTGCCATCTTTACTTTACTTTTCTTTATGTACTTCACTTATGGTCTCCTTCTCCATAGAGACAGCTACTAAGGCGGACGAGCCTAAAACAAAAACAAAAGTTAGAAAAACAATAATATTAGGAACTCTATATTAACTATATTGAAACTTACCAGCAGACTCACGTTGAACTAGAGAAGAAGTCGAGAAAGCATTACGGTTGTTGGTAACCAACGATCGTTTCCCCTAGGCATTTCCTTTCATCAATGGAGTCTCTCCAAGTATTATATGGTTATCTTGAATCAATAAGTAATAACAAAGTTTCACCTCCATTAGGAGAATAATCCTGTCACCTAATTTTTCAGATTTAAGAGTTAGGGGCTTGACGATCTCGCTACCCGTGGGGCTTAACTTCTTAAGGGGCGGATCTAAAAGAAAAATATTTATTGTAAGGGAGCAATAAATATAGTATAAATAAAAGAAAATAAGAACTTACTAATAATGGAGAAAGTTCTCCTAATCTTCGAGTAGGACCTAACATAGAAAAACTAGTTTTCTCATCCTTTAGCTTTGTTTACCGCATTAATGATCAAGATTTTTGGATGGGGACGAATGCTGCATACAGGATTGCCTAGCTGATCACCTATCTTTGCAGGGCCAGCTATGGTATAGAGAATTTTAGCACAAAGAGAGGGAAGCTTAGCTTCCCTGTCAAGAATTATTGAACAAGTCAAATAAGAATATGAATTGGGAGTCAATTGGATTGGGGCGATATTTAGGTGCTCCAAGAACCTTGAAAGAAAGTCTGGTAAAATAAGATATGCTGAGTGCCATATGTGAATCGGGATAAAAGCGAAAAATTCTTCTGGAGGGTTGTTGGTTCTACCAGAAGGACCAGCAAGAATAGCTTCAATACCTGTTGTTAATCGACGGATTTTCTATCAGTTTAAAAAACCATCGAACGAATTTAAATTAAAAAAACCGCAAGCGCACGGTGTATACTTGTAGTACATGGCAAATACGGGTCGATCCGTAGGGAATTGTTAGATTTTAAAATTCTATTCAATCAAATTATACCAAAGATATAGAGTGATTAGCTAAAAATGTAGAAAAATGTCAAAAATAAAGTGAGAAAAATATATCAACAAATATAGCTTGCAACATAGAACAAAACAAAGAGGAAAAGAGGGCTAAATAAAAGAAGAAAAACTAATCTACTTGCATAAAAGAAAAGAGATCTACACTACAACATGAAAGGAAATAAACAAGAAAAGGAGAAGATCATGTATTAAATTGCATAAAAAAAGAAAAATTACATGGAGATAAAAATGGCTAAGTAGCCATGAAAAGAGAAAGAGAACTTGTCTTTTATTGAGCCTAAACTAAACTAAGAGAGACTAAGAAGAGGTTTACATGAAGATATGAGGTATTTATACAAGTGTTAAACCCTAATTCATATTTTTGGGGAATGCCCAAATTGCCCTTGAGAAAGTGTGGAGGCCAAGTAATCATTAGCTTCTACTAATCATCATTTAAGTGTACATGAACCCATCAATTCCATAAGCATGTGCATTAGCCTCTAATTTGTACATGAAGAAAGGTGGGTAGGTGGGGTCCTCCATTATCATGCCTTTGAATTATTTCCATCTCCATTCCTTTGTACCTTCTTTGTGCATGCATACATCTTCATGAAACCACTTGTATATGAAGCCAAATTCCTATAAAATAATATATAAATTTCTAATTAAATTTTCTCAAATTAATATATGCACAAAAATGACCATTTTGCCCTTGAATGAAAATGAATATGTGACGATTTGAAAATAATATGAATTTTGGTTTAAACAAGTTAAAATACCCGATATGATCATTTATTTAATTTAAATAAATTAAATATGGTGATAAAAATATGCACATTTACGTGCATGTCAAATACCCCCACACTTATCTTTTTATTCGTCCTTGAATAAACTAAAACTAAGATAAATCTGTTTTCGTAGGGAGCATGATTGCATTGGGCGTATGCAATAAGCCGTTAAACCTCTGGGTTTCCCCAATACGACGAGTGTTTTCTCGTAAGGGTTTTCAGCGAATACTACCCACAAAATCCAAATGCAGGATGAAAATATTTACAAAATGCAAGATTTATTTACAATGGGATGAATGTAAGTTTTTGAAAATATTTACAAATGAAGGATTTACTTTTTAAATTAACACGAATAAGTTAATTATAGGTTTTGGTTATTATGTTGAAAATTTAAGTCATTTACTCGTCAAAATTTCCAACAAAAATCAAGTTATCATAACAAATAGAAAATAGTTTAACTCGTTGTTTTGGTTGATAACACAGTGTAATTTGAAATGGATCCTTAGTTAGTTATCAAAGTTTTTCAAAGTGGTATTTTCATCTCATTTCAATAACAAATCAAATCAAATAAGTTAAAATAGTGTTTGGATTTCATTTGCTTACTCTCTCCATTTTTTCTTTTGAAAATTTTGTTGATATTAACAATATTTACATATGCTTAACTCAGATAAACTGAGCCAGATATATTACCCATGCACTGCCTTGCGGACTGATGTGAGGGGAATACAAAGCGTGACGAGTGAACACACAAGTGTGAACACTTATTGACTGTAGGCATTATTAAAAAGAATTTTTATATATATACACCTAACTCAGATAAACTGAGGCCAGATATCCGATCGAGCACTGCCTTTCGGGCTTATGTGAGAAGGGTACAGAGCATGGCGAGTGAACACACGAGTGTGAACACATGACTCTAGGTGTTTATTAAAAAATATATACATATATACAAGAAATATTTTTTTGTTTTTGTGCTTTTTGCTTTTTTTTTCTGAAAGAGAGAGTTTCGCAAAATTTTCTTAGCACTATTTAACTTAGAAGAAAAAAAATGTTATATCTTTACTTTAAATCATCCACTTTTTAAAACAAAGATTTTCAACTAAGATGTATTTCATAATTAACACGTATGAATCTTTCTATATACTAGTTAAACCATTGTTATTTGCAATCAAACTTCATTTTTATTTTTGTTAAGACAAATGAATTTCCAAAATATTTCAATTTAATAAACCAAAACCATATATTTATCCTGTAGTGTTTCTTTAAAAATAAATCAAAATGCTTAAAATTTTTTATTTTTTTTGAAAATTTTTCTATATTTTTTTTTTGAGTTTTGGAAGAAAAATGAAAAAAAAAGAAGAAGATGAGTCTTCCTCCCCACACTTGATTTTGACTGTGTCCCCACAGTCAACCCAAGTGGAAGGAGAAAAATAAAAATAAAAACATGACCTTTATTTATATGAAAATTAACGGTATTTACACGAGATCAGAAAGTATATCGTCAAAAAGTAAATGAAACGGTCTTCCAAAAACCGATTCATTTGTCTCGTCAAATATGCAAGACACAACGTAAGCACGAAAAACCAAACCATAAAAGATTTCGAAGTTGAATGTTGATTTGGCAAAACGAATGTCGTTTTATTAAAAATCGTACGAGTTGTTTTGTTTTCGATAATTTCGAGGTTGATAGAAAAATTGGTTGAAGTTCAAGTTTATTCTTACCAAATTGAAATTCAAATTCATTGAAAAATTCTTCAGAATTATTGATTTCAAAATCAAAATGGTGATTTAAATCTTCCCCTTTGGAATTCAACAACTCGTTTTCAAAAAGTACAAAAAATCCATGATCATTAAATTCGTCTTCCTTTGTTTAATTATTAACAACTTCATCGCAAATATTAAGTTCAAAATCCAAAGTTGTCGTATTCAAAATTTTGAAATTGAGAAAAGGAAGATCGAATTTTAAATTTGGTTCCACACCCTCAAAAGAATTGAAATGCAACTCAATTACCGTGTTTTCAACAACTTCATTAAGATTATTATTTTCAATTTCAAAAGTTGTTATTTGAAAATCGTCGATTTGGGTAAAAGATGGATTATCACTTAACTCGTCACACGTTGGGATTTGGTTTTGTTGTTCACGTTGTTTCATATAAGTTTCAAACAACGAATCTGTGTGATCATCGTAAATTTCGTTCATTTGTTCAACAAAATCCAATTTATAGTTATTAGCATGAGGATTTTCACTTTGAAATTATTGAGAACAAAGATTTTCAATCGTAACATGGTTAAGATTATTCCCGTTGCCAAATTCGTTTGAAAAGTTGTTTCCATTTCCATTTTGAGTTTGAAATTCATTTTGGAGTTCGAAATTGAATTGGCATGGGTTATAATCAAAATCGTTTGAATTTTGAATTGAATTCAAATTTTGAAATCCTTGACTCGAGTTATTACACAAATAAGATTTACACAAATCATTTAGCTCTTGATTTTGTTGTGTAGAGAATTCAAGTAAAGTTGAAATGCAATTTTCAAGAGTCGAGGGTTGGTCATCATTTTGAAAACTTTGTTGTTCAAAATTCGAATTGTTTAAAGAATAGTTGTCGTTAAAATATCCATACGAATTTGGAGTGAAATCATATGGATTATATTGATTTTCACAACTGTTGTAAAATTCAAGTGAGTGGGGAAACTCGGACATTTTCAAGAATGTTTTTGGTTTTTTTTTATAAAGGAAAAATATTTACAAATAAAATTTATTTTTCAAAAGGGAAATTGATTTGTTTTGTTTTTTGGTTTTTCAATTTTTTTTTGTTTTTGAAAAGATTTTATAAATTTATTTTTTGGATTTTGGTTTTAAATTTTTTTTTTTGAAATTTCAAAGAAAAAGGCTTTAAAATTTTCAAAGGAAGAAGGAAAAGGAATATTTAAAATTTTTTAGTTTGGATTTTGAATTTTTATTTTATTTTAAATACGCATGAGCTAATGCAACTAAATGAATGAAAAGTTAATTACAAATGATTTATCCTAAGTTAACCCAAAATTGTATAATCACACATTGTCTTAAATCAATAAAAATATTTTTCAGCCAGGTAACGAACAGGGGTTATCGGTGCACCACGAATCACCATAGCAATGTAGCCGAAGGTTCAAGTACCTTCAGAGGAACAACCACTATAATATTTACGAATCACCGTAATATTTATGAATGGTTATTACTCTGCCGTATCCTAGACACCAAGAAATTAAATTATTCAAAGAAGACAACTTGTCAATATACAATTAAAAGTTATCGATGTCTAATCATTATTATTAATCAAAAATTTAAGATGAGATGCAAAGTAGGAATTAAATGTGTATTAACAATGCAACTACGATGAAATTTGTTTTTTTGTTTTTTGTTTTTGAGTTTTTGAATTTTTTTATAAAATGCAAGCAAACAACAATGCAAGTCAAATAAAAACAATAGATAGCAAGCAAGCATTTTTTTTTGGGCAAGGTAGGCGAAGCGAGCAAATCTTCCTATCTGCTTTGGCAACCTGAAAACGAGAGTTGAAAACGAACAACAAATTAATACAAAACAAAACTTTTGAATTGAACACAATTATTTAAATCGAACAAAATCCTTTTTTTTAAAAGGTAAGAAACTAAAAAAAATCTAAAATCACTTCACATAACCATCATAAACTAAAACAAATATTTTTGTTTTGTTTTTTTTAAAGGCAAAAATAAGAGATAAAACTTAACTTTACTTAAACAAACTAAAATAAAACAAATTAAGCTAACCCAACCCATTTCAAACGCGGCCCGTTATTATCTTCTTCTTTTTTTTTGCAAAAACAAAAGATAAAACTTAAACCCCAAATCCCCTTTTCTCTTTGACAACCAACACAGATAATTAAAAATAAAAAAAAAGATTACGAAATTGAGCTTAAAGGGGCAGGTGGGATTCGATGAAGGTTGCGGAAGTGAAGTTGCAGCTGGAGTTTGGTGGTTGTATTAGTGATTGGGGGTTGAGGACTGGGGAGGATTTTGTTCGAGAGTTGGGGGCTGTCGAGGAGTTCGGCGATGGATTCAGCGAGTTGAACTGTAGGGTGGATGCGCGGCTGTTCTGGTAGGCGGTGAAGCTTGCGTCGACTTTGGGAATTCGAGGCGAGTTTGATGTTCTGGGTAATGGAATTTATCTTGTGTTTGATGGTGAACTCTGTGTCGCTGCGTGTGCGATTGCGGCAGTTAGCGATGTCGAGGGTGTCGATTGTGGTGAGGAAAGATACTTGTTCGACTGTTGAATTTGGGTTAGCGATTGTTGTGTTCTGGCATGAAGCAATGACAGTTTTTCAAGTATGAAGGAGTTTGTTCTGTTCGATTGCAGTGCAGCAGGTTGATGGCGGTTGGTGGGGGTAAAGAGGATTGCTAAACTGGTGCCGTGATGAACTGAGAAGGATGTGGTTGGTTTTCTTGTTGTGTATGGTTTTGATGGGGTAACCAGAATATGCAGTGGACAGTGGGTGTGTTAAGTAGAGTGATGGTGGTGATGTTTTGTGGGAGGCGGTTGAATTGGTTGCTCGTAGTCGCAGGTTGCACTGATTGAAGAGATAGTAGCAGCAATAAGGGGCATATAGGTTTGAAGTGGTTGGAAGTGTTTCAGCGATTGGGCGAAGTAGTTGAGCTATGCACTATGGTGATGAAGTTGCTGTTAAGTATGGTAATGGTGTTAGTGGAGATTGTCGTTGCACTGTGGTGGTATTGAGATGGTGTGAGCTTGGACGTGTAGTAGAGCAGTTCGAATGGTGATGAAGTAGCAGCACTTTGGCGATGTGGCAGCAATGTGGTGAAGCAGGGGATATTGACGGTTTGAGGAGGAGCAGCACGGAAGTTTTGTGTTGAAGGGGGAATGCAGTTTGAGGAGGAATGAAGGCAAGTGGAGGTCGCGGTGGGTCTTTTTTTTGCTGAGAGAAGCAGTGGTCGCTGTTGTAGCAAGATATGTGAATGGACAAAGCAGTGATGTTGAAGAGTTTGGTCGTATGGAAGGGAATGAAGAAAATGGTTATGAAGGGGTAAGGAGATGATATTCGTATGAAGTATTATAGCTAATGGTGTAGTGTTTCGGGTGATAGGTGCTGTGGGGTGGTCTCTAGTCGTGACTGTAGCGGAACAATGGGTAGCAGCAAATGGATTCAGGTGAGTTGATGTACTATGAAATGTTTGCTATGGTGGTCGATATGAATGCTGCAGTGATGATGCAGGCTTGGACAGGGGTGTGAGAGGAGTGTGGTCGATTTTTTTTTGTACAGGCAGTAGTTTGTGACAGTTTGATTATAGGGGAGCAGACTGTCGTTGTTTGGTTTGTGAAGTGTGTGGTGATGTTTTTGACTGTAATTTGAGCAGAAGTCGGAGGGATGTATATATGCTTCTTTGGTATATATGCTATTGATATGATGTTGGCAGTTTATGATGGTTGGAAGACTGTTGTGGTGGGCAGAAGTTTTGAAGTTAAGGGTAGTTGCTGAAGTTGTTGAAGTGACAGTGTGGTGGACCTTGAGTTGTATGAGAGTGGAAGTGGTCGGGATGTTATAGGCAGAAGTGCGGGGAGAATTATGGAAGTTTGTATGAGAGGCAAGTGAAATGTGGTAAGCTTGATGTAGTGGTCTTGGTAGCAGTTGTATTGTATGGTGTGGCGGCTATGTGGTGTAGTCACTGGGTTGTAGTGATGGCAGAACCGTTTCAGGTGATGGTTGTAGAGTAGAAGTAGAAAAATGGTGAGTTTAGAGAGGAGATGGATGTGCAGTTTTGTAATGAGGAGAGTTGTATGCTGTAGGAGATGGATGCTGTTTGTTGAAGTGGTAGTGGTAGTGTATTGTCACAGCAGATGGACAAAGCAAATGAAAGAAATGAAAATGCAAAATAGAGCAGATTGGTTGTGCACAGTGCACAAACGTACAGTGTTTTTTTTGTAAATGCAATGTAAGTTGTAAAAATGAAATGTGAATTTGTACAATAGAAAATGAAATAATTTTTTTTGTTTTTGTTTTGAAATTGTGATGCTTTTTTATAGAAATATGCGAATGAAAATGGAAAAACAAAAAAGAAAACAACACCTAAAACCAAAATACAATCAAAAATCACACAAATACAAATATTTTTTTTAGATGGAAACAAACACACATACTAAAATCAATCACAAATAATTCAAAGAATAGAAAATCAAATTCAAAACAAATTCCCCGGCAACGGCGCAAAAAAAACTTGTTAATCGACGGATTTTCTATCGGTTTAAAAAACCGTCGAACGAATTTAAATTAAAAAAACCGCAAGCGCACGACGTATACTTGTAGTACGTGGCGAATATGGGTCGATCCGTAGGGAATTGTTAGATTTTAAAATTATATTCAAACAAATTAAACCAAAGATATAGAGTGATTAGCTAAAAATGTAGAAAAATGTCAAAAATAAAGTGAGAAAAATATGAGAATAAACGACAATTTAGAGGTAATTTTCACTCTCTAGATCACATAGTTCAACACACATGAAATTATGACCTCTCTTTTATGGTCATTAGTGAATTTAAATGATGTGTTTATCATAAGTATGGCTCATTTGTGATATTAATTAGCTCAATATAAGCAATCAAACTATAACACAACCTTTAAACCACTTTTAATTCTCATGAAAATGACAACAAAGTTGAAAATGAAAATCTATTTTAAGCATAGCCTATTAACTATTGTTTAGAAATATAGGTCATCAAATTTTGATTTAAACATTCACTTCTTTGCCATAATTATATATAGATGAAGAGGCAATTTGTGATTCATATGACTAAGCATAGCCTATTTGTTTTGAACAACATAAGCTATCAAACTCAATAATAAGCACAAAATTACATATACATCATTTTCCATGAAGCACAAAAAGAGAGTATAACATTTATCAAAATGTTGGAGCTATATAATTAGAAAGTTTCATTACCCCTAAATTGAAGGGGTTTAGCTTCTCATATTTGTTATCATATCAACAAATATAGCTTGCAACATAGAACAAAACAAAGAGGAAAAGAGGGCTAAATAAAAGAAGAAAAACTAATCTACTTGCATAAAAGAAAAGAGATCTACACTACAACATGAAAGGAAATAAACAAGAAAAGGAGAAGATCATGTATTAAATTGCATAAAAAAAGAAAAATTACATGAAGATAAAAATGGCTAAGTAGCCATGAAAAGAGAAAGAGAACTTGTCTTTTATTTTGAGCCTAAACTAAACTAAGAGAGACTAAGAAGAGGTTTACATGAAGATATGAGGTATTTATACAAGTGTTAAACCCTAATTCATATTTTTGGGGAATGCCCAAATTGCCCTTGAGAAAGTGTGGAGGCCAAGTAATCATTAGCTTCTACTAATCATCATTTAAGTGTACATGAACCCATTAATTCCATAAGCATGTGCAATAGCCTCTAATTTGTACATGAAGAAAGGTGGGTAGGTGGGGTCCTCCATTATCATGCCTTTGAATTATTTCCATCTCCATTCCTTTGTATCTTCTTTGTGCATGCATACATCTTCATGAAACCACTTGTATATGAAGCCAAATTCCTATAAAATAATATATAAATTTCTAATTAAATTTTCTCAAATTAATATATGCACAAAAATGACCATTTTGTCCTTGGATGAAGATGAATATGTGACGATTTGAAAATAATATGAATTTTGGTTTAAACAAGTTAAAATACCCGATATGATTATTTATTTAATTTAAATAGATTAAATATGATGGTAAAAATATGCACATTTAAGTGCACATCACCTGTGATTCCAAATTGCTTAAGTATAGAATCCACTTCTTCTTGTGTAGTAATATACAACGAATGAAGAAGAAGATCTTCTTTCTTAGTAGAAAAGGAAGTTTTGGAACCTGTGCTAGTCTTTTTGGAGGACTCCTTGCTTATCTTTGAACCTTCCATTTATCTACCGGGTGATATTATTCCAAAATTTAAGAAATAATAATGTTTATATTATATAGAAGAATCATTACATGGTAAGTCGAAAATTATTATCTAAATAACTTATCTACTATTTAAGTGATGATATCAAGATGCTTAAAGCATATGATAGTCTTAAGTTAATAACCCTTAAATGACAAATGTAGAGTTTATTGAAAGACTTAAACTCTAACTTTAATAATGGAATCTCATGGAAAAACTATATAAAGATTAAATAAGAACGGATATGTGACATCAATAAGTCCATATCGACAGATACGTCAATATCAAATGTCGTGCAGCTTATATTATAAAGAACTAATAAACACCACAACTATAACTAATGTTGAAGTGATGAGATTGACGACATTAATGAATAGTAGCAATATGAATTGATAATGTGCTAATCAGTTAAACAGCTTAAAACATGTTAAAATAGCAATGTCATAAATGACGATATCATGTAAAGCTCAATTGTGAAATTAAGTTTAGTTATTAAGAATGGTGACAAACAATAAGGCTATGGGTACCGAACCATGCTAATAGGGTAATGTCAAAAATCAGCAACATTGTTTTTTTTAACTAATGCTGAACTTATTAATATTGCATTTAATTAGAGTACACTTTGTCGATAACTCCTATATTCCTAATAAGGGGTGCCGCACTTCAATTTAATCATCAATGATGTGAAAGAGCTTTTGTGCATCGTGGATGCAAGTTAGTCAACAAGAGAACTTTATCAACGTTGAATATCATGATGTGTCATAACTCATTAGTGTTGATATAAACTTAGGAGGATAAATTGATATTGATCACTATAACAATGTCGTATGTAATCTGTGCCGATGTAATGAAAGCCAACATTGGTTTCTAGTCTAATAAGTTGTCTCCTTCATCAGTGAACCAGTTTCCATGCCAGTAATGATTAACCTCAGAATTCACTTATACAACATAGAAGTTTAATGCTAAATCAACCTAACGTCATAACCGATACTTAACCTGATTAATAAGCCTCAAAGTTTCACAATCAAGCCCCAATATCAATCTATAACCGAAGAAACCCAAACCAAACCCTAACCGCAACTTCGACGCTAAATTACTTACTTCACTTTATTAGTTTGATCAACATAAAGTATAAACCGTACCAGGGTATTGATACGAACACGCGAAAGATAAAGGTTTTGAGTTTCTTTGAGGTTTTTGATTTTTTACTTGAGTTCTCAATTGTAGGTAAAAGAGCAATGAAAGAGAAGCTCATCTATTTATAGAAGAGAAAGAAGGTAAATGGACACCGTTGATTCAATTTGAATAGATGGCTAGATTTGCATGGAATATTAATAGGCGGTAAACTTGATGTCGACATTATTGACTTGAAAAGTCAGTTCTTCCTCTACACTAGGGGGAGCAACTGTTACCACCATTATTGACCTTGAAGATGTGCGGCATGTGACCTAACCAAGATGCCGCAACAGTATTCAATAGCGAAAGAATGGCTACGAACTAACATCACGTCTCTTCAATAAAGAGTTACAAGCAACGCCACATGTTATTGCTAGTGCTAGGGATATCGCTCGTCATCAACACCACATGTGACTAATACCGCATCTCTTCAAAGAAGCAGTGATGTCGAATGTGACCAGTGTCATAAACCATCAGTGTTATGTAAACATGACTTACACTACATCCCATTGATGTCGTATTTTAGCGATGCCGACTTTTACTTGTGAAAGTAAAATGAACATCGCAACTCATCACTGATGCACTCTTTCAACGTCGCTCATCACTAACACTACCTACGACCAAAGCCATTAAGTAATGATGTCGCGTCGCTTTGATATTGCTCATATTCCAGCGTCACTGCTCTTTAGAATCGTCTTTCAGATAATTGTGCCCATTATTGATGTTGCTAATGATTAATGCCACTATACTAGAGAGTCAACCTTCATTCGGTGCATTTCATCAACACTTGGAGGACACCCCCACTCATACATGCGATGTTGATGACGGATGTCGTCAATATCCACAGAAGCTACCAAAGCCGCACTTTATTGATATTGCTTCATACTCATGTCGATTCAAGCAGATGTCACAACCCACTAACAAAGCACATTGATCGTCATGACTGGAACCATCAATGCCGAATGTCATTGATGCCATGTGCCTTTATTTATGAAATGACTCTGAAGCCTGCCCTACACCTAAGGATAACAAAGGATGTTGTCAGGCGAAGTCAGCATCGTGTTGCATTGAAGCCGTCGAGACTAAGCACGTTGAAGCTATGCGCCATGGTGCATTTTTCCTCCTATAAATATGGACCAAGGAGCGCAATGAAATGAGTGAATCATTCTTATCTCTCTTCTTCCATTTTAGACTTACCGTAAATTGATTTGGGGATTTATTGCCAATTGTAACACTTGAATTATTGGACTTGGTATCTTCGACATTATATCAATTAAAAAAAGGTTTCTCAAATTATGACTTACTTTCGAGTTCCAAAGCATATATGATTTGGTAATCAAAGATTGCTTCGAATTCCAGAAGTACTCATATTCTTGATTTCTCTTTTGCTCATATGATTGTCTAATATAGATTTATTTCAAGCATACATGATTTCACTTGGCCTTGCATATGATTTCCCTATGAAACTAAGCTTGTTCATTTAATCCTCTTAAGCCTTAACTCAACCAAGTGTCGCCTTATGCCAACACTCGTTGAGGTTAACTTTAGGCTCTCCGATTTCCATCATTTGCCAAGTTTCTCATCATTGTACTTTTGGGGTTGATGAAGAAATTCGCTTACAGGAATGTTAAAGTATATTAATAAAGATTGTATTCTATTGTTTACCTTTTCATTTATATTATACTTCCATGATAAAGTATAATCTTTGTGTATATGTTAAACCAAAATGTAGCTTAACACCCGAGATGTTATACAAGCTAATATTATTTGAAATGGACCCAATAATGCCCATGAGATTTATGAGGTTATTCAATAGTTCAAGTCGTATATCCATGGGTAAATAGGCGAGTCGTGTAGTAGTCCATTACTTATTCTTTAATAGGCAAAATAGGCAATTCACATAAATTACAATCTTTTGTTCATATGTCAATGGCCATAACAATCATTATGCGAAATAGGGTTTAATTTAGGCAAGGGCTTAAGTGGCCTTGTTTAAATCAAAAATATGCAAGTCCAAATTTAAGTCCAAGTCCAAAGATAAGTCATATTCATGTCCATTATGTCAATAATAGTCAAAGATACATGTATCGAGGTAATTATGCTATGCAAAGTTTACTATCCAAATCCTTTTGTGCAGAAAGTTATAATTATCTCAAGAAATTCCCAAATCGATTTAGGGTTTCCATCTTTCAATTTTAGAAGTAATGCAGAAAAATAATCCATTTTCCTAGAGACGATGGGGGTTTATTTATAGTGCTATCAACAATTTGAGATGGTTGACATGTGTCCTGACATTGAATCGGAGGGATCCGCTAACTCTATTTTAATTAAACTTCTATAGCGCTTTTTGTTGTGACTCAATATATCATGTGTAGAGACTCGGTAACCCTTATGATGGTTGATATTTGACACCTTGTACTATGGTAGCTACTTAATAATTTTCATGAAGATAGATACTTGATAGTTTGCATAATTTGTGATACTTGATATCCTTTATGTCCTCTATTATTTGGCATCACTTGCTGCTTATTAAATGTAACGACCCATAATTTAATCACTTTAAATAGGAATATTTGATATATTTTAAAATAATTAATTAATGGATTTTATAACTCAAATAGACCTCTTTTAAATAATGACTAATTATGGTGGAGTTGTTTTCAAATTTGGTTTACAAAAATAATTAGTTTAGAGAAAAATCGAAAATGTGATCGAAAATAGTTTTTCATATTTTTGAATTTTCATCGTGTAAAGGTTATCAGAACAAGTTATGTACACTAGAGTGTATATACACACACACACTTATACAAATAACATATGTTATGGTTAGAGTTAAATATGGTAAAATAATTTACTTAGTAAAAGGCAAAGTTGACTTTACTTTCCTTTTTTTTAAATGTGTAAAAGGTATTATTACATCAAAAGAGAAGTGAAGTGATGGAATAAGGTGGAGGGGATGGTTGCATTTGGAAGGGGGCAAAGAAGAGGGTGAGGTGGCAACTTCATGTGGAGGGTAAGGGGTTAAGGGAAAAAAAGGCAATTTTCTATAATTCATTTTATACAAAACACAAATTTTCCTTTTCAATTCTCATTTACCTCACTTTCATTCATTTTCAAAACTCTTATCCCTTATTTCCCAAGCTTCTTTTTCATGTCCATGGCCTCTTAAAATTTTTCAAGATTAAAAATCTCTCCTTTTTCACTTTTTTATCCTTTAAACTTAGTTAAAATCACCTCCTTTCTTCTCTACACCTCTTCTCTTTCAAAAACAAGTCCAAAAATCCCTTTTCAAAGCAAGGCCGAGCCCACTCAACCCTAGGTCAAGCCCCTCTAGCCTTCCCAAGCCTTAAAAATCAAATTTTTACAAAAGAAAAACCAAGTTCGTGTGTTGGTGTAACGTGTGGTTGTAGTTTGATTAGATTCATATTTGATTTTGGTGAGTAAATCTCACCTTTGAAAACAAAGTTTCGAGCTTTATTATTGTAGTAATAATGTTAGCTAGTAATTTACTTATGTGTATAAGTTTGGAATGTATTTGATTGGTTTGGTTCCCGCTTAAAGTGAAGGGTATATGTGATGTTTTGTTGTTGACTTGGAATATAGTCGAAGTTCTTATGTATGATGTATAATTAAAAATCTTTACTTGTTATGGATGACATTTGCATGTGTATATGCGTGCTTGTGTAAATGGTTTGTTGTATGTTAGTTGGAAAGTAAACACTTGAACTTTTTAATGTTTGATACATTTTATAGATAGTAAGTCATCTTGTATTTAGCACTAAAAGCTAGTGAGTCGACTTTTCTCTATCTGTGAGATCTAGAACCAGGTTTCTAGGGGAGGGATAGGAAAGTTAAAATGTCGGAAACGTGTAAATATGAGACAATTAATTTCAATGAATGGGTCATGATAAATTAAGTATATGGAAGATACTTCATTGTGTACTTAACACTAAATTTCAAGGTATGAAAACTCGACTCTATCTTGAGAAGCAAGGATGTACGTCGAGTCAAGGTTAGTTTTCTAACTTGTCTGACTTCATTGTTAATCAAGGAATAGTACTGTTAGAAATCAGAAAGTAGGGATAAGTATATAATGTCTTATTTTTCATATTGAAATCTATACACAAGTGGATTTGTCCACTGTCAATAACTTGACCATTTTTAAAATTATCGAATATTAGTTCGAAGAGACCGGGATCGGATAACATGAGTTATTCAAAAACCACTTCATACCAACGTAAGCGTTCGAATTAGAAACATCATGAAGATGATAGAATCAAAGATGGAGATCATTGAAGTGCAAGGGATACTTGCTACTAATCTTGAGGGTGATCCCAAAAAGGATGTAGTAGAAGTAGTGCCTTCGTTTGTTCATGTCCTAAACTACTTGTATAGAGGAATGCTAGCATTGCATTGTCGCTTGGAGGGAAGTGTTAGCATTCCAAGTGGGATTGCTATATGAAAAGGTAAATGTAACCTCAAGCCTCATAACCGGGAATAACTAAAATATAGGATATGTTGCAAGGCTATGTGGATTACACCCATTAGGGTATGGTCATCACCTGATCTAGATCGATATTTCCAGATTTTGTATGCAAGTGACTCGGGAATAGTCGTTGATCGCAACCAGGATGGTGATATATTCGGTACTATCAAGTAAGGGGTGGGCTAGTCTTGCCATGCAGGGGGTCCATGTGAGGCCCTTGGTACATCTTATCTAGAGGTGTATTATGATAGGCGTTACCCTAGTAGCCTTGTCGTTGATGTAATCCATTCTCCAATAAGTGCCTTCCGGACTTACTTGTGCCCAAATATGTTGGAATATGAGATGCAAGCATTTTAGCTATGTTCAATATTTATTTTAAACCCTAGACATTATTATAATATCAATGGATTTTCTATGTAAATGTTTTGGTTATCGCTAGGTAAAAACCCGTTCGTGTTTATGTGCAGCGTGGTCTTACGAGATATCTTAATTTTAAAAGAGTTTAATAAGTATAATAATTCACTTGTTTGGAGTTTACGCACACCAAACCCATGTCAGACCTAGAGTTTTTCTTTATTGTCCCTAAAACTCTTGGGTACTCAAATTTTTATAAGTAGCCAAGTAATCCAAGTTCCGACGGATGCATTTTGGAGGAGCATGGAGCAGAAGGCTTCGCTGTTACCTCGTTATCTTTTTTTCCGCTGTGTATGTATATTTCGCATCAGCATTGTAGGGGCAGCCAGTTATAACTATCCCTGGCTAAAGTTAGTACTTTTTATGCTCTGAAGTTTCATTTTGGTAGTGACCATATGTACTATCTTATATTCTATTATATATGATTGCCTAGTGTTGTGAGATTCAGTGTTTCTTTCTTCTTGTCCTTTCTTTCCTTTTTACCCCAATGACTTGTGTTTTGGAAAGATGACCGGCACATGAATACCATGGATGAATTAAGCATCGTCTTTAGGAGTACGAAAGGTGGATCATTACAAAAATGCTCGATATGCTTTGGTAACATTAACCCTCAATACCTTTTAGAATTTGTTATCTCTTCCGCTTGTAGAAGCTCGGCAATACATATTTTTAGAAGCTCAACATCTATAAGTATTTGCTGGTTCGACACTTCCTTTGCCTTTTAAAAACTCGACACCTTCTTTATCATTAAATGTTAGATACCACCTTTACTTTAAATGCTCGACAACCATTATGGTTGTTGAGGCTTGACATCCCTTGCCCCTTGAAGCTTGTGGCAGCTATTATAGCGGCTCGCTATTCCCTAGAGACTCGGTACCCTTCTATTCTTTGTAGTGGCTTGCTTCCTGTTTAAATATTTGGTGTCCTCATGGCCATAGATGTTCGACAACCTTCCTACTATTATTAGAGGCTCGACACTCATTTTTTGGTTGTAAGGGCTAGATAAAATCACTACCTTCCGGTTCGAGATTCCATGTGGCTTGGTAATTATTCACTAATTCCTTTGACAATTATCTTTATATTAAAGGTTCAATATTGTTAAAGCTATAGATTCCATACTTCTTTGATGCAACATTGCTAAAGGCTCAAGTCCCTATTTCCATGTCTTCTTTAGATGTTCGATACCCTAGAGCACTATTTGAGGTTCGCTACATCATTGATTTTGGAAGCTTAATATATCGTCATGGATTTATCAGCTCGTCACATCACTATGCATTTATAGGCTTGATACCCATCCTTTCTAATGTTTCCATATCTTCCTATGGACTTAGTTGTTTCTTTTTCCCTTGATGACATCTCAATCATATTTGATACTCGAAAAATATATGGATAACATTTGTCCCCTCATTGTATAAAATAAGCCTTTTACACTTTAGTGTAAAACCAAATAAGACAAGAAGACCAAAAATCCACTCGATGAGAAAATCAAAAAAACCCAATATAGATTAGAAGACCATAAATCTAATTGATATGAGGGCCATAAGTCTATCTGGTGAGAAGATCATAAATTTAACCAATAAGAAGTCCAAAAATCCATTAAAAATCCATCGGATAAGAAGACCGAAAATTCATATGGTTAAAAAACCAGGAATTCATTTATGAGAAGACCAAAAATTTACCTGGTAATAGCAATCCATTTAAATAGACCAGAATCCATCCAGTAAAAGAATTAGAAATCTATCTATAAGATGACTAGAAATTCAATCGATAAGAAAATCAGAAATCCATCTGGTAAGATTCATATTTCAACGAATAAGGGACTGGAAATTCGATCAATAATGGAGATTCTCGTTATTTGATAGAATATTTCTAACCAAGGGACTCAGAATTTCTCGGATGTCCATATTTAACGCTAAGACCCTTGATTCTGGATAATAGATAGTTTTTGTCCTTTCCTTCAAATGCTAATTTAATTTTAGTTTAGAGCCAGATTGGTCGTGTTTAATTATACTTTCTCTTATAAAATTGCTTCGATCCATTCTCAAGATGAAGTTACACTTTCCTGATTGATCTCTCTTGCCCCCTCATTACCTTTTAGGTAATGATTTAGGCTTTGATTGATTCCTTTTGCCCCTTATTACCTTTATGGTAATGATTTAGGCTTTAATCTCTTTCGCCCCTTATTAACTTATAGGTAATGATTTAGGCTTTGATCTCTTTTACCCCTTATTACCTTATTGGTAATGATTTAGGCTTTAATCTCTTTTGCCCCTTATTCTTATATGTAATGATTTAGGCTTTGATTTAAGCCCCTTATTACCTTATAGGTAATGATTTAAGCTGGTCGGTGCATTTGGTTAGCCATCTTAAGTAGAACCAAAGTCTTACCTATCCTCCCTCTAGGAGGCACTCCAGTTTGGCCATATAGGCAGAACCGAAGGCTGGTCAGTGCTTTGGGCAGGCCATCTTAGGCGGGTTCAAAGGCTTACTCCATCCTCCTTCTAGGAGGCGCTCCAGTCAGGCTATGTAAGTAGGACCGAAGGCCTGTAGTGCTCTAGCCAGGCCTCATAGACTGGACCAATGGCTTACTCTAACCTCCCTTTAGGAGGTGCTTTGACCAGGTCCTTGTGGTAGGATCAAAGGCTTTTCCTTTACAAGTTACATTCTTTCTTTTGATTATCAATTCTATAGATATACTTGTCTCGGTCTCTTTATTTATCCATTATAGGAAAATATGGTCTCAAGTGTTCGACATTCCAAGTTCTTGCTATTATGTTATCGTTAGGTTAGCATAGTCGATAAGTCCTTAGTGGGATTACTTTATAGATAACAAGGGGTCCTTCCCAATTTGGTCTGAGCGGTCCCTCTATCGGATTATTGGTATTTTCTATGACCTTTCGAAGTACCAAGTTTTCTTTTTGGAATGATCAATTTTGGAGTTATAATATTTTGATATCCTTCGTTGATATTCGATCGTCCGTATGGCTCCCTCATCCCTTAACTCATTGATCAAATCTAGGATTTTTTTTCTCGGCCCTTGATTAGGATTGAAGGCATATGAAATCCTCCGATAGGATGGTATTTCAACTTCGATTGGTAGCATTGCTTCACATCCATATGTCAAAGCAAATAGAGTATGTCTTGTTGCTGTCTTAGTAGAAGTTCGATATACCCAAAGCACGAGTGGTGGTTCTTCTACTTAATCTCATTTTTCTCTAGTCATTTCTTGAGGATAGTGTTTATGGTTTTGTTGGCAGCTTCAAAGGCTCCACTTCCCAGTTCCTTTTTTTTCCACCCTTGTAAGGGCTTAGATCTAGTCAATACCATAACCTTGTTTTTTAGTTCGAGGGCTTTTTGCTCAATACTGGGATTTTATTGAAAGCAAAATGGCACATTTCAAGTTTTCGATGCTCCTCGTGAGCTAAAGAGTCGACTTGTGAATTCTTTCCTTGGGGTAATTGGTGTGTCAAAAAATCTTCAAACTAGGCTAGCATTTTCAGTATCTTCTTAACATAAAGAACTAATCTCACATCCTTTGTTTGATAAGTTTGATTTAGTGGAGTAACCATTAATTGAGAATCACTAAAGATTTCAACTCTTTAGATTTTTAGCAGAAAAGCTAAGGTAAATCTTGCTACCATTGATTCATATTCAGCCACATTATTGATAGCAGGAAACCTAACTTCATTGTGTAACGTAATCGTTATCCATCAGGGGTAATAATTATATATTGCACACTTCTAGATGTTTCGGGTTTACTGAAGATTTGCTTAAGTGGAAAATTAGTTAAGACCTTGATTGGATGTGCCTGAAAGTAGGCTCTTAGTTTTTGAGTAGTGCGAACAAGACAGTATGCCAATTTCTCTACAAGTGGTGTAACATCCCACTACTTGGAGGCCCAAAACTAACGACTACGGATGTTGCAGTTATCCATAGTTATTAATATTTGACGACCAAATACGACGGTGCTAGATACATTGATATACAAATCACAAAAATATGGAAAAAAATTAACAGTTCAAAAACATATTTCCACATTCAATCCAAAATATTTCTTGCTCATTCCATAATTCCCAAATTACGTTAACAACGTTGAGCAAAATATAATTATAACAAATACGCCAAGAGCGACATATGAAGATGCCCCCTTGGTTGATCAGAGAATATAGTAAGCTAATAAATTTGTCTTTACAAACAAAACACACAACAGAAAGAAAAACTCTAAATAACTATTTGCCTCCTGCACACCTCCGGAAGCTTTATTCGTTAGAGAAGAAAACCCGAGAACCTCAAATCTCAAATTACTCTAAATCAATTGAGTACACGAGAGTTTAAGGGGAAAAAACTTCGAGTCAGACATAAAGCCTGGTATGAATAATAATCTAACATCTCAATCCTTTTAGATATCTAGTGAGACCACACCGCTTAGCGGAATGGGTTTTCCCCTCACTAGGATCCTAAACCTTTATAAAACCAAATTCCATGCTCCTGCATCCATAACGGTTGAAACATACTTTTCAAAACATTATGATGGTATGCATACATGAAAATAAATAAGATTTTCCCATTCCCCGTTTAATCTGACACCCAGTCATTATTATAGTTTCTAGGGTCACTATTAACCTTTTTAGTTTTCATGGTTTACTAATAACCTTGTTATAACCAATAGACACCCTATCCTATTCATAGTTTTCATGGGATCACTAAGAACCTATAGACTCCTGCCAGTTAACTTAATTAATTCATGGGTCCTCCCGAACCTATTAGCCATTCCAATAACTAATCACCTTATCCTACTTTTCATGGGTTGACTAGGAACCTATGGACTTATCCAGTAACTCACTGCACATCCTAGTTTTCATGGGTTGACTAGGAACCTACTGATACTTCCATTAGCCACTTACTTGTCCTATTTTCATGGGTTTACTAGGAACCTATTGACTGATGTCAATTCTTAATCCGGATATAGTTTTCATGGGTTCACTACAAACCAATTAGCCTCTGCCAATTGTCCTTATGCATAGTTTTCATGGGTTAACTATGAACCTTCTGTGATGCACCAATAACTACCTTATCATAGTTTTCATGGGTTTACTATGAACCTCTTGGTATGCACCAATAACTATCTTATCATAGTTTTCATGGGTTTACTATGAACCTTTTGGTTTACCTCCAATAACTACAAAGTTTAAGCATCCTATATTTTTGGTCACCCAGACTCCATGGATGCAATTCTACTCATTCAGGAGTTTAAGTAATTTATATTCACTATTTGAGTTAACTTACTGGTTCTTCAACCCCTTTTTCCCCAAAATACAGTTATGGGTTATCATGTGAATATACTCGTATTAGAAGAAGTAAAACATTAATTAACAATACCACTCCTGTGGGTATAAGGTCCTTGAAATACATATCATAAAACATTGTTAACACCTTTAATTTATATTTTTATCAAGGCAATACTTCTTCAAAATTACATTCTTAAAACCCTTACAAAACTCCTTTATATAAGCCGTGGGTTTTCCTTTAAAAATTAGAGTATGGGTTTTCAAACCTTTTAAAACCAAACCTTTCGACCTTGTCGATAGGTCTTCAAAACAATCTTTCGAATCCAAACCTTTCGAAACCATTGAAACCATTCAGCAATTCAAACCTTTTGAAAGCATTCAACTCTTAAAATATAAACCTTTTGAAGACTTACTGGGTTCAAGTTAAAATATGTGAAAGGTCCTCCTTTAAAACCTTTCGACTACAATGGAAGCAACCTTTCGACCTTGTTGGAAGGTCTGCTTTGAAAGCTTTAAAACATTTCATTTAAAACAACAGACCTCCGCATTTTTAAAGCAACTCCTTCGAAAGCTTGGGTTACATTTCAATTATAAAACAAAGGAAAATCATCTAAGTCGAAGCTTTGAAACCTTTCAAAAGCAATTGGAGAAGTGGCTGGTTTTTAAAACAAGTAAACCTTTCGTCTTTGTCGAAAGCAATGACTTTGAAAGGTTGGAAAAAGCGGCTATAACCTTTCGACTGTTTCGGAAGGTTCAAAACAAAACAATGATAAGTGGTAGTAACCTTTCGACTATGTCGGAAGGTTCCAAATCAAAATAGTGGTAAAGCAGCAGTAACCTTTCGACTTTGTCGAAAGGTTTAAAATCTTTCTTTTTAAACCTTTGACTTGGTTGAAAGCAACCAAGTCGGAAGCTCTAATTCGAAAGCAAAGCAGGTGAAAGCTTTTGGTTTATAAAACAGACATACCCCAACCTCTTTGGCTATCAACCTTTCGACTAAGAACCCTTCGATATTGTCCAATTCATTACGTACCAAGATACTTGATACCATATGCATTAATTTTACATTGTCGAAAGCTATAACCCTTCAACTTAGTCGGAAGGTCTGGTTCGGAAGGTTTATTACCATAAAAGGCTGAAACATGCTAAAAGTATGATTTCTTTGGTTTTAATTTAAAACGATAAATTGTCAACTAACCTGCTTTTGTTTGTCAAATTCTCACTGGTTAACAATTTCTTTTCAGAAAAATGCTACCACTAATTTTCAGAAATAAATATGAATTTTATTTTATAAAATGCCCCTTCTCGTTAATTAAATATATAAAACATTTAAGTCCTATATCTTAAATAATTTTATATATTCATCAAAACACTTAGGAAAAATCTGGAAAAATCCTAAAAAATCTATTTTAATATGTTTTCCAACATATAAAAATTTCAGACCTAAATAATCTTTATTTTAGCCGTAAATAATTTATAACCCAATAAATTATTTTCTTCACTAGAAAATTTATATAAAATCCATATAAACTCAAAAAATTATGAAAATTGAAACCCATCTCCAAAATCATGTTTTCTATAACATAAAATTTTCCCATGGCATTTAAAAATCATTTCATCTCGATGTTACCCTAAAACCATGTATATCTACTTTTTAAACAACCTTGTTCGATACATATATAAATCAAAATCAAGCATATCATCATTCAATATATCATAAAATAGATTTATCCTAAAATATGAACCATATGATGTTAAAATCAAAATAGAGATGTAGAAACTATTATTCACCTTAGATTGGATAAGGAAATTGAAGTTTGATTGAGATTGATTTCTCTAGCTTGAATCCTAAGCGTTTAGTTGTTTTCTCTTCTCCTCTTTTTAATGGTTGGCTTTGCTTTCACTTCTTACGGTTATAATTTTTTTTTGGTGAAATGAACGTGTATGACCTAATGGTTATAGTATAAGGGTGGGAAATATGGGTGGTTAATTACCCTAATGCCCTTATGTTTAATATCCTAACCATTTATATAAGTTCATATGATTTAATTAAGCACGGCCGCCTAGTTTATTAATCAACCTCAATCTCCTTATCTACATTATTCTATTTAATTAATTCTAATTGAATTTCTTGAATAATGTCACTAAAATTAAGGGTGTTACATGCTCCCCTCCTTAAAGAATTTCGTCCTTGAAATTCAGCAAGTACTAACTAGCAAATATAGAAATCCTCTATAACATCTCCTAACAACCATACTAGCCTACCTGACTAACATAATCAATATAAATCTGATATAGGCATACCATCAAAGCAGATCGGGATAAGCCTCTCGAATCCTGTCTTCTGTCTTCCAAGTACAGTCTTTCTCGTTTTCGCTCCACTGAACATTCACCAACTTGACTGTCATGGTCCTCAATTTCTTCTCATCTCTAGCTACAACCCAAACTGGTTGTCTAACAAAAGTCAAATCAGGTTCTACTACCAAGTCCTCCAACTCTGTCTGGGGAATAGTAGCCTCTGGATCATGCACATACTTATGAAGATGAGACACGTGGAATATAATATGGACACCTACTAAACTGCTCGGCAACTCTACTCTATAAGCGAGCTTTCCAATCCTTTCTATAATCTGAAATGGACCAACATACCTCGGCGCCAACTTTCCCCACTTTCCAAATCGTACCACACCCTTCATCAGTGATACTTTAATGAAAACCTTGTCTCCTACTGAGAACTCTGAGTCCTTATGCCTTTTATCTGCATAACTCTTCTGCCTGGATTGAGCTTCCATCATCTGTCCTCGGATTAACTCAACCTTTTCTGACGCCTCTCTAACCAAATCTGGACCTAAGACCAATCTGTCCCCAGTCTCTAACCAACATGGTGGTGATTTGCATGGCCTTCCATACAAAGCTTCAAAAGGTGCCATTCCTATACTAGTTTGATAACTATTATTATAGGAAAAATCAATTAGATGTAAGCGATCTTCCCAAGATCCACCAAAGTCCAATACACAAGCCCTCAACAAATCTTCGAGTACCTTGTTGACTCTCTCTGTCTGCCCATCTGTTTGTGGGCGATAAGATGTACTCATCTTGAGCTTGGTACCTAAACCTCTTGCAGACTCCTCCAAATTCGCTAGTCAACAATGCATCTCCGTCACTAACTATGCTACTAGGAATCCCATGAAGTCTAACTATGTTCATCATGAACAACTTCACTAAAACAGGTGTCGTCCTGGTTGACTTTACCGGAATGAAATTGGCACTCTTGGTTAACCTGTACTCTTAGCTTTTCTTATATATATGTTAAAGCTTGTACATATTTTGATTCTTGGTGTTATATATATATGTTTATAATAATAATAATAATAAAGTAAGTTTATATATATATATATATATGTTTTCCAAAATTATTTTGCATAGTGGTTGCCTCGTTTATATATATGTTTATAATAATAATGATTTTAATATATAAATTTTATTTTTATAAATTGAATATTAAATTTTAAAAATAATATATATAGATATATCTATTTCATACAAATATGTATATAATTTGTTTCCCATCGAATTCAAGTGGTTCGCTTGCTTGCTTCGTCACTGTCCAGTTTGTTGTTTTGTTCATCGCTATCTGGAAATCTCAACAGCTTTGCTTTGCTCGTGTCTGTACCGCCTTCTTCGCCATCGTTGTTTCTCTAGCCTTGAAAGGTGAGAAATCACTCACGATTAACATTCTTATATTTAGTAAATTTAATTCACATGAAATGACGATTGAAATATGTTGTTAAATTTGAATTGTTAGTTACTTAATTGTTAAATTATGATATGCCATTATTTGCAATTGTTTACTTATGACATATGACATCATAATCTGTTGTATATATTATATTTAAATTGTTAATGATGATATATGCCTACTACTGATATATATGTCATTTTATATTACTATTTTATTATTCTCACTCTGCAAGTTCCTTGATAGTTTAGGAATTCCCTATGGGTTGAAATGATACATACATGAACGATCTTATAAATTAGGGGAAAATCGTTATGGGTTGAAATGATAAACCCAAGCGGTTTTCATTGATTGTGAAATTTTGGGATTGCGGGTTGAAATGATATATACCCGTAAATATTAAATTATTGCGGATTGAAATGATAAATATCCATATCACTTAACCATAGGATAGAAAATTATATACGAACACCGTTGGTCTATTTTTGAAAAATGATTTCCAAAGTTTTGAAAGGAATATATGGATTTTAATAAATATTGATTTTTAAATATAATATAAAGATATTCTAACTTTAATATATGTGAAATTTTAGATTTTTAAAATTTGATGTTTTGGAAATTTTAAAATTATATGTTAAATTTTAAAATGTAAATTATAAAATTTTACTTATAACTTTATTATTTTTAAAATATATAAAATAAGATTTAAAATATTTTTTTTAATAATAAGATTTAATTTAATAATAATTAATATAATAAAATTTAATAAGAATTTAAATTGACTAATATATATATATATATATATAATAGGTTTAAATATCTATTTAAGTTTATATTAATATTTTGAAAATAGATTTTGTAAACTTTAATAAATTAAGATTGGAAAGATAAATTGAAATTTACTTGTAATTAATTGGTTTGCGAATTGAATATAAATAAGAATTGATTTAAAACTTATTGATTTTGAGATTTTGAAAGGTATAATTTTATAACTTGATTTAATTAAAAGTGATTAAACGAATATTTTCAAATTTAAATAAAGGTAGATATTTAATATTTAATATTTAATTTTGATTTAAGTTTGTAATGTGAGATTTATCTGAATGTTTATATAAGTGATTAAGTGGATATTTTTAAAATTAAATATAATTGAAGTTAGATATTTAATTTTGATTTAATTTAAAACTTTATTAAAATATTTATAAAAGTGAATATTTTCAAATCTAAATAAAAATTGAAATTGAATATTTAATTTGATTTAAATTTGAAATTGAGATTTTGTGTAAATGTTTAAATAAATATGATAAGTGATTGTTTTCAAATTTAAATTAAATTGAAGTTGAGTTTTGAAATATAAATGGAATTATCAAATTGAATTATTGTAAATTGTTTGAATATTTAAACTTTGAAACCTATTGAACTGGAAGTGGTTTAAATTTGTAGTTCAAACCTGGATTTGAAATCTGATATAAATTGAAAATGGTTTTAATGAGAATTTGAATTGAACCCTTAATTTTTTTTAGTTGAAATTGTTGAACTGAGATTGATTTAGATTGAATTTTCAAACTAAAGTTGACTTGAATTGATTTGTGAAATTGGAATAAACAATTCTAAGTATTTCGATATAAACTATATATTAATATATAAACTATTTTAATCTATAACCTATTTTTTTTGATATAAACTATTTTTAATTTATAACTATTTCAATGTATATAAACTATTTTAACATATATACTATTTTAATATATAAGCTATTGTGTGGTTATGATTTTTGGAAATGGAAATGATTTAAAGTGAATAATTATTTTGAAAGTGATATGATTTCGAAAGTGAATATGATTTCGAAAGTGATATGATTTTGAAATGAATATGATATTTTGATATGAAGTATGAACTGTTTAAAATGTAAAATGACCACGGTGTGAAATATGCGTTTGATTGTTAAAGAGACCGGGACCGGATATTGTCATACTCTCTGCCAATATCGAAATTTAACAACTCTGTATGTGGTGGAGATTCCAGAACGAAGTAGGATGGTTTGGCGAACGTCTATATGAGGTATGAACGCAGCCCTGACTCCCGTGAGTCAGCTTGATGTGGCTAAAACAGGAGCTATACCGGGCCAAGTGAGGTCGCACCTCCGATCGAGCATGCTTCTTCGATACCATTCTATTACTTTGTGATTTGATTGGGTGCACCTTTGTTGGGAGTGTGTCTCGAGGTGGGCGGTAGTAGCTACTATGCATTACCACTAGTCCGAGAGTGCAAACGGTAGAATCCTACAATGGCATTGCCTCGCATGCCTTGCCACGTGCCTTATCGCGCCTTCTACAAGTTTGTTTTGTGTCATACCTATGAAGTGCTCCCTGATAGCCCACTGGTTTGGTGGAGTTTACAGTACTGTATAGACTATGGCATTTATATAAAATGTGTTAAGGAGGATATGGGTAACACCTTAACGCTATTTTCGTAGTTACTTTACTATAGACATTATATATGTAGCATATTGTACTATGTATATGGATAGTTTAACGGATCCTTAGAGGATGGGAATCCCAAACATCCTTTAAGTTATTTGTATTTCACTTGACATTTCACTTGAGTTGATCTACTAGTATAAGAATGTTAATCCTGACTCGAGTGTTTTGTGTTTTGCTTTATGCTCGGGTCAAACTGAGTGTCACAACATTTGAGACTCACCTTTGGAGCTTGGAGCTTTGCTTGGAGATCCATCTCTATCTATTCAGCTTCGCAGTTATTTCAGTTATTACCAGTTGTCTATGTTCAGATTTTTCATTTGCATTTGTATCTGAGACTTCTATGTACTTGAGATTTTCTGTTGTATTTTGTTTCAACTCTGATGTTCTATAGTAGCTTTATGAACTACTATTTATCTGATTCTACTGCTTATTGTTGTAATACTCTGTGTCTGTGATTCTATGATTGATTTATTTACTGTATATGCTAAGTTTTTCCAAATATAAATTAACAATCTATTATTTGAGCAATTCAAGTTTGACATGTGTGGATGATTATCGATTTGAATGGTTCAAAATAGAAGGTCGTTACATACGTATTTCTTTACTTTTTTCGCTGTATTGATTTTTGAATTTATCAACATTTGTAAGGACATGCTGTTATAATTGTCCAGGTTGATAATAGGATAGTGTACTCTGATGATTGTTTATAATAAAGTTATTTCTTTTGTAAAGACTTGATTTATATATTATATGTTACCTGACATGTTTTTGCGATATTATGTTCTGTATTCTTCTTTCTTTACCCCAAACGACCTGTCTTTCAAACACTTAAATGATCGGCACACAAATATCGAGGATGTATTAAGTGCCGTCTTTAGGTGTAAGAAAGGCAAAACGTTACAATTTTCACTTGAGTTTATTACCAAATAAAAAATGTAGAAATTTCCGTTAAAAACTATATAATGAGTTTTTTAGTTACCTAGGGATTTTCTAGTTTGCTTCCAAGCTTTTTCAAATTTTAGTTCTGAAAATAATGAAAACTCGTTCCCCTTGACATTTTGAAAATCATTTTAGAAAATATCATTTTTCAAAATGGTTTAAAATATTACACAAAAAAGAAATTTATTCTTTTTATGTTTTTAGCCTAATTAAAAAGGCAAAATCCCAAAATCAAAATAAGCATATCAGTTCTAGTATTGCTTCTTAAGATTAATTCGAGGCTAGGAAATATAAACTAAATCAGTCATCTTCTTCTTCATCGAGAGAAATCATGTTAGATCAAAATTTTATTTCTTTCATATTTCATTAGAATTTAAGTATATGTACATCAGTTTATTTCTACTCTTGGAGTTTAACTGTCAATCAAGTTTTGAGGTCCTTTTATGTGTTATAGTAAAGAGAAACCATTATCAAACTTTATTACATGTAGTTTATTTTATTTTATTTTACATTTACCTATTGGTGAGGTGAATCTTTGTTTCTTACTTTTTCTAAAGTTATGTTCTTTTTAGTTACTGGACGTTAAAAGCTTCCTTTATGGATAAAACTTAAAGTGAACTAAATAAGTCACATCTCACATGGTGAAAATATCAATACTCATTGAAGATTTTAATATGGCAGTTTTTCATTTGAAGTGTAATTGATATACATTGGAAAATAAAGGCATATTATAGACTATTTATACAAATTTCTTATTCTAGAAGTTATGTGTTACTAAAATGCAATAGTTGTATGTATGTGACATACTGCTTTGGATATCAGTTGAATTATCGATTCGTCTTTATCCATTTAATTCTTATACATTCAATTTAGATAACCCTATCAAAAGTATCTTAGAAAAGGTTGCGCGCTACTTAATGATATGTTTTTTATGATTTCTAAGTAGTAATGCTTTCTAATTACAGAAACCTAGGCATGGTCAATGCTTACAAGTCTCATCTGTTATACATGGTGATCTGGAGGACCAATTATGTAAAAAAAACAGGCTTATGAGAGGTTTCTCATGGATAGTGTACTATGTTCTAGATATGTATACCTATATGTCTTATGATCTTAATTATAATATTTGTAAATAGATTGCCACCGCAATAGTAGATTTAATTGAGCAAAAGTGTATAGACAGTTTGGATTTGCAGGTTAGTTCTACCGAATAAGCTTTTTATCCTTACTATGAGACTTTTAATTGCCATTTATGTATGATTTTAGAAATTTGTATTAATCTTAATCTTCTGTTTTCATATTGTTTTGATAGAAATTCAAGGTATGTGTGTGATGGTATGTGAAGAAAATATATAAAAGTTTGTCATATGATGTTTCTCAATTTATTACTAAGAATTTTTTCATAGTAGTTGGTTATGTATTTTTGATGATCTTCTAAAGTATATCAAAAAAGCATCAAAGTTGATAATAACAATAATAACAGTGTGTTGTTTTGAGCTTTAATAATAATGTATTGTTTGGATAGTAGTTGGTTATGGGACATCAACATTGATAAGATCCACCCTAAAGAAGAGAAGCCTTTCACGTACCTATGGTTTTACAATAGGTATGTTCAATTGTAGTAATTGTGCTAGTTGATTAATTTTCTTTTATTTCTTTGTTAACTTGAACTAGTATAAGATGAATGAAATTTCACTATGTAAAGTATTAGTAATTGTAAATGATCTCAAAAAGATAGTTGTGATAAAAAAATAACTTGCTGCAAAACAAAAGCATATAGTGGTTTTATGTGTTTTTAAATAAATATTTATATACTCATCTTCTTACTTCAAAAATAAACATGTGCACCTAATTGGTAGTTCAACTAATTAATCGTATTTGTTTATAGATGATGATATTCAATCCACACGCAAGCAAATCAAGTGCAATCAACGGTATATTTGGTATAGATGTTTATGAAGTATTGTACTTTTAAATTAGTTAATTGAATTATACGCAATTTTTATATTTTATTTGATGTCAGAATACTATGTATTCTTCGTAAGATATAATATTTTTTATTTTAAAATTTGTTGTTTTGAATTTGATGTCCGTATGTTTTAAAAATTAGAGATGTAGCACTACGAAATGCCATTAAATGTTATATTGTATTGGAATGCTAAAAGAAATAAAAATGCAAAAAGAGGGTCATTTGCTTCGGTTGTCATGAAACAACCAATCAAAACCCTCAATCAATTGCTTCGGTTGTTTAAAGAGCCAAAGAAAATGGCCCCCTATTGCTTAGGTTCATAAATCGAAGCAACATTTTTTGGATTGTTGCTTCATTTTCATTTGCTTCAGTTGCTGAACTGAAATAACAGAGGTAAACAACCGAAGCAAATAACCTATTTTACTATAGTGGGTCAAATTTGAAAGTTGGGCAACACTCTAGTAACACAAACCTTACAAATGTTCAAAAACTATAATGCATGAGTCATTTAGTACTTGAAATCATCACTTTGAATTATAGAAACATGCTTATACACAGAAAGATAACTATTAGGAACATGAGCATTAGGTGGAGAAGAAGAACCTATAGTAGGAGTAACTATGAACCTAAAAGCCCACCTGAATATCTAAAGATATAGACATAGTGTATCTTGTACCATGCTCCTTATAATCCAACTATACATTATAAAAATCCTTCGCATCTATCTATGCTCCTATTTGAGATCTAGTAATTGGTTAGCCTCTTAGCTACATGAAGGACAGGCCCAAAAGGAAGCCCACTAACCCCTTGGGTTGGAGCAACTCGCTTACTGGGTTATGGCAAAATTACTAATATTTAAGTTATAAAGTATTTAAATATAAATGATTGGTTAGAGATTTAGAGCATTGGAAATTTTAGTTTTGTGATAATTGGCAGTATTTGTACCATAGTGTGCTAGGTCCAAACCTATAGGGGCACTTTTTTTATACAAATTTTTTCTTCATTTATCAAAATTCTTGACTAGGGCACTAAATTATTTAGGTTGGGCCTAGCTACATGATATATAATGATTGATGGAAGCGTGTACTGGATATCCTAAGAAAATGGACATTCTTTAGTTGATCACGTCATAATAACATATAGTCAAGAGAGTTTCATCAATTATGTGGTGATGGTTTATTAAATTTCTTAGCAACTGTAACTTAGTTAAAGGTTGATTCCTAAAATTCCATCGCTAGCAACAACCCCAAGTAGTTATCCCATCATGCCCTTACAAAATAAAAAATTTCTCAAAATTGTTATATTCTCGATATATATTATCAAAATTGTGTTACGTTTCATACCGCTATCTAAAATCCACTGGATTTTGCAAACATAACACAAACATTTTGATAAAAATTAAAATTTGAGTCCTTTGCTTCTATTTTATGTAGTTGGTAAAAATAATTAATTACAGTATCCAATCTCTCAATGGTATGGAATAAAAAAAATTTGAAGACATTAATGCCCTTTTGAGGTATCATACTCATTTGGAAAATCATGAAATATCAAGGCCTTTATTCTAGTTAAAGAGAAATGCATAAATGAACAATTTTTTTGGGAAATGAGATCTAGAAATGATTTCTTTGACACATGCAAGTACCGACAAGAAATTAGAAAGAAATGATTGAAATTCATGAGAAAAAAATTATTGATGGAAAGAGCACATCTCTATGGTTTAAAGTTAATTGACATAATAGGATTGAAACTGTTAATAGGGTTAGAGTAGAGAAATTGTTGGTTGGTGATATACTAGAAAATGTTGAATGGAAACCTGAGAAATATAGTTTTTTGAACATCAGCAAGTTGATATTCAGAGAACTGATATATACTCCAATTAAACACAAGTTTTTTGGACTTGGCTAGGGACATCATATGAACAATATTTATTTAAATCAGTGAGGAACACCATTAGACTTCAATTCCATAAAATAACATGGGCTGATATAGTGTCAAACAAAATCTAGTGTAAAAATTGGCTATAAGCTTATTCAAAGCCACTATCAATCTACTTTTAACAATAGATAAATAAAAATAAAAATTCATACAAGTTTGTACGAAATTTGTTCTTTTGAAATCCACAATCTAAGTATTCAAAGCATATGTTCTTCAAATGAAAATTCACTGCATATGTTTGGAAGTGGTGTCGAATTAACCTTCAATGTTCAGCTAATCGCAATAATGTGCTTTTACAAGAAATATCGTTCATCATAAAATCAATTCAATCAGAAATGTCTTAACTAAGATGTACGCCGGTTAGTTGTGACACCCCTACTATTTCTAACATCTAAAATTAATGACAAACACCATCAAAATAAACTTGTACGTTAATTTTAGATATCGAAAACAGTGGGTCGTTGGTATACAATTCAAAATCTATATCTATGAATAAAAAGTAGAATATCACAACGGAATTAAACAAAATAACACATATATCTCAATAAAAATAACATACAAGTCTCAATACAACAAATATAACATCAATATTTTCTATACATCAGTCAATATTAAATTTGTAAACAATGTTACTATAATACAAAAGAAATATACAGAGTCAACTACCTACAGTTGTGGACTTCATTCAGACTTTTTTCCCTTTTCATTTCCACCTTCAAATATACAAATACATACAGAGACACACACACACACATATAATAAAACGGAAAAGGCAATTAACTATATTTTGACTGCGCCTAACCCTATTGTAACGACTTGTAATCTTTAATATTTCGAATGAGAATATTTAATTTATTTAAAGATTCTAGTTTGGTTCAAATTTAATAAATAATAAGAAATCAATTGTTGATAAAATGACTTGATTTTTAATGATGTATTTTTAAAAGAATTTATTGGATTTTTCCATAATTTTTAATTTGAAAAGTATTTAAATTATCGTTTGACGTATTTTTTTAGTAAACATGTATTTCTAAAATTTTATAGAATAAGTTAATCGGTGTATTTTATTGTTGTTTTGAGATCGTGTCGCATTGTTCCACATGATCAAATTTTTATTTCTATCGTTCACGAAGATGATGTTGTGTAGCGAAGTGCCAGCAATTTTATAATAATCAAAACTCCACCCTTTTACTTTTCTTCATTTCCTTTTTCCCTCTTTACTTTTCATCCTCCCCTCTTCTGTAAATTGAAAATCAAGCCACCTTCTTCCCGAAATTATTCCCGAAGCTTCGCTTGACGAACATCAAAATTGTCAGACTCGTTGAACTCGTGGTGGAAAGAGCTTTGAATCCATTGCATTGGAATTGGGTGCAATTGACTTTGGTAGTGATGATGTTAGTGGGATTATAACTAGGGTTTCGGGTTGGTGGCGGTTGAGGTGGAGTTAGGCAAAGTCAATGGCGCCGTTGAGTTTCTCTTTTTGAAACACACCTCCCCACCAAGTTTCATCATCTCGGGCTCACTATGGCAAAGTGCGACATTTTGAGGTCGCATAAGCGCTCACTAGGTCAGAATTCGAGGGAGGCATGTGGAGGAGTTGAGGTGGGGTCCAGTGGGAAGCTCGTGCAAAGAGTTGTTCGTCGGAAGCGAGGGTGCGTCATTTCGTTGAGCGTGGAGGGAGAAATTGAGGAGAGAAGGAGGTGGAGTTAGGTTTAGGTTTATATGTGTATGCATGACCTATGCACGACATTGATTGGGAAGAAGGATTTGTGTTGGTAATTAGTTTAAGTAAAGTGGTTAAGTAAATTGATTAAATTATTTAATTCGAAAACTTATAAATCAAAAATTTCTTCATACGAGGTCCAATCGAGATATGATATTTTGCATTGCGCTCATAGAAGAAAATCTACACGCTGGAGTTGATTTCATCAAGTTTGGAGCTAGTAGGAATTTTGAACTAAAACCGAATGCCATTCGATCTTAGATCGAACAGGAATGCATAAGTATCAGTTGGAATTTTGGTGAGTTAACTCACCTCTGGGTGAACTCTACACGACATATCGCAGATTTAAATTATTGTTTGCATGCTCGAATGATTTATTTGTTTGGTTTGGTTGAATTTTCGCTTTGGAAAACTATCTGCATTTAAAATGAAATAAAGGGAATTCTGTAGAGGCATCCGGATTCCCCATCATTATTGATTTTCATTTAAGTTATATGCTTATTATATAAATTGTTGAATATCAAAGTTTGGTAGTTTGGCCAAATTGGATGTAACATTGATATGTGGTAAAAGTAGAACTCTTTTAGTTGTGGATCTATGGAAGCACTTGTTAAGTGCTATGGTAGCTCTGCGCCTCATTGTAGTATTTTGAAATACTATGGTTAGCTGTTTTGACTTGAAATTGGTTTTGATTCAGAGAATGATTTTAAATGTGGTTTTTGTTAATTTCTATGGCATTTATTCAGAAATGGTTTTTGAACTTCTCTATTTCACGTTAACCTTTTTATTGTTCTTTTCTAACATATATCAAAATATTTTAAAAGTATTTATTTTATAAAAAAGATAATATAATGTTTATTATAAAGGAAAAAATGGAATTTATCCTTTATAATTTAGTGATTCTGTTTTAAACGAAGATAGAAATATTTTGGAAAAATGTTGGCGCAACGCTTTATATAAATTGTTATATAGAAAGATGGATTTATAAATAGCATTTATAAATAATAGCATAGATTTATAAATTGGATTTTAAAAAAGGAAATGATATCATTTTGATAAATTGACATTTTTGAATTTATAGTGATTTGTGAATGATCGTTTTATGGAAAGTATTTAGTCTAATTTTAGGAACCGAAGATTTATGATACAAATATGAGATTTAAAATAAGGAGATTTATAAAAGAAGTTTTATAAATATAATAAATATTTATAAAGGAGTTTTATAAATAGAAAGGCGATTTATAAAAGGAATTTTATAAATAGAAAGAGATTTTATAAATATAATAGAGATTTATAAAAGAAGTTTTATAAATATAATAGAGATTTATAAAAGGAGTTTTATAAATAGAAAGGAGTTTTATTAAAAACTTTAGAGATTTATAAAAGAAGTTTTATAAATAGAAAGGAGATTTATAGATAAAGTTTGTAAATACAAAAGAGATTTATAAAAAGGAATTTTATAAAAGGAAATGAGAATTAATTTCCATAAATGATCAATTTAAATTATGGTGGTATGGAAAGTATTATTTGCATACCAAACACCAAATTCCGAGGAGGGAAACTTGTCTCTGTCCTGAAATTTAAGAATGTATGTTGAGGCAGGGATAGTATGCTAACTTGTTTGACTACATTGTTTATCGAGGGATAGTACAAGTTTGAAATCTGAAAGTGGTGATAAGTATACTTAGTCCAATTTCCTTATGATCCATTTACTCACACCAAAAGTGTTTTGGGTTTATTGTTATCTATATTTTAAATGACATTTGTTTTAGTCCAAAAAATATGGTTTTGGAAATTAATTATTTCTTAAAATTTTGTGAATATACTTAGCTGTTGAGATAAGTATATGGTTACATTTTCTAAGTATTGAAAGTGTAGTGTTTTGTGAATATACTTAAACCATTGAGATAAGGATATAAAAAGTTTTTTAAGTATTGAAAGTGAAATGGTTTGTGAATATACTTATAACATCAACATGAGTATATGAATATTTTTCAAGTATTTAAAAGAGTAGAGAAGATCCATGAATATATCTTTTGTAAAAGGTATTTTAATTCAAATATACAAAGTGGTTTTAATTAATATAAAGATTAATTAACGAGGCTTAGTGTTTTCTTCATTGCTTAACCATGTTTGGTTTCCTTGTGTAATTAAATCTGTAATTGGATTGTTGTTTATTTGATGGTTAAATAACCGGCTATCAAATCTTGGCCAGTTTTGAAACTAATGATTGTCAGTTCGGAGAGACCAAGATCAGATATGCTATCCAAAAACTACTTCGAACCATCACAAGCATTTGAATTGGAACATCTTGAAGATAATGGAAATCGAAGATGGAGTTCTTTGAAGTGCAAATGCTACTTGCTACTAATACTAAGGATGATTTCAAAATGGATGTAGTAGAACTAGTGCCTTCGGTTTGTTCATATCCTAAACAACTTGTATGGATGAATGCTGGCATTGCATTGTTTCCTGAAGGGTAGTGGGGCATTCCAAGTAGAATTTGCTAAAATGGTAAAACGTAGTCTTAAGCCTTACATCCGGTAATGGCTAAAACATGGGATATGCTGCAAGGCTATGTGGTTTGCTATTATTAGGGTATGGTCATCACTTGTATCTAGATCAATATTTATTGATGGATTATTTACGTTAGGCCCATATAAACGGTTTGTCAAGTTGGCAACCGGGGTGATGATTATATTGAGTATTATCCAAGAGGGGTAGACCGGTCTTGTCATGTAGGGATCCATATGAGGCCCTTGGTACATTTTATCAAGAGATGTACTGTGGTAGGTGGTACCCCACTACCTTGTCCATGTATGTAATCGATTTTCCAATACGTGCCTTTACGAACTTAGTTGTATACTAATTGTGTTGTTGAATGTAATTAATGTAACCATTCCGGCTATGATTCAATATTTATTTTAAAACCTAGACATTGTTATAATATCACTGGATTTTCTATTTATAATGGTTTGGTTATCATAAGGTAAAATCTCATCCGTGTTTATGTGCAGCGTGATCTTACTAGATACCTTTATTTTGGAAAGGTTTTATAACAATAAAAATCCATTTGATTGTGTTTCTCACGCTAGTTTACCAGATTAATCCGGGCATTATTTTCTTCTAATTCTCCAGTCAGCCGGAGTATATTTCAGATTTAGTTATGGACGCTTTGAAGCTTCAAAAGGTGAGTTGGATGCCTCTAAGACGTATTCACGTATCTTTTATTTTCGCTGGATTTCTTGTTTTGTATTTATCAGCATTTGTGAGAACATGTTGTTATAACTGTCTAGGCTGATGATAGTTTTGTTTACTCTGATTGATGTTTGTATATTACTATATTCTTTTGTAAAGATCATGTGTACATTATATATTACTCGTTACGATGTGAAATTCTATTCTTTCTTTTCTTTTCTTTTAGCCCAACAACATCCCAATAGTCCGTCTCTCCGGCACTCGGATGCTTGGTACATAAATACCATGAATGTATTAGTGTCAACTTTTGAGGATCAAAAAGGCTAGTCATTATAAGTGGTATTAGAGCTTAGGTTGAGCGAACACCTAGGCCTCAGTGGGGTAGACTCATTAGAGATAATGTTAGTAACACCTTAGAATGAGTTTAAGTGTGTGTGTGTGTGTGTGTGTGTGTGTATATATATATATATATATGAGTGCATGATTATGAGTGCTATAAAATGTTTTTTAATGTGTTAATTGATCTGATGAGTAGTTTCGTGAATTCTTGTCAATACAGAAGGAACAACTGTATCGATAGGGGTTTATAAACACTTGGATAAGACAAACATAGTATTTTTTTGTAAATAGGTAAATGAAATAATTTTACATAGATTTTATATTTTATATATAAAAGAATAACTTTCAGAACTAGATATAGTTATTTATGATGTGTTTGTTTGCTAGAAAATGATAATATTCAATTATTATCATTTATTGTTTGGTTGGTTGTGCTCAGCCAGTTTATGAGCATTGATTATTGTTTATTGATTTTTGAATTGTGCTCGACCAGTTATGAGCAGCTTTATCTTTTCACTGCATAGGTTGGGTAGATTGTAAATTGTGGAAAAATTGAAATGAACACCTTTGAATTAAGTTTCATAGTTTGACTATAAGGCGTTCGAGATAACGTTGGGTTAAAATTAAATTTTAATAAAAGTTGTTTATTATAATCTAAACAAAGCTATACATTTGTGAAATGTTTTTATATAAGAAAGTGAAATTATATAAGTATGGTTTATAAATATGGTTTATAAATGAAAAGGATTGAAGCTGAGAATTTGAGAACTTAAATTCGGGTATTTTGAAAATTATTTTTCAAAGTTTTGAGAAAAATAATAATATCATTATTTGAAAGCATTAATTAATAGAAATATTATAAAATGATTTCAAAGGAGCTAGAAAGTACTGAACTCACTTCTATCATTGGGAAATTACTCTAGTGATGACTGCAGCATCAACGACATTCATTTTCGAGTTTTAAATTAGGGAATGCTACCAAGTAGTTTTTCTTCGTAGTTGTTTAGGTAAATAGATTTTAATTTAAATCCCGAAAGTATGATTTGATATACTAAAGTTATAAATATATATATTATTATTTCAAATTGAGTTGAAATAACCCCGGGTTTTTAATTCCGAAGTTTTCTGTTAAGTTATTATATGGACACATGTATCATATGCATTAGGATAGTTTGGCCTGTGCATCTCATTATGATATGTTATTTGTATTTTTCAATTGTTGAAATAAAATGGAATTTTCGAAGACTAGGACAGTCGAAAACTTCTGAATTAGTTGAGAACTTAAGCTAAATGTTTGTGAAAAATATAAAAGTAGAGTTTTGTTACTCTAGAATGGAAATATAGTAAGAGTTTTAAATTGGTTGAACGTCCTGGTTAAGTAAAGAAAATATGATGTATTGTATATACTCTTAGTATGTGGAAGAGTATTATACTTCTAACGACCCAGAATTTTAGTTATTTGAATTTAGAATATTTAGTTGTTTTTAAATATTGAAAAATTAATTTTATAAGTTAAATTACTTGAATTTTAAATATAACAATTTATTTGATTATTAAATTATTAAATTTGATAATTAAAATTGTTTAAATAATTGAATCTTGGGTTTTAAGTTAGATAAAAATGATTTCAAAGCTTATTAAAATTCTATTTAATAAGAATGAAGATAATAAAACTTTTAGTGTGGATTTAAAAGTGATTTATTTGGTTAAAATAATTCATGTTAATTAACATATAAAAATAGCCTTCCGGGGCACTGTCTCGGATTTCGATGAAACCTATTTCATTGGATCCGTAATAGCGAGTTATTATATGTCGACGATTTTTGTGGCCATCGGACGTATCGTTTGGTCGTGCGAGATCGAAACGCGTAGCAATTAATTTCAGAAATTATATAAAATAATTGGGTTTGAAAAGCTATCTTATGCATACAATCGAATTAGGGCTCGAGACTAGTTCCGTTGCGTTTGGAATAGAGGTATAACATATAGAACGCTAGGGGGAACGCCTCGATTGGAATTCAGAATTTTTGGACGTTCTGTAATTCGATATTTTAAATTGAAAATTATATATATATATGTATATATTGTTATATAAATGCCATTCCTCAACCCATACCCCATTAACTTCACAACCCATACAAGGCCATACTCTTGCCATGTCAAACCCATGCCTTTCTCTCTTATAAATCACGTTTCAAAACCAGAGAAATGATTGGTTTCTTTTATTTTATTTTTCAAATTCAAATAAGCCTCAACTAACAATCCTCGGTGATCGGTGCCTATCCGAGCACCGTTGGAGAAAGTCGTCAACTAGAAACTTATAGGCGGTGTCAAGATGAAGGCATTCAACAGTTGGATTGGGCTAGTTCGTCTTGAGATGGCCAGAATTTCGAGATGAACAGAAAAATGATTTTGGCCGATTGTGGCATTTCTATAGACCTAGGGTCTGAAGAGAAAGTGTCGAAGAGGGCGAGAGCTAGCTTCGTCCAAAATTTGGTGGCACGACATGGCTGGTGGCGACGATAGTTGGCAGAAAACGCGGCCGCATTTGATGGTATTCCGGTGAGCTCGGTCACGAGGGGAGGGGGTTACGTCCGGTGAGGGTGTCGACATGGATGGGGCTTCCCTCTGGTGAAGTTTGGTCGGCGGCGGTGGAGCGAGGTGGCAGTGGCACTTTGATGTCATGAGCGAGTCTGGGTAACCTGAAAGCAGGAATGATTTTGAGATGGAAGATGGATTTGTAGGATAATGATGGTAATTAAGGAAATGTGTAGTAATTAGAGATTGTTTATAATCCTTGAATTTTCTAAATTAAATATATTACTCATATTAGGTCCAAATTAAACGCGGTCAGTCGCGTTACAATCATATTATACGTGGATGGCGTTGTGGAATGAAATTGGTGACAAATTGAAGCTTGTAAAAATTTCACGTTAAATCGAACTTTGTTCGATTTAGATAGAATCCAGAACATTCCAGCGATGACTGGAATAATGGTGAGTTAAATTCACCTTTTTGGTTAACTAGTATGATATATAGTTGATAAGAATTATTGATTGATTGTTGGGATGAATTACTATATTTATTAGTTGGTTTGGATATATTCCCGCCCCTGGAGCCGATGAGACCCTATTACGTTCCCGTGTAAGAGCTGATGACCCTTTGTATATGAATCCCGCCTCGAAGCGGTTGATTTATATTATATAATTATATAATGTTTGTGATGCAGGGGAAAATAGGTTGGAGGGATCCAATGGGATTCCTCGCTATTGTTGAATTGTTTCGATAATATTCCTTTTATATGGAATTTTGAATAATGAACCTGATTGTGGACACTATGGTTATAACATTGTTCTATGTTTAAAAAAAACCTAGTGATTATAGAAAATCAATATCAATATCGGTTGAGCATTTGGAGGCTATTGGCCTGAAATTAGTATTTTGAAATACTATAAATTGCCAATTAAATTGGAATTAGGTTGAGGTCGGAAATGATTTTAAATCCGAAAATTGGGGTTTTAAAAATATATTATTTTAAAGTTATTTAATTATATATGGTTTTAAAGTTATTTAATTATATGTATATTGTTTTGAAGTTATTTTATTAAGAGAAATAGTGGTGAGAAGCAAGCTGTTGGGATTAATGTTGGCAAGGAAGGGAGGTTTGTGCAAAAGGATACTAATGCTAATAATGATGTTGAGATTGAGGAGGGAGAAATTAGAGAGAATGTAGTGGAAGAAAATCCTCTGAAGGAAACTAGTAATAAAGGTGTTGTAAACCAAAGTGGTACGAGTAATCTGCATGAACAAGCAGAAGTGAACATTCCCATGCAAAAAGAAAATACAGGTGTTGCTGCATCAAACAACAGTGAATCAGATAACCTAACTATTAATGAACTGGTGATGGTAAATGGAATTATAACAGAAAATAGGTTTGACATCCTAAATTCAGTTGAAGCCTTCACGGATGATGCAAGTATTATGCAGACACAAAACTTAATTGCTGATGAGACCTACAACCCTCAAAATGCTCGAGCAGTAGTTACATCAAACCTTTCCCTTTCAACTACCTACAATAATTCCACTAATCAACCAACTCAACATCAAGATACCTTGGTAGATCCTACTGTCCAAGGGAATGATCATCAATCTAACTCTCCTCTTACTCATACTGGAAGCCTTGGCATAACTCCACATACCCGATTCAACCAGGTTGAAACCCAATCCGAGCCTCAACCTCAAGTTCATGCCCCTCTTGAACCTAAATATCCTTATGACCATATTCCTCCTCCACATGCATATAAGCCTTCAGTCCCCAACCTAGCAGCCACCGTCTCCCCGCCAGCCAAGGCTAAGAATCCTCCAAGCACCAATGCTCATGATTATCCTACTAGGAGCAAAGAGAAGAAAGGCCGTAAAAACATCCAGTTTTATCAATGTTTGAAGCAATAGGAGCATGGAACATTAGGGGAGGCCACAATGACATTAAGCTCTCACAATGCAAGATGATTATTGCTAAATATAAATTGAAAGTTATGGCAATTTTGGAAACTAAACTTGATCAACATGCTACTGCTAGAGCAGCTAGGCTTATCAATCCTTCATGGAGTTTCCTCCACAACTTAGACCAAGCTCCTTATGGTAGGATTCTTATTCTGTATGACCCCTGCTTAATAACCCTCTCTATCATAACCTCATCTCCTCAATTCATCCATTTCCATGCAGTTTCCCCCACAACTCACTTTTCTTTCTATCTGACATTTGTTTATGCTTTCAACTCTGTGAATGCTAGAAAGTCTCTTATGCACTCTATACCCTTCTTTAGACAAAACTCCCATCCATGGCTGATCCTAGGGGATTTCAACTGTTGTTTTGAGCTCAATCAAAGATTAGAAAGGAATGCCCTATCTAACAATGAAATAAAACCATTAAAATCCTGCCTTATCAATTCTGAGCTTATCACTTTTAAAAAAACTGGGATGCAGCATACATGGAATAATAAAAGAATCTCTAGCCCAAGAACTTACTCTTCCATTGACCATGCTTTTTGCAATCAAAATGCTCTTGATTATTGGCCAGCCATTTCTTTACACTCTCCTCCCCCTCTTTTATCTGACCACTCCCCTTTAATCCTAAGCTTGAGTTCAGTTGCTATGATAAATAATAAGAGTTTTAAATTTTTTAATGCTTGGATTGGTGAGCCTGATTTCCAAGATGAGGTAAGGAAAATATGGCTCACACCTGTCTTTAGTAATCCTCTTGTTATTTTGCAGAGGAAACTAGGAGCCTTGAAAGCTCATCTTAAACAGTGGGCTGGAGCTAAATATGGCAAAGGAGGAAGGCAAAGCAATTACTGGAGAATCAAGCTAGAAGAAACTCAAACTCAACTGATGAATGATGTTCAAAACCCTACCCTAGCAAGCTTAGAGCATTATATTTCTGAACAATACCGACAAGCATTGATCAAGGAGGATTCAATGTTGAAACAAAAAGCCAGAAACAAATGGTTTGGAGATGGTGATAGGAATTCTGCCTTCTTTCATGCTACTCTAAGGGCCAAGCAGAATAGAGACAATATCAAGATGATTGAAGATAATGTGGGTAATACACACAACAACAAGGCTGATATTGAAAATGCTTTCATAAGTCATTTTAGAACATTGTTTGGTAACTCGACCAACTTCATCCCTGGCATTGACACAATTGACCCGCAAATTATACCTCAAATTAGTCAGCAGGAGAAAAAAACCCTAGGCATGGAAGTTCTCCCTTCTGAAATTAGAAAGGCTATGTTCTCTTTAAAAAGAAGTTCTAGTGGAGGCCCCGATGGTTTTAATGCTATGTGTTACTACTCTTGCTGGGATATAGTCTCTAATGATGTTATCTGTGCCATTCAACATTTCTTCAAAACTGCAAAGTTAGTGCAATTTTTCAATAACACTAATATTACCTTTGTTCCCAAAGTCAAATGCCTTAGTAAGGTGACTGAGTTCAGACCAATCTCTTGTTGTAATACAATCTATAAGTGTATCACCAAAATCATAGCCTCAAGACTTAAAACTGTCCTACCCTCCATTATCTCCCCCAATCAAGCAGCATTTCTGACAGGAAGGAGTATTCTAGACAATGTGCTCTTATCTCATGAGCTCTTGAATGGTTATGCTAGGGATAATATATCTGCTAGAGGTATGTTAAAGCTAGATATAATGAAGGCTTTTGATATGTTGCAGTGGGATAGTATAGTCAGAATAATGGGATATATGAACTTTCCCCATCATTTTATAACATGGATTTATGAGTGTATTAAAGGTGCCAAGTTCTCTATAATTATTAATGGGGCTCATGTGGGGTACTTTAATAGTAAACAAGGTGTTAGGCAAGGGGACCCTATTTCTGCATACATTTTTATCATGGTCATGGAACTCCTTACTAAGATGATTAATAAGTTGGTTGAAAATAATTTGTTTAGCCTTCACCCAAAGTGTAAAGACCCTAGGGTTACTGCCTTAATGTTTGCTGACGATTTGGTTATTTTCTGTAACCCTAATCTTCCCACTATTAAAGCAATTCTAGACACCATGTCTGAGTTTCACAACATGACTGGTCTTAAGGTTAACCTAACAAAGTCAGAGATGCTTCTTGCTGGAGTGCCACAGCACACCATAGATATTCTGGAGGAATACACTGGTCTAAGAAACCCCAATGATACCAGCTCTTACTTAGGGCTTCCTCTTGCAACAACCAAAATCACAGTAACTCAATGCATGCCTCTTTTCTATAGAATTACTAATAAGCTGAATTCATAGACAAATAGATTGTTAAGTCAAGTAGGTAGAATTACTTTGGTTAAGGCAGTTATGTTCTCTATGCAAGTGTATTGGTCCAGAACCTTTCTACTTCCCTCAAAGCTAACAAAAATGATCAGAACAGCGCTGATGAGATTTATATGGAATGGAAAAACGGAAGGAAATTACTCTTCACCGATTGCGTTTAAAGTTATAGAAAGGCCAATCAAATTTGGAGGCTTAGGTATACTTAACGTGGCACTTTGGAACAAAGCTGCCATGATGAAACATCTAGATAACTTATTAAATGAAAAGGATAATGTCTGGGTTGTCTGGTCCAGAAAGAATGTTTTAAGAGGTAGGAATTTCTGGCAAATGAACCCTCCTCAGAATATAAGTTGGACCTGGCGAGCTCTTTTTAAGTATAGGGAAGTAATTAAGCCTCATGTGCAATACAAAGTTGGTGTTGAATATGACACAAAAGTTTGGTCTGATCCTTGGTTGAATAAGGGATTAACTCTTGAAGCATCATGTTCTTATCTTGAAAAAGTGTTGAGTGGTATAGGTCAAAGTGCTGAGGTAAGAGATTATATCAGTTTCAATACTATTTGTTTGCCACCTTTACTGTGTAATGGAAATCTGCATTACAGTGTTCAAGCTCGTAGTATAAAAGTTCACAATGGTATGGATAACAAAATCATGTGGGGTTCTGGAAGCAATGCTTTCTCTATTTCATTGTTATACAGTTCACTGGCAGGTTTCGATAACCTCATAACATGGAAATGGTACAAAAGGGTTTGGAAAAAGGACAATCCTGCTAAAGAAAATATCGATCTTTGGAAAATTTTAAATAAAGCTTTATTTACAAAGGACAAGCTAAGTGATAAAGGAATGCTCATAGACACGTCTTGTACTTTTTGCAATGCTAATGAAGAAACAAGGGACCACTTGTTCTTCTCTTGTCCTATCATTTGTTCTCTATGGACTGATCTTATGCTAGTAACAGGAGGGCATCTCGTGGCTGGTACAAACTCAGACCTATGGGATCAAATCTATAGACTGACAGGAGAAAATGGAGATAGAAAAAGATCATTCCTTTACATGCTTAAAAAAGTGGTCAGAGTTATATGGGATGTAAGAAATACTAATGTGTTCAGACAGGATAGCAGGTTGACCCCTACGCAGCTAAGGTCCAAAGTTTATGCAGCTATCAGATCAGACATTTCATGTATTGGGTTCATTTTCGATCCTAGAATTAAAAGAGCTCTTGATGCAATCTCTTGAGTTTTTATTTTGTGTTTTTTCATTTTTTTTTTCTTCTTTGGTGTGCCTTGTTTTCTATGTACTCTTGTATTTATGTGTGTCTAAGGTGCTCCAATAAAGTGGTAGGGGACCATCCAACCCCGCTTGCCTTGCAAAAAAAAAGTTATTTTATTATATATATATTGTTTTAAAGTTATTTAATTATATATATTGTTTTAAAGTTAATTAATTATACTAATGTTGTTTTGAAATTATTTAATTATATTAATGTTGTTTTAAAGTTATTTAATTATATTACTATTGTTTTAAAGTCATTTACTTATAGTTAATATTGTTTTTAAGTATTTATCAAATTATTAATCTTTTGAAAAGTTAATTATTCTAGAATTAATTATGGTTTGAAATTAATAATAAGGATTATTAATAAGGTGTTGAAAAATAAATTACTATTATAATTGTAAAGATTTATTACTTTTATTTATTTCATAGTGATTTGGAATCATAAATTATTATTTTTAAGATGATTTTATAATGAATAAATTTTCATTTTTTTATAATATTATTGTTAATAGTTATTATTATATAATGGTGTTTTGAAGTAAATGATTTTTAATTATTTATGAATGTCTTTGAAAGGCATAAATAGAGTCTTATAAGCGGACTTGGATTTTATGATGGAAGTTTATAAAATAGTTTAAGACTTAAGGGAAGAATATTTATAAGGTGAAAGAGTTTATACATGGTTAGATATTTATAAACGAGTTTTAGGAAATGGTTTATAGATTTACAAAAGGAGTTTTATAAATGGTCTTACGGATTTATAAATGATTTTAGAAATGTACAGGAAAATTTATAAGTGACTGAAACATATAAAGAGTTTTATAAATGGTCCCAGAAGATCTATAAAAAGGTTTATAAATGGTTTTAGAGAATTATAAGAAATTTATAAAAGATTTGAGAATCGAATAAAAGAAAATCTTTCTCAGTTTGTAAATATACTTATACCATTGAGATAAGTATATGAGACATTTTCTAAGTTGTGAGGTGTAATGGGTGTGTGTATACTTATACCGTTGAGATAAGTATACGGATATTTTCTGAGTATTGAAATATAGGGATTGGTGGATATATCTCTGTAAAAGTATTTTTATGCAAGAAATTTACAAAGTGATTTTTAATGAAACATTAATTAGGGAGGCTAGCGGTCGCTTACATGTTTAACCAATGTTGGTTTTCCTATGGAATTTAAATTTCTGATTTGAATGTTTGTTATTCGATAGTCAAAATAACCGACTATCGAATTTGGACCCAAACATAACTTTGGAAATATCTAGGAGAAACACGTGAGTTATGTGGCACAGTCATCTCCGATGATGATGTACTGTGCGTATAAATCTCGTTTCGTTTCCTAGGACAATTATAAGGAAATCCGTCCACAAACGGTTAGGAGGTGATCTCTGTTCTTATCTTTGACTGTTTATTTCCTATAGAACCGGGGTTGAGTTTACCAAGAATTATTGAAAAGTTGTTTCGAAGTGACTCGGATCGTGTATGTTATCTGAAAACCACTTCGATCCAGTGACTGCGTTTCGAAGTGAAGACATCTTTAAGATGATGGAATTGGAGATAGAGCTCTCAAGTGTTTCGTTCAGCCCCAGAACAAATTTGTATGGATGAATGCTAGTATTGCATTGTTGCTTGGAAGGCAGTATTAGCATTCTAAGTGGGAAGTGCTATATAAAGGTCAAACATAGCCTCAAGCCTCATCAACCGGGAATGACTAAAACAGGGGAGATGCAGCAGGGCTAAGTGGATCGCTCTCAAGTAGGGTATGATCATCCCTATATAGAGTCGCTATTATCTCTCAAAATTGTATGCTTCGGGGCCCAAAACGGGGTGATCATATTCGGTACTACTAGTCATGCGAGGTCCTCGGGGTTATTTATCTAGAGATGCACCATGACGGGCGGTACCCCCGTAGCCCAGTCCTTGTAAGGAATCCATTCTCCAATACAAGCCTTTACAGTTTTAGTTGTATACCTATAATGCTGGAATTTAATTAATGTAACAATTTCGGCTAAGACTAATAAGTATTTGTATCTTAGACACTATTATAATATCACAGAATTTCATATGAAATGTTTTGGTTATCCTAAGGTAAAAACCTGTCCGTGTTTATGTGCGGCATGGTCTTACAAGACACTCTTGATTTTTCAAAGGTTTTCCATAACTTTAAATCCAATTGGGTGTGTTTTCTTATGTTAGGTTTCCAGACTGACTCGTGTGTTATTATAATGCTCGAGTCAAACCGAGGATATTACAGATTAGTTTGGATGCTTTGGAGTTTAAGGAGACGAGTTGGAGGCCTAGAGACGTATTCACGTAGATGGTTATTTTTCCGCTGTATTCATTATTGTATCTATCAGCAATTGTAAGGACATGCTATTATAACCGTCCAAACTGAAATAGGTTAGTAAACTCTGATTGATTTCTTTATATATACATATTGCAGTTTTAGTTTTGTGTAAAGATTTGTTGTATATTATAGATTATTCGTTTCGCTGTGAGATTCTGTGTTGTTTAGTTTTCTTCCTATCTTCTTTCCTTTTTCTTTTCCCCTAACTTTCCGGTTTTTCAGCATTCGATTGCTCGACACGCAATACAGTGAACGTATTAGTGTCAATTTTTGAGGGTCGAAATTCCCTGCTGTTACAATACGAATATGAACTTAAGTATGGAATGGTTTTAAAATTTAAGATAAGCCATTACGAGATGTTTATAAAAACTAGAGCAATGTTTTATGAAAGAAAAAAATTCATAAATGAATTTAGTAATACTATAAGTAAAAATGAATGTGATTTTGAATTAAAAATAATTAGTATAGTTAAGAAACCAATAGAATAAATATGTAAGTTGTATGCAGATCATTTTATTCACATCATTGTTCTTGATCCAGATTTGAGTACATTACTTTGAGGTGATCAACACCGATCCGAACAAGGATTTTTCACTCAATTCTTGACGAGAAACACTAGGTACAGATTCTTGATCTGATTCTGAAGTTTTCTATCATAGTATATGGCTATGTAAGGGATCAGAGGAAACTAATCAAGGAACCTGATCAGAGTTCACACTAGGGAAGTTAAGTGAGCGATACTGGTTCGGAGAAGTTTATATGATCGAGCAAGTGATCAGATTTGATATTATGTACGTACATCGTACGGGCTTTGATATATTGTATGCTTCTTCCATTATAAATGCAAGTTATATAGTTTGATGGCATTTGTATGTGAGATGGTTGCTGTATATGATTTAGCATGCTTGGATTCATGATATATGATGGATGAGTTATTGTATTGTTTCATTTGACGTGTTTAACTCTCATTTGTGTTATGTAAGTGAAATTCAAGAATACGAAAGCAAAGTTTAGCCTGTTGCTTTTGCTTTCATGAGTAGAGTTTGATTGCTCAACAAATGGTACGTGTTTATGCTTAACGGGTGGGTTTGCTAGGTGTCATACACACTCTATAAGGTATATCATAAGTAGATATTGTTGTTATGTTGTCCCCCGATATGCGAGGTTCCAGATATGGGCTTATATTGATATTGTGATTTTTTCGGACCTAGCCCCTCAAAGGCGATGCTGCCCAAATTTTTTTGTAACATATGGGATTTTAAAGGCTTACTAACCCATTTTAATTAATTGTTTTTAAAGTTTAAGGAATTAGAGATATTTTACTCCTTTAGGAATTTCGGGGAGGAAATCCTTTTAAGGGGGGAAGAATGTAACGACCCGTGAATTTTAATATTTTGAATGAGTATCTAGTTTATTTCAGTATTCAAGTTTGATTCAAATTTATTAAATAATTAGAAAATAAATTGGTAACAAAACAACTTGATTTTTAACAACATATTTCTAAAAGAATTTAATGGATTTTCCATAATTTTTAATTTGAAAATATTAAATTATTATTTGACGTATTTTTTGGTAAATGTTGGTATTTTTAAAATTTAACAGAATAAGTTAGCCAGTGTATTTTATTAATGTTTAGAGATCGTGTTGCATTATTGTGCATAATCATTTTTTTTGTTCGCGGTTCTTGCACAAACGTCATATTATATAGCGAAGCGCCGAAAATTTAAAAAAAAACAAAACTCCACCCTTTTACTTTTCTTCATTTCCTTTTTCCCTCTTTACTTTTCTTCCTTCCCACTTCTGTAAATTTAAAATCAAGGCACCTCCTTCTCGAGATTATTCCCGGAGCTTTACTCGACGAAGAACAAAATCGTCAGATCTGTTGAACTCGTGGAGGCACAACATTGGAAAGAGGTACGGTCGACTTTGGTGATGACATTAGTGGGCCAAGAATTAGGATTTTTGGTTGGTTGCAGTTGAGGAAGAGCTAGGCGAAGTTGATGGTACTATTGAGTTTCTCTTCATGAAACACATCTCCCCACCAAGTTTCATCATTTTTGGCTCACCAAGACAAAGTGCAACATTTTGAGGTTGCATAGGGGCTCACCAGGTCGGAATTCGAAGGAGGCATGCAGAGGAGTTGAGGTGGGGTCTAGTGTGAAGCTCGTGTGGAGAGTGGTTAGTTGGAAGCAACAGTGTGTCATTTCGTTAAGCGTGGAGGGAGAAATTGAGGAGAATAGGAGGTGGAATTGGGTTTGGGTGTGTATGTGTATGCACGACCTGCGCACGACATTGATCTGGGAAGAAAGTTTTTGTGTCAGTAATTAGTTTAAGTAAAGTGATTAAGTAAATTAATTAAATTATTTAATTCGAAAAATTATAAAATCAATAACTTCTTCATACGAGGTCGAATCAACACGCAGTCTTTTGCATTACGCTCGTAGGAGCATTATCTATGCTCCAGATTTAATTTCTTCAATTTTGGAGCTAGTAGTAATTTTGATCTAAAATCAAACGTTGATCGATTTTTGAAATGACCCTCCTATTTACACACTAATTTCATTAGTTATTTTTTTTTTCTTACTAATATGTTTTCCAGGGTCATTTTCTTTTCTCTAATAAACAAAAATATATCCAGGATCTTTCACAATATAGAAATATTGTTTTAATTCTAAATCATTTTTAACATACATATATGAAGATATCTATGTTATATTCTACTTGAATCAGAGCATGATAATAAGTAGAAATCCTTTTTAAATTTGCATAAATGTGATAAATTCCCTTTTTAAATTAAAACTTAATGTATCCTGATTTTTTGACTATAGTGTCTACTGAAAATATGTACTTTAGGCTGTTATTAAACTTAAGAAATGATCAAACAATAATCAGTGGAAAGCAAGCTTATAACATAGATGATTTTCTTAAAGTCTGAATATTATCAAACTCAGGTTAAAAGAAAGTGGATCCTAAGTGAACACAAGCAACATCTAGGCGTAATGGAAACGCGCCTAACTTATTCATACAAGGTCACTAGTTCGAGTACTATGCTGGTCGGTTCAAACACAATTTTTGTTTTTCTTTTTATTTTCTCCTGTAAGGCTGAAATCTGATACCTACCTATAATTGTACATATATATTTAATTTTTTCCTATAACCTAACATACAATACAATTCTTCTTACATAACTATTTTTAAATCCATTCTTACAACTGTTTTAAGAATTTACATATATTTTTTTTTTTGCCCAATATCAGCATGTACACAGATATACATGTACATGTCAGTGTTTTTGTTCTTTTTCCAGAAAACTGAGCTCAGTTGTTCCCTTGCTTCATTGATTTGAAGTGAAACATTTGGCCCGACCTATGGCCTAACCATATGGTTACCCTGGCCAGTCTTTTGTTTGCATTTTTAAAACCCAGATTATACACAAAACATTGATACCTTTCCTTTCCAAAAGCATGTATATATATTTGTATGAATCAGACATTTTGTGATCAGATATATATACATCATTTTTCCTAATCATACTTCTCTTTTTAAAAATACATCTTCAGGGTATAAACACTTCTTCTTGCATCTGGACTTATGTCAATATTATAAATTGAAGATATAGCAGTTTAATTCTTTTCTGGGTGTGCTCAATATCATTTTCTATATATCTTTATTCTTTTTGAAAGAACTCAGGATTTACTGAAATCATCATAAAATAATTATGCTTATAAAATCCAGGTTTTACCTCTAAATCAAAACAACTTCAGCAAATAGGTTTTCAAATCAGTTCACAACAATATCCTTAGTACATACCAAATCAGAAATAACCAGAAACAACATAGCACATGTCTCTTACAAGTTCTGCCTACTTAATACATTTAGATAGCCATATTAATCAGGGAATACATGCATGAATTAACACATTTTAGCTTTTATTTCTAATTATCTTAGCATCCTCTATTCCATATCTTTTTAATCTTGCTTACTTAGCTCCATCATAACCTGCAAAAGCATTAGTGGCTGCCTCATTATAAATGAGACACCCCCATGTGCCATGAGCAATAAGGGTCAGATCTATGATCTGGTGTGAGCATTTCTAACATATCCATGATATTAAGCTAAGAATACAGCATGACTATACTTTGCATACTTGACAGGTAATATCATGTACAATACATAAGAGCAAACATATGCAATAAAACAACTTTTATCTGGAACTACTAGGTTGCCTTTTCTTTTTCTTATAAATTCCTGGCCTCATCTGCTATAAGGAATCAAAGGGACACATTGCCATGAACTAATTAACATTATGGCACAAAGATCTCAGGACTTAAACAAGCCATGTGCCAACTTGTCTACTTCAAATAGGACAAGCATTCCAGCAGCCTTCTTGGCACAAAATCCTTAGTTATATCACTAAGTGTATTTATGTTCATTCTATCAATGATAGCTAGGTGTACATACCACCTGTACTCATGAAGCATACTAGTTACCTTGCAGACATAATATTGTAAGCAAGTTAAAGGTTTCTTTCTAGAGGTATAACACCCCAGTCATTCCATCTCACATTATTTAGCATATAATCACCCTATTCAAGCATATACCAAAATGTTTGCAACTAAGAATAAATACATGGCTCTATTGAGTTTATTTTGATTTTGCAAGCAACTATATTTAGCCAGATTTTCAATCTTGTTTAAACATAGTTTTTAGGCTTGTAAATTTCTGTTTAGTTTAGGGCTCAGCACTTATAGAGAAAAACTCCATTGCACCCTTAACCAATTTTTTTTCAAGCCTCAGCACCATACCAATGTATGTGCAGCTCATAGTTTTCTTTATCTTTTCATTCTTTGTCTTAAGCCATTATTCAAACTAGTTACAAATACTCTGATATATGTTCCTTAAGGTTTTGGTATAATATACAGAGATGAAAATAGAACAACAAAGTTAAACATCCAGCATAGCAGATCATATCTCATCAAACATTCATGAAACCATCAGCAGCCAACATAGTTTGTAAATCAAAACATGCAAAATATAACATATAAAAGCTTGGCTGCCTGATCCCAGGTCTTAATGCCATGTATATGAGTGAGGATACTCACCTAAATGCTTACACAAACTTAAACCAGAAAACCCTTCAAATCTTTAGCCTTATCTTCCTCTTCTTCCTTAGGTTAATTAGTTAGTGAGAGAGCAGTTTTCTGATTGGGCTCTTGGTTTAAATAAGGGTTCTGTCTAGGGTTTTGGGTGATGCAAAATCCCTATTTTAGCCCAGACCAGAATCATGCATTTGGCATTGCACATTCCTTCCCTCCTAACCCTTAATGTCCCGGCCAATATTTAAAACAAGACTAAATTGTGCCTATTTTCCTTTCTTTTCAGAAAGTGATAACTTTAAGTATTTTTATTATATTTACCTCAAACATGATAATGGTGTGACTTTCTATTTTTCTGCCTATGTACATTTGTTTTCTTGCACTTTGGTTCTTACTGTTTTAGTGCTTCCTTTATTTATTTTCTGCTCCATAATATCTGGATATATATACATTTATACAACCATGGGTGTTAATTTAATTTTAACCATTTATTTGCAGAAAACATGTGCATACTTATGTGCATTTCTACACCTATTTAAAATTTCACTTATTCATTATAAATCAATGTTTTCTTCTGTCTAAATTTTCAGACAAGTCATACATAGGCATATATATAGATATATATATATACACACATCCTCAGGAATTTTTAATACTCATGTCTAAGTCTATATTTTCTTTATTTAAAACATTTTATCTAAATGTTTTCCTTCCTTGTTATATTATCCAGGAATTCTGGATTTTCACTTAGTGCCATAACTAGTGTGCACGTGCACACATGCACACAACCTTGCACCACTGAAAATCCCACCTATATAATAATTCTGATTTTCCCCCAGAATTTTAATCATTTATTAAAAGAATTTTCCTCAAAATCTTGGGGTATTACAATCACCCCTTCTTTTAGGAATTGTGCCCTCACAATTCACAACATATTCTTTGAGTACTCCTACTTTCTTAGGAAAATTATTCAAATATGCATGAGCAATTCAAATAGTCACTGTCTATCATACATATCAAACTTTCTTAGTAATCTTAGAATTTACCTTTCAAATTTGCAAAGAGCCTAGGGTAATCCATCCTGATTTTATCCTCTAGCTCCCAAGTACAATCACTAGGATCTATACTCCATTGAATTTTTACAAGCTTCAATGTCTTGTTTCTTAATTTCTTTTCTTCCCTTGCCACAATTCCCACTGGCTCTTTTTCATAGATTAGATCCGGATTAATCTGAACTTCAGTAGGCTTTTCTAAGATTTCCTCCTTGTCATGTACCCATCTCCTTAGTTGTGATACATGAAACACATTGTGCATTGCACTCATCTTCTCTGGAAGCTCCAGCTTATAGGCTAGTGAGCCTATCCTTTCCAAAATCTTGTATGGTCCAACATATCTGGGTCTGAGTTTCCCCTGCTTGCCAAATCTCAAGACTTTCTTCATTGGTGAAACCTTAATGAAGACATAATCACCTACTTTGAATTCCACTGTCTTCCTCTTTGCATCAGCATACTTCTTTTGCCTATCTTGAGCTATTGCCATCCTCTTTCTCACCAGTTCTATTTTCTCTGTGATGTCTTTGACATATTCTGGCCCTAGGATAGCTTTCTCTCCTGCCTCAGCCCAACACATAGGTGATAGACATGGTTTCCCATATAGGGCTTCAAAGGGTGCCATTCCAATTGTACTTTGGTGGCTATTATTGTATGTGAACTCAGCCAAATGGAGGTGGTCCTCCCAATTTCCTCCAAAGTCTAACACACATGCTCTAAGCAAATCCTCTAAAATCTTGTTTACCACTTCTGTTTGCCCATCTGATTGGGGGTGATAAGCAGTGCTTAGGCACAATTCACTCCCCATAGCTTCTTGGAAGCTCTTCCAGAATCTTGAAGTGAAGATTGTATCCCTATCACTCACTATAGTTTTAGGAACACCATGCAGTTTTACCACTTCTCTCATAAAAATTTGGGCTAACCTAGGTGCATTTCTGTCTGCTTTCACTGGTATGAAGTGGGCTACTTTAGTCAGCCTATCTACAATCACCCAAATACTTGTATTTCCCCTCTTGGATCTAGGAAGACCATCTATGAAATCCATAGATATGTCTTCCCACTTCCACTGTGGTATGCTAAGTGGCTGTAATAACCCTGAAGGTCTTTGGGTCTCAGCTTTTATTTGTTGACAAACCATGCACTTAGCAACATATCTGGCTACATCAGACTTCATTCCCTTCCACCAATAATCCCTTTTTAAGTTTTGGTACATTTTGGTGCTGCCTGGATGTATGGAATATTTGCTCCTATGGTACTCATTAAGGATTTCTTCTTTCAATTCTATGATGTTTGGGACACATATCCTTCCCTTGTACCTTAAGTATCCTTTTACATCTATGTGATAATCCTTCACTTCTTCCTTCTTTAATAGGAGAGACCTCTTTTCTGCTAAGTCTTGATCTTCTTCTTGCATTTTTGCCACCTTCAAGGCCAAGTTTGATTGTAAAGTAATTAAACTTAACCTTCCTTTACTCTTTTCTTCCTCAATTATCTCCATACTTATCCCACTGTTCTCATCTATTTCCAAATCAGTGAGCATGGTCAAATCTCTAAACTCCTCCATCATCAACATGGCCACTTTTGCATGCTGCCTACTCAATGCATCTGCCACTTTATTAGCCTTGCCTGGTGTATAAAGTATATCTAAGTCATAAGCAGCAAGAAATTCAACCCATCTGTGTTGTCTCATATTTAAATCTTTCTGTGAAAAGAGATATTTTAAGGCCTTGTGATCAGTGTATAAAATGAACTTTGCACCTAATAAGTAATGCCTCCAAAGCTTCAAGGCATAAACTACTGCTGCCAACTCAAGATCATGAGTTGCATATCTAGTTTCATGGGGTTTTAGTTGTCTAGATGCATAGGCTATGACCTGATCTTGCTGCATCAACACAGCCCCTAGCCCTGACCCACATGCATCTGTATATACAACCAATCCCTCATTGCCTTTTGGTACTCTCAACACTGGTGATTTTACCAAAGCCTCCTTGATCTGGGTGAAAGCTTGTTCACACTTATCAGTCCATATAAACTTTTGGTTCTTCCTAGTCAGGTTAGTGAGTGGCATTGCTATTTTAGAAAATCCTTGTATGAACCTCCTATAGTATCCTGCCATCCCCATGAATGACCTAACTTCACTAACATTGTTAGGCTTCTTCCATGCTTGGATTGCTACTATCTTATTGGGGTTTACAGAAATCCCTCTAGCAGAGACAACATGTCCAAGAAAGTGTACTTCCTCTTGCCAGAACACACACTTAGAGAACTTTGCTTTCAAATCTTTTTCTCTTAATCTAGATAAGACCAAATGTAAGTGGTTCTCATGTTCCTCTATTGTTTTAGAGTAGATTAGAATATCATCTATAAAAATCAGAACAAACTTGTCTAAGTAATCTCTGAATATCCTATTCATTAGGTCTACAAAGTAAGAAGGGGCATTTGTTAGCCCAAATGGCATAACCAGAAACTCATACAACCCATATCTTGTGTTGAATGCTGTATATTTAATACTTGATTCCTCAACCTTCATCTGATGAAACCCAGATGCCAAGTCTAGCCTAGAAAACACTTTAGCTCCACTGAGTTGATCAAAGAGATCATCTATCCTGGGTAATGGGTATTTGTTTTTGATGGTTACTTTGTTTAATTCTCTGTAATCTATACACATTCTTAAAGTACCATCATGCTTTTTAACAAATACTACAGGAGCACCCCAGCATGAATTACTTGGCCTTATAAACCCCTTGGCTTCTAATTCTTCCAGCTGGTTCTTTAGCTCCTTTAATTCACTTGGCCCCATCCTTGTAGGTTTTTTGATAACTGGGCTAGCCCCAGGCATAAGGTTAATCTGGAATTCAACAGGTCTATGGTGTGAGACACCTTTTACTTCCCCAAATACATCCAAGTATTCTTTAACTATGGGGATTTCATTAATAGCTATTTCCTTGGGATTATTTTCTAATTCAATTAAATGATTTAGACTGTTTTCTTTGATAGGTTCACATAGAATTGTAACCCTTTGGCCTTTAGAATTTTGTAGTGAAATGGTGGATGCATCTAGGTCAATTATGGCTTTGAATTGTCTTAGCCAATCTGCCCCTAATATAACTCCTATATTTGGGAAGTTTAGAACATATAAATTGGAAACAAATGTGTTTCCTCCTATGTTCAAATTCACATCCACACAGATCATATCTAATACACTAGAACTTCCTAAAGGGCTTTGTATTAACAGAGGTACTTCAGCCAAATTGCAGTTCATTTTCAACCTTTTAACTATTTCATGGGAAATGAGTGAGTGGGTTGCCCCGGTATCATATATTACAGCTAAAGGTATGGTACAAATAAATAGTGTACCTTCCACTTGACCATGGTTTTCAGCATTTGCCTCAATTATGGCCTTGCCCCTACCTTCCAGGTTTGCCACTTTTCCTTGTTGCTTGTATTCTGGGCAATTTCTTTTCATATGCCCTTCCTTCCCACATAGATAGCATTTGAAAGCTCCCCCTTTTAGCTCTGGGCATCTTGGCTTAATATGGCCTTCTTTCCCACAATGGTTGCAAACTATTTTTCTTTTGGCTTCATTGGGCTTTGCATCTACTGCCTTCTTACCATCTGCCTCTCCTTTCTTCTTATCATAAGGGTGGTACTTTCCTTTGTTCTTCTTGTTACTATTGTTTTTGAAGTTCCTGAACTTATCTCTTTCCTTGTCATGCTGCTCAATCTTCAGAGCCAAATCTATCACTTGATCAAAAGTTCTGTCAGCATAAGGTAGTATAGCCCTGCTAAGCCCTGGGTTCAATCCCTTGATATATCTATCATTTTTGGATGCTTCATCAGCCACTAACATTGCCCCATAGGTAGACAATCCCTCAAACTTCTGGGTGTATTCTGTGACATTCATAGTCCCCTGTCTAAGTCTGATGAACTCCTCAAGTAAAGTGGTTTTTGCTGAGGCTGGAACAAACCTTGCCTCTAACATCTCCTTAAATTGATTCCAATTAATATCATTTTCATTCCGGCCAGCTATGATCACCTCCCACCAACTCAAAGCTGCACCTTTTAATTGCCTTGAGGCCACTTGCCTCTTCCTTTGGTCATCTAGTTGCATATCAGTGAAGATCCTCTCTAATGTCCTCAGCCATGCTTGAATCTCCATTACACTTTCAGTTCCTTCAAAGCTCTTACCTCCCAAGTTGGTATAAGTCTTCACTAACTTGGAGAGCTCCTCATGTGGGTTCTCAGGTCTGTGCCCAATTCCATCTCTCAAAACTCTCACAAATTCCTGCATGTCAAGCATTTGTGGTGTGCTAGATCCTCCTTGATGATGAGACCCTCTTCCTACCATATTTCTAAAAGTATATGTATTTCATCTTATTAGTTTATAATACTTAGCTTTAATTTTAAATTGATTGTATGTTTTCCTATTTAATCATTGTGTATGTCACATGCACACACATACATACATTCATGGAATACTTATAAACAGTCAAATATACAAACAACCTAGTATAAACATAAACATACAACATTTTGCTATGTTAATTAAAACATAGCTCTGATACCAAATGAAATGACCCTCCTATTTACACACTAATTTCATTAGTTATTTTTTTTTTCTTACTAATATGTTTTCCAGGGTCATTTTCTTTTCTCTAATAAACAAAAATATATCCAGGATCTTTCACAATATAGAAATATTGTTTTAATTCTAAATCATTTTTAACATACATATATGAAGATATCTATGTTATATTCTACTTGAATCAGAGCATGATAATAAGTAGAAATCCTTTTTAAATTTGCATAAATGTGATAAATTCCCTTTTTAAATTAAAACTTAATGTATCCTGATTTTTTGACTATAGTGTCTACTGAAAATATGTACTTTAGGCTGTTATTAAACTTAAGAAATGATCAAACAATAATCAGTGGAAAGCAAGCTTATAACATAGATGATTTTCTTAAAGTCTGAATATTATCAAACTCAGGTTAAAAGAAAGTGGATCCTAAGTGAACACAAGCAACATCTAGGCGTAATGGAAACGCGCCTAACTTATTCATACAAGGTCACTAGTTCGAGTACTATGCTGGTCGGTTCAAACACAATTTTTGTTTTTCTTTTTATTTTCTCCTGTAAGGCTGAAATCTGATACCTACCTATAATTGTACATATATATTTAATTTTTGCCTATAACCTAACATACAATACAATTCTTCTTACATAACTATTTTTAAACCCATTCTTACAACTGTTTTAAGAATTTACATATATATTTTTTTTTTGCCCAATATCAGCATGTACACAGATATACATGTACATGTCAGTGTTTTTGTTCTTTTTCCAGAAAACTGAGCTCAGTTGTTCCCTTGCTTCATTGATTTGAAGTGAAACATTTGGCCCGACCTATGGCCTAACCATATGGTTACCCTGGCCAGTCTTTTGTTTGCATTTTTAAAACCCAGATTATACACAAAACATTGATACCTTTCCTTTCCAAAAGCATGTATATATATTTGTATGAATCAGACATTTTGTGATCAGATATATATACATCATTTTTCCTAATCATACTTCTCTTTTTAAAAATACATCTTCAGGGTATAAACACTTCTTCTTGCATCTGGACTTATGTCAATATTATAAATTGAAGATATAGCAGTTTAATTCTTTTCTGGGTGTGCTCAATATCATTTTCTATATATCTTTATTCTTTTTGAAAGAACTCAGGATTTACTGAAATCATCATAAAATAATTATGCTTATAAAATCCAGGTTTTACCTCTAAATCAAAACAACTTCAGCAAATAGGTTTTCAAATCAGTTCACAACAATATCCTTAGTACATACCAAATCAGAAATAACCAGAAACAACATAGCACATGTCTCTTACAAGTTCTGCCTACTTAATACATTTAGATAGCCATATTAATCAGGGAATACATGCATGAATTAACACATTTTAGCTTTTATTTCTAATTATCTTAGCATCCTCTATTCCATATCTTTTTAATCTTGCTTACTTAGCTCCATCATAACCTGCAAAAGCATTAGTGGCTGCCTCATTATAAATGAGACACCCCCATGTGCCATGAGCAATAAGGGTCAGATCTATGATCTGGTGTGAGCATTTCTAACATATCCATGATATTAAGCTAAGAATACAGCATGACTATACTTTGCATACTTGACAGGTAATATCATGTACAATACATAAGAGCAAACATATGCAATAAAACAACTTTTATCTGGAACTACTAGGTTGCCTTTTCTTTTTCTTATAAATTCCTGGCCTCATCTGCTATAAGGAATCAAAGGGACACATTGCCATGAACTAATTAACATTATGGCACAAAGATCTCAGGACTTAAACAAGCCATGTGCCAACTTGTCTACTTTAAATAGGACAAGCATTCCAGCAGCCTTCTTGGCACAAAATCCTTAGTTATATCACTAAGTGTATTTATGTTCATTCTATCAATGATAGCTAGGTGTACATACCACCTGTACTCATGAAGCATACTAGTTACCTTGCAGACATAATATTGTAAGCAAGTTAAAGGTTTCTTTCTAGAGGTATAACACCCCAGTCATTCCATCTCACATTATTTAGCATATAATCACCCTATTCAAGCATATACCAAAATGTTTGCAACTAAGAATAAATACATGGCTCTATTGAGTTTATTTTGATTTTGCAAGCAACTATATTTAGCCAGATTTTCAATCTTGTTTAAACATAGTTTTTAGGCTTGTAAATTTCTGTTTAGTTTAGGGCTCAGCACTTATAGAGAAAAACTCCATTGCACCCTTAACCAATTTTTTTTCAAGCCTCAGCACCATACCAATGTATGTGCAGCTCATAGTTTTCTTTATCTTTTCATTCTTTGTCTTAAGCCATTATTCAAACTAGTTACAAATACTCTGATATATGTTCCTTAAGGTTTTGGTATAATATACAGAGATGAAAATAGAACAACAAAGTTAAACATCCAGCATAGCAGATCATATCTCATCAAACATTCATGAAACCATCAGCAGCCAACATAGTTTGTAAATCAAAACATGCAAAATATAACATATAAAAGCTTGGCTGCCTGATCCCAGGTCTTAATGCCATGTATATGAGTGAGGATACTCACCTAAATGCTTACACAAACTTAAACCAGAAAACCCTTCAAATCTTTAGCCTTATCTTCCTCTTCTTCCTTAGGTTAATTAGTTAGTGAGAGAGCAGTTTTCTGATTGGGCTCTTGGTTTAAATAAGGGTTCTGTCTAGGGTTTTGGGTGATGCAAAATCCCTATTTTAGCCCAGACCAGAATCATGCATTTGGCATTGCACATTCCTTCCCTCCTAACCCTTAATGTCCCGGCCAATATTTAAAACAAGACTAAATTGTGCCTATTTTCCTTTCTTTTCAGAAAGTGATAACTTTAAGTATTTTTATTATATTTACCTCAAACATGATAATGGTGTGACTTTCTATTTTTCTGCCTATGTACATTTGTTTTCTTGCACTTTGGTTCTTACTGTTTTAGTGCTTCCTTTATTTATTTTCTGCTCCATAATATCTGGATATATATACATTTATACAACCATGGGTGTTAATTTAATTTTAACCATTTATTTGCAGAAAACATGTGCATACTTATGTGCATTTCTACACCTATTTAAAATTTCACTTATTCATTATAAATCAATGTTTTCTTCTGTCTAAATTTTCAGACAAGTCATACATAGGCATATATATAGATATATATATATACACACATCCTCAGGAATTTTTAATACTCATGTCTAAGTCTATATTTTCTTTATTTAAAACATTTTATCTAAATGTTTTCCTTCCTTGTTTTATTATCCAGGAATTCTGGATTTTCTCTTAGTGCCATAACTAGTGTGCACGTGCACACATGCACACAACCTTGCACCACTGAAAATCCCACCTATATAATAATTCTGATTTTCCCCCAGAATTTTAATCATTTATTAAAAGAATTTTCCTCAAAATCTTGGGGTATTACAATTTTAGATCAAACCAGAATGCGTAAGTGTCAGTTGGAATTTTGGTTAGTTAACTCACCTTTGGATTAACTCTGTATGATATATGGTAGACATAAATTATTGTTAGCATGCTTGAATGATTTATTTGTTTGGTTTGGTTGAATTCTCGCTTTGGAAAACTATCTGCATTTAAAATCAAATACAGGGAATTTCGTAGGGGCAACCAGATTCCTCACCGTTGTTGATTTTCATTTAAGTTATATACTTATATAAATTATTGAATGTCAAAGTTTGGTAGTTTGGCCATATTGAATATGATATTGATATGTGGTAAAAGTTGAAATCTTTATGCTGCAGATCTATGGATGCACTTGTTAAGTGCTATGGTAGTTCTGGGACTCATTATAGTATTTTGAAATACTATGGTTAGATGTTTTTTTTGGAATTGGTTTTGACTAGGGGAATGATTTTAATTGTGGTTTTTGAGAATTTCTATGCCATTTGTTCAGAAATGGTTTATGAACATCTCTATTTCACTTCAACCTATTTATTTCTCTTTTCTAACATATATGGAAATATTTTAAAAGTATTTTGAGAAGTATTTATTTTATGAAAAAGTTAATATATTATTTATTATGAAGGAAAAAGGGAAATTTACCTTTTATAATTTAGTGATTCTATTTTAAACAAAGATAGAGATATTTTGAAATAAATATTAGTGAAACACATTATATAAATTGTTGTGTAGAAATGGGTTTATAAATAAAAGTGTGGAGTTACAAATGGGATTTAATAAAAAGGAAATGATAAAATTTTGATAAATTGAAAAATAAATCACATTTGTGAATTTATAGCGTTTATGGAATGATCGTTTTATAAAATGTATTTTGTCCAATTTTGGAAACCGAAGATTTGCGATAACAAAATGATATTTAAAATAGGGAGATTTATAAAAGAAGTTTTATAAATATAATAGAGATTTATAAAAGAAGATTTATAAATATAAAGTGGATTTATGGAAGGAGTTTTATAAGTAGAAAGAAGTTTATAAATATAATAGAGATTTATAAAAGAAGTTTTATAAATATAATAGAGATTTATAAAAAGAGTTTTATAAATAGAAGGAGTTTTATAAATGAATTTGAGATATATATAAGAAGTTTTACAACTAGAAAGGAGATTTAAAAATAAACTTTGTAAATATAAATGAGATTTATAAAAAGGAATTTTATAGAAGGAAATGAGATTTGATTTCCATAAATGTTTAATTTAAATTATGGTGGTATGGAAAGTATTCTTTTCATACTTAACACCAAATTCTGAGGTAGAGAAACTTGTCCACATCCTCAAAATTAAGAATGTATGCCGAGACAAGGATAGTACGCTAACTTGTCTGATCTCATTATTAATCAAGGGATAGTACAAGTTTGAAATCGAAAAGTGGGGGTAAGTATACTTGGTCTAATTTCCATACGATCCAATTACTCACACCAAAAGTGTTTTGGGTTTATTGTTATCTATGTTTTAAATAACATTTATTTAGCCTAAATAAGTATCGTTTTGGAAGTGAAACTTTCTTAAGATTTTGTGAATTTACTTATACCATTGAGATAAGTATATAGTTATATTTCTAAGTATTGAAAGTGTAGCGCTCTCAAAACATTTTAGAAATATCACAAAAACATGAAGTAAAAGTTAAAAGTCGTACGGAAAAAGAACATAAAAATGCATAGGCAAAACAATACCCAGGTCTGAAATCTTCTCCGGGTTCAACTTTTGGACATAATTTGAAAGGCTTAATAACCTCGGAATGGTCTAAAATTTGTTACACATAAAGTAGAACAATTTATCTATGAAATGGAAAAAGATTCACTGAATTCCGATATGAAATGCTAAAGATATGGAATCTCAAACATGGACCGAGTCCATGTTTGAGACAGCATATCTCTTTCATTTCTTGCTGGAATTCCTCGATTCTTTTTTGTTTGAAAGCTGAAGTTTTCTACTATGTGCACACCTATTTTCTGTTCAATCAGAGGTCGTGTGTATATACTTATATCCTTGATATAAGTATATAAAAAGTTTTTTAAGTATTGAAAGTGAAATGGTTTGTGAATATACTTATATCGTCGAGATAAGTATATGAATATTTTTCAAGTATTGAAAATAGTAGAGAAGATTTGTGATTATATCTTTTGTAAAAGGTATTTTAATACGAATAAACAAAGTGGTTTTAATTAGTGTAAGGAATAATAAATGAGGCATAGTGTTTGCTTAAGTGCTTAACCATGCTTGGTTTCCTTGTGTAATTACATCTCCAATTGGATTGTTGTTATTTGATAGTTAAATAACCGATTATCAAATCTTGGCCAGTTTTGAAACTATTGATTGTCAATTCAGAGAGACAGGATCAGATATGTTATCCGAAAACCACTTCGACCTTGCATAAGCGTTCGAACTAGGACATCTTGAAGATGATGGAAATCGAAGACAGAGTTCTTTATAGTGCAAGGGCTGCTTGCTACTAATCCTGAGGATGATTCCAAAATGGATGTAGTAGAAGTAGTGCCTTCGGTTTGTTCATATCCTGGACAAATTGTATAGATGAATGCTGGCGTTGCATTGTTGCATGGAGGGCAATATGGCATTCCAACTGGGATTTGCCAAAAAGGTAAAACTTAGCCTTAAGCCTCATACTAGGTAATGACTAAAACATGAGATATGCCATAAGGCTATGTGGTTCGCTACCATTAGGCTATGGTCATCACTTGTATCTAGATTGATATTTATTGATGGATTATGTATGATGGGCCCATAGAAACGATTTCTCAAGTTGGTAAACGGGGTGATGATCATATTCGGTACTATCTAGGAAGGAGTAGGCCGGTCTTGTCGTGTAAGGGTCGATGTGGGGCCCCCGGTACATTTTATCTAGAAATGTATAGTGGTTGGTGGTACCCCAATGCCTTGTCATTATATGGAATCCATTTTCCAATATGTGCCTTTACGGATTCGCTGTATACTAATTATGCTGTTGAATGTAATTAATGCAATCGCTCCGGCTATGATTCAATATTTATTTTAAACCCTAGACATTATTATAATTCATAGGATTTTCTATTTAAAATGGTTCGGTATTGGTAAGGTAAAAGCCCGTCCGTGTTTATTTGTGGCGTGGTCTTACGAAATACCTTTATTTTTGAATGGTTTTATAACATTAAAAGTCCATTTGATTTGTGTTTCTCACGCTGGTGTACCAGGCTGATCCGGATGTTATTTTCTGATAATGCTTGGGTTTGCCCGAGTATATTTTAGATTTAGGTATGGATGCTTTGGAGCTTCAGGAGATGAGCTAGATGCCTCCAAGACATGTTCACATTTTTTTTTTTCTGCTGCATTTCTTGTTTTGTATTTATCAACATTTGTAAGGAAGGGTTGTTATAACTACCCAGGCTGATGATAGGTTAGTTTACTCTGATTGATATATGTATATTACTGTTTTCATTTGTAAGGATCATGTGTATATTACATATTACTCATCATGATGTGAGATTCTATTCTGTCTTTTTCTTTCTTTCACATCAACAATCTGTCTTTTCGACACTCGGATGCTCAACATGTGAATACCGTGGATGTATTAGTGTGGACTTTTGAAGGTTGAAAAGGCTGGTCGTTTCAAGTGGTATCAGAGTTTAGGTTGAGTGGACACTTAGGCCTTGGTGGGGTAGACTCATTAGAGATAGCATTAGTAACACCCTAGAATGAGTTTGAGTGTGTGTGTACGAGAGAGCATATTTTTTAGTGCTATAAAATGTTTTATATTATTTTGATTGATCCGATGTTTGATGTGTGAATTCTGGTCGATACAAAAGGAACAACTGTATCGATAGGGATTTCTAAACGCTTAGACAAGGCAAACCGACACAGCATTGTTTTGAAAATTGGTAAATTAAATAATTTTACCTAGATTTTATATTTAATATATAAAAGCGTAATTTTAGAATTTGATATAGTTATTTATAATGTGTTTGTTAGGAAACGATAATATACAATTATTATCATTTATTGTTTAATTAGTTGTGCTCAACCAGTTTATGAGCATTGATTATTGTTTGTTGATTTTTGAATGGTGCTATACTAGTTTATTAGCAGTTTTATCTTTTCACTACATGTGTTGGGTAGATAGTAAACTGTGGGAACATTGAAAGGAACACCTTGTGAATTAAGTTTCATAGTTTGACTATAAGGCGTTCGATGATAATGTTGGGTTAAAATTAAATTTTAATAAAAATTGTTTATTATAATCTAAACAAAGCTATACATTTGTTAAATGTTATTATATAAGAAAGTGACACTATATAAGTATGGTTTATAAATATGGTTTATAAATGAAAGGGATTGAAGTTGAGAATTTGAGAACTTGAATCTGGGTATTTTAAAAATTGTTTTTCAAAGTTTTGATAATAGCATTATTTGAAAGTATTGATTAATAGAAATATTTTAAAAGGATTTTAAAGGAGCTAGAAATCACTGAAGTCACTTCTGTCACTGGGAAATAATTTCGGTGATGACTACAACATCATCGACATTCATTTTCGAGTTTTAAAGTGGGTAATGCTGCCATAATAGTTGTGTTTCATAGTTATTTTGGTAAAATAGATTTTGATCTAAATCCCAAATGTATGATTTGATATACTAAAGTTATAAGTATATATTATTATTTCAAATAGGATTGAAATAAAACGTGGGTATTTAGTTCTGTAGTTCTCTGTTAAGTTATCATATTGGTTCATGTATTCTATGCATTATGATAGTTTAGCCTACGCATCTCATTATGATATGTTATTTGGTAGTTTTCAATTGTTGAAATGAAATGGATTTTTCAGTGATTTTGGGTATTCGAAAACTTTTAAATTAGTTGAGAACTTGAAGCTAAGTGTTTGTAAAAATATAAAAGTAAAGTTTTGTGACTTTGGAATGGAAAATTAGTAAGTTAAACAAGTTTTAAATTGGTTGAACATCCCGGTTAAGTAAAGAAAATCCGATGTTTTGTATATACTCTTAGGATGTGGAAGAGTATTATACGAATATGAACTTAAGTATGGAATGGTTTTAAAATTTAAGACATGCCTTTATGAAATTTTATAAACTTAAGTAATGTTTTAAGAAAGAAAAAAAATTCATAAATGATTTTAGTATTATGGGAAATACACTTATAAGTAAAAATTAATGTGATTTGAATTAAAAATACTTGGTATAGTTAAGAAACTAATGGAATAAATACGTAAGTTATACGTAGATCATTTTATTCATATAACTATTTTTATCCAGATTCTTGTACATTACTTTGAGGTGATCCACGACAGTGGGAACATGGATTTATCACTCGATTCTTGACAGCGAACACTTGATATATATTCTTGATATGATTCCAAAATTCTGTCATAGTACATGGCTATGCAAGGAGAATGGAGGTATCTAATTAAGGTATCTGATCGGAGTTCGCACTAATGAAGTCGAGTGACCGATAGTAGTTTAGAGGAGAAGTTTATACGATCAAGCAAGTGATCGGATTTGATATTGTGTATGGATGGCATATGTATATCGTATGGGCTTTTATATATTGTATGATTCTTCCATTAGAAATGCAAGTTATATGGTTTGATGGCATTTGTATGTGAGATGATTGATTTAGCATGCTTAGATTCATTATATATGATGGATGAGTTATTGTATTGTTTCATTTGTCGTGTTTAACTCTCTTTTTGGTTATGTAAGTGAAATTCGAGAACATATAGCAAAGTTTAGGTTGTTGCTTTTAGTTTCATGAGTATAGTTTGATTGATCGACAAATTGTACGTGTTTATGCTTAAAGGGTGTGTTTTCTAGGTGTCACACACACTCTAGAAGGTATATCATAAGTATATTTTTTTGTTGTGTTGTCCCCAGATATGGGAGGTCCCAAATATGATATTATGATATTTTTGAAACTAGTGCAAAGGAGGTGCTGTCGAAATTTTCTGTGACATATAGGATTTTATAAGCTTACTAACTCATTTTAATTAATTATTTTTAAAGTTTAAGGATTTGAAGATTCCTTTGGGAATTTAGGACTGAAATTCTTTTATAAGGGGAAGAATGTAAACACCCGAATGTTTTAATATTTCGAATGAGAATATTTAATTTATTTAAATATTCATGTTTGATTCAAATTTATTAAATAATAAGAAAGTCAATTGTTAAAAAAGGACTTGTTTTTAATGATGTATTTTTAAAAGAATTTATTAGATTTTTCCATAATTTTTAATTTGGAAAGTATTTAAATTATCGTTTAACGTATTTTTTAGCAAATGCTGGTATTTTTGAAATTTCACAGAATTAGTTAGCAAGCGTATTTTGTTGTTGTTTTCATATCATGTCGCATTGTTGTGCACGATATTTTTATTTTTATCGTTCGTAGTTCATACGCGAACGCGATATTGTGTAGCGATGCATCGGAAATTTTAAAATAAACAAAGCTCCACCCCTTTACTTTTCTTCATTTCCTTTTTCCCCTTTTACTTTTCATCCTTCCCTCTCCTATAGATTGAAAATCAAGCCGCCTCCTTCTCGAATTTATTCCTTGAGCTTCGCTCGGCGAAAATCAAAATCGTTGGATCCATTAAACTCATGGAGGCAAGAGTTTGAATCCATGGCATTGGAATGAGGTATGGTCGACTTTGGTGGTGATGACATTAGTGGGCGGAGAGCTAAGGTTTCAGGTTAGTGGCAGTTAAGGTGGAGTTAGGCAAAGTCGATAGCTCCATTGAGTTTCTCTTTGCGAAACACACATCCCACCAAGTTTCATCATCTCCGACTCACCATGACCGACATTTTGAGGTTGCATAAGGGCTTATCAAGTCGGAATTTAAGGGAGGCGTGCGAAGGAGTTCAGGTACGGTCCTGTTTGAAGCTCGTGTGAAGAGTGGTTTGTCGGAAGTGATGGTGTGTCATTTCGTTGAGCGTGAAGGGAGAAATTGAGGAGAGAAGGAGGTGGAATTGGATTTGGGTGTGTATGTGTATGCACGACCTATGCACGGCATTTATTTGGGAAGAAGGATTTATGTGGGTAATTAGTTAAAGTAAAGTGATTAAGTAAATTAATTAAATTATTTAATTCCAAAACTTATAAAATCAATAACTTCTTCATATGAGGTCCAATCGAGAAGCAGTCTTTTGCGTTGTGCTTGTAGAAGCATTATCTGTGCACTGGAGTTGACTTCTTTAAGTTTGGAACTTGTGTAATCTCTACCTAAAATCAACGTTGTTCGATTTTAGATCGAACGGGAACACGTAAGCATCAACTGGAATTTTGGTGAGTTGTCTCACCTCTGGATGAACTCTGTGTGATATATGATAGATATAAATTATTACATGCCTGCTTGAATGATTTATTTTTTTGGTTTGGTTGAATTCCCGCTTTGGAAAACTATTTGCATTTAAAATGAAATATAGGGAATTTTGTAGTGGGATCCAGATTTCTCACCATTGTTAATTTTAATTTAAGTTATAAACTTATTATATAAATTGTTGAAGGTCAAAGTTTGGTAGTTTGGCCATATTGGATGTGACATTGATATGTGGTAAATGTTGAAATCTTTTAGTCGTAGATCTATGGAAGCACTTGTTAAGTGCTATGGTAGCTCTGTGCCTCATTATAGTATTTTGAAATATTATGGTTGGCTGTTCAGATTTGGAATTGGTTTTAATTCGAAGAATGATTTTAATGTGATTTTTTCGGAATTTTTGTGGCATTTATTCAGAAATAGTTTTTGAACTTATCTATTTCACTTCAACCTTTTTATTTGTCTTTTCTAACATATATGGAAATATTTTAGAAGTATTTTGAGAAGTATTTATTTTACGGAAAAGTTAATATAATGTTTATTATAACGGAAAAATGGTAATTTTTCTTTTATAATTTTGTGATTCTGTTTTAAACGAAGATAGAAATATTTAGGAATAAATATTGGTGAAACGCTTTATATAAATTTATGCATATGAAGATGGATTTATAAATGGTAATCATAAATAAAAGCATAGATTTATAAATGGGATTTTATAAAAAGGAAATGATATCATTTTGATAAATTGGAAAACAAATAACATCTGTGAATTTATAGCGATTTATGAAATGATCGTTTTATGGAAATATTTAGTCTAATTTTAGGAACCGAAGATTTAGGATATATATATATATGAGACTTAAAATAAGGAAATTTATAAAGAAGTTTTATAAATATAATTGAGATTTATAAAAGGAGTTTTATGAATAGAAAGGAGATTTATAAAAGGAATTTTATAAATTGAAACAAGTTTTATAAATATAATAGAGACTCATAAAATAAGTTTTATAAATATAATAAAGGTTTATAAAAGAAATTTTATAAATACAAAGGATATTTATAAAAAGAGTTCATAAATAGAAATGAGTTGTAACGACCCGCAAAATTTAATGGTTTTAAAAGTATATTTAACTGGAAATTTGTGAAATTTTAAACAATAAAATTTAAAATTTAAAATTTATTATTTGGAATACGTATATTTTAATATAGCAACTGGAAAATTTTCATCTGATAATATTGAAGTTTATTTTCCTATAAAATTTCATTTCAAATCAAACCGGTTAATAACAGTGAATTTAAAAGTTTTCCGAAACCAAAATATGTCAACAGGAGAAAATTTATTCTGATCATTCTGAATCAGACTGCGGAATTCGTTTTTCCAAATTTGGACTTCTACTGCTCCGTTTATCTTAATTCTGACAAAATAGCAGCATTTCTGGTACCGATTATCGACTTTCGATCGGATGATCGTACCACTAGTATCTGTATACCGTTTTGATCGTCTCGTCGCGCTGATCACCACGGTATATTTATTTTTGTATTTTGAGGTCCGGTACGCGACGGGAATAATAAACTGTTTGTTGTAACGGTACCGTAAATGGCGACTGTACACTTTCTTTCAGTTTCAAATTTCAAACGTACAGCCCAAACAAATAATTAATGGTTTCGGTAGCTTGCACGATTTCTTTCCTGTCCATTAAAATTTTACACCAGTACAAATCAATCAATTGCACTAAATTTCTCCAGCTGTATCAGTGCGTGACCATTATTACATCAAACCGCTGTGTAACTCTAGCCTATCCCTATTCTACTGCTGGTATTCAATTCACTGTGCATTTATTCTTGCCTTTCACTTTGCTCACCGGTTCACTGTATATTTGGTTCGTTTCTTTCTTTTGTTGCTTTCTTCTCTGTAACCCATCATCTCCCCTACATATAATTCTTCCTTTCCCTTCTTTCCAAAACCAAAGCCAAACCACCAGCCTGTACAACACCCAAACTCCAACACCGAAGTCTCTTCCACCTCAACCCATCACCTCTCCTCAATATTTCCTCCCAGGCCGTGAACCGCCACCCTCTTCTGTCACTTGGCCGCTGCCACAACCACTAAGACCCGCCGATCCTCCCTGCCTCTGAGCCCACTCGCACCGTCCACCCACAACTTCCACCCGAACACAACGCCTCGGCTACAACCTCGCAACCATCCACTCCTTCCCCTCCACGCCTTCTTCCTCTCCCACTCGACAAGTCACCTCGGCTTGACAACCATCGTAGCTTAGCCCACACAGCAGCCTCCGCCTGACATTCTTTCCCACGCGTGCAGCCAAGCTCCTCCTCCATCACCATGATGCCGAGCAGCTCTACACCGAGCCTCCTTCTTCCTTCCGGTGTAAGGGTATTATGCATATTGCTTTATATTGTTTTATATATATTCGAATTTATATAAGTATATATTTATTTAGTAGTTATATAGTTAAGTTCATTTATTCAAGTTCTAAAGTATATGGAGTTGGCATGTGCTGTTATATATATAGGTTATAAGGTATTAACTTATAACAGTTATGATTTATATACAAATTTGGATTTCAAAAAAATAAGTATGAGTTTAAGTTATATATATGTGGTATATTTATCCATTTATACACATTTTTCCCTAGGTTCGAATATATTAGTATATAAAATTTTTAGCTGTTGAACTCATGTTTGTAGTAAAATGAGTTGATATAATAGTATAGGCAATTGCTTGTTTATAGATAGACTTATAAAGTAAGTTTGTAATAAAGAATTTTTTTTTAGTTACGTCAGCTTATGGGTTATATATTAATTTTAGTTCTAATATATATACAAGTCATATATTTTATAATGTTACTGCAGTTGTACATATTAGTTTATAGGTAAGTCTGTGTAGTTTGAACTAAGGTACATACATTTTAAAGATGAGTATTCTTGCAACCCAGTTATGCCAAATCTGGTCCTATAGGTATAAGTTATATAACTTGATAGGTTAAGTGTGTATGTCAAAATTTTATAAAATTATATAATATCATGGTATGTATATTTCGCATAGTTTAGATTTCAAAGGAAAAATTTTATTTGCATATATGATGTATGTTGTTGGCAGTCTGCATATATAAATATAGTTTCAATGTAAGTAGTTTATAAAAAAAAAAAATTTTTATGTAGTACGTTTGTTTGGATATGGATATAAAACATTTGTTTATATATTTTATAAGTTATACACGTATATATATATATATATTAAAATAAATTGTTTATGTTGATTTTATAAAATAATAAAATATACTTTGTTCATGAATATCAAGCTAATTCGATCTGTTTCATCAAATTCTTGTTATCAGCTTTGATCGTTGAATTCGTGCCGATTTTGTTTTGCTTCGATTCGTAATTCAACTCTAGTGTCCGTATCAGTGTACGTATCCGTGTCATCTTCTGTATTCTCTAGCCTCGAAAGGTGAGCAATCACTCACGATTAACGTTCTTTTATTATTTAAATTTGATTTCATTTGAAATAGCAATTGAAATATGCTGCTGTAGTTTTTACATTGTTATATATGCTATTATCTATAACTGTTCACCTGTGACATCTGACACCAGTATCTAGTATTATATGCCTGTTATTACTATTATTTGTATCTGTTCACCTGTGACATCTGACACCAGTATCTAGTATTATATGCCTGTTATTACTATTATTTGTATCTGTTCACCTGTGACATCTGACACCAGTATCTAGTATTATATGCCTGTTATTACTATTATTTGTATCTGTTCACCTGTGACATCTGACACCCGTATCTGTTATTTATACCGATGATATATGCCTGTTGTTATATTATTTTCATATCTGTTATCACTCTGCAAGTTCCCTGTTAGTATAGAATTCACTATGGGTTGAAATGATACATACCCGAACGGACTTTAGAATAGGAGAAAATCGTTATGGGTTGAAATGATAAACCCAAGCGATTTTCATTTGAATTGAAATTGGGATTACGGGTCGAAATGATATCTACCCGTATATATTTAAATTTCGGATTGAAATGATAAATATCCGTATCACTTAACCATATGATAAATATATATACAGACACCGTTGGTCCATATATATAAATATTTTAAAAATGAATTCTATGGTTTTGGAAAGAAATATATGGTTTTAATAAATGTTGAGCCTTAAATTATTATATATAAATGGAAATGATTGATTTAAATACATATAATATGTTGAGTGTTTAAAATATATTTCAAAATAGATTTTGGTAATAATTTGAATAAGTTAAGGTTAGAAAGATAATTTGAATTTAGTTGAAATTGTATTCAATAAAGAATTTTATTTAATTAAACCGATTTGAAACTTATTGAAACTGAGATGTAAGATATGATTTATAACTTGAGTTTGATTTATAAGTAATCTAATGAATATTTTTTTTTTTTTTGTTTGTTTAACTAAAGTTTAAGGAAATATTTAGTAAAAATGTAATTTAAGGCTAGTTAAATGATATTGAATTTATTAAGTGAATATTCCCTGATTAAATAATAATGAAGTTAATCAAGAGCTATATGAAACTGTTAAATTTAACTTTGAAAATGTTGAATATTAAAGCTTTGAAATATATTGAAAATTTAAATGATCTATTTAGAAATGAATTAAATTGATGAATTGAGCTTTGAATAAATTTGAATTTGGAATTTGAAGTTGATTTGAATCGATTTGCTAGACTTGAGGAAATTAAATACTTTACTTTTTAAATCATTTAATATATATATATATATATACTATTTTGGAAAATGGATATATTTGAAATGAAATGATATTTGGGTTTTGAAGTATAAATTTAATTGAAATGACCACGGTGTTAAAATGTATATTTCCACCTTGTAGATAGTTCTGAAGATCCTTAGAGGATGGTTATCCCAACATCCTTTAAGTTACTCGTATTTCAATTGATATTTCACTTGAGTTGGATTTATTTATATAAGAATGTTAATCCTGACTCGAGTGTTTTGTGTTTTGCTTTACGCTCGGGTCAGACCGAGTGATACAGCATTTGAGACTCACCCTTGGAGTTTGGAGCTTCCTTTGGAGATCCAACTATCGCCTCAGCTTTCAGCTCTTCTAGTTGATTTGTTCAGAGAAGTCATCTGTTGTACTGGAGACTTCACTGCATTTGAGATATCCTGTTGTATTTTATTTCTAACTCTGATGTTTATATAGTAGCTTCATGAACTACTATTTTATCTATTCCGCTGCGTATTATTGTATTACTCTGTGTCTGTGATTATGTGATTGATTTATTTACTGCATATGCTGAGTTTTGCCAAATTTTTATTACAATCTGTTATTTTGAATTATTCAAGTCAGACATGTGTGGATTTATTGTCGATTTGAATGGTCCAAAATACCGGGTCGTTACAGTTGGTATCAGAGCTTTGGCTCTAGGCAAAACTTAGCATATATAGTAAATTTATTTACAGAATCACTTTCGTTTGAGTTTAATCTCTTCCTTTTGACTCGATTTCCTTTGAACTTTGGAACGTTCCCTACGGTTCCAAAAATTCATTCTTGTCTCTCTCTATTAGTATTCTTTTGATTCTGGAGTATCCCATAACTCCACTTCGAATGATCTCTATAAGAATAGGCGATCCCGCCAATCTTTGAAGGAATTGTGAAGGGGTGAAACTTCTTTACAATTAGCATTGATTCACCGGAGATTTATATATCCCTCGGTTTAAATGCTGCTATCTTTTGCTATGTCGAATTCTATCTTTGGCGATCAAATGTCGATTTGCCTTAGAATTCGGCACTGATCTTATTTTGGAATCACGGTTGATCGGTTAAGGTCGCCCGCGATTTATATAACTGTATCGATCTATTGTTTTGTAATTAATTATCTCATTTTCGTTCGAACTTATCTTCGAATCAGAAATCCTAATCGATTAGAGTCCCTCTAATTTGAATCTCTATCTTTGTTTGAAATCCATTCTTAAATCATCCTTTGAAATCGGGTTTGTTTGTATTTTAAGAAATTGTTTTCTAAATCGAAATTATTATTTTTATAAGTATGATTATATTCTATATATAAAAGTGAAAATGTTTTCGATAAGGATTATATATACCTTTTAAAAATAAGAATTTGGATTTTGAAAGGATTTGAAATTATATAAGAAATTGATTTATATAAAAATGATTTATAACTAAAGGATTTGAAATTATATAAGAAATTGATTTATATAAAAATGATTTATAACTAAAGGATTTGAAATTTGAAATTCGGGAATTGAACTCCGGTATTTTGAAATTGGTTTTTAGATTTTGAAATATATAATAATAGTATGATTTAAGGGTATTTTCCGAATAAGAAATGTTTCCAATGATTTTAATGAGTTTCGAATGATTTCGAAGAAATTCCAAAAGAAGTTTGAGAAAATAGAAGTCCAGAACTCACTTATGTCGCTGGAAAATAATTTCGGTGATGAGTGCACGCATCATCGACATTGATTTTCGAGTTTCAGAGTGAGGGAAAGGCCACTTTAATAGCATTGCTATGCGAGTGATTTTGTGAAACCATTTTATTTCAAATTCCGAAGTAAGATTTGATATTCGGAAGATATATGTATATATATTTGAAATGATTTGAAGTAAGCCGGTGTTCAGTCCTTTAGTTTCGGATTTGAAACCTATTTTTTTTGAAATTGATTTACTGATTGGTTGATTTCCAACCCTTGGATTTGAAAATGATTTCTTCAACTATTTCGAAGGTTCGAGCACTTCCAAATCAAGGTTAACTTTTCAAAGCTAAAAAAAATTGAAAGGTATTTTGATAAAGTATATAAGTTTGTTTGAATGTTTAGGTATGAAGTAATATGATTTAAATAAGTTGAAACTGTTTTGTTAAGTAAATGAATAAGGCTATTTCGAATTTTTCTAATATGAAATTTAGATTTGAAATGTTTTGAAAAGAATTTCGTCTTCAATATATTTTGAATAAAAATTTAGCTTAAATGTTTTAACTTAGTAACATCTTTATGAAACTATATATTTAACACGTTGGAATAAATATATAGGTTGTACGTATGCTGTTTTATTCGCATAATTAATTTGATCCAGGTTTGAGTACACAAGTTCGAGGTGAATTACACCATTTCGTGTTAGGATTTTTCATTCGATTCTTGATGGCGAATATTTGATATGGGTTTTGGGCTTGATTCTAGAATTCTCTATCATAGTATATGGCTATGCAAGGAGACTGATGGCTCTAGTCGAGAAACCATATCGAAATCCGCATTAGGGAAGTCGAATGGATAATACTAGTTCGAAAGCGAACTTGTGTGATCGAGCGAGCGATCAAATGTAATTTTGCGAAACGATGACGTATGTACATCTTATATCCTAATATCATTGATATATTTTGACGCTGAAATTGAAAGCTGTCGAGTTAGAATATCTTTGCTTACTAAAAGAAAATTTCCAATTTAAATTACGAAGATATATAACCCATAAAAGCAAAGATATTCAATCCCATATGGCTCTTCATACAGCGAAATTTATTTTGTAAAATTTTGATCCTTATATAAGATAGACCTTATGTAAATATAAGATGATTTTGAAAACCATTGATTTTGAAAATGAATTGTTTGACTTAATTATATTGATTTGGAAATTTGGATTTATTTCCAAAATTTATTATTTTGGAAACTTTGGAACTGAAGATATTTGATTTGAGAAGAAATAATTTGGTGAAATTGTATATGATTTTGAAATTGAACTGATATTGAAACAAATGTAAATTTGAGAACCTTATGTTACTAAAAACTTGATTTGGGAGTTGTCGAACTTATATAAAATTAATTTGCACAAGTATGAAATTGATTCGAAAACTATAGATTTGAAAAGGTACTCAATTTGAAAGTGAAATCTTATATAATTGAAGTCTATATAAGTATGATTTGACATACTATTGATTTTGGAAAGTATTTGATTTGAAAATTAAATCTTATATATAATGGATTTTATATAAGTACGATATTTGAAAGTGATTTGAAAAGGTACTATATGATACATATTTTCGAAGTAAAGATATGGAAAGTGCCTTCTGCTTGATATCCGATTTGTGGCCACATCTTGGATTCATTCTATCGATATTATTCTCTCTGATTTTGGTTTTCCGGATATGATACTCGAGTGTCCTTCGAATTCCATGGCGTTACCCATGGTCTTATTGTTCTCTCGTGACTGCATAGCGCAACTGCCTGGCTGAGTCTTGCCTAGGGGTACGGATTGTTTCCTGGGGGATCCAGGCGTAATCATTGTGTATCCTGCAATCTGTGTAGGTCGCGAATAGTAGCGCAAATGCTTGGCTGAGTCTTGCCTGGGGGTACGGATTGTTTCCTGGGGGATCCAGGCGTAACCATTGTGTATCCTGCATTCTACTAGTCATCATGGCGTAACTCGCAGGGCTGAGAAGCTTACGGATATGGATTGTTTCCTGGGGGACCCAGGCGTAACCATTGTGTATCTGCGAACCATGGTTAGACAAAGGTTTTGTTTGTATTTTTGATTGGATTGTACTTTCCATATCTGTTTTAAAAGTTTTTTCCAGTATTTTCACTGGGTGTTGAAACAGGTCTACTAAGTACCTAGAGAATTCTAGTTTTGCGCCTGATCAACGCACTACCAGAGTCTACAGGAACAAGGATAAACTTGTCGAAACATCGAGTTATAAAAGTATTTTCGAAATGAAATTTGTTTCGTTATAAAAAATATTTTATTATAAAAGTATTTCTAACAAAGAAATTCTATATTAATATTTGAAATTCTAATGGTTTGAATTAATTATTCATGCCCGATTCTGTTCTTTTGAATCTACCTTATCTGCTCAGCTTTATTTATTCACCTATATTCGGTTTTTTTTCCAAGTCCTCCTTCTTTTCCTTGTTGACTATATCCTTTTAAACATGGTTTAATAGAAATTTTAGTGTTATAAATATTTTAGAAGTTATTAATTAAATAAAACAGATTTAAAGAAATGATTATTGATTTATTAATAATATTTGAAAAGTATTTTAGATAGAATTAATAAATTTATGAATTGTGGATTTAAAAGCTTCTTTGTAAATATAAGTAATAATGTAAATAATTGTTTTCAAATGGTTTTCATACATTTATAAAGGTGTCATTTAAACATAAATGGTAGTATAAAGGAAGCAAGAATTTTACAAATGGATTTTTGAAAGGTTTTTAAAGTATATAAGATAATTGAATTGCAAATGAAGTTTTAAAAATTTTTAGTAAAATTTATATAGTTCAAATTTATTGTTTAATCTTGACTTTCAATCTATCTTTTCTGTCTGGTTGTTTCTATTCTTCTACCTCCTTCCTTTTCGGGGACGAAAAGTTTTGAGTGGGGGAGAGTGTAACGACCCGCAAAATTTAATGGTTTTAAAAGTATATTTAACTGGAAATTTGTGAAATTTTAAACAATAAAATTTAAAATTTAAAATTTATTATTTGGAATACGTATATTTTAATATAGCAACTGGAAAATTTTCATCTGATAATATTGAAGTTTATTTTCCTATAAAATTTCATTTCAAATCAAACCGGTTAATAACAGTGAATTTAAAAGTTTTCCGAAACCAAAATATGTCAACAGGAGAAAATTTATTCTGATCATTCTGAATCAGACTGCGGAATTCGTTTTTCCAAATTTGGACTTCTACTGCTCCGTTTATCTTAATTCTGACAAAATAGCAGCATTTCTGGTACCGATTATCGACTTTCGATCGGATGATCGTACCACTAGTATCTGTATACCGTTTTGATCGTCTCGTCGCGCTGATCACCACGGTATATTTATTTTTGTATTTTGAGGTCCGGTACGCGACGGGAATAATAAACTGTTTGTTGTAACGGTACCGTAAATGGCGACTGTACACTTTCTTTCAGTTTCAAATTTCAAACGTACAGCCCAAACAAATAATTAATGGTTTCGGTAGCTTGCACGATTTCTTTCCTGTCCATTAAAATTTTACACCAGTACAAATCAATCAATTGCACTAAATTTCTCCAGCTGTATCAGTGCGTGACCATTATTACATCAAACCGCTGTGTAACTCTAGCCTATCCCTATTCTACTGCTGGTATTCAATTCACTGTGCATTTATTCTTGCCTTTCACTTTGCTCACCGGTTCACTGTATATTTGGTTCGTTTCTTTCTTTTGTTGCTTTCTTCTCTGTAACCCATCATCTCCCCTACATATAATTCTTCCTTTCCCTTCTTTCCAAAACCAAAGCCAAACCACCAGCCTGTACAACACCCAAACTCCAACACCGAAGTCTCTTCCACCTCAACCCATCACCTCTCCTCAATATTTCCTCCCAGGCCGTGAACCGCCACCCTCTTCTGTCACTTGGCCGCTGCCACAACCACTAAGACCCGCCGATCCTCCCTGCCTCTGAGCCCACTCGCACCGTCCACCCACAACTTCCACCCGAACACAACGCCTCGGCTACAACCTCGCAACCATCCACTCCTTCCCCTCCACGCCTTCTTCCTCTCCCACTCGACAAGTCACCTCGGCTTGACAACCATCGTAGCTTAGCCCACACAGCAGCCTCCGCCTGACATTCTTTCCCACGCGTGCAGCCAAGCTCCTCCTCCATCACCATGATGCCGAGCAGCTCTACACCGAGCCTCCTTCTTCCTTCCGGTGTAAGGGTATTATGCATATTGCTTTATATTGTTTTATATATATTCGAATTTATATAAGTATATATTTATTTAGTAGTTATATAGTTAAGTTCATTTATTCAAGTTCTAAAGTATATGGAGTTGGCATGTGCTGTTATATATATAGGTTATAAGGTATTAACTTATAACAGTTATGATTTATATACAAATTTGGATTTCAAAAAAATAAGTATGAGTTTAAGTTATATATATGTGGTATATTTATCCATTTATACACATTTTTCCCTAGGTTCGAATATATTAGTATATAAAATTTTTAGCTGTTGAACTCATGTTTGTAGTAAAATGAGTTGATATAATAGTATAGGCAATTGCTTGTTTATAGATAGACTTATAAAGTAAGTTTGTAATAAAGAATTTTTTTTTTAGTTACGTCAGCTTATGGGTTATATATTAATTTTAGTTCTAATATATATACAAGTCATATATTTTATAATGTTACTGCAGTTGTACATATTAGTTTATAGGTAAGTCTGTGTAGTTTGAACTAAGGTACATACATTTTAAAGATGAGTATTCTTGCAACCCAGTTATGCCAAATCTGGTCCTATAGGTATAAGTTATATAACTTGATAGGTTAAGTGTGTATGTCAAAATTTTATAAAATTATATAATATCATGGTATGTATATTTCGCATAGTTTAGATTTCAAAGGAAAAATTTTATTTGCATATATGATGTATGTTGTTGGCAGTCTGCATATATAAATATAGTTTCAATGTAAGTAGTTTATAAAAAAAAAAAATTTTTATGTAGTACGTTTGTTTGGATATGGATATAAAACATTTGTTTATATATTTTATAAGTTATACACGTATATATATATATATATTAAAATAAATTGTTTATGTTGATTTTATAAAATAATAAAATATACTTTGTTCATGAATATCAAGCTAATTCGATCTGTTTCATCAAATTCTTGTTATCAGCTTTGATCGTTGAATTCGTGCCGATTTTGTTTTGCTTCGATTCGTAATTCAACTCTAGTGTCCGTATCAGTGTACGTATCCGTGTCATCTTCTGTATTCTCTAGCCTCGAAAGGTGAGCAATCACTCACGATTAACGTTCTTTTATTATTTAAATTTGATTTCATTTGAAATAGCAATTGAAATATGCTGCTGTAGTTTTTACATTGTTATATATGCTATTATCTATAACTGTTCACCTGTGACATCTGACACCAGTATCTAGTATTATATGCCTGTTATTACTATTATTTGTATCTGTTCACCTGTGACATCTGACACCAGTATCTAGTATTATATGCCTGTTATTACTATTATTTGTATCTGTTCACCTGTGACATCTGACACCACTATCTAGTATTATATGCCTGTTATTACTATTATTTGTATCTGTTCACCTGTGACATCTGACACCCGTATCTGTTATTTATACCGATGATATATGCCTGTTGTTATATTATTTTCATATCTGTTATCACTCTGCAAGTTCCCTGTTAGTATAGAATTCACTATGGGTTGAAATGATACATACCCGAACGGACTTTAGAATAGGAGAAAATCGTTATGGGTTGAAATGATAAACCCAAGCGATTTTCATTTGAATTGAAATTGGGATTACGGGTCGAAATGATATCTACCCGTATATATTTAAATTTCGGATTGAAATGATAAATATCCGTATCACTTAACCATATGATAAATATATATACAGACACCGTTGGTCCATATATATAAATATTTTAAAAATGAATTCTATGGTTTTGGAAAGAAATATATGGTTTTAATAAATGTTGAGCCTTAAATTATTATATATAAATGGAAATGATTGATTTAAATACATATAATATGTTGAGTGTTTAAAATATATTTCAAAATAGATTTTGGTAATAATTTGAATAAGTTAAGGTTAGAAAGATAATTTGAATTTAGTTGAAATTGTATTCAATAAAGAATTTTATTTAATTAAACCGATTTGAAACTTATTGAAACTGAGATGTAAGATATGATTTATAACTTGAGTTTGATTTATAAGTAATCTAATGAATATTTTTTTTTTTTTTTGTTTGTTTAACTAAAGTTTAAGGAAATATTTAGTAAAAATGTAATTTAAGGCTAGTTAAATGATATTGAATTTATTAAGTGAATATTCCCTGATTAAATAATAATGAAGTTAATCAAGAGCTATATGAAACTGTTAAATTTAACTTTGAAAATGTTGAATATTAAAGCTTTGAAATATATTGAAAATTTAAATGATCTATTTAGAAATGAATTAAATTGATGAATTGAGCTTTGAATAAATTTGAATTTGGAATTTGAAGTTGATTTGAATCGATTTGCTAGACTTGAGGAAATTAAATACTTTACTTTTTAAATCATTTAATATATATATATATATATACTATTTTGGAAAATGGATATATTTGAAATGAAATGATATTTGGGTTTTGAAGTATAAATTTAATTGAAATGACCACGGTGTTAAAATGTATATTTCCACCTTGTAGATAGTTCTGAAGATCCTTAGAGGATGGTTATCCCAACATCCTTTAAGTTACTCGTATTTCAATTGATATTTCACTTGAGTTGGATTTATTTATATAAGAATGTTAATCCTGACTCGAGTGTTTTGTGTTTTGCTTTACGCTCGGGTCAGACCGAGTGATACAGCATTTGAGACTCACCCTTGGAGTTTGGAGCTTCCTTTGGAGATCCAACTATCGCCTCAGCTTTCAGCTCTTCTAGTTGATTTGTTCAGAGAAGTCATCTGTTGTACTGGAGACTTCACTGCATTTGAGATATCCTGTTGTATTTTATTTCTAACTCTGATGTTTATATAGTAGCTTCATGAACTACTATTTTATCTATTCCGCTGCGTATTATTGTATTACTCTGTGTCTGTGATTATGTGATTGATTTATTTACTGCATATGCTGAGTTTTGCCAAATTTTTATTACAATCTGTTATTTTGAATTATTCAAGTCAGACATGTGTGGATTTATTGTCGATTTGAATGGTCCAAAATACCGGGTCGTTACATGAGTTTTATAAATAATTTTGGAGATTTATAAAAGGAGTTTTATAAATAGGAAGGAGATTTATAAATAAAGTTTGTAAATATAAAAGAAATTTATAAAATGGAATGTTATAGAAGGAAATAAGATTTGATTTCAATAAATGATCAATTTAAATTATGATGGTATGGAAATTATTCTTTTCATACTTAACACCAAATTCCGAGGTTGGAAAACTTGTCCCTATCCTGAAAATTAAGAATGTATGGCAAGGCAAGTATAGTACGCTAGCATGTTCGACTATATTAATCGAGGGATAGTACAAATTTGAAATCAAAAAGTGGGAATAAGTATACTTTGTCTAATTTCCATACAATCCAATTACTCACACCAAAAGTGTTTTTAGTATATTGCTATCTATGTTTTAAATGACATTTGTTTTAGCCCAAATAAATATGGTTTTAGAAGTGAAATCTTTCTTAAGATTTTGTGAATATACATATACTGTTGAGATAATATATGGTTACATTTTCTAAGTTTTAAAAGTGTAGTGTTTTGTGAATATACTTATATCATTGAGATGAGTATATAAAAAGTTTTCTAAGTATTGGAAGTGAAATAATTTCTGAATATACTTATACCATCGAGATAAATATATGAATATTTTTCAAGTATTGAAAGAGTAGAGAAGATTTGTCAATATATCTTTTGTAAAAGGTATTTTAATACGAATATACAAAGTGGTTTTAACTATTTAAGGATTTAATTAATGAGGCTTAGTGTTTGCTTAAATGCTTAAACATGCTTGGTTTCCTTGTGTAATTGAATATTTGATTGGATTGTCGTTTACTTTATAGTTAAATAACAAACTATAAAATCTTGGCCAATTTTGAAACTCGGCCGGGATCAGATATTTTATCCAAAAACCACTTCAAATTAGTACAAGCGTTCGAATTGGGACATCTTGAAGATGATGGCAATTGAAGATGGAATTTTTTGAAGTGCAAGGGCTACTTACTACAAAATCCTGAGGATGATTCCAAAATCGATGTAGTAGAAGTAGTTCCTTCAGTTTGGTCATATCCCGAACAACTTGTATGGATGAATGTTGGCATTTCTTTGTTGCTTGGAAGGTAATGTGGCATTCCAAGTGGGATTTTCTAAAAAAGGTAAAACGTAGCCTCAAGCCCTACAACCAGTAATGAACAAAATAAGGGATATGTCACAAGGCTATATGGGTCACTACCATTAGGGATTATGTATGTTGGACGAAACGGTCTATCAAGTTGGCAGCCGAGGTGACGATCATATTCGGTACTATCGAGTTAGGGTTATGCCGGTCTTGTCATGTAGTGGGTCTATGTGAGGCCCTTGGTACATTTTATCTAGAGATGTACTGTGATAGGTGGTACCCCAGTGCTTTATTATTGTATGGAATCCATTTTCCAATAAGTGTCTTTTATGGACTTAGTTGTATACTAGTTATGCTATTGAATGTAATTAATGTAACCATTCCAGCTATGATTCAATATTTATTTTAAACTCTAGACATTATTATAATATCAATGGATTTTCTATTTAAAATTGTTTGGTTATCGTAAGATATAAGCCCGTCTGTGTTTATATGCGGCGTAGTCTTAATAGATACCTTTATTTTTAAAAGGTTTTATAACATAAAAATCTATTTGATTTGTGTTTCTCGTGCTGGTTTACCAGATTGATCCGGATGTTATTTTCTTATAATTCTCAGGTCAGCCCGAGTATATTTCAGATTTAGTTATGGATGCTTTGGAGCTTTAGGAAATAAGCTGGATGCCTCCAAGATGTATTCATGTTTCTTTTATTTCCGCTACATCTCTTGTTTTGTATTTAGTATCATTTGTGAGGACATGTTGTTATAACTGTCCAGGCTAATGATAGGTTAGTTAACTCTGATTGATGTATGTATATTACAGTTTTCTTTTGTAATGATCATGTGTATATTATATATTACTCCTCATGATGTGAAATTTGTTTTGTCTTTTCTTCTTTCATCCCAACAACCTATCTTTCCAGCACTCGGATGCCCAGCACATGAATACCATGGATGTATTATTGTCGATTTTTGAGGGTCAAAAATGCCGATTGTTACACCTATACATCGCGACCTCAAGGGAACCTTGGGCTTTGCATAGGAAAAGACTACATGCGTTCCCTTTCGGGATCAAGCCTGTAGCTCCTGCTTTTCTCCCACCTCAAATACTTGTGAGGACATAACATTGCGCAACAATGGTAACAAGTAACCAATATAACCAGAAGACATCATATTTTACTATGCCTTCATAACCAATCATCATAAATATGTGGTAATGATAATGATAGCAATACAATGCCAATAAACGTCACACAAATTAAATAATATTAAAATTAACCACAAATATCAAATAACCAAGGAGAATGAATATGCTCAAGTGTGTACTAATCATTCATCACTGGTAACACAACATCAGTAGCATAAATGCAAGTATAAATCCAATAAATGTATACTAATTACTCCACATTAGTAACAAAACATCAACTAATCAAATGTTTATCAGCCACTCTATATTAGTAACACAAACATCATTGTCATCAAAACACCAAAACCATAATTGGCTACACACATCCACATAGCAATAATGGTAAAACATCACATATCTCATCCTAATGTGGTTTCATCTCCATACAACAAACATACACGATAATTTCAAGCAACAATCAATATATATGTCACAACAATTCAAATTAATTTATTTATGCCCACTTAAGTATAAACTCATCTTATTATGAAATACATTTATTTATTTTATCTCAAAAGAATAACAATTCATCAAAAGGATAATATACTTCACAAATCATTCATTACATCTTTATTACGTCAAATATCTCAAAATATCATAATTTAATCAAAAATAGTAATTTATGTCAAATGAGTTTCAAAAATAATTATTACTTTACAACAAAATAATAACATGTACTTAAATATCTTTATAATTTGTCACAATTAATTTATTACTATTTAATACAAAAAGAATAACATCGCACTTTAAATCTCAAAACTTCTTTTATAGCTATTCATCGCAAAACAGTAATAACTTAATCCAAAATACTTTTGAAAACACGTTGTTATTATTATTATTAGTACTACTCTAAAATAACTCTTATTTTTATTACTTAAATAACAATAATAATTTTCCATAAACTTCGTAAAAACAGTTACATTGTTATTTACTTAAAACAATGCAATCTTCTCAAAATCACATTATTACTTGTTAAATTTATACAAATTTATACTTTAATTTATAAATATTAACAAATCCCACAAATTCATTATAAAATTTATTTTTATCATTAGTTATTCATTTCTCTAGAAATTCTTAACTAATGATCTTATTAAATTTCTCACATCAATTTCAGTATAAATTATTAAATCAATATTATTTACAAATATCACTCAAAATGTGTAAATAATCTTATTTTCCATTAATATGTCTATTTTTCCCAAAGTTATACAATTTTACTTATTTTCTATTGATTAGTTATTTCCCCTAATCTTTAATTTATTGATTTAAAATCAACACCCAACGACACAACAACTAAACTACGAAACAAGTTTCCATGAATTTAATGTAAAAACCACGCATGAAACAGAGATCGCATGTAAAAGATATATAAATTAGACATTTTAGGATGTAAAATGTAATTACAAGATTGTAAGGGGTTAAATAGAAAACTCACCTCTTGGTACCCTATCATCTTACCCCCAATACCATCAACAAAGACACCTTTAATTCCCCATCGTGCCTTACTCTTGCAATCGCTGACCCAACGAACACCACCACCAGTTTCCCCTCGATGAACCCCACCAGATCCAACAACCTACGATGTCGGTTATCATCAGATAACGCAATCATCGAACATAAATTTCAATTCCTTCCTTCACTAATTCTAACAAATCAAAAATCAACTATACCCAAATCGAATACCATCGATGTGCTTTCCTGGCCAATGCCAACCCAACCTTGCTGACGATATCGCCTATCGTCACCATTGTTGAAACACCAAATCAACAGTCCACATTTGTTCCTCAATTTATGATCATCTTGAGTCTATCTACAAAAATGAACACTTGACATTTCTTCCCTCGTCAAGACGATTAATTTGATATATTTGATGGTATTTGGACACTTTGAATTTTAGAACAATTTGTAACTAAAAAGTTTTTCCGGCATTAAAAGGCAATTTTGAGGAAATTTCAGGATTAGGGAAGAGAAAGTGGTCTACCGCTGGTTAGTGTTATGGAAGGCTGGTATTTATAGCAAAAATTTAGGTATTTTGGATCTAAAGCAATTTTGGACCCAAAAACACCTTGTTAGCACCAAAATTGGTCACTAACCTCGTAGAAGAAGATTGTGAAGAGATATAAGTGATGAAATCAAATTAAACAGAGAAGACAGTGCTAATCTAAATACCGAAAGTAAGAACACCAAATTTATAGTGGTTCGGCGTAATTGCCTACGTCCACTTTGAGGTTAAACTTTATTGATCTTCTTTATAGTTGATTACAAATACAATTCGTGAATCAAATGCTTGAATGAAGTTGTTAAGTAGAGAGGATGAGTCTTGAAAATGGCAGAGTCTCCCCGGTGTTTTCTCTCCAAAAAAGGATCCCTTTCACTGTGACCCTGACCCTCTATTTATAGACAAAGATGGGCTGGACTTCCCAAGTGGGCTGATGGCCGAACGCTCTAGCCCAAGTGTAGTGGTCGCTGCATGCCGAACCAGGAACGCCGAACGCTTTGATGCCGAACAATCCTTCCCATGCCGAACGGTCCTTCCTGTGCTGAATGGTTCGTCTGATGTATGGGAAGTGTAGGATGGCTGCAGTGAAGCCGAACGTACCTCTGTTCGAAGCCCTTGACCGACCAATGTATGTAGGCCGAATGATATCATTACCTTGCGTAGTTATGCATACTGAATGCCTTATGAATGCCGAACGCTCTCGTTGCCGAGTTATCCTATCGCCGAGTTCTACTGACGCCGAGTACCTCTGGATGCCGAGTACTCCGGATGCCGAGTACCATGGGATGCTAAGCGCTCCTGTAGCCGAGTTCTCCTATTACCGAGCTCTAATGATGCCGAACACTAGCTGACGCTGAGCATAGGTTGTTGCCGAGCGCTACGGATGCCGAACGCTATGGATGCCGAGTCCCACTGGATGCCGTGCGCTTCTCCGAACACTCATGGATGCCAAGTGCTTCGCCGAACACTCCTAGGAGCCGGCCACTCTTGATGCCGAGCACTGCTTGATGCCGAACACCCATGTACGCCGAGTACCTGTTGATGTCAAGCGCTCTTGTCGCCGAGCACTAGTGGACGCCGAGTACTGCTCGATGCCGAGCAGTACTTCATGCCGAGCTGAGACCAATGCCGAGCACTCAGTTGCTGTCGAGTGCTACCTAATGCCGAGCACTACCTGATGCCGAGCACTAGTTGATGCCGAGTGCTACCTAATGCCGAGCACTACCTGATGCCGAGCACTAGTTGCCTGGTCAAATCTCCAGGAAACACACCTATTTCGGTCAGTGCGTCCGAACCATAAATATTATATATTATAATTTGTGTCTTGAACATTTCGAACACAGCAGAATTATTAAAATTTCCAAAAAGATAAATCTGCTCAAAATTGTCTTCTACAATCAATTTAAGTTGAAAAACTATTAATAATTAATATGTTAAATTTGCGGGTAGTCGCATTCTCCTCCACTTTAAAATAATTATGCCTCTGTAACGATCCTAATTTTTAGTAACATTATCTAGGACATTTAATTAGTTAAATAAAATAAAATAATGAAATGATTAAGGGATTGAGGTTTGTGTAATTAGAAGGTAGTCGTGCCATTTAAACTAATGAACTAAGGGAAAATGAAATAGAATAAGTTAGGGTAGTTGATAAGGGCAATATAAGAATAAGTAACATTCTTATACCCTAAACCCTCACTCACGTTCATTATTCACATTCACAATCAAAAATCAAATATTAGAAGACGACCACCATTAGACAAAACTAGAAGAAGAAAAGCAAAAGATCAAGAGGAAGATTAATTAAATCCAAGGTCAAATCTCAACTCCTTAATCACAAAGCTAAGGTGAATAATAGGTTGCATCTCATGTTTTTGTTATCCTTGGTTCAGATTGAAATCCGAATTATCTTGTAAATGTTTTGCTATGTTTTTTATGGTTAAAATGGATATATATATATATATGCTTGTTAGTGATTTATGCTATTTCATATGGATTTTATGATAAGTTTTAATGTGAAAACCCTATTAGATGACATCCAAATACCTTGCAATTATGAGATAAGGTTAGAAATAATATTTTAGTGATGTGTTTCAAATTTCATAATTTTCTGAATTAATGTGGATTTATTATTAATTTTCTAGTGGAGAAAATGTTTAAATGAGTTTAAAATAAAATACGGCTAATTTATATTATTTTTGGGTCAGAAATTAATATATGTTAGAAAACATATTAAAAATGACTTATGAGAATTTTTGTAGAATTTTCCTAAGTGTTTTAATAAGTATATAAAATTATTTAAGGCATGGGACTTAAATGTTTTATTTTTTTTCATAAAAGGAGAAGGGGCATTTTATAAATCTTTTAAATTATTTACTTCTAAAATTTTGGCAGCACTTTTAGAAAAGGATTTGGAAAAGAAATTAGCAACCAATCATATATTGACAAATAAGGCAGGTTAGTTGAAAAGAATTACCTTTAAAAGGTAAAAATCAGTTTTACCATGTTTTGCCACTTTCGGCAGCACCTTTCGACCAACTACTCCTGCCTTCATCCCCATTGAAACTAATGCGCATGGTATTAAAGACTTGTTATGTAGTGAATTGGACATAGGCAAAAGGTATTGGGTCAAAACAGGTGGTTCCAAAGGGGTCGAAGCCTAGCTTTGTTTTTAAAAGATAATGCGCATGCTTTGCTTTCGAGAAGAATGCTTTCGACTTAGTTAAATGGTTTTAAAGGGTGGTTTCAAAAGAGGTTGCGCCTTTTGTTTTATAAAGAAGCTTTCGAAGGGGTCGAAACCCCTTGCTGCCGCATCTAACCATTCAAAGCAATGCTTTCGAAAAGGTTTCTTTGTTTTAAAACCCAAGCCGCTTCTCCAATGCTTTCGAAGGGATTGGTTTCGACACCATCCACTTCTTTTACTTAGGAAATTGCTTTCGAAAGAGTACTTTTGACTTACTTGTTTTAAGACCCTTTGTTCTATTAAAAGTTAAACCCAAAGGTTTCGAAAGGAATAGTATTGAATGGTTTCGAAAGGTTGTTCCACATGTTTTACTTGAACCCAAATGCTTTCGAAAGGATTGATTTATGTAAAGAACTTTATACTTTCAAAAGGTTTAAGATAAAGGTTTCGAAGGGGTGGTTCCCTAATGTTTTCGAAAGGTGCTAAATGGAAGGTTTCCAATGGTTTCGAAAGACATGTTTAAAATGTTTCGAAAGGAGATGTATATTGTTTTATAAAGCTTTCGAAAGAGATGATTTTAATGTTTTTGAAAGGTTAAATGTAAATGGTTTTGAAAGAAATGTTTTGGCCTTCGGTTTAGGTTCTAAAGTAAGGTAGCTTACTTGTATCGAAAGGGGTACTTTCAACGGTTACGAAAGTGGTACTTTCAAAGGTTTTGAATGTTTTCATCAATAATGTTTTGTGTAAAGTATATGTAACATGAAATGTGATTTGAGTAAAGCATAGAGTAATTTTCCTTGTTTAAGTATGATTTAAAGGGTAAAATCAATTTGAAAGAAAAGTTTTCAAGGAAATTTTTAAGGGTAGATGACCCTAAGTAAAATGACTCAGATATTAGAATACCAGATGGGACTGGTATAGGGTCGCACCCTACACTTTAGCTAGTAGCCCCTAGCTAATATAAGTCTAAAATTCCAGTGTGTAGAGCTTTGCCACAGGTAAGACTAAAATGATGTTACACATAGAAAGGAATATATAGAGCGAGGATAGGTTATTGGTGAGCCCGCAAAACCATTCGGATCAGTTGACCCTGGGAGAAGTACGTTAGGGACAGACCATCTAGAAGAGTACTAACAGAAGTTAGACTATTTGTTTATTTTTTCTAGTAGGCCCGAGTCAACCAAAGGTTAGTAGTTAGCCAAACAAAACTATAGTGTTCGGATAGATAGTCCATTGATCACCTTATTTATATGCTTACATGATATTGATATTATTGTTTTAACCATTTTGGTTGCAGGGTTTTGGTTTGCAGAAGATATGTTTTTAAAAGGGATATTAGTGAGGGGAAAACCATTTTGCTAAGCGGCGTGGTCTCACTTAATATCATATAACCGAGATGTATAGTATTATTCACACCAGGCATTATGTCTGACTTAAAGTTTATGTTTTCCCCTTAAACTCTCGGGTGCTTAAAATTGATTTGAGTAGGCTGAGGTTTGAGGATTTTTAGGTTTTAGTTGGTGGACGAATAAAGCTTCCGAAAACTAGCAGGAGGCTGATGTTAGCTATTTAGGAGTTGCTACATTTTTATTTCCGCTGTGTTGTATTAAGTCTGTTATGACTATTTAGTACTCTTGTCAACCAAGGGGGCATCTTCATATGTCTCTCTTGGCGTATTAATGTAATAATTATATTTGATCTGAAATTGGGAAATGATTGGAATTATGTAATTGGATATGAAACAGGTTTTGTGAAACGTAATCAGAAAAATTGTTTTTGAAATCTGTGATTTTGTTACATATTCATGTGCTTCTGATATTATGGATACCATTAGCATTATCGTATTTTGTCGCCGGAAGTTAATACTATCGATGACTGCAGCATCTATAGCGCTTAGCTTTGGGCCTCAAGATAGGGTATGTTACAACTTGGTATCAGAGCATATGTTTATGAAATTTTTTAAACTAAAATGATTTTTGAAAACATAATCCTAAGGACTTAGAGAAAAGATCGGGGTATGGGATAACGCTATATTAACGTACTGGTATTTGCTATATATAAGTATAAGCTATATCTCCAGTTCCCTATCTATCTAAGGCTATTCTTCTGTATCTTACGAAGACTTTAATGTAGATATGGACGCTAGAATCGGAAAAGTTAACCATGGTGGGGGAAGCACCACAACAAATGGAAATGTCGGGCCAGATATGATAAGGAACCAAGGTCAGGCACAAGCTGGCAATTTGGGTGCTGGAGTCCCGCAAGTTGACATGGGAGCAATGTATCAGTTCTTTGTCAACATGATGCAAGTGGGAGTTGCTGCTGGAGTAGTTGGAGGAGGAAATCAAGAAGCTCCAGTGGTGAATAACTATGTTGTTTTCAGTAGAGATTATGCTCAACTAGGAGGAAAGCCATTTATTGGTACTGCAGACGCAATCGAAGTGGAGAATTGGTTATTTCATTGCGAGAGGATTTTCGCTGATTTATGGCTCAGTGATGAGCAGAAGAGAAGGCTTACTTCTAGACAATTACAAGGAGTAGTGCTATACTGGTGGAACAGTGTTACAATCGGAGTTAATGAGGAAACAATGATATGGGCTGAGTTTAAAAGGATATTTAAGGAGAGGTTTATGTCAGAGATTGCTGAGTCCACTCCACTCAGAAAGGTTGCTATGTTAAAGCAGGGAGACATGACTATGCTGGAGTATGCAACAAGGTTTGAGGAGCTAGTGAGAAATGGTTATGCTATGGTGGATACTGTGATTAAGAGGAATGAGAAGTTCATCAGGGGGTTGAAACCTGAGCTTGCTAAGGCCACATTACCGCATATTAGGGATCCTTGTGATGTCGTAGTTGAAATGGCTTTAAGGCATGAGGAGATGGTTTCTTTTCTGGAAAGGAATAAGGCAAAGGAGGTTCAAGTAGTGCAAAGTGAGAAAAAAATTTAAGGGAGCTCAGAAGGGTGGAGCTGTCAAGAAGGAAAAGTCGGAGGTTGTTTGCTATAAGTGTGATAAGAAAGGGCATTTCACAAATGAATGTCGCTCGGGAGATGGAAAGAAGGTGATCAGGAAGAAGAATATTAGATGCTTCAACTGCGATCAAATTGTACATTATAAGAACAAGTGCAAGGAGCCGACCAAGGATGGAGGGGGCAAAGTGTTTGCATTGGAGCCAGCTACCTCGAAGCCAATAGCAGAGGAAAAAGGAAAGACTATGTTGGGAGGTACGCTTATAATTCATGGTATGTCAATTAGCGTTCTATTTGATACCGGTGCATCGCATTCTTTTATATCTCATTGTTTGGTAGATAAGCTTAACCTAGAACCCTCATACTTAGTTACTTCCTTAAGGATTGCAAATCCGATAGGAGGGTATGCGACACTTGGGATGAAGTATGACTACCTAGAGTTTGAATTGTTAGGTCATACCTTTGTTTGCAGTTTGCATGTATTTGATTTCGTAGGGTTCAGAATTATTTTGGGTATGGATTGGTTAAGTAACTATGATGCTAGGATATTTTTGCATGATAGGAAAATATCACTTTGACACCCTGACTATAGTGATCGGATTATATACGCTGTAGAAAACTCAAGCTTTGAGGTTAATGCTTTGTTGGGTGTTGTGGAGGTAAAAGACGAGTTGAATAGCGTTTTCGTTGTTAGAGAATTCACAGATGTCTTTAAACCTATAGTAGGACTACCACCGAAACGAGCCATTGAGTTTGGATAGATTTAGTACCTGGAGCAGAACTGGTAAGTATACCGCCAAGTAGAATGACACCTACCGAGAAAAAGGAGTTAAAGGTGTAGTTGGTGGATTTGGAAGGTAAGAATTTTATTAGACCTAGTAATTCACTTTGGGGGGGCAGCCGTAGTGTTTGCTAAGAACCCGGATGGATCATTAAGGTTTTGTATCGATTATCGTAAGTTGAATGAGAAGACGATAAAGAACCGATATCCGTTGCCTAGAATTGACGATTTGTTCGATCAGTTGAGTGGAGCCAAAGTATTTTCCCAGTTGGATTTGGCAACAGGGTTCCATTAGCTTAGAGTGGCAGAGGATAGTATTCCTTTGATGATGTTTAGAACAAGATATGGATCGTATGAATGGTTAGTAATGTCGTTCGGACTAACTATGCGCCAGCATTCTTTGTAGATTTGACGAACCGAGTTTTTCGAGAGCACTTGGATAGGTTCGTGTTGGTTTTCATAGATGATATTTTGATATACTCTAAGGATGAAAGGGAGCATGAAGTTCATCTTTGAGTGGTGCTTGAGGAGTTAAGACAGCATTAGCTGAAGGCGAAATTTTCAAAGTGTCATTTATGGAAGAAAGAAGTGAAGTTTCTTGGTCATGTAGGGTTGTCCGTAGATCCGACTAAGATCGAGGGAGTGAATAATTAGAGAAGACCCGAGACAGTGACTGAGATAAAGAGTTTTCTTGGATTAGCTGGGTATTATCGAAGATTTATTAAGGATTTTTCGTGGATAGCAACACCGATGACCAAGCTAACGCGAAAGGATGTGAAGTTTGTTTCGACCGATAAGTGTGATGAGGCATTCCAAAAGCTGAAACACTTATTGATTAATGCACCTGTGTTAGTTTTTCCATAAGGGAATCGGGGTTTTGTGGTATATATAGATGCATGTGTAACAGGATTAGGAGCTGCGTTAATGCAAAGAGGTAAAGTGATTGCCTATGCATCTCGACAACTTAGACCGCATGAGGTTAGGTACCTAACTCACGATTTGGAATTAGCTACGGTGATTTTTGCGTTGAAGGTGTGGAGACATTAACTTTTAGGAGAGAGACTCAAGTTGTACATGATCATAAGCCGCTGAATTATTTATTCTCTCAAAAGGAGTTGAATATGAGATAGTAGAGGTGGTTGGAGTTCATTGCCGCTTATGATTTTGGTATTGGATACACACCAGGAAAAGGCAACAAGGTTGTGGATGCACTTAGTAGGAAACATCAGAATGCAGTGTTGGCGATGATAGTTGAGTGGAAAGATTTGGAAGCATTGACGACATGTAGAATACAGGGGAGATCTGAAGATAGATTTAGTTAGAAGACTACTTTGTTGTCATGTTTTGAAGTCCAACCAGTTATGATCGAAAAGATTGCTTCTAAGCAGAAGGAGGATCCATTACTAGTTGAACGGGTCAGAAAGTTAAGGGATGGAACAGAGAGCGATGACTTGAAAGATTTCACACTTGACCAGAATGGGTGGTTGAGGAAGAAAGGGAGATTGTGTGTTCCGAATATAGGAAACATCAGGAAGGAAATTCTTAAAGGATGCCATCGTTCGAAGTTCACTATTCATCCGGGAAAAACTAAGATGTATCTGGACATGAAGAGGAGAGTCTTTTGGGAAGGTATGAAGAGGGATGTAGGCTTATGGGTGAAACAATGTCTGAAGTGTCAACAGGTAAAACCCGAACATCAGAAACCAAGTGGGTTGCTTCAGCCTTTAGATATTCGGGTATGGAAATGGGACTCTATTTTGATGGATTTTATAGACGGGTTGCCAAGATAAAATCGAGGAAATGAAAGTATATGGGTCATAGTGGATTGGTTGACCAAGACTGCCCATTTCATTCCAGTTAAGTCAACCAGGACAGCACTAGCTTTGGCTAAGTTGTTTATAAAGAATATAGTTAGACTGCATGGAAACCCCTGGTAGTATAGTAAGTGATAGAGATTCTTTATTCACTAGCGAGTTCTAGAAGAGTCTATCGGATATTTTAGGTACCAAGCTCAAAATGAGTACCGCTACCATCCACAGACCGATGGGCAAACGGAAAGAGTTAACAAAGCCTTGGAAGATTTGTTAAGAGCTTGTGTGCTAGATTTTGGAGGATCATGGGCAGACCATCTACACTTAGTCGAGTTTTCGTATAACATAAGTTATCAGGCTAGTATAGGGATGGCACCATTTGAAGCTTTGTATGAAAGGCCATGCAAATCTCCTATTTGTTGGTTAGAGACCGGGGATAGGTTGGTTCTTAGTCTAAATTTAGTTAGAGAAGCTGCAGAGAAGGTTGAGTTGATTCGAGCTAGAATGAAGGAAGCTCAGTCTAGGCAGAAGAGTTATGCTGATAGAAGATGAAAGGATTTAGAGTTCACAGTAGGAAATCATGTTTTCGTCAAGATATCATCGATGAAAGGTGTAATTCGATTCGGGAAATCAGGGAAATTGCACCGAGAATTGTAGGACCATTTCCTATTGTAAAGAGGATTGGGAAACTCGCATATAGAGTGGAGTTACCGAACAATTTGGTAGGAGTCCATGATGTTTTTCATATTTCTTATCTAAGGAAGTGTATTCAAGATCTAGAGACTACTATAGCACCGACTATGTTAGAGGACTTAGTAGTATAACCGAACTTGACTATAGTTAGGAAGCCAATTCGTATGGTCACGAGAGATGAGAAGAGGCTAAGGAACAAGATAGTCAGATTAGCTAAGGTTCAGTGGAGCGACGATGAGAGAGACTGTACTTGGGAAAATGATTGCAGGATTACAGATACTTATCCTGATTTGTTTCATGGTATTTTTTACCTTTTTGTTTGATTTGTATGTGTACCTTATCGTAATTTCGAGGAAGAAATTTTTTAAGGAGGGGAGTCTGTAACGACCCTAATTTTTAGTAACCTTATCTAGGACATTTAATTAGTTAAATTAAATGAAATAATGAAATGATTAAGGGATTGAGGTTTGTGTAATTAGAAGGCAACCGTGCCATTTAAACAAATGAACTAAGGGAAAATGAAATAGAATAAATTAGTGTAGTTGATTATGGCAATATAGGAATAAGTAACATTCTTATACCCTAACTAACTCACATTCATTATTCATGTTCACAATCAAAAATCAAATATTAGAGGCGGACCGCCATTAGACAAATCTAAAAGAAGAAAAGCTAAAGATCAAGAGGAAGATTAATCAAATCCAAAATCAAATCTCAACTCCATAATCACAAAGCTAAGGTGAATAATAGGTTACATCTCATGTTTTTATTATTCTCAGTTTTAGATTGAAATCCGAATTATTTTGCAAATGTTTTGCCATGGTTTTTATTGTTAAAATGGATATATATGATTATTGATGATTTATGCTATTTCATATGGATTTTATGTTAAGTTTTAATGTGAAAACCTATTAGATGACATCAAAATGCCTTGCGATTTTGAGATAAGATTAGAAATAATATTTTAGTGATAGGTTTCAAATTTCATAATTTCTGAATTAATGTGGATTTATTATTAATTTTCTAGTGAAGAAAATGGTTAAATGGGTTTAAAATTAAATACGGCTAATTTATATTATTTTTGGGTCAAAAATTAATATATGTTAGAAAAAATATTAAAAATGATTTGTGGGAATTTTTGTATAATTTTCCCAAGTGTTTTAATAAGTATATAAAATTATTTAAGGTATGGGACTTAAATATTTTATATATTTATAAAAGAAGAAGTGGCATTTTGTAAATCTTTTAAATTATTTACTTTTAAAATTTCGGCAGCACTTTTAGAAAAGGATTTGGAAAAGAAATTAACAACCAATCATATGTTGAAAAATAAGGCAGGTTAGTTGAAAAGAATTACCTTTAAAAGGTAAAAATCAGTTTTACCATGTTTTGCTGTTTCGCCACTTTCGGCTGCACCTTCCGACCAAGTACTCCCGTCTTCATCCCCATCGAAACCAATGCGCGTGGTATCAAAGACTTGGTATGTAGTGAACTGGACATAGGCGAAAGGTATTCGGTCGAAACAGGGGGTTCCAAAATGGTCGAAGCCTTGCTTTGCTTTTAAGAGAAAATGTGCTTGCTTTGCTTTCTAGATAAATGGTTTCTACTTAGACAGCTTTCGACTTGGTTAAATGGTTTTTAAAGGATGGCTTTGAAAGTGGTTGCGCATTTTATTTTATAAAGAAGCTTTCGAAGGGGTCGAAACCACTTGTTGCCGCATCTAACCTTTCGAAGCAATGCTTTCGAAAGGATTTCTTTTTAATAAAACCCAAGCCGCTTCTCCAATGCTTTTGAAGAGATTGGTTCCGGCACCATCCACTTCTTTTACTTAGGAAGTTGCTTTCGAAAGAGTACTTTCGACTTAGTTGTTTTAAGACCCTTTGTTCTATTGAATGTTAAACCCAAAGGTTTCAAAAGGAATAGTTTTAAATGGTTTCGAAAGGTAGTTCCACATGATTTACTTAAACCCAAATGATTTCAAAAGGTTTGATTTATGTAAAGAACTTTATACTTTCGAAAGGTTTAAGATAAAGGTTTCAAAGGGGGTGGTTCCTCAATGTTTTCGAAAGGTTTTTAATGGAAGATTTCCATTAGTTTCGAAAGACATGTTTAAAATGTTTCGCAAGGAAGATGTCTATTGTTTTATAAAGCTTTCGAAAGAGATGATTTCAATGTTTTTGAAAGGTTAAATGTAAATGGTTTCAAAAGGTATGTTTTGGCCTTCGGCCTAGGTTAAAAAGTAAAGTAGCTTACTTGTATCGAAGGGGGTACTTTTAATGGTTTCGAAAGGCATACTTTCAAAGGTTTTGAATGTTTTCATCAACAATGTTTTGTGTAAATTATGTATAACATGACAAAGTGAATCGAGTAAAGCATAGAGTATATTTTCCTTGTTTAAGTATGATTTAAAGGGTTAAATAAATTTGAAAGAAAAGTTTTCAAGGAAAATTTTAAGGGTAGATGACCCTAAGTAAAATGAATTAGATATTAGAATACCAGATAGGACTGGTATGGGGTCGCGCCCTATGCTTTATCTAGTAGCCCCTAGCTAATACAAGTTCAAAATTCCAATGTGTGGGGCTTTGTCACAGGTAAAACTAAAATGATATTACATACATAAAATAATATATAGAGTGAGGATAGGTTATTGGTGAGCCCGCAAAATCATTAGGATCAGTTGACCTTGGGAGAAGTAAGTTAGGGCTAGACCATCCAGAAGAGTATCTAACAGAAGTTAGACTATTTGTTTATTTTGTCTGGTAGGCCCGAGTCAGCCAAAGGTTAGTAGTTAGCCAAACAAAACTATAGTGTTCGGATAGATAGTCCATTAATTACCTAATTTATATGCTTACATGATATTGATAATATTGTTTTAACCAGTTTGGTTGCAGGGTTTTGGTTTGCAAAAGATATGTTTTTAAAAGTGATATTAGCTTGGGGAAATCCGTTTCGCTAAGCGATGTGGTCTCACTTAATATCATATAACCGAGTTGTATAGTATTATTCACACTAGGCTTTATGTCTGACTCGAAGTTTATGTTTTCCCCTTAAACTCTCGGGTGCTCAAAATTGATTTGAGTAGACTGAGGGTTGAGGATTTTCAAGTTTTAGTAGGTAGACACATAAAGCTTCTAGAGACGAGTAGGAGGCTGATGTTAGCTATTTAGGAGTTGCTACGTTTTTATTTCCACTATGTTGTATTAAGTATGTTATGACTATTTAGTACTCTGGTGAACCAAGGAGGCATCTTCATATGTCGCTCTTGGTGTATTTATATAATAATTATATTTGATCTGAACCTCGGAAACGATTGGGACAATGTAATTTGATATGAAACACGTTTTGTGAAATGTAATCAGAAAAATTGTTTTTGAAATCTGTGATTTTGTTTCATATTCATGTGCTTCTGATATTATGGATACCATTAGCATTACCGTATTTTGTCGCCGGAAGTTAATACTATAGATGACTGCAGCATCTGTAGCGCTTAGTTTTGGGCCCTAACATAGGGGATGTTACAGCCTCCGTGCCTCCCCAAAAATCAACCCTCATGCAAATTAATAAAGCATCATCATATGTTTAACCAAAAAACATAGTACTAACCACAAACTAACTACTTCTAAAGTAGTATACGACAACTGCACAATGCAATCAATAATGACATAATAAATATCTATTAACAATAATGAATGCAGTTTCCTACACACATATACTATAGTAGCACATACATTTCCAAAACCTAGTAATTAAAATTATAACATGCAAAAATAACACTCCATCAACAGATTGGGAAACAATTTCAATAATAGAAAAACTCTATTCACAGGTCATATCATGCATCTCATTAATCCAATCACAATAGCCCATCATTGAAATTCACAGCAAAAACTCAGTTTATTCCAGACATGCATGCACAAATAAATATATAAATCAATAATCAATAGTTTTTCAAAATAAAGCACACATACTCAAATTAACAAGGTATCATTGCCACACTAACATACCAACAGATAACACAGGTTTACAAGCCACTATACTGACTACGCATCCACCATAATATGTGTATCCTCCAAACCTATCGATGAACTTCCTCGTAATATCATCCTTAAAATAATTGGTGAACTATCTCATACTCACACCCTCCAAATAATGTATGTGCCCACTCATGGTTACATCCTTAAATATATATGCCTACTCATCGCTATGTTCTTAATATATATGTTTCTACTCATAGCTACATATTCAAAATAATATGTGTCTACTCATGGCAACATACTCAACATAATACGACTATCAACTGCATCAATCCTCGATTCCTAGACCCACATAGACGGTCGGGAAGTATAAACACACTTGGATGGTCCCGTACCAAGCATTATTGGATATATAATGATACAAATGATCCATACAAATAGTTAATGAATACACATCATCACGACTACTTGAATAAATGAATCTATGCCACTCTAATAATGAAGACCTAGACACACATAGACTGTTTAGGGTGCATACACAAATACTATCCATGGTGAGCGTCCCCACTAACCCCTTCTTATGAGCATACATCAAAGCCTTTGGTCATCAACAGTCCCTTTGTACACATCCACATCAGAACACTTCTTGTTCCAACCTTTAGACTACATTGAAAAATCTAATTCTATAATCCTCCTATAGTGACTTCTCCATTGATGTCAAGGGTGACTCGCCTAAAATACAAAAGATAGATCAACAAGCTAATCATCGCTGACGATGAGTGTTCTAATACATCTTCAAATCAAAACATTTAGAAAAATATTTTCATTTTCTAATCAAAACTTCCATGTTCTCTTTAAGTCAAAATTTCTTTTACTCAAAATATCATTTTATTTTTCCTTTACAGTCAGCTTAAAATAATTTTGAGAAAACATCGCTTTATAAAAATTTAAACTGCATAAACATCTTCAAAATTCATAATAGAAGTCGCTGTCGGAATTAAAACATTTATGGAAGACTAGTCATCACTTGTATAGAAATAGATTTTGAAACATACATTTGTCAAAACTCCATATTTTAGTAAAGATATAATGAACCTCCACCCATTGCTTTGATTCCTCCATGGTACCCACCAAGCCTTTAGTTGCCATAACTGTTCAATCACTATTACTCATCCTCAAGGAACATCATTACACCACTTAGTCAATTTGAATACCTTGTCTTCCTCGACTTAAGAAATTATGTTGTCCCACCTGACTAAATCAAATATGTTTCTTAATACCATACTATTTTCTCCAATGGACACCCAACAAAAGTCAACATTGGATAACTATCCCTATCATACAGTTATCATACATTACAAGTAATACAACCTAGTAAACAAGAGAAACAATCACAATAAGGAAAAAAGAAACAAAACAATACCATAGCTAAACAAGCTAGTAATAATTATATAATGCAAACTGAGAAATTTATTCAAACAAATATGTAATAGACTATAAAACAAACTTAGTAACAAAATTGTACGATTTTCCAAACATAATTAGTCACTTAACAAGTATAAGATCAGTGCAATCAATTCAACCAAACCAAGCAAACATAACTAAAATAAAATGGTTATGTCTAATAAGTCAAACTAGACAACCATTACATCATAACCCAACCCTCTCTAGAAGAGAATGACTAGACATCCATACTATTTATTAGGAAAGTCACAAATAATAGGCATAATGGATATATCATCATAATGGATGTTAGAAAAGCTCAAAACTCATATCATCCAATCATCTCACAACCCATGCCACTCAGTCTAGTCCCATATTTCTCAAAAAAAAATTGAACAAAATCTTCTACATAAAATATCCATTTAATAAAATGTTTTTTGATAAACATCCCCAACATTTGTTTCTTAACCAAATATTTTACTTTTGCAACCACTTACTTCTGAATCAAATTACTAACACCTTTGTAAAATATTTAAAACTAGATATTTTATAACACCTCCTTTCTAAACAAAATGTTTTTCAAATAGTTCCCCAACAAAACGCTTTTTCCAAAATTGAGTACGTTCCAAAAAAATTCCTTTACCCAAAAATATTTTCCTAGCAAAAATTGTTTATCAAAAAGTATCCTTTAGGCAAAAATTCTTGAACCTGAAAACTAGTTTTCAAATAATTTTTTTTTTCCAAATTCGAAGATATTTTGAATAAAACATTTTTCAAATAAATATGTTCCTCATGTACTTTATAGAAAGAAGGTATTTCCCAAATCAAAATATTGCCAACAAAATATTTTCAAATATTTTCTTAGATAACGTAGTTTCTCATAATGTTCTTCCAAATCAAATATCTTTCCACCAAAATAGTTTTTTTGTACAACATCGTTGAAATTAATACTCCTCAAGTCATATAATATATATTGCACATTACTTTTCAATAAAACATCTCACTTTTCAAATAAGAGCTCCTATTAAATATTCCTTAACAAAATACCTTTAACAATATATTTTAAATTAGACACCTTTTATAAAAAATATCTTTCATAATATACTTTTTCATAGGATGTTTCAAACTTAAAACAATTTTAGAAAAATGTTTTCTACTAAAATATTTTTTCAAAGACTTCAAACTAAATCATTTCACAAAATATTTTGTACTAATCATTTTCTCTTATGAAAATATCTTCATAAAATAAATTTATTTCTCAAATGAAATACTTTACTTTTACCCATGTAATATTTTCAACAACTCACTTTAAACCCAAAAACATATATTTTTCCTTTTTTAATAATTATTTTTAAAATAAAAAACATATATGTTAATGTAGATCTACAACAAAATACTTTTCAACTAAAATTATGAAAAAAATCAAATAATAAAACAACTTATTGAGGTTAGGTTGTAACTACAAAATTTTATCATCATGTGTGTATCACTTGGATCATCACAAGCACACAATCCCTATGATAAGTGCTTATCCTACCTCACTCCTACTATATTTATTTCCCACGGAAAGGTCACCATGGATAAACATTGTCTCAAGGTGAGGTAATGGAGGTTACACATACATCCCATATATACACAAGGCATACAGTCGAAAATAAGAACGCTCACTCATCCTATATTTCACCCAACCTAAGGTATAAATTAAACTACTCCATATGGTTTAAACCTATGCAAGGCTTAGGAATCTCTAAACTTAAGGTTTGATACCAAGTGTGAAGCCCCATTACTTCTAACATCTAAACTTAGTGACAAATGCCATCCAAATAAGCTTGCATGCTAGTTTCAGATATAAAAAATAGCAGGTCGTTGTAACTTATGTAAATGTGTATATAACTATAATCAAGGTAAATAATAATAAAGTAAGGTAAAAAGGACCACAACGTGATTTTTATACTAGTTCGGACCTCTCGTCCTATGTCCAGTCTCGAAACTCCCATTCGGATTTCCACTAATCAATCACCCTCACTTAGCCCAGAGGAATAGACGTTACAAGTGTTTGTTGACTCGAGAATGTTGGGTTCTATCAACACAGATTTTGACTTCTATTACAAACTTCTTATAATCTACTTCTGTTGATTTAATTGTGCATGCAATGTGATTAAGGAAGTGCAAAGTGCACTTTGAGTGAATGATTAATATAAGCTTTTAGAGAGCAATAATCACAAGAAGGTTTTGAAAGCAAGATAGTAAGTTAATTACAAAACTTCTTGTCTTAGGCTTATTTATAGTAATCAATCATTATTTTGAAAACTTGTTTTGATTCCAGAAAGTCACATTTCTTCGAAGAAGAACTACAAAAGAGATATATCTCTTCAAATCTTTGTTTTATAAAATTCAGTTAATATAGTCGTTACTATTCATTCAGTTGACTCGAAATGATGATAAGTCGACTGACTATTTATAGAAGCATTCCAGAGAAGAAGACATAAATCAAAAGACTAAATGAATTTTTAATTGTTTGGCTCACTCGGTTGAATTCAGTCAACATCCTTAGTCAACTACTACTTTTCATTTTTGTTATTATTTAAAACTTTGTATAAATTTAATCGTAATTACTTTTGGTCTTTGTTGTAAAAATCTTGTAGACTAATGATATGTGTATATGCATATGAATCATCTAGGAGACTTTACAAATAGTTTCTAAAGGCAATAGACATACTTTTTGATTTGTAGACGACTACTTCTTTCTTCCGCCTCTTTGTCTCTCAAACTATCGATGCCTTCAAAGTCCTATATAAAAGATGTTATAAGTGATATTTATGTATATAGTTGTCATCATTAAAACAAACATACATACATGGTCTAAAAGTGGCCATCTCGATCTCTTTTCCTACATTTCCACGTGAACCTTTATAAATACATAAATATATATTTAGTAAAGAGGAAAAGATGATCAACTATGTTTGGACTACGCCTAATCCTATACACCCCAACTTCAAGGGAATCGTGGGCTATTGCATAGGAAAAGACTGTATATGTACCCCTTTGGGATCAAGCTGACATGGTTACTAAAGGCTAATTGAACAGTGTCGTAGTCAAATTGAATGAATGGTTCACTACCCAACAACAAGCAGTAGTGGACCAACTCTTGACACGATTTTGGAAACAACAAACCATAGTTACAACACTATGGAATGAAAAAGATCCCAATCTAGGAAATAAGGAAGTATGAGGTGAACGCTTTTCAGTGGTGAATCTGATTTTGACAATCGAAGAGCAAGGCAAGTGGAAGTTGGAGGAGAGACAAATCATACGAGAGTTCAGCCTGAAGCCAAACGCGAGGAACAATTCGATATCGAACAACATCCAACTATGGCTAATGCTTTGTATTTCTCATTATAATTCTCCCATTCATGTTGAACCTATTTCTAATGAAGGTCATAGAAACCATCAAGGGCGGTGCTTGTGTAGTGTTCTGCTTGGGTATGACATTATATACAACATAAGGATGAACGAGGGGGATGATCTCCCTAGAGTGAAAGGATTAAAAATCATTCCCATCGACAGTCCACTAAATTAGAAAACAGGATGGCTCGAATGATTATAGAGTACATTCGACGGGAGTAGGTAGAATGTGGTATTAGAGCTCGGTAAGCAGTCTATTTACTTTTGAGATAGAAGCTACTAGGAACTTAAAGGACTTTTGAATTCCAATTGTGGAACCTTACAAGGGACCATCTGACCCTATAGTACATCTGCAGTGCTACACTCAATGCATGTTGATGAGTTGAGCTATAGAGAAAGTTTTATGTAAATGCTTTCCTTTATTTTTAGAGGATCTGGCAAGTATGTTGTTTTGTCACTTACCATGAGGATCGACAAGTTCATGGGAAATGTTGCAAGTGAATTTCATTAGTCAGTTCTGTACGCATGTGGAATATCCTAAGGATGCATACTCACGTTTATATGTAAAGTAGATAAGTGACAAGTCCCTGCAAAAATATCTAGCTCACTTTGATATCGCAACTTCAAGTGTACAAAACACAAATGAAAAGCTTATACCAATTGCTTTACATGGTGGGGTGCACTTGGATATGAAGTTTTCATGGAAACTGACTAAGGAAAAACCGAATACTCTTCAATAGTTCTACTACGAAGTAGCAAAGTATATGAGATTAGAGGATGCCACTTTCGAAAGACAACATAGTGGTCCTACTAGAATTAGAGAATATTCTAATGCTAGCGCTATAGCCAAAGGTAGTAATAATTTTGCTAGAAAGAAGAAAGGTAGCAATTAGAATGAGTCTAGTAGGAAGAAATTTGAGCACAAGAGATGGAGTTTAGGACTCATGTTTGATGCTTATACGAATCTAAATGATACTGTCAAAAACATAAACTTGACTATGTAGGTAAAGGTGAACTGTAAGAGAGGCCCGCCTAAGAAAGAAACTAAAAAGGATTTGAATTCTATAATATATCATCACTTCTATAAGATGCAAAAAATTAACATGAATGAGTGTCATCACTTGCTTGATGTCATTTAGGAATATACCAGGATGAAGAAGATGCAGAGATATGTTAAAAACTCGAATGTTGCTCCAATCCCCATTCGTCAACTACCAAGGGAACTACCATGTGGTGATAGAGGGGAAGGCACCAATGCGGGTTGATAGGGTTATGGGTATGCAGGGGAAATTATGTAATTTGTTACATGTGTCTAACTCGGTAACCAATCTTGTTAATTCGATAGGGTTTGAGGTTAATTTGATAACCAATCTTGTTAATTCCATAAGGTTCATTGGTTAGCAAAACCCCAAGCCAAAATCCCACTCTATTTTTAGCCATTCGATGTCAAGGTCACGTTCGGCATCTTTTACATGAGCCTTCATCCCTCGTACAAAACACGAATCCCAAATTGGATCCCCACATCTCGAACGGATCTCGAAACCACATATGGATTCCCATATCATAACAGATCTCAGAATCACTCATGGATTCCCATATCCTGAATTGATCATGAACAACTACATGTATTCGAGCATCTTAAACAGATCTCGAATCTCCACGTAGATCGTTGTATCTCAAACAGATCCACTTCCAAGAGATAGAACACATATCTCAGCCTTCAAGTGGTTTTCGGTAAGTAAAACACTTACCGATCCCATTCTCTTCAAGACTGAATCGACGATTTGGTCATTCAATGATAATGAGAGCGATCTCATAGGAAACCAAATCTCATAAACTTATCAAGTTTTCGATTTTTATCTCACACTATCCCTCGATCAAGAGTGAAGCCGGTAGGTTAGAGCTCTATTGCTCATATCCCTACATGAACATCAGTCATAAAAGCACGATCAAGTCATATAAAGCATGATCAAGTCACACAAGCGACTTCTAATCCCCTTTTTGTTTGATTAATCTTTCATTAATTAAAACCTCTTTTATTAGTAAAAATTCTTTAATCTAATAAAACATCATTTATCAACTTCTATTATTCATTTGTACTCTTTCAATACTTCAAAAAGTATTCATATAGTTATCTCAAATGGTATGTATACTTAGAAATCATTAATAGGACTTCTTACTTATTAACCATTACTTTTTTTTATCTTTATAAAGTATTTATACTTATCTCAAATGGCACAAGTATATTCACAAATCATTAACAAGATTTCTTAATTTAAACCTTTGCTTTTTCTATCTTTTTAAAAAAGATTCCTTACTTATAATTTCCTTCAAAATATCCATTTTAAGGATCCAAGTACTTCCACAAATCCTGTAACGACCTAGAATTTCAGTCATTTGAATTTGGGATATTTAACTGATTTTAAATATTGAAATATTAGTTTTATAAGTCAAATAGCTTAAATTTTAAATATAGGAATCTGTTTGAATAATAAATTTAAATAATTAGAATATTTAAATAGTTTAACCTTGAATTTAATATGAATTAAAATGATTTGAAGATCTTATTTGAATTTAGTATAAATAAGAATGGAATAATGAACTTTTAAAATTTAGGTTTAAAAGTGATTTATTTGGTTTTAATAAAAATTCATTTTAATCAACGTGTGAAAGTATCATCCTAGGACATTGTCTTAGATTTTAATGAAACCAATGCCATTGGATCAATAATAATGAACTATTATTTGTCGTCGAATTTCATAATGATTGGACGTATCGTATGGTCATGCGAGCTTGAAACTTGTAGAATTAATTATGGGAAATTAATATAATATAATCCTATTTCAAAAGTCATCTTCTGTATATGATCGAATTAGGTCTCGAGACAAGTTCCATTATGTTCGGTATACTGGTACTTAGTATAGAACGCCAGTAAGCATGGATTGATTGGAGTTCGAGGTTTTTAGGGTATACGGTGTCTGATCCGATATTATTATATAAAAAATATATATATTCTATTTTGTAACCATACATCTCCTCACTCAACCCATACCTCTCACACTTTTCAGCCCATACTAAGTTCCTCTTATATAAATTGCGTCTCCAAACTAGAGAAATAGTTCGAAATTTTGAATTGAAATCATCACCTCATTGAACGGTCAAGGATTAACGGGGCCAATCTAAGGGTTTTTGGTGAAGTCACCAACTGAAGTTTTGTTGCCGATGTTGAGATGAAGCTAGTGTAAGGTTGGATTTTTTCAGATCGTGATGAGGCGGTGGCAGCGCCTTGATGAACGGTGGTAGTTTTGGTCACCAATTGCGGCGACTGGGGTGATCCGTTGGCGATGGGTCTGAAGGAGATGTGTCGAGAGGAGGGAGAGCTATGTCGTGGTGAATTTTCGTAGCCTATGGTGGCATGTGGTGGTCGGAAGCTATTAACGGCGCCGGCTATTTCAGTCTTGAGGTGATGCTGGCGAGTTAGGGGCCAAGGTTGGTGGCGATGGGATGCTCATGGTCGGGGTTGGGCTTGGGCGAAGTGGGGCATGGTCCGGTGGTATCTGGTGGCGGCACGGAGGAGATAGAGTGGCGGCCTAGGTTGTGGAATTGAACGAGAGTGAGGAGGAGGGAGATTGGTTATAATTGGGTAGTTAGTAAATTAAATTATAATTAGTTTATTAATTATAAATTTAAAATCTATAAATTAAAATTTGCATAACTCTCTCATACAAGGTCCAATCGAGACGTGTATTTTTGCGTTGCGCTTGTAATGACGAAAGCTTCACAATGGAACTTGTTTGGTCAAATTTTGAGCATGAGGAAAATTTTGGCTAAAATCAGACGTCATTCAATTTCAGTTCCAAAGTAGAACGCCTCTGCGACAACAAAAATTTCTATGAGTTAAACCCACCTTTTTTGGTTAACCAGTATGTTATACAGTTGATAAAAATTGTTGATTAGATGTTTGGATGATTTACTGTTTTATCAGTTGGTCTGGGTTTTTATTCCCGCCCCTATAGCGGATGACCTTTTTTATATACCCACCTAGTAGCGAATGACCCATATTATATGATTATATACTGTTTGTGATGTTGGAGGACAGGTTTGAGGGATCCAACAGGATTCCTCACAATTGTTGATTTTAATGTCTATAATATTCTTGTGATATGAATTATTGGATATTAAGCCTAATTGTTGGCTCTATTAATTATGACATTGTTATATGTTCAAAACTTAAACTCTATAGTGATAAAAAATCAATATCGATATTGGTTAAACATTGGGTAACTATTGGCCTCAAATTAGTATTTTGAAAATACTATAAATTGCCATTTGAATTGGAATTGGTTTTTGACATGAAGTGATTTTAAATCTGAAATTGGGATTTTGGAAAAATTTTGTTTTAAAGGATTTAACTTCTATTTTACTCCTATCTTTTTAACTGTATTTCCTATGTTATTTATTTATATTTAATATTGTTTTAAAGATTATTATTTTATATTTAACGTTGTTGTAAAGTAATTTATCAATATGTTAATATTTTGAGAAGTTAATTATTTATATAATTAATATGGTTTGAAATTAATAATAATGTTTTGGAAATTATTATTTGCAATAATGTTGAAGATTTATTTATTATTATTCTATTAATAATGTTTTGAAATTTTTAATTATTATTTTAAGAAGTTTTAAGGTCTATAATTATTATTTACTTACAAAGTTTATTATTAATTATTATTATATAATGGTGTTTTGAAGTAAATGATTATTATTTAATAATAAATGTTTTAGAGATTCATAAGGAGTTTATAAATGATTTTAAAATTGAATAAAAAGAAAATCTTTCTCTGTTTTGTAAATATATTTATACCATTGAGATAATTATATGAGTACATTTTCCAAGTTGTGAAGTGTAATGTTGGTAAATATACTTATACCGTTGAGATAAGTATATGGATATTTTTCCAAGTATTGAAAATATAGGGATTTGTGGGTATATCTTTGTAAAGGTATTTTTATATAAGTAATTTACAAAGTGATTATAATTAATGAAAAGTTTAATTGAAGAGGTTAGTGGTTGCTTATGTGTTTAACCAATGTTGGTTTTCCCTTTTAAAATATATCCCTGATTTGAATGTTTGTTTATTCAATAGTTAAATAACCCACTATCGAATTTGGACCCAAAACGTAACTCTAGAAATATCTAGGAAAAACACATAAGTTATATAGCACAGTCATCTCCGATAATATTGTACTATGCGTATAAATCTTGTTTCGTTCTCCTAGGACAAATGATAATGAAATCTATCCACTAACAGTTAGGAGGTGATCTCCGCTCTTATCTTTGACTGATTATTTCTTAAAGAACTAGAGCTGAATTTACCGGAAACTATCGAATGTTGTTTCAGAGAGACCGAGATCAGATATGTTATCCGAAAACCACTTCGATCGAACTCAAGCGTTTCGAAGTGAAAACATCTTAAAGATGATGGAATTGAAGACGGATGTAATGGATTGGATTTTCGACTCTTGAAAATTGATACTAATACGTCCTCCGTGTTACATGCCGAACGTTCAAGTGCCGGAAATACCGATCGTTAAGGGCGAAGGTAGACAGATGGAACAAAGGAGCTAAACATCACAAAACCTTACGATGCAGCGGATGATATATAATAGAACATGATCTTTACCAAATTAAAACCTTTGTTATATTCACATAATTTAAAATACACTAATCCATATTACCCTAGACAGTTATAATAGTATGTCCTTACAATTGCTAATAAATACAAATAGGAATCAAGAACAACAATGGAGATATACAGCGGAAGATAAAAGTAAATACGAGAATACATCTTGACCATCCAGCTCCTTTCCAACTCCGAAGTATCCAGCAAAGCTAGAAAATATGCTCGGTTTGACCCAAGCATTACATGGAATAACACCCGGGCTAGTCTGGTAAACCAACGTTTGTAAAACTCAGTAACAGGTAAAACCCAAACTGATTTCTACTTTCAAAAACTTTTCAAACAAAGGGTATCTCCTAAGACCACACCACACATAAAACAGACGGTTTTTACCTTACGATAACCAAAACATTTTATATCAGAATCCAGTGATATTATCATAGTGTCTAGGTTTAAAGTAAATAGATAAAATAGCTGAAATGCTTGCATCTCACATTCCAACATAATAGGCTCTACAATCGATATGTAAGGCACGTATTGGAGAATGGATTCCAACTAATGACTGGCCTACCGGGGTACCGCCCGCCACAGTACACCACTAGAAAAATGTACTGAGGTCGTACCTAACAAACCTTGCCAACACAGGACTGACCTACCCTTGCTGGATAGTACCGAATATATCATCACCCCGATTGTTTTGCAACCTTTAATCAAGAGATCCCACGTAAAAAAATTCATTTATGATTGTGTATATATCTAGAAGAGGATGATATACCCTAATGGGTGCGACCCACATAGTCCTGCTGCATATCCCCTGTTTTAGTCACTTTCGGTTGATGAGGCTTGAGGCTACGTTTACCTTTCTGAATAGAAATCAACCTTTGAATGCTAACACTGCCCTCCTGCGTCAATGCAATGCCGGCATTCATCCATATAGGTTCATTCTGGGTCTGAATGAGACCGAAGGCACTAACTCTACTACATCCATTTTGGAATCACCGTCAGGATTAGTAGCAGTAGCCGTTGCACTTCAAAGGGCACCATCTTCAATCATCATCAAGATGTCTTCCGTTCGAACGTACATGTTGTTCGAAGTGGTTTTTTTCAGATATATTACTCCGAGCCCGGTCTCTCTGTACCAACAACTGATAATTTTTGGTTGACTCATTCACGATTCTTTTAGAAGTAAGTATTCGAGTCCTTGTTGGAAATTTGAATTTTATATTCATACTTCCTAAGTCAAATTAGGCCAAATTTGATAGTCAGTTATTTAACTATCGAATAACAATAACAAAATTTAGAGATTTAATTACCCGAAGCAATCACTAAGCCTCGAAACCATTTTTATTTATAGATCTTCCCAAACATTTATCAACATTCATATAATTATCTCCTATACATAAGTATATTTATAAAACATTTATAAGATTATCCATTTCCAAATCTTTTAAATGGATTTAACTACATTATTTAAATTAAAGACAAGGATAACTCTCAACACTATTCCTTTGGTGTTAAGTGTGGAACAGAAGTTCCATACTATCATTTCATTTTTTTAAATGGCAACCTCGAGAAACCCAAACTTCGAATTCCTGTTGAAATTATCTTTAATGAATCCTTTTATAAATTTTTATTATTATTAGATTTTAAAGAAAAAAATGGCGTCATACTCCTTGTCAAATTCATTCTCGTTCAATCATCATCCTTTCTCCAATGCCACTCATAATTTGTCTACAAACGAGCTACCACCGTTCTCATTTCCTCCCTCCATTCGATCTAATTTGGTGCCGTCTTTTTCCACCAATTTTCCCAAAAGAAAGCATACATACGCTCAAGTGGTTAAAGATTCTTTGAATGTGCCTTCTTGGATTAATCGATCAGTCTACCAGAAGAACTGGATCGATGGCAAAAAGGGAAAAAAGGTTTTGTTTTAGGTGCGGAGGTGTGTCTCATCTGGCAAATGTCTGTAGGGATCCCACAAATGTGGATCTTTCAGACATAAAAAAGATAGATGTCTGAAGTCTGATTTTGTGTCAAAGGAGGATTCAATTTCAGAACATGGACTTTTATTTGTTTTGAAATGCATGAAGTTAAAGAGAATTCTACTTGATCACTTATGGATCCAAAGAGAAGAAGGTATTGAGTTTTTAGAAGATCTTTTTAAACATTTTGATAAGATAAACTCAGTTAATATCAGTGGAAATTATAATAAGAAATTTGAGATTTCCGGGGATGATAGATATATTAACTTGAATTTGAGAAATTGGAAGGTCAATCGTAGGGTGAATCGTAGTGGCAATGTTTTGGTTCTAGAAGGAATTGGGATACCTGTGTTTAGTAGATCTAATTCTTCTTCAGTTTTGAAGAATTCTAGAGGATTAGTGGAGGGTGATGTTTTAGTTCTTCCTGATTTAAATATGGAAATTCAAAAGTTGGATTTCTTTGATCATATTCTCGCCAATCCTGATGTTATTCATTTCAGTTCTAATTTTCAACCTCCGATATCAAATTCTACAGTCGATGCGTCAAATTCTTCTGATTAGGTGCAAGAAATTTCTGTTCCCTTTAGAAATTTCAAAGGAAAAAACCGTTTCTTGAATAATTTTGAGATTGAAACCTCAAACCGTTTTGATTGTTTAAAGGATTCAGTTGAGTCATAAGAATTTTCTGATGTTTCTCGAATGATTAATGACGAGATTCAGGTTGGATAAAAGAAGGTTGAAATGAATGGTTGCGTTGTTACTGAAAATCTTAATGAGGAATCTGGTATTGATTTAGACCATGATGAGGTTGTAGTTTCAGGGGCTTTGGCCGACAGTTCGTCGGGGGATATTATGAATGAAATTGAGCTTAAAAATCTCGATATTGATTGCTTTGTTGATAATCAGCTTCAGGATGGGATTATGGAACACTGTGAATATAACAGTGATTTTGATACATGTTGCATGGATGGGACTAGTGTTGATGAGGCTGAAAGTGATGTTTGTTTGTTGAACAGGATAAAAAGCTTAGAGAAAACAAACAATAGTCAAATTATCCTATTTGCTGACTGGAAAATGTGGTTTGATAATGTTCTTTCTGGGGTTAGAGATTCTGCTTCAGTTTGTTCAAAAAATAATGATGGCATAAATTGGAAGAAGGTAGAATCAGTTGCAGTTTCCAGTCTTAATTCTGGTTTTTCTCCTCAGCCTGAAGATGAAATAAGGAAAAATAGAAAGGGGAAAAGGACTACCAAGCAAAATGCAGTTTCTTATCCTTGTTTGCTTGAGCCAAAAACCATTAGAAGAAGGGCTCATCTTGTTAGAGTGGATTTTAGAGGTATAAATAGCTCTAGCTCAAGTATGAATTTTCCTTTGGGTAGAAAATTTTGTGCTTATGCATTGAATAAATTGTCTACTAACGATATGCATTTCCTAGCTAAAAATTCAGGTTTAAATTTTGATGATAGTCAATTAGATATTGAATATATCGAAAATAAAGAATTAGAACGGGTTAGATCACTCGATAAATGAAATTGATTAGTTGGAATATTAGAGGATTGCATGATTTAGAGTAATGTAGAAAAATTAAATATGTGTTTAAAGATAATAATATAGATATAGTTTTACTTCAAGAAACTAAAATAGAGAATCCTGACTATCGTATTTTAAAAGCTTAGGAGGTCATTTTTTTTATCATTGGGCTTATCTTTCTACTAGGGGTAGTGCATGAGGTCTTATGATTGGTTGGAAGGATAGTTGTGTTAGACTTTTACGATATATTATTAAAGAACATTTGATGCATTTAATTTTCTCTAACATTAATGATGATTCCATTCTTAATATTTCTAATGTGTTTGGACCTAATACTAAAATAGGTCGCAGGGACTTATGGTCGGAGTATTTAGATTTTAGATCATTAGCTTCTGGTCTATGTATTTTAGGAGGTGACTTTAATGTTACTAGATTTTTAGGTGAAAGATCCCCTAGGGAAGGTGATCTAGAGGCCATGGAAGAATTTGATAACTTTATTATTAATTGTAATTTAATAGAAATAAAATTAAATAATAGACAATTTACTTGGTCTAATAATAGAGAGATACCTTCTATGGTTTTGCTTGACAGGTTTTTTATTAGTGATGAAATTGAGGACAAATTTCCTTCTTGTAAGGTTGCAGGGCTTCCTTATATTTTTTCAGATCATTTTCCAAATGTCTTATTCTATTCTAATGCACATTTTGGAAATAAAAATTTTAGATTTGAAAAATGTGGTTATTGGATAATAGTTTTAAGGATTTAGTGGTTAATAAATGGCTTTTTATGAATAATTATAATTTCAAATTTCCTGGTAATATTGCTAAGGTTTGGGTTAGAAAACTTAGAGGTTTAAGATCATTTCTTAAAAATTTGAATATTGAAGTTTTTGGTAATATTAGAAATAAAAGGGTTAAGCTTATGAATGATATTCTAAATCTTAATAAAATTGAAGAAACAAGAAATTTAAATATTTCAGAAAAAAATGTTCTTCATAATTTAAAAGAAGAATTAAATATAATTATTCTTCAAGAAGAAATAACGTGGAAACAAAGATCCAGAATTCATTAAATGGATGAAGGAGATTAGAATACTAAATTTTTCATAAAACAGCTAATGGTAGGAAGCATAGTAATTCCATTATATCTATTATTATTAATGATGTTGAGATTTTTGAACAAGTAGAACTTAATAAGGAATTTACTAATTATTTTAGAGACATTTTTAATACAAATAATAAACATAGGATTAAAGCCGATTGGGATTTGCTTTTCAAAAAAGATTCTAGGTCGGACGGTTTTCCTATTTTATTTTTTGAGTTCTTTTAAAATGTGCTTAAAGATGATTTAATTAAAATGTTTAATGATTTTTTTAAAGGTTCCTTACAGCTAGGGAGATTTAATTTTGCTAATGTAATTTTATTACATAAAAAATTAGGAGCCAATCATTTAAAAGATTTTCGGCCAATTTCTTAATTAAATTATTCTTTTAAAATTATATCTAAGGTTTTAACTAACAGATTAAATACTAAAATGAATGTATTAATTGACAACTCTCAAACTGCCTTCATTAAGGGTAGGAATATCATAGATGGTATATCAGTTGTCCAAGAATATATTAATTACTATTGCAAGAATAATATCACTTGTACTCTTTTAAAACTTGATTTTGCTAAAGCATTTGATTCTATTGATTTGGTTTTTCTTAATGAGGTATTAATAGCAAGAGGATTTAGTAATAGATGGGTTAATTGGATTATGTCTTTGCTTTACACGGGTAACTCTAGTATTATGGTTAATGGAATACTAGGAGATAAAATTCAATCTAAACAGGGACTCAGGCAAGGGGAGGATCCCCTTGCCTGAGTCCCTTCGCCGTTATTATTTAACCTAGCGGCAGATATTTTTTCCAGAATCATTAAATTAGCTACTAATAATAAAATATTGGATTGTATTGGTAATGATAGTACTATTACTGGTCTTTTTGTTTTACAATTTGTAGATAACACCATGATTTTCACGTCTCATTTACCTAAATATATTATTGCTTTAAAATTTATTTTATATAGTTTTGAACTTCTTTCGGGGTTAAAGATTAATTTTGACAAAAGTTCAGTTTTAGTTTTAAATGATATAGACAATTTTGAAAATCAAATTGCACTCACTTTAAATTGTAATACAATGAAATTTACTATTGAATATTTAGGTTTCTTAATTAGACTGAAAAAACTTAAACATGATGGCTGGAATACCATTATTGATAAAATTAATAAAAGATTATCCAATTGGAATAGTAAATTCCTATCGAGTGCGGGTAGAATTGTTCTTATTAATTCGGTTTTATCTGCACTACTCATTTATTGGATGTCATTTTATTGTTTTTGTAATTGGGTAATAGATAAAATTAATAAATTGAGAAGATATTTTTTATGGAATGGAGATAATCTAAATAGTATTTCTAAATGTCTTGTAAAATGGGATATGGTTTGTAAATCTAAAAATGATAGAGGCCTAGGGACTATAAACCTGCATAATTTAAATATTTCACTCTTAGGAAAATGGATTTGGAAATTTAGTGATAATAATGTAACTCACTTATGGAAAGAACTAATATCGAACCAATGGTATGGAGGTACCTTTAATTTGTCTCATTTATGTATAAGTAACTCTAATAATATATCTCATTTTTGGAAATTAGTAATTTTAAATCTTAACATTTATGAACTAGGAATTAATAATATTGTGCATTCTGGTAATAATACCTCATTTTGGCACGATTGTTGGTTATCAAATATTCCGCTTAAAGTGGAATTTGAAGATTTATATGATATTTGTAATTTTAAATATATTCTAATTTCTGATATTTATATACCTGATTTAATTTTTCCTTGGGATTTTAATTTCAATCGTACATTAACTGGCAATACTTTCATGCAATTTGCATTATTGTGTGCTAACTTAGAATTATATAATATTGATAATGATAAAGATGTTATAACTTGGTGTTGGGATAGTAGTAAGAAATACACTTCTAATTATTTTTACAAGTTTATTAATTTTTCTAGTATTAAAATGAAAATTTTCAAATACATTTGGAAAACCAATGCTCCGCCTAAAGCCAAGGTTCATATGTGGTTAATTTTACATAAAAAGCTGAATACTATCGAATTATTAAAAAAGAAAAATATTTTTAATGATAAAAATTGTTATTTTTGTAATAATCAAAAGGAGGATATATTACATTTATATTTTAAATGTAAGTGCACTTTGTATATTCTTGTAAAAACTGTAAATCTATTCAATTTTAATATAAACTTTAATTTTATATCAAGTGAGTTATATTGGAATAATATTAGATTTCCTTTTTAAGGGTTCAAATAGATTTTTACTAGATATCATTTTCACTATTACTTATTGGTATATTTGGTTTGATAGAAACCAAAGGATTTTTAATAATACTAATTTAAGCTTAGATCTTTTAACATATGCTATTTCTTTATTTAGTTTAAATTGGATTTCAAATCCTAGTTATAAATTAAACAAAAATTTAAATTTTAAGGTTTTTCTTAGAAAAACAAAATTTCGTATAGATTCTTTTAGGAATTCAATTTTTTCTAATAATAATAATAATATAAGCCTAAAATTTAATTATTTAGAAACTCATTCTAGAAATACTCTTAATACTAAGTCCTTATTAGAAAATTAATTTTGTTTAATTTTTTTATTTCTTTTATTTCTTATGTCATGTTTTTTATATTGTATAATTCATATATATTTTATCTTTAAACATCGCTTTTTTTTGTTTTTAGCCTGTGGTAAATTATTATATGATATTTTTCTAAACACTTGCTGCAGATGTTCATTTTATTACCATTTTTTATTTAGCTTTTGTTTTAACTTGTTGTTTATATATTTTAATTTATGGTTATTTGATATGTTAATATATCAATACAAACTTTATAAGAGTTATATTTCATTGATTTTTAATTAACTTAAGCTTTCCATGGCTGTTTTCTTTATATTTCTGACAAATGCTATTAATTATTAAAACTAATTCTAGCATGAATTCTAACAGATATGTCTTTTAACATTCTTTCCATACTTCAGTAATGAAATATATGAAAACTAATGTTCTTAAGATTAATTTATTTTCTTTTGAAGTCTTAAGATAATTTTTGTGGATCTTTATTTTTTTCGTACATAGAAGTATGATTTTGTTTAGAGTTTTTTTATTATGGAGTGATGATTTTTTTGGTGTTTTAGCTTCTGTTAAATAATAGATCAATCGATGGTGCATTAAGATTTTTGCTTTTATTTACTTAACAATTGGTGGTAAGCTTTCTGGGTTATATGATGGAGTTTTTAATCAACTGTTTTTTTGTTTGTTTTGTATGTCATTATATATTACATATCATTTTCATGGATTGTTTTTATTTTGGTTCTTTTATGGTGTATAGGTCTTATGCTTATAATATAGAATTATATTATGCTAATATTGATTAGAAAGTTTCTATTCGCTGTGACTGTTTAAACTTAATTAAGTTACTGCTTAAATTTAATTTAGCTATTTTTTATGATTTTTAATCTGGTCTTTGCATTCTTAGCTTGCAATTCTTTATTAGTTGTTGTGATTGTGACTGATATAATTGCTGTAAAGTTATACTAGCTGTTATGACTGTGTAAATTCATAATGAATTTGCTTTTTTATTGCTATTATTTTGTTCCTTTTATAGTATATAGGTCTTTTGTTTATATCTTTGATTCTCTTATGATTTACAGCTTATGTTAATAAACTATGTCAGTCTTTTAAAATTTCATTCGCATTAATTATTGTTTTCTTTTTTCTGTTGGTTTGCAGGCTATTGAGCTATAAGCTATTTTAAGTTATAGGTAGTGCTAGTTTTAGCGCTGTAGTCATTGCCAGTTTGTTGTTTCAGCACTTTTATATTAGCTACTCTATTGATTTATTTAATTCTTCTGCTGTAGAATTATTATATTAAATGTGACTATTCTTACTTAATTTGTATTAATGTTTTTATTGTTTGAGTTTTCTTTCTTGTTATGTGGTAGTGGTCTTCATGTTTTCTATAATTTGTGTATTTGCCTCATTCACAATGACATATGTGAAGTTCAGTGTTTTTAATAATCTTTGGTTACTGAAATTTGTTTTTTGCATTTTTGTTTTTAGGAAGTATAGAATTATAAGCATGCAGGGTTAGAGTGTCAACATTATTTTCATTATAGAGCAGGATTCATTGTTTTTGTAAGAGTTGTTTGTAGTTTTTTCTCTTAATAGTTAGACTTAAGGATAACTTCGTAGAAATGATATAAGGTGCTTTTGTTTTTCTGGAGCAACCCGCTAAATTCGAAAATACTTTAAAGGAAAATTCATTTGAAACTTTGAATATAATTATTTTAAAATTGATAAATTTGGAAATTTAATGTAATATTTTTGGATTTGATGTGAAATGTTCTTCCAAATTTAATAAAATAAAGATTTTTCTTAAAATGCAAATTTTGGTCAACTTAGGTCAATGTTTGACTTTTTGAAAATTTTAAAATTTGAATTTTGAACTTTTACTTTTTTTATGAAGATGGATTTAATTCTAACATGTCCTTTGTTTTTCGTTTTGTTAAATTTTGATTCCTACTTCTAAAAATTTACAACTTTTGGCATGTTACACGCTGTTATTTTCCCTTTAACATTCATCTTATTTACATTGTGACTTTGGGCTAAGAATTCCTTTAGTTAGATGAGAAGCCACCTGTTGAGATGACTATATAATATCCTACGGTTTTCTAGACTCCTCGTCTTTTCATTTGTGCCACCGCAAATTGATATAAGTTTTCTTCTTCTTCCTCACCTTCTTCTTCTTCTCTAAAATTTTGTTTTCCTCTACAATTTTTCTCCTCCTCCCCTCAACAAACTTTGGCTGTGCTTGTCTTTACACTCATCTCCTTTTCCTCCAACCAGAAACCCTAGCCAAAACTACCTCTTCTCCTTCCTTTTCCCATTTCCTCTTCACCAATTTTGGCCTTCACCTCCTCTTCCTCCAACCAAAAACCCTATAGCCGAACCCCTTCCTTTTTCCCCCTTTTCTTCTTCATTTATTTCGGCCATCACCACCATCCTCCTCTCCAATTGCCAAACCCTAACCCTAACCTTGCCATTGGCTATGGCCAAACCCAAAACTTAGCCAAACCCTAACCCTAGCCTTGCCTTGACCATGTAGGCCGAACCCTAAACCCAAACCTTGCCTTCCTCTAGCCTTGTAGCCACAAACCCTAGCTTATAGACCAAACCCTAACCTAAATCTAGCCTAGACCAAACCCAAACAAACCCTAGACCACACCTATGTGTTCCCTAGACAAGCCCTCTTCACATGTTTACAAATATATAATTTTTCTACTTTTATTTTCTATGTGAATTATTTGTTTACATATGGAATTTATTTTATTTTTTAAAGCGTCGGATTTGGATTCTCCTCTCACTCAAGCTTGCCCGTAATTTGTTATGATTGTCGTAGTCATTGTGTTGCGTTTTGATTCACTTCTCTAACCAAAGAAAGGTGAGTAATCACTCTTGACAACGTACTTATATTTTGGTGAATTGATGACAATGGAATTGTATGGATTTGTATATACAAGTTGAGAATTTCACCTATGTTTATATTATGTTATTTCATATCATATTTTACCTATTATGATCATATGCCATGATATATTGAATATTGTTATGTTTATTTAATATTCTGTTCTCACACTGCAAGTTCCTTCACTATGGGTTGAAATGATACATACTCGAATGATCATTAGATTAAGGAAAACTGTTATGGGTTGAAATGATAGCCCTGAGCAATTTTATTTGACTTGGGATTGCGGGTTTGAAATGATATAAAACCTTGAAAATTAATAAATTACAGATTGAAATGATATATGTCCGTATTTAGTTGACCCTAGGGTAGAGAATTTTATACAGACTCCATGGTTAATTTAAAATGATTATTCTAAAAATTATTTAGTATTTTGGATTTCTATATATGAAGCTCAACTAAAATTTAATGTAATAATTTCTGTAAATTTGTTCACATGAGTTAAAATTTTTATAAGAAATAAATAGTTGGAAATGTAAATTTTGGAATCTAATTTACAGTATGAAGGTCAATTGAAATTTAATAATCCGATTTGACTTAATAATGGTATTTTATTCTAACCTATAAATTGTAAGTTTTAATTCATGCAATAGTGATTAAAATGATAAATGGTTTTTTTGTGGAAATAAAGTGTAAGTTAATAACGTACTTTTAACTTAGCATAAGGATTTCAGCTTTAAAATTTGACATTATAGTAACAAAGTTATTTAACTAAAGGTGTGGTTTCTTTAATGACCAAATAGCTAAAATTAGAGTAATATAATAAGAATGATATAATGACTATAATAAAAACTGTAAATATATGTACTGTTTGATTATATAAACTATTGTAGTAGGAAGTATTACGAAATTCAAAACTGCTGTGATTTCTTACGGTAACAATTCAAAACTGCTGCGATTTACTTACTTTAACAATTCTGCACTGCTGCGGATTCTTACAGTAACAATTCTGCACCGTTGCGAATTCTTACAGTAGCATTTCTGCACTACTGCGAATTCTTACATTAGCATTTCTGTACTGCTGCGTTTCTTAAAAGTGACATTTCCTGAATGCTACAAAATTTTCTATAGAGTTATAGTTCCGAATGATATGGTTCTAAAGGTTACATTTTTAAAGTGCTATGATCTCTAAATTTTTATGTTTCAAAGGGGTTATAATTAAATGAATTTGGAAGCGTACGACTTTGGAAAAATGAATAATATTTAAAGAATAATGATATGGAATTTATATGGTTTTGAAAGGAATATGTTTGATATGAAAATAAATCATTTGAAATTGAATAACCACGGGTTATAATAACGTTTGGTTGTTAAAGGGACCGGGATTGGATATGAGCATACTCTCTGTCGATACCGAAAACCACTTTAACAACTGTGTACATGGTGGAGATTCCAGAATGAAGTAGGATGGTGGCGATGATCCTAAAGGTATATTTACGTGGACCTAACTCCCGTGAGTTAGCATAAGGTGGCTAAAACAGGAGCAATCGACGGGCCAAGTGAGGTAGCTCCTCCGATCGGACACACTTCATCGTTAGCCATTCTATTACTTTGTGATTGATTTGGTGCGCACCTTTGATTCGGGAGTGTGGATCGAGTTGGGTGGTAGTTGCGGCTATGCGTTACCAACAGTCCGGAAGTGTAATTGGTATATCTACCCTGGCATTGCCTAGTTGTGCCGTGTCACCTACCCTAGCGTGCCTTCTACGAGTTTGTTTTATGTCGTACCTATGGGGTATCCTCTAGCGGCCCCAATTTACGGGGAGTTACGGTACTGTATAGACTATTGGCATTATAAAAATGTGTTAAGGGGGATAAAGTAACGCCTTAATGCTATTTTAATAGTTTACTTTACTTTAGACATTATTATAATAGCATATATTACTACATAGTAGATAGTTAAACGGATCCTTAAAGGATGGGCGATCCCAAGCATCCTTTAAGTTACTGATGCATTTCATTTACAGTTCACTTGAGTTGATTTACATTTTATAAGTATGTATGTCCTGACTCGAGTGTTTTGTGTTTTTGCTTTACGCTCGGGTCAGCCTGAATTTCACACCTTTGGTTTCATCCTTTTTGGAGCTAGAGATCCGCCGGAGATTTAGCTGTCTACTTGATATTTCCATTCCAGTTATTTCCACTCAGCTTTTGCTTTATAATAGGGAACTTATGTATCTAAACTTTCCATTGTATTTGTTTTCAGACTTGGGTATTATGTATTAGTTTAAGACTATGTATCTAGGAGCTTCATGAACTCCTATGTTTATTTTATTCCGCTGCGAGTTATTCTGATATTCTGTGTCTGTTATTCTGTGATTGATTTTATTTGCCCCAAATTTTATTAACAATCTATTGTTTTGAATTATTCAAGTCTGACATGTGTGGTTTTATTGTCGATTTGAATGGTCCAAAACGGCGGGATGTTACAACAGCCTTATTGTGCACTATAATTAAACTCATCAGTTTATTCGTTTCTTTTTTGGCAACTATATAATAAACCCATATGAGTTATAAGTCAAATTGTGTTAATAATATTATTGTGTGAGATCCATACTTTTTTATGCTTGTAATCTATAATCTATATATAGTACTCAAACACAGCACCATTCAAGTAGTTGTAGAATTTTTTAAGTTTTTTGGCATTTTTAGATCTTACAGAAAATTCAGGTAGGTAATTATATGATGGACTATTAATAATTTCTCCCTTATTCTAGACGTTGTTGCTTGAATTTGATTAGTTATACTTCGATGTCAATCCTCCTATATGGACAGGTTTAGAGAAATAGGAGGTGACCACTTGAACTGAATGGTTTTGTTGTTATGAGACACAATTTTGCTGTTCATTTGTATGTTTCCAGAAATTTCCTAGCCAATAATTTTAACCAACCATAGCTTTAACATAATCTGGATTGTTTTGCATATTTGCATATATGATTAACATATATACTTTTACCCTTACACACACACACACACACATATATATATATATATATATATGTGTGTGTGTGTGTGTGTGTGTTATTCCTATTCATAGTATCTATTTTGTTTTTTCTTAGCAGCTTCAGGTATTGGTGTTGATATTGGATTAGTTGATTTACTACTGATATAGAAGTTTTGATTTTTTTTTGCTTGTATTTTTTATACTTTATTTTGGACACTAGTTGTATAGATTGTTGGGTGGGTTTTCTTATTTTATATATTTTATTTGTACCGAGGGGTTGGTTCCAGCTATCTTCCAAGCTTGTTGGCTGCTCCTCTATAGTGTAGAATAAAATTAGATGAGTGCTATCCTCCTTGTGAGGATCACTCATTTTTCTCAAAAAAATATTTTTATTATTATTTATCTTCTTTCATTTTGAAAATCTCCTTGTTTAAAACCCAAATCCATTTGCTAATCATCTGATAAACCTCCAATCCATTTATAAAACTCTTTTATAAATTTTCAACTATTTATATAAAATGATTGATTTTAAAACCATCCATAAATAATAATAAACCTTTCAAACAGGTTATATTATATCTCATATTTTGATAATTACTTTAACAGAGTAACAATATAATTATGTAACCTTGAAATTTAGTTAATAGCTTTTTAAGCATTGTTAATAATATTATTAATTAACTTCAACAATATCCTAATAATTCTCTTAAAAAAATATTATTAATCAATTTCCTTAAACAACATTAATAATATACTTACCTTTAACTATATTTTATTGTAAGAATAAATTAATCTTAACAATATATTTATAATAATAAATTTCCTTTAAAGCCAATTCACTTTTAAATAGTAATTAACTTTGAGTAACTAACCCTAAATAATCATTCATTAGCTTTAAATCCCTCCAATTAATCTTAATTAGGAAATTAACCTTAAAGTAAAACAATTAACTTAAACTATTAGCACTAAGTACACTTAACCTTATTAACAAGTGATTAAGTGTTAACAATCCTGTTAACTTCTTAATTAGTTTATTAATTAACCATAAGCCAAATAAATTAATGTTAAACATATCCTTTTAAAAACATTTGTTACGATTGAAATTATCCTCCAAAAGTTCTAAGGGTAACCACTTAAGCATTGGACTTTACCATTTAAATTTAATTTTTTCCATGTTTGAAAAAAAAAGTTTCTAAACCACTTAATTTACATATTTCAACTTTGTGTCTCACTCATTATATGTGAGGGTCATACTCAACACCAATATCTTGCTACGTCATTATCATAACGTAACGGTACATGACATTAAATAATTTACGCAACTAACCGAATCGACGTGATTTAAAAATAGGGGTTTTAATATTTCGTGAAATTCTAATGGTCCAAATCAACCAACAATTTAAATGAAGGCGTAGTACTCGTCAATACGATCACAATGCAAAATTCCACGCGTCGATCGGATTTAAAACGAACGCGTTATTGAGATTTTAAGTTTTCGATTTTAAATTCAAAACTTAATTCTCTTTTTTTTATATAATGGACCGAGCCCAATACCTTAACCCAAAACCGCTCTCCACCTTCTTCTACTTCCCTACCTTTCGTTCTTTCTCTCTGTGCACTCCATGGCCGTACACAATCGTGCACGTACCCCACTCGTTCGCTTCACGAACTCTGCACTTCCCTCCACCATCGAGTTTCTTTCCCCTCACTTGTTCTTTTCACCCTAGTCGCCGCTCATCTGATCGTTTCCTTCACCATATCAGTTCGATCATCATGTAACAGGTCGCAACTTTTTTGTCTCCAAAATCCATAAAAAATCACCACACGCACATCTCTCCGTCTGTCTATTCTCCGATTCGAGTATCGATGGCCGAATAAAAAACTATCTTGAGCCCTAGTTTTGAAGATCGCCAATCATCGTCACGAATCATCGTCGAAATTACACGAAAAAATTCTTTCTCCGATATGAACTTGATGGCACAGACGGCGTCGAGTAATTCGCATTGAGTTGAGAGAAAACATTTTTCAAAGTTTCGACGCTATTTTTCCCACTTTAAGTTTTTCGGTGATTTCTCCATCGGTACTCGACGAAAATCAGTGCCGTAAGTTTCTAAAAATACTAGTGGTGAATACGAACAACTTTCATTTAGATAGTCGAGGCTAATTTCGAGTATTTAGGTTGATACGATTTTTTTGAAAGGGAAAAATGCGCATATTCAACTTACTATGAATGTTAATGAGGCAATATGAATTATTCTTCTCTATATACCTCGTTATCAACCATATCATATTTCCTAAAGCATGTACAATCATTTTAAACATTCATCTATACATGAATCATGAATTTCATTTTGAGATGATTTACATAAATCAAAGACAGAGTGCTGAAATTTAAAAGTCGCTCACTGTTCTTCTTCAAGAAAGGCTGTTGCTGCTGGGAAAGAGGATTGAATGGAGAATGAGAAGAGAATGGAGGAAATTTGATACACGACAGTTCAATTTATAGAAGAGAAAAGGCCCTAATCCTATCTTTTTGAGTTTACTACTCACTAAGAACTAATCTCTGCTTTAAAATTTAACAGAAAATGAATTATTGCCTATATTTGCTACAACCTACATATTTTGGATGACTTATCATAGCTTAAAACTATATTTGTTGACTTAATATAGCCAAATGAAATGATTACTTGTAAATGTGTGCTCCTTAGAATGATTAAGGAAGTGACATCATTACTATGTATGATGAATAAACATATAGATATGGTATTTGAAGCTCACGACATAATATTCCAAAATATTTGAAGTATACCGGTCATAAAATATGTTGAATCGTTCATCAAATACATATCTTATCTATATATGCAATTATGGGGTTGTTATGTGTGTGTGGTAAGAAAATATCCTCCTTAATCAAAAATCAAACTAACGATATCCAAACAATATTGCATTCAAATAAATATTGTAAATCTCTGATTTTTCGATCGAGTTTTCAAAATATATATATATTTTTAAGATTGATTAAATATCCATATAAAAATGTTGTTGAATTCTGGGTCATTACAACGGAGCTCTTTGAAGTACAAGAGCTGCTTGCTACTAATCTTGAGGGTGATTCCAAAATGGATGTACTAGAAGTAGTGCCTTCGATTTGTTCATATCCTGAACAACTTGTATGGATGGATGCTGGCATTGCATAGCTGCCTGGAGGGCAGTGTTAGCATTCCAAGTGGCAAGTACTATATATAAAGGTAAAACATCTCCTCAAGCCTCAACAACTGGGAAATGACAAAAATCGGGCAGTCAGCAAGACCATGTGGGTCGCTCCCATCAGGGTATGGTCATCCTAAATCTAGATCGATTACTATCTACTAATGTATGCTTCAGGGCCCAAAGTGGGGTGATCATATTCGGTACTACAGTCAAGTAGTAGGCCAGTCATGTGTGGAAAAGGCACAAGATGTTAATGTCAGACCCCGGTACATTTTATATAGAGATGTACCATCGGAAGGTAGTCTCTTACCTTCTCATAGTATGGAATCCATTCTCCAATACGAGCTTTACGGATTTAGTTATGCCCAACTATGCTGAAAAGTGAGAAGCAAACTTTTCAGTTATATTCATATTTTACTTTGACGCCTAGACATTATATAATATCAATGGATTTTCTACAGAAAATGTTTTGGTTATCATAAGGTAAAAATCCGTCCGTGTTTATGTGCGGTGTGGTCTTACGAGATACTTTTATTTGAAAGGTTTTTGATAAACATTATATTCCATTTAGGTGTGCTTTTCTCACGCTGGTTTACCAGACTGATCAGGCGTTCTTCCCTTTCAATGCATGGGTCAGACCGAACATATTTACATATTTCTTTGGATGAATTGGAGCTCAGGGGATGAACTTGAGGTCTAAGGTGTATCTAGGTATTTATTTGTGTTATGTTGTGTTGTCTGTCGATTGTACTTATCAGCAATTGTAAGGACATGTTGCTATAACTGTCTGGGCTGAAATTGGTTAGTGTACTATTGATTGATGTATGTATATTATAGTTTATCTTTATGTAAAGATTTGTTGTATATTATAGGTTATTCGTTCCGCTGTGAGATTCCATGTTATTTAGTTTCTTCTTGTCTTCTTTCTTCTTTCTTTTCCCTAACTATTCGCTTTTCCATTCAATTTTAGTAGGTTATGTGTGGTTGATTGTCAGCTTAAACTGTATGGAAAAGTCGGTGGTCACATCGAGGTATCAGAGCGAGGTTAAGCGAGAACCTTGGCTTTGGTGGGGTGCTCATTATAGATTGGGTCAGTAGCACCTTAGAATGAGTTTGAATGTATATATATATGACCGCTTATTTGTTAGTGATATAAAAATGTTTATATTGTGTTGATTGATCTGTTGAGTGGCATATTGATTCTGGTCAACACGAGTAATTAACGTTATTGCTAGGGGTCTCTAAACTCTTGAACAAGGCCAATTGACATAGTATTGTTTTGAAATTGGGTAATTGAAATAATTTTACCTTGATTATACTTTATACATAAAGGAAAAAATTTCAGAAATTATTATAGTATATATAGTGTGTTTGGGTTTTAGTGAATGATAACATTTGATTATTATCATTTGTTGTTTGTGTTCTAATAAAAGTTGTTATTATTATATTGTAAACAAGATAAACAATTAAGAAATGGTTTTATATAGGCAAAATGAAATTATATATAAGGGAAACTACAAATATGATTTGTAAATTAAATGGATTATAAGCTGAGAATTTGAGAATTTAAATCCCGTTGATTTTGAAAATTGTTTTTCAAAGTTTTGGAAAATAAGAATAATATTAGTTAGAAAATATTTTTAAAATGAAAAATTTTAAAATGGAATTTAAAGGAGATAGAAAGCACTAAACTCACTTCGGTCATTGGAAAATAATTTTGTGACGCCTCACCTCAAGACCCACATTAACAAAGAGTATTACCGGGTAATATTGTCTGCTAATGCATAGAATAGGGCTGGTTCGGAGCGACCATCTATAGTCTTGTCTTAAATATCTATTGAATACGTCGATTAGTGCTCTATATTTTTTTCCTCTCAAGTGGATCGACAAATCCAATAAATGCTTAATACAAAACTACTGGTGGCTATAGGATATATCAGAACAAAATACAATAACTCAAATGCATAACACATCACAGAACATCAAATATATATATATATATATATATATATATATATATTGATACATCCCATTACAATACAAATAATACATCATAAGTGGTATGACGACTATAATATACACACGAGTCAAAACAATATACATATCAGAGTAGCGACAAAAAGACTACAACAAAAAGGGCTAGCAGATAAGTCCATGCGGAAGCAGAAAAGGTTAAGTCCATAAGGGTACCTAACTTGAAACACCTCGGTTTGACCAGAGTATAAAATACATAGGTCAGTCTAGCTAAACAAATCTGTTTATAAGGATAAGTGATAATATGAGCATAAGGTAAAGGGTAAGATATCCTCTCGAATGAGAAGAAACAATAATAAGAGCATGCCACTACTTCAAATAAGGTAATTACACTAACTGTATGTCCTCAAAATAGGTAAACTCGCCAAATAACACTAAGTATAATAAATGCCTCTTATCATCGGCGAAATCCCAAAAGCCACTAAAATGGTTTCTATGAACCATATCTCCAAAATAGGAGAATCCCAAATCTCAAACTCAAAACTCGCCATAAATGGCAATCACAAAAATATTCTCTAAATAGAGAAGTCTCAAACACAAAATACGCCAAAAATGGCAATCTCATATATCTCCAAATAGGAGAGTATAAATCTCAAATAAACGCCGAGTGTTGGCAAACCCAAATCTCAAATATAGAACTCGATAAGGAGTTCAATTTCCAAAGATGTAATCGCCATCTATAATATCTCGAACGGCTCAAATGGGCAATAATGTAAAAAGGCAATACACTCGGAAAATCACAAAGAAATCAATGAAATCATCTCAAAGATATAGCACGTGCTTATGGCTGAAGCCCGCCAAGTACAGTTCTCTCAAAATAAGGCACCATGTCTCTTAGACAAACGTCCCGAAGGACAAATAAATACGTCTCTTAGACAAACATCCCGAAGGACAAATACGTCGCAATGAAAAACGTATTTTAGACAAACATCCTGAAGGACAACTGACCCGAAGGTCCAGTACTGGCAAATATGTCTCTTAGACAAATGTGTCACAAACTCTCGGATAGGAACCCGAACAGTGTTAATGTGTGTCCCATACCACACGTTCGCACTAAATAGTTTACTAACCGCTAGTAAATTTCACACTCAAAGCAGTAAAAAGTTTACCTCATCTCATCGGTAAACTCGACCCGAAGGTTAAAACGATCAAACGGACAAGTCGGGAATTAACCGATAAGACAAACGCATGTGTCCCATACCACGTGTTTTACCAAACTGTTTAATTCTCCTTCTCATTCACTCGAATAGTGAAAAAACATGTATTATATATATAAAATAATTTACTTGAGAAAACAAGCTTTTAAAACCAATTTTCGAACGTATTTGGAATCAAACTTTGAAAATTCAATTATTATAGTGAATATATAGATTGTACAGCTCCAAAAATAATTTAAAAATATTATACAATAATTATTTAAAATGCTAATTTCTTTTAAAAATTATTTCAAAATCGTTTGGAGAAAACCGTGCTCGAAAACCATGAAAAACAAAGAAAATACCCAAAACCAATAACTTGAATTCAACTTAATTTTAATACAAATTCAATCCAAACTCAATTCGAATTCAACTCAAATTTGAATTAAAAACTCACCAAAATTTGGCTAGTCCATTGGTGGACATCATAGCTCTCAACATATTCAAAAACATCACAAGATTACTAAAGAAATGATGTCCAAAGCCATAGCATAAGTAGGCTAAATGCTGCGAAAAGCTCAAGATAATAAGGCCACACATACAAGAATGGGTCGACCAGGAGGTCTGTAACGCCCTACCTCTATGCTCACAATAACAAAGAGTATAAAAAGGAAATACTGTATGTTATTATGAAGAATAAGGCTGGATAGGAGCAGTCATCCGTAGTTAGGCCTTACACTAGTATTGGTTATCTCGAAAGGAGTGATATTTTTTTTTCCATCTCTTTGATTATTTACTCTCATCGACACATTCAATTCCAGTATAAAACAAACTACGATGGTTCATAATAGTTCAGGACAACATATGTAATAAGAACACAGATAATATAAAATCTCATATATAACTGAAGTCAGTTACTATACATGTGATACGACTACAACTGTCGACACTGGAAGTTACATACACAAGTACATTATTATAAATAATATACATGAATACATGTCATCCTATAAAATAACACAGACTACTCCGAAAGATATGAAGAGACTTCATAGCTCAAGCAGCATCCCAAAGTGAGATATCAACAGCCTGCAATAACTCGGTCTGACCCGAGTATTAATTCAAAAGAAAATAATACGCAGACCAGTCTAATTCAAACTCAGTAATTAATGCACGGAAGCAATAATAATTAAATAACAATTATACGACAATCACAATAAATCCCGCATATCCAATCCTCTAATAAGAAAATCAGATAACGGTAAATATAACGCGTAACAGCATTTACACAGCGAATCAGCAAAGCCAAATCATCAACAAAGGTAAATAGAAGGATTATCAATGAAGATAATTAGAAAACAGCGGAATAGTATAAATAGCGAATTCAAAAATCTGATTATCAATAAAGATAAATAAAAGAATTATCGATGAAGATAATTAGAAACAACAGAGTTACATAAACAGCAATTAACAACAAAATCTGATTATCAAATAAATAATTAGAAACAACATAATCTAATTATCTAATAGATAATTAGATAACAACAAAATAATCAAATTAAACCAAATCGTAATACAATTTCAATGCAACAAGTACACAAGTTATGGCACACTGGGATATGGAGTGGAACAAAGAGAAGATGTAACTCAACAAACATGCTCAGTTCTAACATGACTTGAAGTTCAGTGGACAGTGCAATGAAGGCTACAAGGAATGTAACACTGCTTCATACACATTGCAACCCAGAGATTAATGCAACTGAATTCAAGTCAGAAACTACAAGTACACATGAACTACATGACTTCAGAACAAAATCATGTTCAAGTTTCAAATACAAAAGTGCTTTAGACATATACAGGAAGTGCAGACAAAATTCAAGCACTAGACTCGACCAAAATCACAATGCATATGTTAGCAGTGATCGACTACAATAAAACCAAACCAACAGCAAGAGTGATTCAAAGTAAATCAACTTGAAATGATCAAGAACCAACATAACAGCTCAAATCAATACTCAAGCAAATACAATCAAACAAGAACACAGTCTCGACCAAAACAGCACCAGACTCGATCAAGTCATACGCATGAAAACAACGACTATGATCAATATACATGCATAATACCACTGCTTCATATACATGACAACCAGAGTGCATGGATGAGTTCAACTGCATGAACACACAACTCAAAGGCATGAAGCAATACAAAGGCAGTTCAGTAATCAAGTGCAGTCACAACTAAACAAAACCAAACTACACAGTGAAGACATGTACACGAAGATAGCAACTACACATAAGGTTCAAGGTGAAGTCAAAATGAAACTCAAGGCAAATACAACATGAATGTAAAGATTCAAGTTGAATCGAAAGACAAGCTAATCTAGACAGCAAGTATACATATATGCAACCAGACTTCGAGTCGAGCAGTGGACAGGAAACTCAACAAAGAACAAGTGAAGTCATATCAATAATCAACAATAGTTCATATGAACCCAGAAAACAACATACATCATAACAGAATGGCTACAAAACTTATAAACAGTTCAATAAGCCAAGACATCAAGCCAGATAAGAATACACAGACTCGAGTGAAACAAGTGATACCAGAAACATGTACAAATATGCGTACAGTTGCAAATACAAGTCAATGAGCACTAATACATATAAACTAGTGGCAACCGGTTGTTATAACAAAGTCAGGACGAAGTCAATTCTCATCGCATAATTCAAATCAAGGCCACAAAGTGAACAAAGAACGAAATCGAACAGTTTAAAATCAAGCCGTGGCAGCCAAGGAATCATCGCATAAGCAAAATCGAAGCCGTGGGTATCAAGTAATAAAGCAACGAAAATATAGGAATTAAAAAGGTCAGAAATCATCACAAACATCAAAACAAAATCAAATGGCCGAGATAAATTAATTGACGAATTCAGATAAATTCAGACGAACGAAAATAAAGGGATCGAAATATATATAAACACTAAACATCATCGGCCAAAAGATCATTCGAGTTCAAGCATATCACAGATCACAACATCAATTAGGAACTCGAATCAAGTCGAGTATAGTATAAATCGAAGAAGGAATGAACATACCAATTTTCACAACAGACAAACTCGACGCAAATTGAAGGAGCCGTGAGCAAAGTGAAGAGACGGTCGATTGCCAACGCAAATCAGAGAAAAATCCATTGTATCGACTTACAATCAATCGACGAATTCAATTATCCAAAAAGCCCTAATTTTCGAGCAAGCGAATAAAGGAATGAGCAACCATTTTTTTCGTTGTTTTGTTTTGGGCTTGCCAAGAGGAAAATGAATGGAGGAGGAGGAAACGGGTATATTCCAGATAACAACACAGCACCAAGAAAAACGTGAGCCAAGATTTCATTTAAAGCCCACATAACCCTCAACAAATTTTTAAAAGAATCTCAACCCGATAAAAAAACTCCTAATAATAAATAGGTAGCAATTTTATCGTCTAATGACGATAATTAACTGGTGCAAAACCCTGGGTCGTTACAGACTCCCCTCCTTATAAAAATTGCGTCCCCGCAATTTTCATTATTAAAGTCGTCCATAACAATTATTTTCTAACATAAACTGGTTAAGCTAGAAAAATTAAGGTCAAGAATACGAACGCCAAAGAAATCTTTTAATTTCATAAAAGAAATTCACAAATTTTATACAAAAATCTAATTATCAAATGGATAATCAGAAAACAGCAAAACTGAATAAATACAATTAACAGGAATATTTAATTATCAATTAGATAATTAGAATACAGAAATCACAAAACAGCAATATCTAATTATCGATACGATAATTAGAAAACGACAAAATCTAATTATCAACAAAGATAATTAGAAAACACAAAATTACAAATCGCAAAACCGCAAATACCTAATTATCAACAAGATAATTAGAAAGAACAAACTTCACAATCAGCAAACTCTAACTATCAACAGAGATAAATGGAAGAATTATCAATGATGATAATTAGAAAACAGCAATTCAATATAACCAACATAATCTAGAAATCAATAAAATGATAACTAGAAAACAACATAAAATGGATCACAATATAAAATTGGATCCCTACATATCACATAATCTAGAATCAATCAGAGACTAGAAAATCTCATAATCAGCAAAATTAGCAAATATCTAATTATCAACAAAGATAATTAGAACACAAATCAGCAATTATCTAATTATCAAAAACGATAATTAGAAAACAACAAATATCTAATTATCAACAAAGATAATTAGAACTCAAATCAACAAATATCTAATTACCGATACGATAATTAGAAAACAGCATAATCTAATTATCAATAAAGATAATTAGAACTCAAACCAACAAATATCTAATTACCGATACGATAATTAGAAAATAGCATAATCTAATTATCAACAAAGATAATTAGAACTCAAATCAACAAATATCTAATTACCGATACGATAATTAGAAAACAGCATAATCTAATTATCAACAAAGATAATTAGAACTCAAATCAACAAATATCTAATTACCGATACGATAATTAGAAAACAACATAATCTAATTATCAACAAAGATAATTAGAACTCAAATCAACAAATATCTAATTACCTGCAGATAATTAGAAACAACGAATTAGCACTATCTAATTACCAATTAGATAATTAGAGACAGCTATTAGTGGATCGATCCCAGCAAATGGTGAGCTTAAGCGATAAGCCTAAACCGCACCGCACGTGCAACAGCAAATGGCTGAAGCCTCACCGAGTACTATAATTTTAGCGCCCAACAAATGACCCGAAGGTCTAGTACTGGTGATTGACCCGAAGGTCCAACAAATGTGTCGCTAACTCTCAATCAGCAGATCTCATTAGTGACAACGATCGTGTATATAATAACCACGTGTTCACCTCCATCTACTAATGATAGATAACTCCACGGATTGGGTTTCAATTAACGAGTCCAGAATTAACCGTTTTAGTAAAAGTGAGGGTCCATAGTCCGCACTTTTTCTAATACATTTAAGTCGCTTGCTCGTTGACTGAAAACCCCGCATATAACCCGAAGGTCCTGAGCCCGAAAGCCCCACATAAGTGTCACTAACTTTTGGTTAGTAATCCGAATAATGTTAACAGTGCGTCCCATACCACACGTTGGCACTGAACGGTTTACTAACCACTAGCTACTTTCCACTGTGTATGATTCAATTAACGAGTCCGGAATTAACCGTACAAGTAAAAGTGAGGGTCCATAGTCCGCACTTTTGCTACGACGTTTAACTCTCTGTCTCGTTGACTGAAAGTGCAAAAACGGGTATTTTATAAAAGTTGTTCGATGTAGTCAAATGAACAATTCCAGAATTAATCGAATTAATAAAAGTGAGAGTTCATAGTCCGCACTTTTGTCAAAACATTTAATTCGATTCCTCGTTCCTTTGAAAACACAAAACAATCTGAAAACCATTTATTTTAAACGAATGGAATCACGTGGAAAATCATCAAAACAGTGAAAACAGTCATAACGGCAATGGCTAATTATCGACAGAGATAAATAGAAGAATTATCACTAAAGATAATTAGAAAACAACAACATCTTATGACAATATAAACAAAGAAATCACTCGACTATATCTTCGATGAAGATAATTTAAAACAGCAAAAATCTAATCAAGTATGCAATTAGCATAAAAGAAAACCAGCAAAAATCTCAACAAAATTACATAACTGCAATCGCTGCAAATCCTCAAATCGGATTCGAAATTTTCAAAGAAAACAAAAATAACACATCTAAGTAACAGCATCAACACAATATCAGCAAAATCTAACTATCAATTTGATAATTAGAAAGCACAAAAATCACAAACATCGAGTTCTAATTATCGACCGAGATGGATAGAAAAATTATCACTGAAGATAATTAGAAAACAATAAAATTCATGAATGAATTAAAAACAACAAATACAAAATTAACATTCATACCAAAATATGTATCACATTGTCTCCCAAGTGTTTAGGAACTCCTATCGATGACACTGATCAGACGCATCGACCAGAATTCTTAATTACTCATCGGGCGATTGATACAATAAAGTACAAATCACTTTTTAAATTCTTTTTAGGAATTTTAAACTTGATTGCAGAAATGTCCATTTTCGAAACATGAACATTCTTTAAATATACAACCAAGCAACAACCCATAAACAAAAATATTATATTTACAAGAATTTTCAATTCCAATAAATAATCTTATTTCTAATCCATCTAGAAATTTTATTTTATTTTATTTAACCATTGGTTAAACAACACAATGAAATTAATTTAATTTTCATACATTGATTTTTAAATCAAAAGGGTTATCAATTGTACTCAGCGAAGGCAGTCTCACTGTTTCTGCTGCGCACTCTGATAATCAGAACACAAATTAATCAAATCATCATAACACAATTTCACTTTTATTTTCAAATAAAAATATTTAAAAGCATTTATCATATTTTCAAAACTTTGGTTTTGACTCAAAGGCATAAATAAAAACATCAACAAATAGTTGTAACACATGTTCTATCTAAGTTCTGTTCTATATTATGTCCATGAACCCCTGCTCTGATACCAATTGTAATGCCCCACCTCTATGCTCACAATAACAAAGAGTATCAAAAGGAAATACTGTCTGTTATTACACAGAATAAGGCTGGAAAGGAGCAGCCATCCCTAGTTAGGCCTTACACTAGTATTGGTTCTCGAAAGGAGTGATATTTTTTTTCCATCTCTTTGTTTATTTACTCCCATCGACACATTCAATTCCAGTATAAAACAAACTACGATGGTTCATAATAGTTCAGGACAACATATGTAATAAGAACACAAATAATATAAAATCTCATATATAACTGAAGTTAGTTACTATACATGTGATACGACTACAACTGTCGACACTGGAAGTTACATACACAAGTACATTATTATAAATAATATACATGAATACATGTCATCCTATAAAATAACACAGACTACTCCGAAAGATATGAAGAGACTTCATAGCTTAAGCAGCATCCCAAAGTGCGATATCAACAGCCTGTAATAACTCGGTCTGACCCGAGTATTAATTCAAAAGAAAATAATACGCGGATCAGTCTAATTCAAACTCAGTAATTAATGCACGGAAGCAATAATAATTAAATAACAATTAGACGACAATCATAATAAATCCCGCATATCCAATCCTCTAATAAGAAAATCAGATAACGGTAAATATAACGTGTAACAGCATTTAAACAGCGAATCAGCAAAGCCAAATCATCAATAAAGGTAAATAGAAGGATTATCAATGAAGATAATTAGAAAACAGCGAAATAGTATAAATAGTGAATTCAAAAATCTGATTATCAATAAAGATAAATAGAAGAATTATCGATGAAGATAATTAGAAACAACAGAGTTACATAAACAACAATTAACAGCAAAATCTGATTATCAAATAAATAATTAGAAACAACATAATCTAATTATCTAATAGATAATTAGATAATAACAAAATAATCAAATTAAACCAAATCGTAATACAATTTCAATGCAACAAGTACACAAGTTATGGCACACTGGGATATGGAGTGGAACAAAGAGAAGATGTAACTCAACTCAACAAACATGCTTAGTTCTAACATGACTTGAAGTTCAGTGGACAGTGCAATGAAGGCTACAAGGAATGTAACACTACTTCATACACATTGCAACCCAGAGATTAATGCAACTGAATTCAAGTCAGAAACTACAAGTACACATGAACTACATGACTTGAGAACAAAATCATGTTCAAGTTTCAAATACAAAAGTGCAGACAAAATTCAAGCACTAGACTCGACTAAAATCACAATGCATATGTTAGCAGTGATCGACTACAATAAAACCAAACCAATAGCAAGAGTGATTCAAAGTAAATAAACCTGAAATGATCAAGAACCAACATAACAGCTCAAATCAATACTCAAGCAAATACAATCAAACAAGAACACAGTCTCGAGCAAAACAACACCAGACTCGATCAAGTCATATGCATGAAAACAACGACTATGATCAATATACATGCATAATACCACTGCTTCATATACATGACAACCAGAGTGCATGGATGAGTTCAACTACATGAACACACAACTCAAAGGCATGAAGCAATACAAAGGCAGTTCAGTAATCAAATGCAGTCACAACTAAACAAAACCAAACTACACAGTGAAGACATGTACATGAAGACAACAACTACATATAAGGTTCAAGGTGAAGTCAAAATGAAACTCAAAGCAAATACAACATGAATGTACAGATTCAAGTTGAATCGAAAGACAAGCTAATCCAGACAGCAAGTATACATATATGCAACCAGACTTCGAGTCGAGCAGTGGACAGGAAACTCAACAAAGAACAAGTGAAGTCATATCAATAATCAACAATAGTTCATATGAACCCAGAAAACAGCATACATCATAACAGAATGGCTACAAAACTTATAAACAGTTCAATAAGCCAAGACATCAAGCCAGATAAGAATACACAGACTCGAGTGAAACAAGTGATACCATAAACATGTACAAATATGCGTGCAGTTGCAAATACAAGTCAATGAGCACTAATACATATAAACCAGTAGCAACCGGTTGTTATAACAAAGTCAGGACGAAGTCAATTCTCATCGCATAATTCAAATCAAGGTCAAAGTCAAAGTGAACAAAGAACGAAATCGAATAGTTTAAAATCAAGCCGTGGCAGCCAAGGAATCATCGCATAAGCAAAATCGAAGCCGTGGGTATCAAGTAATAAAGCAACGAAAATATAGGAATTGAAAAGGTCAGAAATCATCACAAACATCAAAACAAAATCAAATGGCCGAGATAAATTAGTTGACGAATTCAAATAAATTCAGACGAATGAAAATAAAGGGATCGAAATATATATAAACACTAAACATCATCGGCCAAAAGATCATTCGAGTTCAAGCATATCACAGATCACAACATCAATTAGGAACTCGAATCAAGTCGAGTATAATATAAATCGAAGAAGGAACGAACGTACAAATTTTCACAAAAGATAAACTTGACGCAAATTGAAGGAGGCGTGAGCAAAGTGAAGAGACGGTCGATTGCCAACGCAAATCAGAGAAAAATCCACTTTATCGACTTACAGTCAATCGACGAATTCAATTATCCAAAAAGCCCTAATTTTCGAGCAAGCGAATGAAGGAACGAGCAGCCATTTTTTTCATTGTTTTGTTTTGGGCTTGCCAAGAGGAAAATGAATGGAGGAGGAGGAAACAGTTATATTTCTGATAACAACACAGCACCGAGAAAAACGTGGGCCAAGATTTCATTTAAAGCCCACATAACCCTCAACAAATTTTTAAAAGAATCTCAACCCGATAAAAAAACTCCCAATAATAAATAGCTAGCAATTTTATCGTCTAATGATGATAATTAACTGGTGCAAAACCCTGGGTCGTTACAAGGCCACACCCATAGATCATCAGGTCGACCCGTAAGGGGACCAGATCGATAGGCCGATTGACCTGGTGAGGTACTGGGTCGACCTCTCTGTCGACCCAGGTTACGGATATTGTTTTTATCATTTTTTCTTGCACGTACTGATTTTCCAGGAGCAAAATGACTTACCAAACAGCAATATTTTGAGATGAAATTTGACATGAAACAAGATTAAGAACTAATCTATACTTTGGAAAAGATCCGGCAGCAATTCGAGCTAAAACCAAGAAGCTATGGCCACATAAAGTGGCAACTAGAAACGAGAAACTCATTAAAACAAGTAACATGGAAATATACGTGTACAGAGGCTACGTTCTTTCAGATCTTTGCATTAGTAGGCTAGCTTCATCTAGAAATGTGAGATGACAAACTCACCTTTGCTATTAAAGAGCAAACTCAGAGAATCAGAGGAAAGTTGCTTGCTTTTGGGAAGAAGGAGGTTCTCTTAAGCTGCTAGAACTCAAGACAAACACATGCAACAGAAAAGGAAGAAATTAACAGCCAACTCTTTTAAAATAAGATTTTGATATGATAATTGGATTTGGAATGAGATTACCTTTTAGTTTCACTCTAAATTGATAAAAACATCAACTTGTTTGAAAAATATTTGAATTTGAAAGCTTTAGAGTTGAGAAAATGGTGCTTTCTTCTTACAGACAATTGGAGGAGAAGAGATAATTGTTTTTGAACGTACATGCATCTCTTTACTTCTTTTTCTCAATTCTGGTTAGGACTAAATGGGCTTATGGACCCATTAATTAAAAGAAAATATGGTGGCCTTAGTTAATTAATCAACATTTAAATCAAATGCACACATATATTACACTATATTATAAAACAAAGTCATTTTCCTTCAAATTTCAACAAAACAAAATTTGTAAATTTACATACACATGAAATAAATTATTTTACACTATAAAAAGGATTAATTTTTATTTTTAAAACATTATTATTATTAAAATCCTTTGTTTCACAATAATACACAATTTTCACCTAATAAATGTAAAAGTCTACATTTTTAACTTCCAAAATTCAACAAAAATCACTTTCTTACTTAGAAAAATATTACAACCCATTTTAAACTCAAATATACAATTAAAACACATTTTAAACTAATCTTCTTCTTTTTATTTAGATAAACAACTTCTAAAAATCACATTCTTCTTTTAAAAATTATTAAAAGAAGTAATTGGCAATAATTAATACATTTATTGCATTTTCTCCAAATAAAACCCATTTTCCAATCATTATTAACCCAAATAAATAAAATAAAATTTCAAACTTTATTTTTCACAGTTTAAATTCCAAAAATTTATTGTTTATTCCCAATAAACAATTTAAAAATCTCCTATTTATTTTACTTCACAATATTAAATTATAACTACCATTATAATTTAATATTAATAGGTAATCTCCAAAACAAGGGTTGTTACAGACTCCCCTTTTAACAAAATTGCGTCCTCGCAATTTCCAGAGAAAAGTTTGTATTCAACATAATTATTTCATCAATCAAAGGAAGGATAGATAAGCTCGAGTTTAAAATTTTTCACCCACAACACCAGATGATAGAAAACCAAGATAAGATTGCTCGATTAATTCTATGGTTTTCCAAGTGGAATTACTGGGATTTGCGGACCATTGAATTTCTACGAGCAATACATCCCTATTTCGAAGGTGTTTCACCTTCAAAGCAAAACACGGATAGGATGTTACGCAATAGATAAATCGGGTGAGATCGATTCCTAAGAAACTTCACGAACAGAGTCGGGATTTAGTCACAACTTTATCCCAAACTCCAACCTACAAGGTGATAATCGATACGACTTTCCGTATAACACTACGAAGGGAGTCATATCGATATTAGATTGACCACTATTATGGAAAGAAAACCCAATAAGAGGTAGGTGGTTTTCCCCCAATACCACCAAACTCATATGACAGCATAAATGCAAGTCGTAAAATAATTGCGCAAAGGCAAGTTAAGACTCAAGGAATAGATTTTTAAACTCTCTCTCACTAATCAAATATTCTTAAAGTTTTCCAACCTATTATCTTCAAAATTTAAAATTCTCAATTTTCAATACTTGAAAATTTCCAAAGTTTCTTACTTGGATTTTAAATTTAAATTCATTACTCTCCATTAGAGTAAAAATAGTTTAAGCTATTTATTCTCTAATTCTTCCATAGGTATCTTCTAGTTTGCAACATATATTATTATTATTATTATTTTCAATTTGTTTCTCAAAATTTCTAAGTGTTAGAATTTTTCAAAAAAAATCGGCGGAGTCTCCTTTGTACGGAGGACCATATACAATATTACAAAAATGATTTATATAATATACATCGACCATTAGGTCGGAAACACAATATATATCATCATTTAACGCTTTAAAAAAAATTAATCTGAAAACATACCTTCCCTTTTAGCATCTTAAAGCGAGTTTGCACAAACTTATATATATTCTTTTTGCTCAAAATATATTCCAACTATCCTCTTTCATCTGTACTTAACTCAAATAGATGATAATAGTTCATGTTCATAAATAAGAAGTACTACATTTAACTATTAAGGGAAATAGATCAATTTCATTTCAGACCTGCTGTAAAGAAGACATGTTTTGACCTAGCAAAAAACCAAATCTGAATTTTTTTATAATATGAAAATTGTTCTACTAAGTCTATGATTTTCAGCAATATAAAGATCATCAAAATTTGATTTACGGTTTGATAGTTATGTTAAATTTACTTTCAACTTAAATCTTAGAGAATTTTGTAATAGGGCAGAACTGCCTATCCACTTTCAAACCCATTTTAGACTCAGTAAAATGCAAAATCTTTCAAAGTGGTAAAAAGAAAATTTATAGCTTACTGAAATCTCTTTCATTTACAAAAAGATTGAACTCATTTGGAGTAAAAAATCTCAAGTTATCGCTATTTTAGTACAGCACTTTTCCAAACAAAATTTCAGCTTTTAAATCAATTTGAAATTTACCCAAACCATTTTAAGCTCAAACTACATTTTCAAATAAGCTTTTTGCTAAATCATTAATTAAATGATTTTCTTTTTCCTCAAAAACCTAAGACATACAAAATTATGATCGACTTTATGTAATCATCATAAAACATTTTATTAAATGGAAATATTTTAATTACTTTCCAAAATCTACTTTAAACGATTAACTTGAAAACTCATTTTGGAAGAGATAACTAATCTCTTTCATTATCAAGAGATGATTATCGATTATCCACAAAAATAAATCTTTGGGATATATATAAAGTTTAAATTATTCTCACAATTTAAAATGATTATACTACATGAATTGTTCATTTATCAAAACAATCCAAATTCACATTTCCACTTGTCACAAAAATTAAATTACCATCTAATTATCAACATAAAACTAATTAAAGTTGATAATTAATTCAAACTTATTTTCAAAAGAATTTTGCAATTTCAAACCCACAAGTTTTAATACCATTTAAGTTTAAAACAAAAACTAGCTCACAAATTTATACTAAACGTTCTAAACTAACACTTCATTATTTTCTCTTAAGATAGAGTTTTATATCTATCCTCTACTATTACTCAAATAACTAAGTGTCCAAACCAATTTTATAGTCATCATTAATAACTTGCACTAAAATATTCAATTAATATTTTAATTTTTCAAACCAAAGTATTCTTTTACTTTAAATACATCATTTTATTAATCAAAGCATCAATTGATATTTTCTTCTAATTAAGACATCCCCTTAATTAGAATTATTCACTTTACTTACCCACATTACCATACCCAATTTCTCAAATTTCAAATAATATAAGGGTATTACCTTGCCATTGATTTATAGTGAATGACCCCATCGATTGGCTGCAGAGTTGATCAAATGATCAAAACTGCCTCGCCACTCATCCAACACTCACTATGGTTCAATAGCTTCATTAAACTTTTAAAATAAAAAAATTTAATACTCCACCATATTAACTATTTTCAAACTTTACTTATTAAAACTCAATTTACCGTGTCTGACTGTCTCATCACAGCGTTTAGGAAATTCCTATCGATAATGTTGGCCAAACGCATTGACCAAACTTCTTAAAGCACTTGGCGGACAACCCAACACAAAATTTCATTTCCTTTAAAAAGAAATAACTCATATATAATACTCAAAATATTATTTGTTTTTCCCAAAAACAAAATCTAATTTCTCTTAGAAACATATCTTCAATTTTTGAAAAATTTTAAAACATGATTTATTACTTATTCTCAAAATCAAGGAACAAAAATAGAGCTCACCGTGATATTCCCAGAATACTCGATCCTCAAGATTGATGGAATAGAATGGAGTGTTCATTATTCCGAACGGTATAACGAACCACTCACAAGACTCATAATGGGTGCGGAATGCGGTAAGAGTAACACTATCCTCCACGACTCGTAACGCATGAAAAATTGGTGTAGGGTCAAGCTAAAGAATGACCCTAGTACCACACGATAGATTAAAAAGAGAGGAATGAGATATAAAAGCAAGGGTAAATATCTTCTCAAATGAGGAGAAGTAACATTAACAACAAATCATTACTTCGAGTGAAGTAATTCCACAAAGTATATCAACAATTGAGTATCCAAATAGGATATCTCAAAAGGGGTAAGAATGGCAATATCAAATAAATTCAACGAATCACCTCATTTCCCTAATGGACATCCTCGTGGGATGATGACCGAAAGGCTAAGAATCGGGAATGAAGTTAATACAATATTCGATTGCCCGATTGGGTGTCATACTCGAAACGGACTCACAGAAATCAACAGAGTCACAATGATTGGAATTCAAGATATATCATCAACATCTCGAAACTCAAGAGTGAATATAGAGACTTCGGAATCATCATTAACATTCCGAAGGACAAGAAGAAATAAATCAGTCGAATAAGGATACCTAATATAGGATTCTTCGAATCACAGAATATGGCTTGATAATAGACAAGCCATTTCATCTCACACACTCCAAACTCTAGATAGAAAATGGCGTACTAATTCGCACGAAAAGATAAGCTATAAGCAACAATCCCAAATCCTCATACATCATGTCAAATATTACAGATCCACTCAATAGGATTCGCAATCCTCACAAAAGAACAAGACAAGAAAATCCAAAAGCATCAACAAACTCCTCCGATACGGATGGGTGTCAAGCACCTGTATCGAAGAGGACTCGAATAAAACAATCATGATTAGGATTACTCTTAAGATAAGATATAATCAATTCAATTATGGAATACTACGGAATAAAATATATTCCTAAACATATCCCAAGCTTCTATCTCAAAGGACATGATGATTAAGGGATTTGTAACACTTGTACTATACTTGGAGGTATCGTAATATATTCTTATGTTCTGTGTTTATCATATTTTGTTCTGAACTCCGCTCCGATACCAAGCTGTGACACCCCACCTCGAGACCCACATTAACAAAGAGTATTACTAGGTAATACTGTCTGCTAACGCGGAGAATAACGCTAGTTAGGAGCGACCATCTATAGTCTTGTCTTAAATATCTATTGAATACATCGATTAGTGCTCTATATTTTTTTTCCTCTCAAGTGGATCGACATATCCAATAAATGCTTAATACAAAACTATAGGTGGCTATAGGATCTATCAGAACAAAATACAACAACTCAAATGCATAAAACATCACAGAACAGTAAACAGGTATATATACACACACATATATACTGATAAATCCCATTACAATACAAATAATACATCATAAGTGGTATGACGATCACAATATACACACGAATCAAAACAATATACATATCAGAGTAGCGAAAAAAAGACTACAACAAAAAGGGTTAGCAGATAAGTCCATGCGAAAGCAGAATAGGCTAAGTCCATAAGGGTACCTAACCTGAAACACCACGGTCTGACCCGAGCATAAAATACACGGGTCAGTCTAGCTAAACAAATCAGTTTATAAGGATAAGTGATAATATGAGCATATGGTAAAGGGTAAGATATCCTCTCGAATGAGAAGAAACAATAATAAGAGCATGCCACTACTTCAAATAAGGTAATTACACTAACTGTATGTCCTCGAAATAGGTAAACTCACCAAATAACACTAAGTGTAATAAATGCCTCATATCATAGGCAAAATCCCAAAAGTCGCTAAAATGGTTTCTATGAACCATATCTCCAAAATAGGAGAATCCCAAATCTCAAACTCAAAACTCGTCATAAATGGCAATCACAAAAATATTCTCTAAATAGAGAAGTGTCAAACACAAAATACGCCAAAAATGGCAATCTCATATATCTCCAAGTAGGAGAGTATAAATCTCAAATAAATGCCAAGTGTTGGCAAACCCAAATCTCAAATATAGAACTCGATAAGGAGTTCAATTTTCAAAGATGTAATTGCCATATATAATATCTCGAACGACTCATATGGCCAATAATGTAAAAAGGAGATACAATCGGAAAATCACAAAGAAATCAATGAAATCATCTCAAAGATATAGCACGTGCTTATGGCCGAAGCCCACCAAGTACTGTTCTCTCAAAATAAGGCGCCACATATCTTAGACATAAGTCCCGAAGGACAAATAAATACATCTCTTAGACAAACATCCCAAAGGACAAATACATCGCAATGACAAATGTCTCTTAGACAAACATCCCGAAGGACAAATGACCCGAAGGTCCAGCACTGGCAAATACGTCTCTTAGACAAATGTGTCACAAACTCTCGGATATGAACCCGAACAGTGTTAACGTGTGTCCCGTACCACACGTTCACACTAAATGGTTTACTAACCGCTAGTAAATTTCACACTCAAAGCAGTAAAATGTTTACCTCATCTCATCGGTAAACTCGACCCGAAGGTCAAAACGATCAAACTGACAAGTCGAGAAATAACCGATAAGATAAACGCACATGTCCCATACCACATGTTTTACCAAACCATTTAATACTCCTTCTCATTCGCTCGAATAGTGAAACGTGGATTATATATATAAAATAATTTACTTGAGAAAACAAGCTTTTAAAACCAATTTTCGAAATCATATTTGGAATCAAACTTTGAAAATTCCCTTATTATAGTGAATATATAGATTGTATAGCTCCAAAAATAATTTAAGAATATTATATATAATAATTATTTAAAATGCAAATTTATTTTAAAAATTATTTCAAAATCGTTTGGAGAAAACCGTGCTCGAAAACCATGAAAAACAAAGAAAATATCCAAAACTGATAACTCGAATTCAACTTAATTTCAATACAAATTCAATCCAAACTCAATTCAAATTCAACTCAAATTTGAATTACAAACTCACGAAAATTTGGCTAGTCCATTAGTGGACATCATAGTTCTCAACATATTCAAAAACATCACAAGATTACTAAAGAAATGATGTCCAAAGCCATAGCATAAGTAGGCTAAATGCTGCGAAAAGCTCAAGATAATAAGGCCACACATACAAGAATGGGTCGACAAGGAGGTCGACACCCATAGATCATCAGGTCGAACCCTAAGAGGACCAGATCGACAGGCTGATCGACTTGGTGGGGTACTGGGTCGACCTCCCTGTCGACCTAGGTTACGGATATTGTTTTTGTCGCTTTTTCTTGCACGTACTGATTTTCCAGGAGCAAAATGACTTATCAAACAGCAATATTTTGAGATGAAATTTGACACACAACAAGATTAACAACTAAACTATACTTCTAAAAAGATCTGGCAGCAATTTGAGCTAAAACCAAGAAGCTATGGCCACTCAATGTGGCAACTAGAAACGAGAAACTCATTAAAACAAGTAACACGGAAATATACGTGTACAGAGGCTATTTTCTTTCAGATCTTTGCATTAGTAGGCTATCTTCAGCTAGAAATGTGAGATGACAAACTCGCCTTTGCTATTAGAGAGCAAACTCGGAGAATCGGAGGAAAGTTGCTTGCTTTTGGGAAGAAGGAGCTTCCCTTAACCTGCTAGAACTCAAGACAAACACATGCAACTGGAAAGGAAGAAATTAACAGCCAACTCTTTTAAAACAAGATTTTGATAGGATAATTGGATTTGGAATGAGATTACCTTTTAGTTTCACTCTAAATTGATAAAAACAGCAACTTGTTTGAAAAAGATTTGAATTTGAAAGCTTTGGAGTTGAGAAAATGGTGCTTTCTTCTTACAGACAATTGGAGGAGAAGAGATAATTGTTTTTGAACGTACATGCATCTCTTTACTTCTTTTTCTCAATTCTAGTTAGGACTAAATGGGCTTATGGACCAATTAATTATAAGAAAATATGGTGGCCTTAGTTAATTAATCAACATTTAAATCAAATGCACACATATATTACACTATATTATAAAAAAAGTCATTTTCCTTTCAATTTTAAACCAAACAAAATTTTTAAATTTACATACACAAGAAATAAATTATTTTACACTACAAATAGGATTCATTTTTATTCTTAAAACATTATTATTCTTAAAATCCTTTATTTCACAATAATACACAATTTTCACCAAATAAATGTAAAAGTCTACATTTTTAACTTCCAAAATTCAACAAAAATCACTTCTTACTTAGCAAAATATTACAACCCATTTTTAACTCAAATTTACAATTAAAACACATTTTAAAACCAATTTCCATCTTTTTATTTAAATAAACAACCTCTAAAAATCACATTCTTCTTTTAAAAATTATTAAAAGAAGTAATTGGCAATAATTAATACAATTATTGCATTTTCTCTAAATAAAACCTATTTTCTAATCATTATTAACCGAAATAAATAAAATAAAGTTCCAAACTTTATTTTTCTCATTTTAAATTCCAAAAATTTATTGTTTATTCCCAATAAACAATTTAAAAATCTCCTATTTATTTTAATTCACAATATTAAATTATAACTACTATTATAATTTAATGTTAACAGGAAATCTCCAAAATCAGGATTGTTACAAATTTGCAATATCATCGGCATTTATTGTTGAGTTTCTAAGCGAAAGGATTGCTACCATAGGAGATTGTTTTAGTAAAACAATTTTTTATTTAAATCCCAAATATTATTTGTTATACAAAAAGAGAAATATATATTAAATTATGTATTATTTCAAAATAGAGTGTTTAAATTTTGAAATTTTTTATCTAAATATTTTTTGAAAATTATAAGAAATTAGTTTTGTATCTTATAAATTGAGGAATAATAAGTTAAAACAAAGTTTTAAGTTGTTGAATATGAATGTTAAGAAAAGAAAATTTGATATGAAATTTAACTTAAGTTAAATGAAATGATTTTTGAAATTAAATTGGTTGTGATTTGAAATGAATTAATGAAATTGAATAATGAAATGAGTTAAATGAAATTGAATTTGATTAGAAATGGATATAAACTTAAGTTGTGAAGAGATAATAAAAATAAGTTGGGTTGTATAAAATGTTTATAATAAACTTAAGTAAAATTTGAAGGAATGGTTCTTAAGTGACATTAGTATTGAAAGAAATATACTAAGTAATAAATGGATGTAAATAACAGAATCGAACCGAAAAGGAATGAGATATAATAAGAAACCAATTGAAATAAATACGTAAGTTGTACGTATATTATTTTATTCGCATAACTATTTGATCCATATTCGAATATACAATTTTGAGGTGATTTTTACCGATCTGAGTTAGGAATTTTCACTCGATTCTCGACGGCGAACATTGGATACGGATTTTTGATTGATTTTGGGATTTTTTATCATAGTATATGGGTGAGCAAGGAGGATGGCGGTTTCTAATCAAGGAACCAGATCTGAGCCCACACTAGAGTGGTCGTGTGAATGATACTAGTTCAGAAGTGAAATTGTATGATCAAGCGAGTGATCAGATTTGATATTGCATACGAATGGCATATGTACATCGTATGGGTTTTAATTAATTAAATTTTGATAGTGGAAAATGCAAATTGATATGCTTATGAATTAATTGGATGGATATTATTTGTTGATGGTTTCTCTGGTTAGATTTGTTACATTTGCATATATTTATTCTACTAGTACACGTTATATATTGATATTACTTTCCCTATACTTGTTTTCATTGGTTATTGATCTTATTGGTAGGTGTGGATGGCATATGGTTCACATTTGGAGCTTGCTTTTGCATTATATATTGATTGCATATGCTCACTAATACTAATAAAGGTACACATCTCGGGTTACATATCGTATTTTTATATTTTTCCCTATGAGATGCTTCATCCTTGAAGATGAGATGTATATTTGTGATTATATATATATTGTAAAAAAATTTGATCGAATAGCGTAAAGGAAACGCTAGCGAAATTTTCTGTAAATTTAAGGCGTTAGAATTTTTTGGTAATTTTGAGAAATTTTGATAACTAAAATTTAATTTTGAGTTATAACCTGGAATGATTAAGTGAATGGAAATTAATTGGTATAGGTGGATGAATTTTAAAGCCATAGAAAATTTATAATCTATTTCAACTAATTGGTTTTGAAAAGTAAATGGGTTTGGGACATTTTCTTACTTTGGAAATTTTGGGGACAAAATTCTTTTAAGGGGGAAGAATGTAACGACACAGAATTTTAGTCATTCAAATTTGGGATATTTAATTGATTTTAAATATTGAAATATTAGTTTTATAAGTCAAATAGCTTAAATTTCAAATATAGGAATTTTTTTGAATAATGAATTTAAATAATTAGAATATTTAAATAATTTAACCTTGGATTTAATATTAATTAAAATAATTTGGAGATCTTATTTAAATTTAGTATAAATATAAATGGAATAATGAACTTTTAAAATTTAGGTTTAAAAGTGATATATTTCGTTTTAGTAAAAATTCATTTTAATTAACATGTGAAAGTATCATTATAGGACATTGTCTTAGATTCTAATGAAACTAATGTCATTGTATCCATAATAATGAACTGTTGTATGCCATCGAATTTCGTAACGATTGGACGTATCGTGTGGTCATGCGAGCTTGAAACGTGTAAGATTAATTACAGGAAATTAATATAATATAATTCGATTTCAAAATCTATCTTTTGTATATGATTGAGTTAGGTCTTGAGACTAGTTCCATTGTGTTCGGAATAGGGTTACTTAGTATAGAACGCCAATCGGCACGCCTTGATTGGAGTTCGAGATTTTTAAGGTATACAGTGTCTGATATTATTATATAAATAATATATATTCTATTTTATAACCATACTTTCCCTCACTCAACCCATACCTCTCACATGTTTTAGCCCATACCATCTTCCCCTTACGTAAATCGCATTTCCAAACTAGAGAAATAGTTCGAAATTTTGAATTGAAATCATCACCTCATCGAACGGTCGAGGATCATCGGGACCAATCTGAGGATTTTTGGGCAAATTCACCAACTGGAGTTTTATTGCCGATGTTGAGATGTAGCTAGTGTATGGTTGATCGTTTTAGATCGCGACAATATAGTGGTAGGGCACTGATGAACGGCGGTAGTTTTGGTCACCAATTGCGGCGACTGGGGTGATTGGTTGGCGATGGGGTCTGAAAGAGATGTGTCGAGAGGAGGGAGAGTTATGTCATGGTGAAGTTTCGCCTATGCTGGCATGTGGCGGTCATAATTTTCCATGAACAACGCCGGCTGTTTCGGTCTCGAGGGTGATAATGGTGGCGAGTTAGGGGCCGAGGTTGGTGGGGATGGGAAGCTCGTGGTCGGGGCTGGGCTTGGGCGAAATGGGGCATGGTTCGGTGGTCTTTGGTGGTGGTGCAGAGGAGAGGGAGTGGCGGCCTGGGTTGTGGAATCGAACGAGAGTGAGGAGGAGGGAGATTAGTAATTGGGTAGTTAGTTAAACTACAATTAGTTTATTAATTATAAATTTAAAATCGATAAATTAAAATTTGTATAACTCTCACATACGAGGTCTGTAACGACCCAGAATTTATGACATTTGAAATTCGAATATTTAATTGATTTTAAATATTAACAAGTGGAATTAATAAGTCGAATAATTTATTTTTCGAATATCTGGATTTAATTGGATAATTAAATCGATAATTTAATAGTTGAAATTCCAGAAATAATTGAAATCTGGATTTAATGTGATTGAAAATGATTTATAAAGTTATATTAAATCATATTGGAGTTAGAATAATGTTATAGAACTTTTAAAATTGAATTTTAAGTTAATTTGTGAAAATTGAATATTTTAATATTTAATCGACTAGTGAAATTAGCCATTTTTGGGACAGTCTCAGAATTGGACAAAACTTATTCTATTGGATCCGTAATAGTTTATTATTATCGGATTTCAATTTTCATAGCAATCGGAGTTGTAGTTTGACTGTGGCAGCTCGAAACGCATCGAAATTGTTTTAATATTAATTTGGCGAGTTAAAATAGTCATTTTTCAAAAAGTCTCAGATTTCGACGAAACCAGTTTCATCGGATCCATAATGTGATATTATTGTAAGATTTCAAATTTCGTGTCAATCGGATTTACCGTTTGTCCGGAGCAAGCCAAAACGCCTAGAAATAGGTTTAAATCGGTTTAATTTAAAATCGATCGTTTAATTCCGTAACTCGCACAGATGACCGAATTAGCTCCCGAAACACGTTCCATTGTGTTCGGAACGTGGGGTAAACCTTACGAACGCCAGACGACACGTGTGATTTGGAGATCGTTTGAAAAAGTCGTTTTAAAATAAATTTAATATTATTATATACGTATATATATATATACGTTAACAAACGAAACCCTATCCTCCTTTACAGCTGCCACCATCATTTTAATTTCCATAAACACGCGATCTTTCTCCTCATTTTTCTTCAAATCCCTACATCGATTCGAAAAAGCTTCAACTACAAAATGATAGAGGACGAAGAGATCTATATTATCAACGGTGATGATCGTTTTTTGTCAAGCGGATTAGCGGCAATCACCCTTGGAAGTGCTGCCGTTCGCACCTAGTTTCCAGCTCGAGATGGTGACCGAGCTCCTCGAAACTCGAGCCGAGTATGGAGCGGGGTAAGGTCGTTCGAATGGTGGTGATTTGATGGGCTATCGACGTTTGTATATGGAGCGGCATTTAACCCTAATTGAACGGCAATGGGTTGAAGTCGCGTACGAGTTGCCTGGGGAAGATGTAGAGCGCATGAGAAGAGAGAGACGTGGGCGGGCCTGATGCGTTGGATTCAAAATACACGGCTGTGATGAAGTGGGTTTGAAAAATTAAAAGGAAATTGTAGATTAATTATTTATTTAAATTGTACGATGTTTAAACTATCATAACTCTTTCATGCGAGGTCGGAATTCGACGAAACCAATTGCGTTGGAATCGTATGGTCGAGCACTACGCGATGGAGCTGAATTGGAATTTATTTGAGTCAGTGAAAATTTCGGGTAAAATTAAATGCACGTTTAATTTTATTCGAAATAAAAAGCTGGAACGGAATTGAAATCAAGGTGAGAACTCCTCACTCAATCGAATGTTTTGTTTCGATTTAAATTTTAAATAGTTAGATTTAAAATTGTTGATTGTGTGATTGGATGTTAAATTGATATCTGTTGTGTTGAAATAGACATTATACGCCGTTATTAAGCGGAGGTTATTTATTAAAAACATATACCGCGATAATTTCACATTGAAGTGGAATTGGTATTATATATGTATATAGCAATATATATATATATTGGAATATGTATATATTGGAGTTGATTTCCCGCATTGTATAGCGGATGAGACCCTATTGCGCCGCATAATAGCGGATAATATTTATAAATCCCATATACCGCGATAATTTCACTGTGAAGTGAAATTGGTATTGTGCTAACATCTGTGGATGCAGGGAAATAGGTTGGAGGGATCCAACTGGATTCCTCACCGTAGTGATTTATTTACAGATATTGTGATATATTATGTTCTCATATGATGATATATGATGTTTGGATGCTGTGATTGACTATTTGGTGTTGTTGCATCATCAGATCCATTTTTGAAGTTTAAGATAACAATTTTGATTTTAAAAGGATTTTTAAAGTGATTTTTTAAAGTATACGTTTTATAGAATTGGTTTATTTAAATTGAGATTTTGGAATAATTATAAACGAATTATATAAAAGATGTACAAAAATTGATATTTTATAAATTAAGAATACTGGAATTATAAAACGAGTTTTTTATAAGTGTTAAAAATCGAAATAATGGAATTCTAAAAGGAGTTCTGTTAATGTTGAAAATAAGGTTATAAATGAAATCTTATAAGTAATAAGATTTATAACTTGTGAAGTTTTAAAAGAATGATTTTTGCAAATAAATGAATTATAAGTATTTAACTTATAATATGGATTTTTGGTATATAATTGAGTTATAAATTGATTTGGTTAATAAAGTGCTTTTATAAGTTAAAGTTGTTATAAAATACCAATGGAATTTATAAACATAGATTTGTAAATCCGAGAAATGACTTATTTTGATAAGTTAAATTTTTATAGCTTATTAAAGGAAGTATATTCATGATTTTGGACAGTGGATAATCCTTTAAATAAAATGTGTAGAAATGTTGAGTTTGGATAACGAATTATATTCACGATTTTGGACAGTGAATATATTATTAGATAAAATGGATATGTTTTGGAGAAGTGATATTACGAAATGAAGTAATTGTTTTAAAAAGATGTTTTTAAAACGTGTTAAGTATCGAAAACATAGATTTCAACATTTATTGTTGAAATAGATGTTTCGAGGAATAAGGAAATGGTGGACTATAACACTGTTGTTATAGTAAATGGTTTCCGAAAGGAAATGTTTTATATAGTATTGGGATTTATATATATCTATCTAAATTTCGAATCCCTATACTAGTGATTTTTGGTCATCGTAACGATGTTTTACGCAACATTCGTTTTGACTCAAATAGATGTGTTTAAGAAAATGATTTCCCTAAAGAATGAAATATATACTTAATTTTGATTTAAGTATATTGAATATTTTCAAATGTTGAAAATAAATGGATTTGTGGATTACTTATTATTAAATAAGTATGGAAATGCTTTTCCAATATGAAGTGAAATGTTTTAGATTTATCTTCAAAGATAAATTGAAATGTGGAAATTGATTTGAAATTGTTTTCAAATAGTTGAAGTGTGGAAATTATATATCTTGTAAAGATATTTTTAAAAGATAAATAATTTGGAAAATTATTTGGAATCTGATGATGCTGTGCAAACCTATTGATAGTTAAATAACCGACTATCAACAATTACCTTGAATGGGTATTTGTTGTGATTTGCTTGAATTTGAATGCCACACTTATTTTTGAATAAGCGCTCACTATTCGGGTTAGCCGAGAAAGGGCCTTTGTGTTGTATAACCCATTCCAAATTTGTGATACGACGATATGGATCGTATTGAAGACCGGTGGTGAAGACAGAGTATTTGTGAAAACGATAGGATGACCTCTCGATTGTCTCAACACCGTTAGCTACGGTATAGAGATTTCCTTTGTGATGGGAAGTTTTATCGGGATTGTGAATATCCGGATTGCAAGGGCTTCTTTGGAAGTGTCTTCGGTTCTGTTCGAACCTGGAACAGACTTGTATGGTTACGTGTCTGACATTACATTTTGAGATATAAAGCTGATTTCTTTCAAATACATTTCTGTTGGTGGCAGAGAATTTATTCTCTTAGCTTAACACCCTCCTTCTCTGAGATGTACGAGCTCAGAGGTTATGTAGTTGAGATTTATCAGCGATATATTCCCAATTTGGTAATGTGACATGCTGAGTGTTGCTGTGAAATGATCATTGTTTGATCATTTGTTTGATCATTTATCTTTGTGATCATTACTTTGATCATTTGTTTGACCCAAAGCATAGCTTTTGTATAAAGCGTAGCTTTGTGGACGAGACTTCGTCAGGGCCTCAACAACCCGGAAATGGTCGAAACAGGAATGTTGCGGCAAGGTTATGAGGGTCGTGCCCTTTAGGGTGTGTCATTTCCTTCTGGAAAGGGGTGGTATCATGGTATGGAGCCCAGATACTTACTCATGTGGACACACTTTATTTATTATGTGTGATGTTGGTTACCGAGCGCTCGGATAAAGGTCCCAAAGGACTGGGGGATGGCATATTCGTGAGTTACCTAGTTACAGGGGCAACCCTGCCTTGTTGGCAGAGAGCAGTTTGTCTCTCGGAGCGTCCAGCCAGAGGCGTTTTCTTTCGTGGCATAGGAAGTTCCTTAGCCTGACCATTTGTTGGAAAAATCCAAAGAAACAATACGAAGCCTTTACGATTGAAATTGTATAACCTGTCTCCTCAGGAGGCAGCTATAGCAGGCATAATATAATGGTACCTATGCTGGCTAAGATTAATATTGTATTTTCGAAAGAATTTTTACACTATGCACTAGTAATAATATAAAAAATGATTTGTTTTGCGTAGTAAGCATTTTTGACTATCATAAGAAGAAATCTCCTCCAAGTCTGCGATTGCATTGTGTGTGTGGTGGGAGGTCTTATGGTAGTTTCATTTTCCAAAACCATTGCGGGTTTCAATGTTAAAATTCTATTTTTGTTTGTTTTTAAAGATAATAACTGTTTTAGTTCTCACACCAGTCACCATGACTAACTCGGAGTTTATTGTTCCCTTCCTGAACTCTGGGTGCCCACCAATTTCCACACGGGCAGTCTAGACTTAGGTTATCAGGTCATTCTGGATTCAGGAGATGCTGTGGAGCTCATCGGCGAGATGGATGGCGAGACGTATCACTTGTATATGATATTATTTATTCCGTTGTGTATTCTGTATGAGGACAAGTTCATATAACTGTCCAGTTGTGTTATATATTGTTGTTGTAAACTCTGATGATGATGTAATGTATAAAATGATATAGTTCTTTGATTTAAAGATTATTCATTTATCTATTATATTTTGTTCCGCTGCGAATGTGAGATTCTGATATTGTCTCTGTTTCTGTTGTTTCTTCTTTCTTTTTCTTCTGTTCTCTTCTACCTCTTCTTTTTCTCCATAACAATTCGGTTTTCCGCCATTTGATTACTCGGCAGTTGATACAGTGGTTGTATTAATGTCGATTTTCGAGCGACGAAAAGTCGAGTTCGTTACATTTGGTATCAAAGCATATGGTTAAGCGACAACCCTGCTCTGTTGGGTGTTACTCATTAGAGATAGAGTCAGCAGTACTCTAGAATGAGTTGAGTGTAATAATAGATACGAGCACGTATTTGTTAGTGAATATAAAATTGTTTTATATTGTGATGATTGGTTTGTTGAGTGGTATATGGATTCTGGTCGGTATTGTCAGTACAACTCTATCGATAGGGATCTCTAAACACTTGTTCAGAACAATTCGACACGATATTGTTTTAAAAGAAATTTGGTAAATGAAATAATTTTACCTCGATTATATTTTGTATATAAAGGAAATAATTTTCCAGAATTATTAAAATGTATATGATTGATTGTTTGGTTGTTAAAAATGTAAATATATATAAGTTAATAAAAGTTGTTTGAATAAGTTAAATGAAAACAACAATTGTAAAAGAATGAAGTGTATAAGCAAATGAATTATAATGTATGAAGTTATAATTAAAATGATTGGCAATGGTAAAATAATCTTATATATACAAGAAGTGAAATTTTATAAGTAAAAGATTTATAAAGGATTTATTATCCAAAATAAAATTCCAGAGAAGTGTTTTGAAAGGATTTGATACTTTGGAAAATTGATTTGGAGAGATGAAAGCTCTAAACTCTTTTCAGGTCATTGAAAAATAATTCCGATGATGATCGCGACATCATTGGTGTTCATTTTCGTGTTTCCAAAAGAGGAATTGCTGCCTGATTATTTTAAATGAAAGTTGATTGGAAAAATTGGATTTTGTTTTAGAAATTCAAAAGATAAATTTGAATTGATTTCAAAAAATGGTTTTTGAAAGGTTGAAAAGACTCTGGAATCCTATTTAAAATATTTATGGGAATGATAAATGAGTTGATACTTATATAATTTGAATTTTGATAGAATAAATTTAACTTAAGGATGGAGTTAAATTTAAGTAAGTATAAGTGAATCAATTAAATCCAAGCTGTAATTGTTGAATATAAGTAATCAAGTTTTGAACTTATAATATGAGATAATAAATTTGACTTTGGTAAAAGTTAAATAAAATTTGAATCTGAATTGGATTTATAAGTGGAAAATTTAAGTTAAGTTAAACAAATGATGTTTAATTGGAATATAACTTAAGTTGTATAGTGAAAGCAAAAATAAGTGGAAATTTGAAATGGAATATAACTTAAGTAATGTTAAACGAAATTGATTTTGATATCAAAGTAAATTAATAAAGTGAATTTATTAAATGAATGTGAACTTGAGTTATATGAATGAAATTCAACTTTATTTGTAAAATGAAGTAGCAATTGAATTGAATAAATGGATTGAATGTTAATCAATCTAATGTGAATGAATTGATATGGAACAATGGATGTAAGTGTTAATTCATTAAAAGCTAAATGTTATTGGAAGTTGAATAATTGAATGTAAATCAATTTAATATTAAACCAATTGAATTAAAGGTGTTGAACCAAATTGAATGTAAAATTTAATAATTTGGTTGTATAGAATATACATTGGATGTTATATGATTATTGGTTGATTGTATATAAAATTCATTAAGTGCTAATGAAATTGAATTGATTAAAATTGGAAGCTATGTAATTAGATTTAAATTAAAAGTGAAGTAAATTTAAATAGTAATTGATTTGAATTGAAAGTGAACCAATTTGAATTTAAATTAGTGAATGTAAACTAATTGAAAATGAATAATTGAATGTCATTGTATATGAATTGGTTGTAAACAATTACAAGTTATATTGAAATTTTATAAGTGCTTATAAAACTTGTTTAGTATGCATTTCTTTGATATACAAATGTTGTAGTTGTTTAAAAGAGTAAATTGTTAATAACCTTATATATATGTCACTTACATATTTAAATTGAGTAAGTACAGGTGTGGTGGCTACCGTTCGGTTGATTTGGTTGCGCTAAAATGCTAAATAAATAACCGCTTTGCTTAAAAATGCTAAAACGGTACGCCTACGCAATAAAAATAGGAAATATGAACTTTTTTTCTGCTTTTCCGACTGGGTGGGTCGATGTATATATATTTATGTCAATTGTGATCCTACTACGATCGAACCGTGCAAAGGAGACGCTGGCGAATTTTTCTGGAAATTTAAGGCGTTAGAAAATTTTCAAAAATTTTGGAAAATTTTTGTTAATGAAAAGTCAATTTCTAAAGTGTAATGAAACCGTAGGAATTGAACTAGAAAATGGAAACCATTGTTTTGGTTGAAGTTAAAGGTTTTGAAAAAGGTGAATATAAAATTTTCACTAAGTGGATTTTGAAAAGTTAATGGATTTGGGCATTTTTCTTACTTGGTAATTTCGAGGACGAAATTCTTTTAAGGGGGGGAAGTTTGTAACGACCCAGAATTTCTGACATTTGAAATTCGAATATTTAATTGATTTTAAATATTAACAAGTGGAATTAATAAGTCGAATAATTTATTTTTCGAATATCTGGATTTAATTGGATAATTAAATCGATAATTTAATAGTTGAAATTCCAGAAATAATTGAAATCTGGATTTAATGTGATTGAAAATGATTTATAAAGTTATATTAAATCATATTGGAGTTAGAATAATGTTATAGAACATTTAAAATTGAATTTTAAGTAAATTTGTGAAAATTGAATATTTTAATATTTAATCGACTAGTGAAATTAGCCATTTTTGGGACAGTCTTAGAATTGGACGAAACTAGTTCTATTGGATCCGTAATAGTTTGTTATTATCGGATTTCAATTTTCGTAGCAATCGGAGTTGTCGTTTGACTGTGGCAGCTCGAAACGCATCGAAATTGTTTTAATATTAATTTGGCGAGTTAAAATAGTCATTTTTCAAAAAGTCTCGGATTTCGACGAGACTAGTTTCATCGGATTCGTAATGTGATATTATTGTAAGATTTCAAATTTCATGTCAATCGGATTTACCGTTTGTCCGGGGCAAGCCAAAACGCCTAGAAATCGGTTTAATTTAAAATCGATCGTTTAATTCTGTAACTCGCACAGATGACCAAATTAGCTCCCGAAACACGTTCCATTGTGTTCGAAACGCGGGGTAAACCTTACGAACGCCAGACGGCACGTGTGATTTGGAGATCGTTTGAAAAAGTCGTTTTAAAATAAATTTAATATTATTATATACGTATATATATATACGTTAACAAACGAAACCCTATCCTCCTTTACAGCCGCAACCATCATTTTAATGGCCATAAACACGCGATCTTTCTCCTCAATTTTCTTCATATCCCTACATCGATTCGAAAAAGCTTCAACTGCAAAATGATAGAGGACGAAGAGATCTATATTATCAACGGTGATGATCGTTTTTTGTCAAGTGGATTAGCGGCAATCACCCTTGGAAGTGCTGCCGTTCGCACCTAGTTTCCAGCTCGAGATGGCGACCGAGCTCCTCGAAACTCGAGCCGAGTATGGAGCGGGGCAAGGTCGTTCGAATGGTGGTGGTTTGATTGGCTATTGACGTTTGTATATGGAGCGGCATGTAACCCTAATCGAACGGCAATGGGTTGAAGTTGCGTACGAGTTGCCTGGGGAAGATGTAGCACGCGTGAGAAGAGAGAGACGTGGGCGGGCCTGATGCGTTGGATTCAAAATACACGGCTGTGATGAAGTGGGTTTGAAAAATTAAAAGGAAATTGTAAATTAATTATTTATTTAAATTGTACGATGTTTAAACTATCATAACTCTTTCATGCGAGGTCGGAATTCGACGAAACCAGTTGCGTTGGAATCGTATGGTCGAGCACTACGTGATGGAGCTGAATTGGAATTTATTTGAGTCAGTGAAAATTTCGGGTAAAATTAAATGCACGTTTAATTTTATTCGAAATAAAAAGCTGGAACGGAATTGAAATCAAGGTGAGAACTCCTCACTCAATCGAATGTTTTGTTTCGATTTAAATTTTAAATAGTTAGATTTAAAATTGTTGATTGTGTGATTGGATGTTAAATTGATATCTGTTGTGTTGAAATAGACATTATACGTCGTTATTAAGCGGAGGTTATTTATTAAAAACATATACCGCGATAATTTCACATTGAAGTGGAATTGGTATTTTATATGTATATAGCAATATATATATATATATATTGGAATATGTATATATTGGAGTTGATTTCCCGCATTGTATAGCGGATGAGACCCTATTGCGCCGCATAATAGCGGATAATATTTATAAATCCCATATACCGCGATAATTTCACTGTGAAGTGAAATTGGTATTGTGCTAACATCTATGGATGCAGGGAAACAGGTTGGAGGGATCCAACTGGATTCCACCGTAGTGATTTATTTACAGATATTGTGATATATTCTATTCTCATATGAAGATATATGATGTTTGGATGTTGTGATTGACTATTTAGTGCTGTTGCATCATCGGATCCATTTTTGAAGTTTAAGATAACGATTTTGATTTTAAAAGGATTTTTAAAGTGATTTTTTAAAGTATACGTTTTATAGAATTGTTTTATTTAAATTGAGATTTTGGAATAATTATAAACGAATTATATAAAAGATGTACAAAAATCGATATTTTATAAATTAAGAATACTGGAATTATAAAACGAGTTTTTTTATAAGTGTTAAAAATCGAAATAATGGAATTCTAAAAGGAGTTCTGTTAATGTTGAAAATAAGGTTATAAATAAAATCTTATAAGTAATAAGATTTATAACTTGTGAAGTTTTAAAAGAATGATTTTTGCAAATAAATGAATTATAAGTATTTAACTTATAATATGGATTTTTGGTATATAATTGAGTTATAAATTGATTTGGTTAATAAAGTGCTTTTATAAGTTAAAGTTGTTATAAAATACCAATGGAATTTATAAACATAGATTCGTAAATCCGAGAAACGACTTATTTTGATAAGTTAAATTTTTATAGCTTATTAAAGGAAGTATATTCACGATTTTGGACAGTGGATAATCCTTTAAATAAAATGTGTAGAAATGTTGAGTTTGGATAACGAATTATATTCACGATTTTGGACAGTGAAGATATTATTAGATAAAATGGATATGTTTTGGAGAAGTGATATTACGAAATGAAGTAATTATTTTAAAAAGATGTTTTTAAAACGTGTTAAGTATTGAAAACATAGATTTCAACATTTATTGTTGAAATAGATGTTTCGAGGAATAAGGAAATGGTGGACTATAACACTGTTGTTATAGTAAATGGTTTCCGAAAGGAAATGTTTTATATAGTATTGGGATTTATATATATCTATCTAAATTTCGAATCCCTATACTAGTGATTTTTGGTCATCGTAACGATGTTTTACGCAACATTCGTTTTGACACAAATAGATGTGTTTAAGAAAATGATTTCCTTAAAGAATGAAATATATACTTAATTTTGATTTAAGTATATTGAATATTTTCAAATGTTGAAAATAAATGGATTTGTGGATTACTTATTATTAAATAAGTATGGAAATGCTTTTCCAATATGAAGTGAAATGTTTTAGATTTATCTTCAAAGCTGTGCAGTTAAAGCGCTCGGCAGATCCAAAGCGGCGGAGGTGCAAAAAGTCATAGCGGGGATACAGCGAGAATATAGCGGGATATAACGGATGACTCTAAAACACGTATAAAACTCGTACTTAATGTTTTTACAAATATATAAATGGTAATTAAATGAAAAATTATCATTTAATTGAATTATAATTAATACATAAATAATTTTAAATAAAAACATGTGTGAATATACTTTAAATAAACGTAAATATGTTATATAACATAATTGAATTTAGTAGAATATTAGAGTATTTTCATTTCTAAAAATATATATAAAAAATTAAATCAAATAAATTATTTTCGTAATTTTTATAATGTATAAATGTCAATTTTCAATTCATTTTTTTAAAGAAGATATAGCGGAAATAGCAAAATATAGCGGGAATAACGGGATATAGCGGAAATAGCGGGGCTTAAAGCGGAAAGGCTATATTTGGGGCTATATGAAAAAATCGTAGCGGTAGAAATCCGCTATGAGATATAGCGGGGTTATAGCGGGGTAATAGCGGGGCATTAACTACACAGCTTCAAAGATAAATTGAAATGTGGAAATTGATTTGAAATTGTTTTCAAATAGTTGAAGTGTGGAAATTATATATCTTGTAAAGATATTTTTGAAAGATAAATAATTTGGAAAATTATTTGGAATCTGATGATGCTGTGCAAACCTATTGATAGTTAAATAACCGACTATCAACAATTACCTTGAATGGGTATTTGTTGTGATTTGCTTGAATTTGAATGCCACACTTATTTTTGAATAAGCGCTCACTATTCGGGTTAGCCGGGAAAGGACCTTTGTGTCGTATAACCCATTCCAAATTTGTGATACGACGATATGGATCGTATTGAAGACCGGTGGTGAAGACCGGGTATTTGTGAAAACGATAGGATGACCTATCGATTGTCTTTGCACCGTTAGCTACGGTATAGAGATTTCCTTTGTGATGGGAAGTTTTATCGGGATTGTGAATATCCGGATTGCAAGGGCTTCTTTGGAAGTGCCTTCGGTTCTGTTCGAACCCAGAACAGACTTGTATGGTTACGTGTCTGACATTACGTTTTGAGATATAAAGCTGATTTCTTTCAAATACATTTCTATTGGTGGCGGAGAATTTATTCTCTTAGCTTAACACCCTTCTCTGAGACGTACGAGCTCAGAGGTTATGTAGTTGAGATTTCTCAACGATATATTCCCAATTTGGTAATGTGACATGCTGAGTGTTGCTGTGAAATGATCATTGTTTGATCATTTGTGATATGATCATTTGTTTGATCATTTATCTTTGTGATCATTACTTTGATCATTTGTTTGACCCAATGCATAACTTTTGTATAAAGCGTAGCTTTGTGGACGAGACTTCGTCAGGGCTTCAACAACCCGGAAATGGTCGAAACAGGAATGTTGTGGCAAGGTTATGAGGGTCGCTCCCTTTAGGGTATGTCATTTCCTTCTGGAAAGGGGTGGTATCATGGTATGGAGCCCAGATACTTACTCATATGGACACACTTTATTTATTATGTGTGATGTTGGTTACCGAGCGCTCGGATAAAGGTCCCAAAGGACCGGGGGATGGCATATTCGTGAGTTACCTAGTTACAGGGATAACTCGGCCTTGTTGGCAGAGAGCAGTTTGTCTCTCGGAGCGTCCAGCCAGAGGCGTTTTCTTTCGTGGGATAGGAAGTTCCTTAGCCTGACCATTTGTTTGAAAAATCCAAAGAAACAATACGAACCCTTTACGATTGAAATTGTATAACATGTCTCCTCAGGAGGCAGCTATAGCAGGCATAATATAATGGTACCTATGCTGGCTAAGATTAATATTGTATTTTCAATTTTAGTTCCAAACCGGAACGTCTCAGCGACAACAAAAATTTCGATGAGTGAAGCTCACGTTTTTGGTTAACCAGTATGTTATATAATTGATAAAAATTGTTGATTGGATGTTTGGATGATTTATTGTTTTATCAGTTGGTTTGGGTTTTTATTTCCATCCCTGGAGCGGATGACCATTTTTATATACCCGCCTAGTAGAGGATGATCCAAATTATTTGATTATATACTATTTATGATGCATGGGGACAGGTTGGAGGGATCCAACAGGTTTCCTCGCCATGTTGATTTTAACTTCAATAATATTCCTGTCATATGAATTATTGGATATTAAACCTGATTGTTTGCTCTATTAATTGTGACATTGTTATATGTTCAATACTTAAACCCTATAGTGATAGAAAATCAATATCGATATTGGTTAAACATTGGGTAGCTATCGGCCTCCAATTAGTATTTTAAAAATACTATAAATTGCAATTTGAGTTGGAATTGGTTTTTGAGACAGGAAATGATTTTAAATCTGAAACTGGGTTTTTGGAAATAGTTTGTTTTAAAGGATTTAACTTCTATTTTACTCCAACCTTTTTATCTGCCTTTTCTAAGTTATTTATTTATATTTAATATTGTTTTAAATATTATTATTTTATATTTAATGTTGTTGTAAAGTTATTTATCAACACATTAATAGTTTGAAAAGTTAATTATTTAAATAATTAATATGGTTTGAAATTAACAATGTTTTGGAAATTAATTATTATTATTTGTAATAATGTTGAAGATTTATTTATTATTATTCTATAAATAATGTTTCGAAATTATTAATTATTATTTTAAGATGTTTTAAAGTTAATAATTATTATTACTTATAATGTTTATTAATAATAATAATTATTATTATAATGGTGTATTGATGTAAATGGTTATTATAATATACATTAATTTCATAAACTAATTTTATATTAAATAAAATATTTATAAAATGTGTATGGTTTTAATAAAAAAATTTATCCGAGAGCATTTGTATGTTAATAAAATTCTTATAAAATATAGAACATGTATTGTGTAGTATCATATTTTGTGCAGTAGTTTTGAATTAAAGTAGAAATTTTTTATATATAAATTAGTATAATTTAGTTTCAAAAGATAATTTTTTTTATCGGGCCTTCAGTAATGTAATGCATTGTATATACAATTTTTTATTTACTTTATATGTACACTCATATATCCAACTATCCAAATGTGACAATGTATCGATATACAGATTCATTATAATTGCTAACTAACATACACACACACACACAAGCACACATGTATGTATGTATGTATATGATATAATAATTAAATTTTGCATTAGAAAATCATTGATATACCTTTCACTAAAGCTTAGTAGCTCGCAAAGTACTGAAGAACAGAACTCCTTAAATCCAATTCCAAGTTCTGAAGTTGCTAGCTCCTGAACTATTGTACCACCAACGATTGAATCAAGCTATTAATTAGATGTTTTGTTTTTGGATTTTTAAGGCTTTGAAGAGGTATGTTTGTCGTCTATTTACTAGAATGGAGAGTGCAAAAAGTCTAGAGAGAAGCAAATGTTAGAGGGAATAAATAAAGGAGAGATAAGAGAGTAAAATAAGATTCCAGACCTTGTTTTTCTCTTACTAGTTCTTCACTTTTGAATCAAAATTCCTCCTCCTAAGCCATCATATGGCTGACCTCATCTAGGAATTTCATGGCCGACTATTCCAATCCCCTTTTGGGCCTCAAAACAATTTCAAGTCCAAACAATATTTGTTGCATTTAAATCCAATTTAAACGCATATCGATATTGTATATCGATTAATGTTTATGTAACTATTATATGCATGCTATTTAATATTATTCAACATACATCAAATAAAAATTTATAATTAATATCTAATAAATATTTATTAATTTAATTAATTTACAATAATTATAATATAATTAAATCATGTGGTAATAGGAGCATTCAACGTTTCAGTTGTGGGACTCTTAGGTGTTAATTTGGTCAGCGATTAATATCGAACAATTCCAATATTAACGTTCACACTTCACTTATTAGGTGGGATGATATTATAGCCAAATAATTACTTACTTCGTATCGGTAAAATTCAATTTTACTTTATTAACCGCTACCCAACGGTGACAATTATTTACACCAATTCTCTTCATCAAAACTATATAACTTTAGACTTATGGAATTTGGTAATGGTCAAAATTCCAATATCATCCATATTCAACTCTATAGTACAAACACAAAGTCCTTAGTTTAATAATAAAAATTATTATTAACTGAACTACTCAGGCCCGAGAATTTGATTTTGAGTTGACTTCAGTTGACTGTGGTACTAACCTCATATAACCGTGGACACAAATCCTCTCTTGAATTGTGTTTCATTTCCATTACTTCCACTCGACCTAATTATAGTCATTCGATGGGCGTCATGCCACGATTTAACCATAATCAAAGTGGTGCTTTTGTAACAACCCACCCCAGAATAGGCCTACCCAGAAAAGGCCATCGAAACTTAGATCCATTCTAAGGCAGGCTGTTGGTTGGAAAATAAAATAACAATATAGAGAAATAACTATTCTTTCAGAACTCACAGCGGAAGGAACAAAATATAATATCAAATTGTACACATTTATTTCAAAGCCATTTGAAATGTCAAAATACAAAACATTGTAAAACTGTCACATAAGATCTGTTACATCATTTGTTCAAATACATGGGTACAACATAAAAATATCATAAAAGATAATAACAACTACCATAAGCTTAAGCCACTCCACCTTCGAGCATCGTCACCATCATCACTCCATCCTTAACCTGTGTTGTAATGAGGAGGGAGTCGAAAAAATAAATGTCTGGTGAATAAAAACTTCGAGCCTTACCATTTCAGTACTTGGGCAGTATATTTCAAAATAAGAATATGTTTAGCATATATAAAACCATTTAATACTTCTTATAAGGAAAGGATGTGGGTCCACAATCAACCAGTTAATATCTTCCACTCACGAAATAGGTTTCTAAATCCTATGACCCAAATCCCACGTCATAAATGCCTAACATTGCGAGAGATAGTATCCAAGCCACTTAATACCTTTTATTGGAAAATAGGCAAACTCCGGCCATTTAAGGCCTCAATTGAGGCAGACCCCATCATTTAATACCTATTCCCAAGGCGAACCCCTCAATGGTAATTATCTAGTTAACATCATATGGGATCTCTTAAGCCACTTAATACTTCTTTATAGAAAGGTGGATCCTCAATCAGTCATTTAATACCTTATCCTAAAGCAGACCCCTATCGGGATACCGCCTAATGTGCCTAATAACTAACCCCTTAGCCATTTAAGACTTCATTTGGTGAGAAGAGGTGGGCCCACAGACAACCACTTAATACCTCAAAACCCTGAAGCAGGCCTCACATATTATGACCTATACTCATAATAATGTCTCACATTAGTCTGGCTATTCATATGAACTGGTAGCCAGATTAGCTGGGCAGATTTACCCTATATAATTTGGGACTAATCTCGCATCATCATAATATTTATCACAAGAGATGTCTCACATCAAAAGGAAGTATACACAACTGCTGATAGCCTCAAAGTGAAGGGTAGACTTCTGTCGTGCAACTCTATTGACCTCGCATCCCTATGACTAAGCCATAATTTAAATATTCTCCTTATATATACTAGTATACAATGCACGTACGTGCATCTAATATCCAAAGATGTTTACTTAAGATAGATGTGTGTTTTAAGTGCAAATGTTTTTGTAGTCACAACATATTTCAAGTTGTTTTGTTGGTGGTATCAATGACAAATTGATAGTAAAATTCCATTGGTGGGTAGGTGAAAAGAGTGGTGATATTCCATTAAAAAATGGGGATAATTTTGGAATTTCAAAAAGATACCGTATAAATCATGTTGATTGAATTCTCTTTATTAATAGTAGAATTAGTATGTATATGTGTGTGTATCGCTGGTAATTCATTCGCATGATGTTTGCTTGTCGCATGTAATGTCAAATCCTATATCCTTAAATTATCTGTTTTTTGTCATACTTGATTTCAGCTATTTATCAATCAACCATTATCTTTCATACGATACAATGGATTCCATGAAATAATAATGTCACAATGATGAGTCTAGGAGATTAAAAAGAAGGTGAAGCGAGAATCTTCCAATGTAGTCCATTTAGTTCATGATGAATTATGTATCGCAATTTATGTATAACATTAGCAATATTACAAAAATTTGCTTTACTGTGCTCATATCTTTTACTGACAGCAAATTTTCTTTACTGTCCAATATATGAACTGACAGTGTATAACAATTTATGTATCACAACATCACAAAAATTGGAATATATGAGCTGACACTATATAACAATTTCTTTAGTTCGTGATGTTGTGATGAGTTATGTATCACAATAATGTATAAATAAATTGTGAGCTGTCGTGATGAATTTCTTTAGTTTGTGTATGAGCTATCAGTGTCCATTTTAATTGTGTTACATATGAGCTGTCGTCATTTGAATAGTTTCATTGTGTGTTATCGCGGTGCATTTATGAGCCATCCCCGTACATCCTATAGGAGTTGTCTTAGCAAAACTTTAGTTTATACGAAGGATATTTTTGGTATTTCAAAAAGACGCGGTTGAATTTTTATTCATGGAGTTCTCATTATTAGTAGTAGAGATAATACTCATCTCACTATGTCATAAATAAGGCCTTATAAGGAACTTTCCTTATTACGCCTCAAAAAATCAATTACCTTCCTAAAGGGGAAAATTAATGACAATTGCTACCTAATTAACTATGTAATTATAAGATGCAATTATATGTTTATTATGCTATAGAAATAAATAAATATATATTCACACCTAATCAATTCTAGCGTGCGGTTTATACGCCCTAAACCAGTGTTAAATGTCAATTCTTTTAACCGTAATACTAATATAAGTCTTTTTCCTTCAAATTCCCATGATTTCAATATTTATGACAAGGGATTAAATATTCAAATCCAAAACTGCAATACATAGACTTGTAAAAATAAAGACTCAATTTATTACATCAATCTAACAAAATATCCTAAACAACAGGAATTGCAATCCTAACTTCATATTCTATTTAACTCCTCTGTACACAGGAATAAATGAAGGAATTTTATATGGAAAAAGTGGTGTAAACTACGAATATAATTCGTACTTTAAACCCCTATTTTATTACTAAAAACTCACAATGTGAATCAAAAAAGGAGGAGAAGTGGAATAACTACAAAACTATCAAAATTTCCAAAATAATATAAATCCCATCAAATTAATATAAATAATTGTGGATCTCCATCTAGAATTGACATTTCAAAATAACAAGGAAATTTGGGGGATTTATCCCTCGTATTTTTGCAATCCCAAAGTCCCTAAGGCATATTCAAATCCATAGAAATATACTAATCAATTACTGAAATAAAAATACCGTAGTTTCTACTCATAGATTATCCTTAGCTTCTTTTGTATGGATTTGCAATGCCAAGCAACTCTTTTCCATATCTCCTTCTTTTGATATATATATATATATATACATACACAGTGAATGGTAGGTATATATATAATTTTGTTAGATTCAGAGAGGTTGGAGGAGAAGAAAATATATTAAAAGAATGATTAGATCCTTACCTGAATTTCTGAATGAAACTGAAGAGAGAAAATGGCAGGGTTCGAGGTATTTCCTAAATATTTATGAATAAAAAGTGGAGAGGATAGGGTCCTATTTATAGGAGTTGAAACGCACCAGAACCGTAGGATCGAGTTATGTGAAAAAGGGATAAATCTTGAATGTTTAATAGCATAAAACCTTAGCCGGCGCCACGACCAAGAGGTCGACCCCATGCTCGACCGGTCGATCGCTAGGGGTTGACCGGTTGGATTCAATAGGTCGATCGCTCCTCTTAAATGGGGACCATTAATTTGTTTCCGTTGCATGATTAATTTTATGCCCTAATTAACTTTTTAACATTAACCGTTAATTAAACTTTTATTTAACCCCCAGGTAAACCTATAGTTAATTTTTGAAATTCAAACCCTGGATCTAAATACTTATTTTAATTTGAATTCAACTAAATTAATTTAAATCTAAAAACTTCAAATGCTCATAACTTCTTCGTTTGAGCTTCATTTTCAGTATTTATATAAAAACAGATCAGAATTTCACCATGAACACAGCAGAATAACTTTCGTCGTCAAATTCCAACTTTTATAAAATTTCCATTTTCATCCTACCTTATTTAATTCAATTAACTCAATATACGTATGGTTGATTTTATGGGGTGTTACATTATTCCCCTCTTAAAATGGATTTCGTCCCAGAATCTTTGAAGGGGCGAATAGCGTAATGCATAATAAAATCCATGTTACATAATCAAATTATCTTCACAACCATCTACTCAACCCAAGTGCAATGTGACTATGTACTAGTAGACATACTAAAATGAGCTCAATCCTAGTGTGAGTATGTAATCGTGTCATTCAAATATGTATGCAAATACCCTAAACATGCATAAAAATTTCTACATGAGTGTAAAGTGATTGTGAAAAAGTGTGGCAATCATCTCCTACCATCCAATCTAGCAACAATGATGCACTAAAATCCTCATTTTAGAGAGAAAACTTATCAATGAAAAGCTATAGATGAGTGATCTTCATCTTCTCCTCGGTTTCCCACGTGCTTTCTATCGGGTTGTCTCCCCATTGTACTCAGACCAGCTTAATTATTTTGTTGCATAGTCTCCTAGTTCCATGCTTCACAATGCGTGTAGTGGCTTGAGGTACTGTTGCTCCATCTCTAATTCCCTCAACTGATCAGGCTCAACTCTAATAGCGGTGTCATTAAGGCATTTTCTAAGGTAGGAAACGTGGAAAACATTGTGGACTCTTGCTAGTCTGTCAGGAAGCTCCACGCGATAAGCAAGTTTTCCTACCCTTTCCAAAACTCTGAATGGCCCAACGAACCAATTTTCCAGACTTTCCAAACCTAATCACTTTTTTAAGAGGGGAGACTTTAACAAATACCATATCTCCAACTTCAAACTCAAGCTCTTTCCTTCTTGTATCCGCATAAGATTTATGACGGTCTTACATTGCCTTCATTCGTTGCCTGGTCAACTATACTTTTTCCATGGTATCATAGGTTAAATCGGGTTCGAGTAATACTTTGTCGGTGGTTTCCCACCAACAACTTGGCGATTTGCATGGCCTCCCATAAAGTGCTTATAAAGGAGCTATACCAATCGTCGCTTGATAGCTATTATTATACGTGAACTTGAACAATAGTAGGTGTTGCTCCCAGTATCCTCCGAAAACCAAAATACAAGCCCTCAACAAGTCTTCCAAAATCCTATTCACCCTCTCCTTTTATCCATCGATCTATAGGTGATATGCAGTGCTGAGATTCAAAAAGGTTCTCAAAGCTGCTTGTAGACTCCTCCAAAAATCACTAGTAAATAGGGGTCTCTATCACTAACTATACTCGTAGGAATTCCATGCAACCGAACTACCTCTCTGATGTAGATATGTGCAAGAGAAGTGGTAGGTCTATTATTCCTAACCGAGATAAAATGGGCACTCTTAGCGAGTGTATCCACAACCACCCAAATAGCTTCTTTGCCCCTCTGACTTTTAGGCAATCCTTCCACAAAATCCATCGAAATGTGTTCCCACTTCCAAGTCGGAATTTCTAAAGACAATAGTAATATACCGGGCTTCCCTTGCTAAGCTTTTACTCTCTAACATGTCCACTTAGCAACAAACTCAACTACACTCTTCTTCATTCCATGCCAAAAGAAAATCCTCTTCATATCCTTATACATCTTATCTCCTCTAGGGTAAATGATCATCTTCGAGTGGTGACAATCCATTAGCACTTCTCTCAACATACTATCAACCATAGGGACATAAAGGCCTCCATCCCTTCTTAAGCATCCCTTATCATCGACTGAATACCTACTAGTGTGGGGAAAGTGCTCTCCTCTCCTCAACTTCTCCAAAATCTCTACCAACTTTCATCCTTCACTTGCTCGAACCATATGCGGTCCATCAAAGCTGGTCTAATCTCTATAGCTGCTAAAATGCCTTGGATGGTTTATATTGGCGATTGAAAGTTAAAATTTGAGAGGAACTCCAACTTTCTCCAATCATATATAACACCTAGGGTAGCGTGCCTTTGACTAAGGGCATTGTCAACTACGTTCCCTTTTCCAAGGGTATACTGAATACTAAAGTCAAACAATGCTATATATTTCATCCATCTCCGCTGCCTAAGATTTAAATCTTTTTGGGAAAATAGGTATTTAAGTGATTTATGGTCAGTGAATAACTCAAACCTTTCTCCTAAAAGATAATGCCTCCACATCCTCATGGCAAAGACGATAGTTGCTAACTCCAAGTCATGAATTGGATATCTCTTCTCATGATCCTTCAGTTGCCTACTAGCATAAGCAATTACTTTTACTTCTTGCATTAGAAATGCTCCTAACCCTGTGCCATAAGCATATGTGAATACCATAAACGATTTGGTTCCATTGGGAACAGTGAGCACTTGTGCACTAGTCAATAACTCTTTGAGCTTCTCAATGCCTTATTGCATCCATCGTCCCAAGAAAAGACTAGATTGTTCTTAGTCAATTGGGTTAAAGGGGCTTCTATTCTTGCAAAGTGCTTGATGAACTTTCTATAGTAGCCTGCTAACCCGAGAAAACTTCTAACCTCTGATTTAGCCTTAAGCTGGTGCCTCCTTAAGTTTCCTAATACCTCTCTTAAGTGATCCTCATGCTCCTCTTTGCTCTTGGAGAAAACCAAAATATCATCTGCGAACACAGCGATGAATTTATTTAGTTGTCCCCTAAACACCTTACTTATCAAATCCATAAAGTATGATGGGGAATTCATGAATCCAAATGGAATCACTTCCCACTCATAGAGTAAATCTGGTGTGTGAAATGCAGTATTCAACTTTCTTTCTTCTACAATCCTCAACCAATGGAATCCAGTTGCCAAGTCTAATTGAGAAAAGACTCTAGCTCCTCCAAGTTGATCGAACAAGTCGTCTATCTAGGTAAAGGGTACTTGTTTTTCCTTGTCAACTTGTTCAATCCCCTATAGTCGATGCAAAGTCTCAAAGAACCGTCTGCCTTAGTGGCGAAAAAAACTAAGGCTCCCACTCTGAACTACTCCTATGGGTGAATCCTTTCTTTAATAACTCAGAGATTTTCTTTTCCAATTCCCTTGTTTCTTTAGGGGCCATGTGTCTTAAAGGAAGGGCGACTGGCCTTACGTCCTTCTCTAAATCTATTCGAAACTCGATCTCCTTATGGGGTGGGAGATTTGAGACTACTTCAAAGACATCAAGAAATTCACAAACTACGGGTACGGATGATGGTTCTTTAACAACAAATAGACTTAGTGAGTATAGATGGCTTAACTCAACTAAATCTTGGGTTGTACAAAGAATTTCTAGGTCACAACCTTCACAACTTCTTAATCGTACAACCCTCCTATCACAATGAAGAATTTCTCAATAATATGCTAACCAATCCATACCCAAGATAAGTCCATACCTCTCAAAATTTTGAACGTACGCATTACATGTGAAATCAATGTCACATATGTCCAACTAGGTCTTTGCAAATAAAAGAGAGATGCGTCAAACCCTCAATAGAATTAGAGACCATTATTAGGCTGGTGACAATCTGGGTTTGAAGGTTTAAAATTTTTACTACATTCCTAGCTATAAAGGAATGCGATGCCCCTGAATCAAATAGGGTACGAAATGTTACTCCAGAAATAAGAGTTATACCCTCTAATGTTGCCTTCCCTTGGTCTCTCGGTGGTCTACTTGCAATAGGAATGGTTTTAAGAGCATAAGCTTGTCCGCCTGATCCTTCATTTTCCAACTTAAGGCATTGATCCTTGAGGTGCCTTTCCTCATGGCAATTAAAGCACTTCCCATTAAAGGCTTCCTTCATCAGGCTCATCCTGCAATCTTTAGCTTTATGCCTTTTCTTATGGTATCACTTGCACACTTTACCATCTTTCTTAAACTTCCCCTTCGAATTTTTATTAGCCTAAAAGCTTCCTTTCTTGGACCCTCCTTACTTTTGGGTAGGTGCGGTCTTCTCCTTTTTTACCTCCTTATCGTCCACATTGGCTATGTATATTGGGTAGATTGTTATAACTGTCTAGGCCGATGATAGGTAATTTTGCTATGATGATAGTATGTATATTAAAGTCTTTTTTCTTTTTGAAAAGATTTGTTGTATATTATATACTACTCGTCACATTATCAGATTCTTTTCGGTCTTTCTTTCTTTCACCACAACAATCTATCTTTCCAGCACTTGGATATTCGACATGTGAATACCGTGGATGTATTAGTGTCGACTTCTGAGGATCAAAAAGATGGGTTGTTACATCGCCCTAGTCAAGTCTTGACTCTCCACTGGTTATTTCACCATTACCAAAACCACATTGACCTATGTCCTTTGGTAGGAACTGACTTCCCTATTCTCTCTAGCATGTAAAGTAGCCTCAAAATAGGATCAACAAACAAATTTTCATTTACATGATTTTTTCTAAATTATATAATTTTTTACTCTTTAACTTGGGCCTTGGGCGGAGGTTCAACACCTGCAATTTTCATTCCGAACGGTTGACCACTGTTCCCATCCGATCGACCACTACCAGTCGACCGCTAAGATTCCAAGGTCGACCGTAGCTAGTACAATTCGAGTTTCCTACGATTTTAATTGATGATTTTGTTCGTCGTTTAATCGTATGTTGTTAGAAATTATTAAACCCTAATTCCTTTATGACCAGTTCATATTCCAGTTTGCAATTCAATTTAGGGTTTATTAATTTAAGGTTGGCAAGTTTAACTATAAAAGGGGTTATACATCAATTTCAAGTTTAACTATTTGCTGCGATTCCTATTCTATGATTATAGATTCATATTTAAGGTTTAACATGTTCAATTTGGGTTTCTAACATCCTAATTCAATTATAATAGTCTAAATCTAATTATAATAATCATCTTATCAAATTTGTTTCCACTCATCTCAAGCCTAAGCTCTTCCTATTGCTCTTGCCTAAGAATTGCCCCTCTATTCACTAGCTCCGCTTGCTCCACCTTGATTCCAATGCTTGAGTTCTTCTAGGTTGCTTTTATTTGGTTTTTATGAAATTTTTAGAGTGAGGGAAGAGAGAAAATTTTGGTAGAGTTTTGTTATTATATAGAGTTATGTGAGAATTAGGGTTTGATTGGGCTAATATTTATAGGGGTTGGGTTAGTTCGGGCTGTTAGATCTAGGTTAGAGAATATCTATTGTAACCATACTCGCTCATCAACAACTTGCATGCAAAGAATTCCATCTGGACTGTTCGAACACGTCACAGGCGATCCAAAACAGATGATTTTGCCCTAGCCATGGTCAACTTCTTATATCCCCAGGTCGACCGATACTGGTTGACCTTCGACCCCTTAGGTCGACCGGTCGTCTAGTAAATTTGTGAAGTTTTTTTTAAATTTCTCATTCTAATTTCAATTCTTGCAACGCTCGTACCTATTACGTATTAACTCCAATTACAAAGTGTTATACATGAAATGCATCCAAATGTATGCAACATCCTAAATAAACATACTTGCAATTCTACATGTATGCGTAATCGTTTCATCCATACGCATAATATTCAATAAGATAAACAATAGTCAAACATCCATATGTATCGTATCTAACTAGCTAGAAAATAAATAGGATAAAACGTGAATGTGTGTGTACTACTTAGAGAATATATTGTCCTAAATGTGTAAAAGAGTACAATCCGAACAATACATCCAAATACATCCATAGCATCCATCATCCATAACATGTCCTACTGAAACGTTGCAACCATTCCTACCATCCAATGGTCTCTACCTAAACTAGACCTAAATACAAAGGTAGTCTATGCTTTCCTAACCAGTTTAATTTTCCTAACTGGTATAGTTTGACCATGGTTGCTGCATCGCATAGACATATCCACAAGTACCTAATGATGGCTTCCCAACAATTTGGCCGAATTCTTCCTTGCCTTGGGGATTTTCTACCAGTCTGCTCTCTATTATGGACTCAACTCCATGGACTATATATGGACTCAACTCCACAGACTACCCCATGTGGCTCCTCATGGTACTTGCTTTATGCCTATCTGGTGAAGTCTTTTCCCTTCTATGAATCGAATCTCGACTACCCTTACCAACTTTCACCACTAACATAAAGTTTCAATTCAATTATATGTGCACCAGTAACCTTTCACAATCTTGCTACTAACTGAAATGATGCTGTCTTGCACCATGCTAAATAACTTGAGCATAAGTATGCTCCCACTAACTATAGCTCCATAAAATCCTCAATGCACAACATACTACCCAAACTCTTCCAGTGGTATGCCTAATCACCTCAACTCTTAAATACCGAATGGGACAACTCAAATTTGGATGGTCTCTTCTTATGGTACTTCCTACTTAACTCTTTGCTATATCTCCATTTTCCTCATGGCTATCCAAACTGGTGATTTCCCAAATGTTAAAAATAGCATAATTTCTTTTCCAATTCAGCTCAACTTAATTCACCTCTCTTTACTTTTGAACTATTTCTAAATCTTCCAAAAATCATGGTACCTAGGTATCATGTTTATAGTCTACAAGGATCAATCCCAAGTTCTACAAGTGAAAGTTTGGTCTATCTCCCCATTCAACCCTAACAATAAAAGTCCTAAAATTAATTGGAGTTATAAACTAGAATCATTCTAGCATTGATAATAATCATCTAAGGGGTACTTCATTTGCATCTGATTGTTATGCACATGACTATGTATTATAAGTTAGTCTTCCATGAATTTCCTTAAGAAAATAGTCTTTTTCCAATCGGTGGGATGTTTGAGAAGAATCCATTATCCCTTCCACCAAATCTTATCAAAGAATTTTTGATCCTCTTTTCCATGAAAATCGCCTCCGCATTCTCAACGCGTGCAAAAAAAAACCATATCTTTCTCTTGACATAAACCCGCATCCTTGAATTAGTCATCCATCGCAAAATCTTGACTATTACTTTATCTAGGATGCCTTTTGAAATTTGAACTTCCAAAATTTTCTTATTCGATTCCTTGATGTCATTCTATGAATGAGACCTTTTTATTAAATGTAACCTCTTATCAGTTTATTCCAATATTTTTACTTATCTTGTGGTAGAGACTACTTAATGTGGAATGGCACCTTGCCATTTTAATCCAATAGACGTGATGATCATTACTTTGGTTTATTCTTAGGGATTTCCTCATTTTAATGCTTTGGAACTACACTTTTCCCAAAAGGAATGTGAACGCTGTAACTTTCCATAAATAATCTCAAAGGGGATTTCCGTTATGTTTGGAACTACAAGAATTTATCTCTTCCATTTATTATTGAAACAAACAGTACCAAATACGGTGTCTATCCCTATTTTATACATCTATTTCTTTTGGGTATATTCCTTGTTATTTCAAATGATACACTTTATATTAAAACTGGATAATTTAAAGAAATTTACACACTTCATCAGAAACGAATTAAAATACTATTTAAATCTCACTCCAATTTATAACAACTTCCAATTATGTCTACTAATCCATATCAATTATCCAACAATTTACCGCGATAAATAATTTTACATTTTTACCGGCTTAAATGATTTGAGTATACCAATTTGGAGCTAATACATAATCTATAAGTTTCAGAAACTACTACTACCCATTATTTTCCATACTCAAGATCAACCCAACAATTCCAAGATTCATATCTAGGCGTCCATGGAACACAACTACTATAATATAAATCTAATAACATATATAAAATAGATACTTTTCCATTCATGTCGATCTAGTATGCCAGTAGCCTTCAGGGGACAGCACAATACCTAGACTCCCCGTAGCCTAATGGTATCCTATTCTCATCTATTTGGTACAACTAATATCTAATTGCTATAGTGTGATGCCCCACCTCTATACCCACGCTAGCCAAGAACACTACGGAGTAATGCTGTCAACTAGCACGGAAAATAAGGCTGTTGAGGAGCGACCATCCATGTAATTTCTTTGTGCGAGCACCGATATGTCAGATAGTATAGCACGTATTTCATTTGAGGAGGAAATCCGACATATCGATACAAACTCAAAGCTATCACACAGTGGCTATATATAATCTTCGGAAACAAATATAGAAATAAACATAACACAAATCAGTCACAGACGTCCATATCACAAAGGCGGAAAAAGATATGAATATATATATATATATATATATAACACATGAAAGTGTACATCAGAGTGGTGGTCAAAAAGATCCATGATAATACAAAAGGGTAGCTACAAGCTACACAAAAGAATAAGTATACATCATAGAGTCTATATCTCACATGTATACATCCCAAAAACTACTAATCTAAGTAGTTAGCCAAAAGTCAGTGTAATCCAGAAGAGAAGTCAAGCAGAAGCACCTGTAACATCTCGGTCTGACCCGAGTATTATTTCATAAGAAAATAATAAACGGATCAGTCTAGCTATAAATATCAGATAACATGATATAGAATAAGAGATATGGCATAAACGTATAATAGCCATAATGGCATACTACAATAAGTATGTAAAGGATAATCAACAAGAGATTAATCGATATCACAAGAATCTTCTCAAAGATCCAAATCCACAAAAAGGTAATGACACACGAATTCACCAATGCACAAAAATGGATAAAACATATCAATGAAAATCACGAAAATTGGTGAAGCACAAATTCCAGAAATCAACACACGAAATCCAGAAATCATATAAAGGGGGAGGCTTATCACATGAACGGGAGCATGAAAGCTCACCAACATATGTAACACACGAACGAGAAGCTATCTCATGGAAGCTAACCATTTAATTTTTTGAACACACGAATGGCCCGAAGACCATGACACACGAATGGCCCGGAAACCATCGAACGCACGAAAGGCCCGGAGACCATGGGGCGCTACCCTACATATGTGAGTAGAAACATCACACAAACGGGGTCTAGTCTCCCTCGCAGACAAAGAGACATCGCTCAATCGCTAGTCTAAATAACAAAAATGATCGCCATGATCATTAAGAAGTGTCAATTACACTAAGATAGTAAATATATGAGTTTAGCTTCATGTCCCATAACCACTAGCTTAACTTAAATATTTACGAACAAACTATAGATCTTCACTAGAAAATTGTCACAAAAGGTTCAGTCGAACAAGTCCAAGAATTAACCGACGAAGTAAACGCAAGCGTTTCATACCACTTGTTTTACTAAGCCGTTTAATTAGATTTCTCATCCGAGTGAGGTAAAGGTTTGTATATACTAATAGATTGGAAAACGGTTTTATAAACGAGTTTGGTATTGAAAATAGAGTTGACATCGTTTTGATGAAAGAGTTTTGATATTTACTACTAGTATTGAAAACCTTTATATTTTTAAAGTGACAAATAAAAAAAATGATTGTAGAAACAAGCAATCATCAAAATTCACATTCGAAGACGTGAATAAAATCCAAAGAAATCGATACCAAATCCATCAAAATGGACGTTCCAAAAATCCCGAAGAAAAGGTCATCAAAGTCGATAATAATTGATAACAATAAGTCGGATCAACAAAAATCGATAAACCTTGGAAATTTACTCGAAAATAGGAAAATTAGGCAAAATCAGCAGTTCCAGACGTCTAGTAGGTGTTCCCAGACGTCTGGCCCAAGGTTCTGGAAGTTTAAGTGTTTTCTCCCTTCTATTTTTAAATCCTGGGCCATTTCAAACGTTTGAAAATTTCAACCAGAACTCTGAATTTGATTTCAAACGTCTGGATTTTGTTTCAGACGTCTGGATTTAGTCACTGCCTTTTCCAGACCCTTTTCCAAACGTCTGGATTTTTCAACCAGACGTCTGGATTTGGTTTCAGACGTCTGAAAATTTATTTCAGACGTCTGAAATTCTCTACTAGGCAAAAAAAACAGCCTAGCTCAAAATCTACAAATCCAAACCGAAATGCGATCGAACGAGCGACGAGCACTAAGGGTTTACACCAATCGGCAACCCGGCCCTATAAGCACTTCGATGCATCACCAAAAACATGTTCAAACATCCATAAAAGGATTTTTAAAGATTTTAACTTCAAAACACCAAAAATTGGAATATTCATCAATTCAATACAAATCAAAATCAAATGAATATAAATAAGTGTTAGGAATTCGTACCTAACAACAATGATAGCGTATAGACATAGATGTGAGATAAAAATCTCACCTTTGAACCCGAAAACAATGAATGAGAAGCTTGAAGACAAAGGAAGATCAACCACACATCAATCTCAACACAAGAAGCTTGAATCTAAGCTTAAAAGAGAAACATTTCCTAAATTAGGTTTAGGAATTTTCTGAAATCAAAGTGAGAATGAGTTGGAGAAGAAGGAGATGATACTTACCAAAGCTTCTTCTTGAATTTGGAGGTAGAAGCTTGAATTTGCAATTGAACTAGGGCTTGGGGTATTAATTTCCCATTCCTCTCCCCATTTTCAGTTTTGATGAGTGTTTAAGAAAGTAGAAATGAATTGAGGAGGAGAGGAGAGGGGCTGAACTAGGTTATATGATCACTTGGGTGAAACCCAAGCCCAAAAGCCCAATAGAAAATAGCAAAAACCAACATACTCCGAACATATCGAAGCTTATACTCAAAAGGATCGCAAATGCCATTTTGAACTCAATGGAAGTGGTCTCGAGACCTAATTCGAATGTTTGCAAAAAGTAGCTTTTCGGACTAAAATCCGACGAATGATGAAATATTTAAATAAAATATTTAAATATAAAATCGATAAATATGCGGGTTGTTACATATAGCATCAAGCCTATGCTTATAGTTCCATTTAGTATTGCCTAATGCAATCAAGGAAATTCCTATTTGTTACATAACACTCTTAATATGGATTGAAGTAGACCCTACTTGTCCCTTTTACCCTTCAAACCGAATAACTTCTTACATCCACGGTATTCTTTGATACAACTAAAACATCTTAACTTACTCTTTCCTTATTCTAAAACAGGTTTACTCAAATCATAATTTTTAACCTTCCTTGCATAAGTGATTTTACAATGCAAACCACACTTGGGTGGAGAAACACAAGGTGGTGCTCACCTTTCACCAGTACATGAAGTTTGTAACATCCCGATATTTTCAACCATTCGCATCCACACATGTCGGACTTGAATTGCTCAAAATACCAGACTGTTAATTTTTATTTGGCAAAAACTCAGTATATACCGTAAATTAAATAATCACAGAATCGCAGACATAGAGTAATATGACAATATGCAGCGGAAACAAATGAATAGTAGTTCATGAAGCTACTATATATATATATATAGAACAGAGTTAAATAAGATACAACAAAGTCTCAAATACAATAGTCAAATACAAGATCAGAATATATCACTGGAATCAACAGAATAGCTGAATGTTGAAAAGATGCAGATGGATCTCCGAGCGAAGCTCCAACTCCAAAGGTGAGTCTCAAAAGGTGTGATACTCAGTCTGACCCGAGCGTAAAGCAAAACACAAAACACTCGAGTCAGGATTAACATTCTTATATCAATAAATCCAACTCAAGTGAAATATCAACTGAAATACAAGTAACTTAAAGGATGTTTGGGACAACCATCCTCTAAGGATCCGTGGAACTATCTACTATGTAGTAATATACGCTATTATAATAATATCTAGAGTAAAGTAAATTATTAAAATAGCGTTAAGGCGTTACCTATATCCCCTATTAACACATTTTATAGTGCCAATAGTCTATATAGTATCGTAATGCCCCGTAAACTGGAGCTACCAGAGGATACTCCATAGGGACGACACAAATCAAACTCGTAGAAGGCGCGCTAGGGTAGGTGACACGGCACAACTAGGCAATGCCAGGGTAGATATACCAATTATGCATGGTCTTAATGCATAGCAGCCACTACCGCCCACCTCGAAACACACTCTGTAACGACCCGCTATTTTGGACCATTCAAATCGACCATAAATCCACACATGTCTGACTTGAATAATTCAAAATATCAGATTGTTAATTTAAATTTGGCAAAACTCATCATATGCAGTAAATAAATCAATCACAGAATCACAGACACAGAGTAATACAATAATACGCAGCGGAATAGATAAAATAGTAGTTCATGAAGCTACTATATAAACATCAGAGTTAGAAATAAAATACAACAGAATATCTCAAATGCAGTGAAGTCTTTAGTACGAATAGATGACCTCTCTGAACAAATCAACTGGAAAGCTGAAAGCTGAATCGATGGTTGGATCTCCAAATGAAGCTCCAAACTCCAAGGTGAGTCTCAATTGCTGTATCACTCAGTCTGACCCGAGCGTAAAGCAAAACACAAAACACTCGAGTCAGGATTAACATTCTTATACTAATAAATCCAACTCAAGTGAAATATCAACTGAAATACAAGTAACTTAAAAGATGTTTGGGATAACCATCCTCTAAGGATCCGTGGAACTATCTACAATGTAGAAATATACACTATAACACCGTGGTCATTTCAATTATATTTATACTTCAAAACCGAAATATCATTTCATTTCAAATATATCTATTTTCCAAAATAGTATATATATTAAATGATTTAAAACTAAAGTATTTAAAATTTCCTCAAGTCTCGCAAATCGATTCAAATCAACTTCAAATTCCAGATTCAAATTTATTCAAAGCTCAATTCATCAATTTAATTCAGTTCTAAATATACCATTTATTTTTCAATATATTTCAAAGCTTTAATATTCAATCTTTTCAAAGTTAGATTTAACAGTTTCATATACCTCTTGATTTAACTTCATTATTATTTAATCAGGGAATATTCACTTAATAGATTCAATATCATTTACTAGCCTTAAATCACATTTTACTAAATATTTTCTTAAACTTTATTTAAACAAGAAATATTCATTAAATTACTTATAAATCAACCCAAGTTTACATCTCAATTTCAATAAGTTTCTAATCGGTTTAATTAAATAAAATTCTTTCTTGAATCAATTTCAACTAACTTCAAATTATCTTCCTAACCTTAACTTATTCAAATTATTACTGAAATCTATTTTGAAACATAAATTCAATACTTAAACATATTATATGTATTAAATCCATCTTAATTAAATTAAATATCATTATTTAATCTATATATATCATTACTATTTATGCAATAATTTAAAAATCAACTTTTATTTAAAACCATATATTTCTTCCCAAATCCATAGAATTTATTTTTAAAATATTTATATATATGGACCAACGGTGTCTGTATATATATCTATCATATGGTTAAGTGATACGGATATTTATCATTTCAATACGAAATCTAAATATATACGGGTAGATATCATTTCAACCCGTAATCCCAATTTCAATTCAAATGAAAATCGCTTGGGTTTATCATTTCAACCCATAACGATTTCCTCCTATTTTAAAGTTCGTTCGGGTATGTATCATTTCAACCCATAGTGATTTCTTACTAACAGGGAACTTGCAGAGTGATAACAGATATAGAAATAATATAACAGGCATAGATATATCATCAATAACAATATAATATAAATAGCAGGATATGGTGTCATATCCCGCAGGTGAACAATTACAGATAATAGCATATATAGCAATTTAAATAACTACAAAAGCATATTTCAATTGTCGTTTCAATTGAAATCAAATTTAATAAACAAAAGAACGTTAATCGTGAGTGATTGCTCACCTTTCGAGGCTAGAGATGATTTGACAAAGAAATTGAGTTACGAATCCCGGCACACACACTCAAAGTGAAGCAAGATTGACAAGAATTCGATGGACAAGCTGATGACAAAGAATTGACGAAGTCAAATCAGGATTGTATCGATGACGATAGATGGGCATAAGTGAACTCATATATAAATATATATACTATACACAAATCATATACAACTTATAATTTAAAATAAATGCATAACTTCCAAAATTCTATATTTACACACACATAACTATATAGATTCAATATTTTATTTAAACTTCTATAAAAATAAAGACCTATATGTATCAATTTTATTCAATAATTATATATATATATATATAGAATGACCTATATATATATCACATGTACACCTATACTTATATCATTTTAAAAAATCAATATTTGCAATTATTATATATTAAACAAACAACATTTATAATTTTATAAACTTATAACAGTATAAATACAATACATAACATAATCATAAAGTAACGTATACATAACAACGTTACATTTGAGTTGCGAAAACAATGTTAATATAAACAAACAATTTATACAACTTTATATATCTACCATATACATATCCCAGATTATATATTATATACTAATCTAACTTATACAGGCAACAATAAATAGTATCAATATAAACCTATACATACTAGATAAACACATATATATTAATATGCCAATACTCTAAAGTCAGACTATATATATAGGCTTATCCATATACTTTTCAGAATGTTATTATATATGTATATCTGGATATATACACTTATACTACTTAACAGACTATGAACAAATATATATACAACAGATAAAATATTAGATACTATTATAACTTATATGCACAAACTTGACAGGACCATTTACCTATATAACTAACATGTAACTCAATATATAGCTAACAAAAGTATATACTGACAAGGAAGAGTGAAAATTTCTAAACTCGATATACATGTATACTATGGAACCAACAGTGTAAATATATACTAATGTGAACTTATATGCTTATATGCATATTATATTTAAAACAATATTTAAATAGGTAAATATGTTACCAGACACACGAAATATGAAAGTAACGAATACATAAGAGAAGAGGGAAGGGCTTACGACGAAGGGAAGAAAAGAGGCAGGCAACACTTCGTGAGGAGGAGAGGCTCAGGCGGAGGATAGGTGAACGTGGGTGGAATGGGTATACGGCCATGAAGTAAGGAATGGTTCAAGCAAGAGGCTGGGCAGGAAGGCTATGCTCTAGGTAAAGTGGTGGCCTCGTGTGATGGGTTCTCGGTTGGGATGAAGGGGAACTGGGCGGAGGCGTTTGCAACGGCGAAGGGAGGCTCAGGTCGTGGGTGGATGCGGCTGCTGCTTGTCGGGCTCTGGCGAATGGGGAGGGAAGCCCGGTTGCGTGTGGTGGTGGTTGTGGTCGGCATGGGAGAGGAGCTGAGGTGAACGGCAGTGGGAAGGTCGGTGTGAAGTCGCGGTCAGGTCAGGATTTGATGATTTGTTTTGGCAACAGGATGGACGTGTAGGCAGGAGATGTGGGGCGAGGAGGACGGACACGTGAGGTCGCGGCTGTGATGGATTCGTGGCTCAGGAGGAGGCCGGCTCTGGGTTTGGGACGAGGGAATGGAGGAAAATTTTGGGGAGAAGGTGGCACGCAGTGAGGATGGGAAGCACGGCTCCAATATTTTTTTTCTCTTCGGCTGCCATGCAAAAGGAATGGAGGAGAGGAAAGAAAAGAACTCAGGGGAGAGGAAACGAATGAAATGAGGTGGAAGTGGCTTCCACAAATGCAGATCACAATATTTCTAAAAGATGGACCGTTTATTTTTATATACTTTTCAAAACGTAAGGAACGAATTAATTTTGAGGGAAAGAAATGTCAATGGTCACCATCTTTTTAGCTGAATAATTAAGGTAATTTATTGCTTTCGTGGGCTGCACGTTTCAATTTGAAACTGAAGGAAAGGGGTAAAGTCGCAATTCACGGTACCGTTACAACGAACCGCTACTCAAAATACAGAAATAAATATACCATTGAGATCAGCACGACGAGAGGATCAAGACGGTATACAGATATTAGTGGTACGATCATCCGACCAAAGTCGATAATCGGTACCGAAAATGCTGTTATTTTGTCAGAATTAAGGTAAACGGAGCTGTAGAAGTCCAAATTTGGAAAAACGAATTTCGCAGTCTGATTTAGAATGATCTGAATAAATTTTCTCCCGTTGACATATTTTGGTTTCGGAAAACTTTTAAATTCACTGTAATTAACCGGTTTGATTTGAAATAAAATTTCACAGGAAAATAAACTTCAATATTATCAGATGAAAATTTACCAGTTGCTATATTAAAATAGACGTATTCCAAATAATAAATTTTTATTTTCAAATTTTATTGTTTAAAATTTCACAAAAATTTCAATTAATTTAACAAATAAAATCACTAAAAGTTTAGGGTCGTTACACTCTCCCCCACTCAAAACTTTTCGTCCCCGAAAAGGAAAGAGGTAGAAGAATAGAAACAACCGGACATAAAAGATAGATTGAAAGTCAAGATTAAACAATTAATTTAAAACTATACAAATTTTACTTAAAATTTGAAAACTTCATTTGCAATTCAATTATCTTACATACTTTAAAACCTTTCAAAAATCCATTTGTAAAATTTCTTGCTTCCTTTATAAATACCATTTATATGTTTAAATGACCCTTTATAAGTATATGAAAACCATTTGAAAACAATTATTTACATCCTTAGTTATATTTACAAAGAAAACATTAAATCTATGATTCATAAATTTATTAATTTATCTTAAAATATCTTTCAACATTATTAATAAATCAATATTTATTTCTTTAAATATGTTTTAATTTATTAATGACTCCTAAACTATTTATAACACTAAAAATTTCTATTAAACCATATGGTATATAAATAAACAATATTTAAAAGGATATAGTCAACAAGGAAAAGAAGGAGGACTTGGAAAAACAGAATATAGGTGAATAGATAAAGCTGAGCAGATAAGGTAGATTCAAAAGAATAGTATCGGGCATGAATAATTAATTCAAACCATAAGGATTTCAATTTCGAATATCAATATAGAATTTCTTTGTTGGAAATACTTTTATAATAAAATACTTTTTATAACTCGATGTTTTAACAAGTTTATCCTCGTTCCTGTAGACTCTGGTAGTGCGTTGATCAGGCGCAAAACTAGAATTCTCCAGGTACTTGGTAGACCTGTTTCAACACCCAGTGAAAATACTGGAAAAACTTTTAAAACAGATATGGAAAGTACAATCCAAACAAAACAAACAAAACCTTTGTCTAACCATGGTTCGTAGATACACAATGGTTACGCCTGGTTCCCCCAGGAAACAATCCATATCCGTAAGCTTTCTCAGCCCTGCGAGTTACGCCATGATGACTAGTAGAATGCCGGATACACAATGGTTACGCCTGGATCCCCCAGGAAACAATCCGTACCCCCAGGCAAGACTCAGCCAAGCATTTGCGCTACTATTCGCGACCTACACAGATTGCAGGATACACAATGGTTACGCCTGGATCCCCCAGGAAACAATCCGTACCCCTAGGCAAGACTCAGCCAGGCAGTTGCGCTATGCAGTCACGATCGTAAGACCATGGGTAACGCCATGGAATTCGAAGGACACTCGAGTATCATATCCGGAAAACCAAAAATCAGAGAAATATCGATAGAATGAATCCAAGATGTGGCCACAAATCGGATATCAAGCAGAAGGCACTTTCCATATCTTTACTTCGAAAATATGTATCATATAGTACCTTTTCAAATCACTTTCAAATATCGTACTTATATAAAATCCATTATATATAAGATTTAATTTTCAAATCAAATACTTTTCCAAAATCAAAGGTATATCAAATCATACTTATATAGACTTCAATTATATAAGATTTCACTTTTCAAATTGAGTACCTTTTCAAATCCATAGTTTTCGAATCAACATCATACTTATACAAATCACATTTTTATAAGTTCGATAACTCCCAAATCAAGTATTTAGTAACACAAGGTTCTCAAATTTCAATTTGTTTCAATATCAGTTCAATTTCAAAATCTTATACAATTTCACCAAATTATTTCTTCTCAAATTAATTATCTTTAGTTTCAAAGTTTCCAGAATAATAGATTTAGAAAATAAATCCAAATTTCCAAATCAATAATTTTAGTCAACCAATTCATTTCCAAAGTCAAATGTTTTCAAAATCATCTTATACTTACGTAAGGTCCATCTTATATAAGGATCAAATTTTCAAAATAAATTTCGCTGTATGAAGAGCCATATGGGATTGAATATCTTTGCTTTTATGGGTTATATATCTTTGTAATTTAAATTGGAAATTTTCTTTTAGTAAGCAAAGATATTCTAACCCGACAGCTTTCAATTCAGCGTCAAAATATATCAATGATATTAGAATATAAGATGTACATACGTCATCATTTCGCAGAATCACATTTGATCGCTCGCTCGATCACACAAGTTCGTTTTCGAACTAGTATTGTCCCTTCGACTTCCCTAATGCGGACTTCGATATGGTTTCTCGACTAGAAGCCATCAGTCTCCTTGCATAGCCATATACTATGATAGAGAATTCTAGAATCAAGCCCAAAATCCATATCAAATATTCGCCATCAAGAATCGAATGAAACATCCTAACACGAAATGGTGTACTTCACCTCGAACTTGTGTATTCAAACCTGGATCAAATTTATTTTGCGAATAAAACATCATACGTACAACTTATATATTTATTCCAACTTGTTAAATATATAGTTTCATAAAGATGTTACTAAGTTAAAACATTTAAACTAAATTTTATTCAAAATATTTTGAGGACCAAATTCTTTTCAAAGCATTTCAAATCTAAATTTCATATTAAAAAATTCAAAATAGCCTTATTCATTTACTTAACCAAACAGTTTCAACTTATTTAAATCATATTACTTCATACTTAAACATTCAAAACAAATTTATATACTTTATCAAATAATTCATACCTTTCAAAAAAAAAATTTAGCTTTGAAAAGTTATCCTTGATTTGGAAGTGCTCGAACCTTCAAAATAGTTGAAGAAATCATTTTCAAATTCAAGAGTTGGAAATCAGCAACAAATCAGTAAATCAATTTTAATAGATAGGTTTATATCAAATCCGAAACTCAAGGACTGAACACCGGCTTACTTCAAATCATTTCAAATATATATACATATATCCTTTGAATATCAAATCTTACTTCGAAATTTGAAATCAAAATCGGTTTCGGAAAAAAATCACTCGCGTAGCAATGCTACTAAAGTGGCCTTTCCCTCACTTTGAAACTCGAAAATCAATGTCGATGATGCGTGCACTCATCACCGAAATTATTTTCCAGCGACATAAGTGAGTTCTGGACTTCTATTTTCTCAAACTTCTTTTGAAATTTCTACGAAATCATTCGAAACTCATTAAAATCATTTGAAACATTTCTTATTCGGAAAATACTTTTAAATCATATTATTATTATATATTTCAAAATCTTAAAACCAATTCCAAAATACCGGAGTTCAATTCTCGAATTTCAAATTAAAAATCCTTCAGTTATAAATCAAATTTCTTATATAGTTTTTTCAAAATTACAAATCCTTTCGAAACATCAAATTCTTATTTTAAAAGGGTTTATAATCTTTATCGAAAACATTTCACTTTTATATATAGAATATAATAATTTCGATATATAAAACAATTTCTAAAATATAAACAAGCCTGATTTTTCAAAGGATGGTTCAAGAATGGATTTCACTTATATAAATCGCGGGCGACCTTAACCGGGTCAACCGTGACTTTAAGAATATAATCGATGCGGAAATCTAAGGCAAATCGACATTCGATCGCCAGAGATAGAATTCGGCATAACAAGAGATGGCAACATCAAAACCGAGGGATATATAAATCTCCGGTGAATCAATGCCTATTGTGAAGGAGTTCTTCCCTTTTACAAAACATTCAAAGATTGGTGGGATCCTATTCCCATAGAGATCATTCGAAGTGGAGTTGTGGGATACTCCAGAATCAAAAGAATAGAAATAGGGAGAGACAAGAATGAATTTTTGGAACCGCAAGAAACATTCCATAGTTCAATGGAAATCGAGTCAAAAGGAAGAGATTAAACTCGAACGAAAGTGATTCTGTAAATAAATTTACAATATATGCTAAGTTTTGCCTAGAGCCAATGCTCTGATACCAACTGTAACGACCCACTATTTTGGACCATTCAAATCGACCATAAATCCACACATGTCTGACTTGAATAATTCAAAATATCAGATTGTTAATTTAAATTTGGCAAAACTCATCATATGCAGTAAATAAATCAATCACAGAATCACAGACACAGAGTAATACAATAATACGCAGCGGAATAGATAAAATAGTAGTTCATGAAGCTACTATATAAACATCAGAGTTAGAAATAAAATACAACAGAATATCTCAAATGCAGTGAAGTCTTTAGTACGAATAGATGACCTCTCTGAACAAATCAACTGGAAAGCTGAAAGCTGAATCGATGGTTGGATCTCCAAATGAAGCTCCAAACTCCAAGGTGAGTCTCAATTGCTGTATCACTCAGTCTGACCCGAGCGTAAAGCAAAACACAAAACACTCGAGTCAGGATTAACATTCTTATGCTAATAATCCAACTCAAGTGAAATATCAACTGAAATACAAGTAACTTAAAAGATGTTTGGGATAACCATCCTCTAAGGATCCGTGGAACTATCTACAATGTAGAAATATACACTATAACACCGTGGTCATTTCAATTATATTTATACTTCAAAACCGAAATATCATTTCATTTCAAATATATCTATTTTCCAAAATAGTATATATATTAAATGATTTAAAAGTAAAGTATTTAAAATTTCCTCAAGTCTCGCAAATCGATTTAAATCAACTTCAAATTCCAGATTCAAATTTATTCAAAGCTCAATTCATCAATTTAATTCAGTTCTAAATATACCATTTATTTTTCAATATATTTCAAAGCTTTAATATTCAACCTTTTCAAAGTTAGATTTAACAGTTTCATATACCTCTTGATTTAACTTCATTATTATTTAATCAGGGAATATTCACTTAATAGATTCAATATCATTTACTAGCCTTAAATCACATTTTACTAAATATTTTCTTAAACTTTATTTAAACAAGAAATATTCATTAAATTACTTATAAATCAACCCAAGTTTACATCTCAATTTCAATAAGTTTCTAATCGGTTTAATTAAATAAAATTCTTTCTTGAATCAATTTCAACTAACTTCAAATTATCTTCCTAACCTTAACTTATTCAAATTATTACTGAAATCTATTTTGAAACATAAATTCAATACTTAAACATATTATATGTATTAAATCCATCTTAATTAAATTAAATATCATTATTTAATCTATATATATCATTACTATTTATGCAATAATTTAAAAATCAACTTTTATTTAAAACCATATATTTCTTCCCAAATCCGTAGAATTTATTTTTAAAATATTTATATATATGGACCAACGGTGTCTGTATATATATCTATCATATGGTTAAGTGATACAGATATTTATCATTTCAATCCGAAATCTAAATATATACGGGTAGATATCATTTCAACCCGTAATCCCAATTTCAATTCAAATGAAAATCGCTTGGGTTTATCATTTCAACCCATAACGATTTCCTCCTATTCTAAAGTTCGTTCGGGTATGTATCATTTCAACCCATAGTGATTTCTTACTAACAGGGAACTTGCAGAGTGATAACAGATATAGAAATAATATAACAGGCATAGATATATCATCAATAACAATATAATATAAATAGTAGGATATGGTGTCATATCCCGTAGGTGAACAATTACAGATAATAGCATATATAGCAATTTAAATAACAACAACATCATATTTCAATTGTCGTTTCAATTGAAATCAAATTTAATAAAAAAAAGAACGTTAATCGTGAGTGATTGCTCACCTTTCGAGGCTAGAGATGATTTGACAAAGAAATTGAGTTACGAATCCCGGCACACACACTCAAAGCGAAGCAAGATTGACAAGAATTCGATGGACAAGCTGATGACAAAGAATTGACGAAGTCAAATCAGGATTGTATCGATGACGATAGATGGGCATAAGTGAACTCATATATAAATATATATACTATACACAAATCATATACAACTTATAATTTAAAATAAATGCATAACTTCCAAAATTCTATATTTACACACACATAACTATATAGATTCAATATTTTATTTAAACTTCTATAAAAATAAAGACCTATACGTATCAATTTTATTCAATATTTATATATATATATAGAATGACCTATATATATATCACATGTACACCTATACTTATCTCATTTTTAAAAATCAATATTTGCAATTATTATATATTAAACAAACAACATTTATAATTTTATAAACTTATAACAGTATAAATACAATACATAACATAATCATAAAGTAACGTATACATAACAACGTTACATTTGAGTTGCGAAAACAATGTTAATATAAACAAACAATTTATACAACTTTATATATCTACCATATACATATCCCAGATTATATATTATATACTAATCTAACTTATACAGGCAACAATAAATAGTATCAATATAAACCTATACATACTAGATAAACACATATATATTAATATGCCAATACTCTAAAGTCAAACTATATATATATAGGCTTATCCATATACTTTTCAGAATGTTATTATATATGTATATCTGGATATATACACTTATACTACTTAACAGACTATGAACAAATATATATACAACAGATAAAATATTAGATACTATTATAACTTATATGCACAAACTTGACAGGACCATTTACCTATATAACTAACATGTAACTCAATATATAGCTAACAAAAGTATATACTGACAAGGAAGAGTGAAAATTTCTAAACTCGATATACATGTATACTATGGAACCAACAGTGTAAATATATACTAATGTGAACTTATATGCTTATATGCATATTATATTTAAAACAATATTTAAATAGGTAAATATGTTACCAGACACACGAAATATGAAAGTAACGAATACATAAGAGAAGAGGGAAGGGCTTACGGCGAAGGGAAGAAAAGAGGCAGGCAGCACTTCGTGAGGAGGAGAGGCTCAGGCGGAGGATAGGTGAACGTGGGTGGAATGGGTATACGGCCATGAAGTAAGGAATGGTTCAAGCAAGAGGCTGGGTGGGAAGGCTATGCTCTAGGTAAAGTGGTGGCCTCGTATGATGGGTTCTCGGTTGGGATGAAGGGGAACTGGGCGGAGGCGTTTGCAACGGCGAAGGGAGGCTCGGGTCGTGGGTGGATGCGGCTGCTGCTTGTCGGGCTCTGGCGAATGGGGAGGGAAGCCCGATTGCGTGTGGTGGTGGTTGTGGTCGGCATGGGAGAGGAGCTGAGGTGAACGGCAGTGGGAAGGTCGGTGTGAAGTCGCGGTCAGGTCAGGATTTGATGAGTTGTTTTGGCAACAGGATGGACGTGTAGGCAGGAGATGTGGGGCGAGGAGGACGGACACGTGAGGTCGCGGCTGTGATGGATTCGTGGCTCAGGAGGAGGCCGGCTCTGGGTTTGGGACGAGGGAATGGAGGAAAATTTTGGGGAGAAGGTGGCACGCAGTGAGGATGGGAAGCACGGCTCCAATATTTTTTTTCTCTTCGGCTGCCATGGAAAAGGAATGGAGGAGAGGAAAGAAAAGAACTCAGGGGAGAGGAAACGAATGAAATGAGGTGGAAGTGGCTTCCACAAATGCAGATCACAATATTTCTAAAAGATGGACCGTTTATTTTTATATACTTTTCAAAACGTAAGGAACGAATTAATTTTGAGGGAAAGAAATGTCAATGGTCACCATCTTTTTAGCTGAATAATTAAGGTAATTTATTGCTTTCGTGGGCTGCACGTTTCAATTTGAAACTGAAGGAAAGGGGTAAAGTCGCAATTCACGGTACCGTTACAACGAACCGCTACTCAAAATACAGAAATAAATATACCATTGAGATCAGCACGACGAGAGGATCAAGACGGTATACAGATATTAGTGGTACGATCATCCGACCAAAGTCGATAATCGGTACCGAAAATGCTGTTATTTTGTCAGAATTAAGGTAAACGGAGCAGTAGAAGTCCAAATTTGGAAAAACGAATTTCGCAGTCTGATTCAGAATGATCTGAATAAATTTTCTCCCGTTGACATATTTTGGTTTCGGAAAACTTTTAAATTCACTGTTATTAACCGGTTTGATTTGAAATAAAATTTCACAGGAAAATAAACTTCAATATTATCATATGAAAATTTACCAGTTGCTATATTAAAATAGACGTATTCCAAATAATAAATTTATATTTTCAAATTTTATTGTTTAAAATTTCACAAAAATTTCAATTAATTTAACAAATAAAATCACTAAAAGTTTAGGGTCGTTACACACTCCCAAGTAAAAATCGAAGGGTGGCCACCAAATAAATCGCAAGTCAGAATATAATATCGATGGAATGTGTCCGATCAGAGGAGCTACCTCATTGGCCTGGAATCGCTCCTGTTTTAGCCACCTTATGCTAACTCATGGGAGTTAGGTCCACGTAAATATACCTTTAGGATCGTCGCCACCATCCTACTTCATTCTGGAATCTCCACCGCGTACACAGTTGTTAAAGTGGTTTTCGGTATTGGCAGAGTGACAATATCCGATCCCGGTCTCTTTAACAACCAAACGTTATTATAACACCGCGGTCATTTCAAAATAGTTTATACTTCAAAACCAAAATATCATATCCATTTCGAAACCATATCAATATGATATCATTTCTCACTTAAAATAATATTCATTTCCAAAAACATATCACTTTCCAAAGTTATAACGCTTTCGAAATCATAAGTCCTTTAAAATCAAAACACTTCGGAAATCACAACATTTTGAAATCATAGCACTTTGAAAATCATAACACTTCCCTTTAAACAGTTTAGATATTAATAATAGTACATATATTAAAATAGTTTATAAAATAAAATATTTTATATAATATAATTATAAGTTAAAATAGTTTATAATAAAATAGTTAGTATATTAAAAATATTTTATATTAAAATAATTTATAATGTAAAATATAAAATAGTATAAAATATAGTTAAAGATACTTTATATAATAAAAAAAGATTCCTCAAAATTCACAAATCGATTCAAATCAACTCGAATTCCAAAATTCAAATTTTATTCAATCTTAATTCCTCAATTTCAATTAAATTCAGTTTCTCAATAAACCATTCCGAATTATATCGATTTCAAATACAGATTTGAACCACAAAATAAACCATTTCAATTTCAATATATGTCAAAGTTTTAAATATTCCATATTTCAAAACTAAATTTGATAATTTCATATATATATATATATATATATATCTTAATTTAACTTCATTATTATTTAGTTTTGAAATATTAACTTAAATCCAATATCATTTAAATAAATATCCTTCAATTTATTTAAACTTGAAATATTCATTTAAATCACTTTTAATCAAGATCAAGTTATAAAATCATATCCTTAAACATCTAAAATTCAATAAGTTTCAAATCTATTTAATGAAATAAATTCTTTATTAAATACCATTTCAAATCAATTTCAAATCAATCTTTCCAACCTTAATTTATTAAAAATTATTATAAACTCTATATTTGAAAATAAAATTTTAAATATATTATATATAATATATAAATTAAATCAAACCTTATTAAACTAAATCTTATCGTCAAACTTATCTTATAATAAAACTAATTATACATATTTTTAAAATAGTAAAATTATAAGTAAATTCTTAATATATATATATATATATATATAATTCCAAAACTAACTTATAACTTTAAAATTTTCAAAACATGTAATTTTAAATCAAGGATTTAAACCTTATAACATTTATATAATATCTTGAAATCAATATTTATTAAACCATATATTTCTTTCCAAAACCATAGAAATCATTTTTCAAAATATTTATATATAAACCAACGGTGTCTGTATATAATTTTCTTTCCTATGGTCAAGTGATATGGATATTTATCATTTCAATCCGCAATTTAAATATATACGGGTATATATCTTTTCAACCCGCAATCCCAAATTCAATTCAATGAAAATCGCTTGGGTTTATCATTTCAACCCATAATGAATTTCTCTTATTCTACAGATCATTCGGGTATGTATCATTTCAACCCATAGGGAATTCTATACTAACAGGGAACTTACAGAGTGATAACAAATATGATAATAATATATCAAGCATATATCATCAGTATAAATAATAGATAATGGTGTCAGATATCACAGGTGAATAGAAACAAATAACAACATATAAATAGCAATGTAAATAACTTACAACAGCATATTTCAATTGTCGTTTCAACTGAAATCAAATTTAATAAATATAAGAACGTTAATCGTGAGTGATTTCTCACCTTTCGAGGCTAGAGATGGACAATGAAGTTGAGTTACGAAATCCAAGCACGAATCTCAAAACAAGGTAAGATTGAACTCGAATCGACGAACGAAGCTGATAAATAGGAATTGACGAAATCAAGTCAAAACTGGATCGATGAAGATTAGTTATAAATGAACTAATATATATGACTGTATATAACTATACATATATGAAATCATATACTAAATTCAAACACATATTAAATTAATTATATATATGTATTTCAAAATCAATATGAAATCCCAACACATACAACTTATATATATATATATATATATAATTGAAAACCAAATTCACATATATATAAAATAGAATATATATAATGATATATTAGTATAAATGTTGTTAACATATAACAAAACCCAAAATATTATATAAATGTAAACATAACGTACAATATAAATATGCACATACCAAACCGTTAATCAACATATATTTATACAATTCAAATATCAACCTTTATTAAGACATGAAATGCATAACATACAGTGCGCACACATAATAAATCAATTAAAAATGAAAATAACTTATAAATATGCTAACCTATAGACTTAAAACTTGCCTATGTAATATTATATATTATAATATTGTAACCATTATAAGATATACCAGATTTATATAAACTATCCTATAATTTAGATACTTAAATATATGTATATAGGCTGTCATAATAACCTATACTAATAACGTTTTAAAATCAATATAAACAATAAATACCACTTGCAAACTTACATTTATTTAAATACGTATAAACTAATATATATATATATATACTATATAAATCTGAACTTATAAAATATACATATGTACAACAACGTATTATACAAAATCTTATCCAAATTTTAGATATAAACTGATTATATATATTATAAAGTACAAACCTGGATTACCAAACTCATAATGTGAACAAACATCTATATATATAACTATTATACAAACTAACTAAAGAATCAAAACTATATAAACTGTAAATATATAACAGTATAACATATACAGCAACAAATAACTAACGTATATGGGCCATATGCAAACCTACTTTAAGATCAAACATATTATACATGCGACTATGGACCCTATGCAGCCTTACCTTATTTACTAACATATGTAAATATATATATGACTAACGTATATATATATATACTGCACCATATAAATATATAAGATTAATATAGCTTGCAATTATATATAATACTTGAAAAGACTCCAAACCTACACATATACCTAAACCGATTAAGCATGGATAAACGTCACCTATAACTGTATATATATAAGGCTTTTCAAAATACTAATATAAATGTACATATAACATATTATATAGATATAAACATACAATTACGTTATCAAACACATTATTATATAAATATATATATATATATATATATATATATATATATATATATATTGCCGAACATATATATGAATAGGCATATTTAGGATGTTAGCAAAATTGTCATATACTTAAAACCCAAACTGTTATATACATTCATTTTAAAATAGTAACGACTATTATAAACATATACTTTTATAATAAATACACGGTACTATATATTAACAACACATATCTCTACCAATACCTCATCAGAAAGAAAATGCTCGGCTAGTGACGAACTCGGCAAGATGAGATAAAGGCGGGTGGACGAGGAAAGGCTGCGCTCGATTTGAAGTGACAGGGCTTCACGTGGGTTGTTAGCTGAAGGGGAAGAACAGAGGGAAGCTTGCAGTGGTGGTTGATGAGGTGGAAGCCGATGTTGCGTGATGTTGTTCGGCTGCTGGAGGAAGTGAGGCAAGGCAATGGTGGCCGAACTCAAGAGGAGGAAGGAGAAAAAGAAAAAAAAAGTGTAAATCTGTAGAAAGAAAAATAGAAAGAAGGAGGAGGAAGAAGATATGAATAGGCAAAGTTTATATAAATATTTTATTATATATTGTTTCCAAAACAAAATAAAGACAGGAATGTAAATGACCATATGTTGAATAAAGAGGAATAGCAAAAGTCGGAAGGTAAATACTGGGAATTTTAGAAGTTAAAGTCTATTGGGTTTCACGGTAGACAATTAAAAAGACAAAGGAAGCCAAGAGTTGAAATTTCGTAACCGATACGGGTATCCGTTTCGCAGTTTTGTCACGTACTGGACTTCAAACACAGAAATAAGTATACCGTAGAGATCAGCACGACGAGACGATCAAAACGGTATACAGATATCAATGGTACGATCTTCCGATCAAAAGTCGAAAATCGGTACTGAAAATGCTGCTAATTTGTCGAAAATAAGATAAGCGGAGCAATAGCCGTCCAAATTTGAAGAAACGAAATATGACGTCTCACTCAGAAGATGATTTAAAAATTTATTGTTTAAAAATATTCAGGTTTGGAAGATATTTTATTATCATCAATTTTAACTGATTTGAATTTGAATAAAATTATACAATAAAATAAACTTCCATATTATCTGATAAAAATTTACCATTTACTATGTTTAAATATATGTATTCCAAATATCAATTTTTTATTTCGAAATTCAATTATTCAAAATTTCATAAAAGTTCAGTTAATTAAATGAGTAAAACCACCAAAATTTACGGGTCGTTACAAAGTTCAACCTAGTACTCTGTCCTTCTAATTCAACCGTTGCTTGAAAAGGCTATTAAGTTCTCATGTTACTTTTTATCTCGGTCCCAACCATTCCAATGGTTCCAAATTCCATAGTCAATTCTATCATAGTTTGCTATTTAATCCTATTTATCTAACTCCAGCCTATTTCTTTCCTTTCAAATTTTAAGTGATAGTCATAAAATTTGCATTCTATCTTCTTAATTAAAACCTTTGATTTTACCATTACTACAAAACTAGTAAGTTTTTAAAACTTCGAAACCCTTTATTCAATTTTTAACAACCATTTACTTTTACTAGGGTTGTGTTTGTTTAATTAAATTATCAAAAATAATTAACTTAACTTAATAAAAATGTACATAAAAACACACCTTTCTACAATCTTCTTTTATAAATAAGAAATTTTCACAAAAGCGTATATTATATTATATTTTTAACTTATTATTATTATTTTAGGGTATAATAGAAACATTTATAAAACATTTTCGGACACATAACCATTTCATATTTACAAAAAGAATTCAAAAGTTAGGCCTTAGATACTTTCCAAACTTTCAAAAGTTCTATTATTCAAAGCAGAGTGCACGTTGAGGTAAGCACAACAATGTGCCCAAAAACAAAACAAAAGCTTTAATACAATTATTGAAATAGCTTTTCACGAAATGATTTAATTTTTTCTTTTTAAACAAATATCACAAGGTTTATCTGACTATTTTATATATATAATAACCCACCATTTTGGACGGTTTAAATCGACAATAAACCACACATGTCTAATTAAAACCATTCAAAATGGAGGATTGTTAATGAGGTAAATAAGAAAATAAGAGAAAACGAAAGAAAAACAAAACACAGAATCTCGTAGCGGAACGATAAAATATAATAATAAAATAAATAGTTCATGAAGCTATTTTACAAATAATATTTGATTACACTTTTCAATCCAAATCAGAGTTATATATACATCAGAAATAAACAAATAATGCAGTGGAACACAATATGCAGTCGGATAATAAAATAAAATGACAATAATATACCGAATCTTCGTCTTCGTCCTCCAGCAAATAGTCTTCAATACACTGAAAAGCTCATACTGACCCGAGCATAATGAAAAGACAACACTCGAGTTAGAACTAAAAGATCTTATGTAAGTCAAATCAAAATAAGTAAAATAGAAATATTAAAGCAATGGCTTCTGAGATGTTACTGGATTTTCCATCTCCTATTAAGTGTACAATGTGGATACGATTATTTAAAAGATTTCAAATAATTCGAAATACTAATCTTATTCATTTAATTAACATAAATCTGAAGTTTAAATTCTTAAACCTTTCAAATAATTCGATTCCAATAAATAATTCAGATTCAAGAAATAATATGGACATATATCATTTCAACCAGTATCCAAAAATTCAAAATTCCCAAATCAATGAAAATCGCTCGGGTATGTATCATTTCAATCCATTGGGATAACAGAAATATTGATATAAATAAACATCCAATAATCCAAAATGTCAACCAATAACACCCATCGATCACTACAACAAAAAGGACTTTTTATAGCGTGTAAAAACCACTATAAAAACTTTCTATAGCGATTCTATAATCGCCATAGATCAACATGTTGTAAAAAGTCTGGTAGATACAATAGCGTGTCATACTTGCAATGGAAAACGTATTTTTCTTGCCATCTAAAATAGGCCATATTGGTGCAACTGCTTTTCTATAGCATTATGAAACATGCTATAGAACTTTTTATGACGCATTTTAGTTGCTATAAATATGTCGACATGCTATATTATTATAGCATTTGAACGCGCTATGGAATCATCGTGTCAACCTTTTATGACACATTGAAATGCTATAGAAAATTCATTACTATCTATTATAGCACCGTCTTATTGCTATGAAAACTATTTACTCTTTGCAAAATATTTTGTATAGCACTAACATGATGCTATAGAATAACAAAGCCGAACAATTTTTCTTTTTATTGCATAGTTGAACGCTATAAAAAAATTCTATTGCACATTTTTTGCTGCCATAACATTCAAAGCTTACAATTTTCAATTCTACTTATATATTATACACTCTGACAAGCATTTTACCACTTTGGTTCAATTTGACAAACGGATTTTAAGAATAAACCCAGAACACACATGAGCCTTCAGGTGATCATCTAAAGCTTGAAGTTCTGCAAGGAAAGCATGCTCTGTTCCATCATTAGGATCCTTGCTTTTCAAGAATTTTATAAAAGAAGAAAATATATTCGACCCCCTAAAGGAAAAAACAAATATATTCAGAAATTATTAGGTTGAGATAACTTACCTACAATTCTGATTTTATATCAACATTTATAAGTAACTTGATTTACTTGCATCAGTTTATGACAAAAGTCTATTAAGTGTATAAACGTTAGCTAAAACAATTCACATTGACGGTTAAAATATATCTATATCACGCAACCTTAACAACAATGCTTAAACGGATTTTGAGTTCAAAATTATCTTCTATCAACAGATATGGTATAACAAGCATCACTTTTGATGAAGTCAAATCCTCAAATTAAGTACCGATAGCCTTAAATAAGATAGCTTAAAGGAATAAAAATTTCTTTTACAATTCTTGCACAGTTACCAAAGTATCTTCTACATGTCTCAATTTTCTATACATTGGTTTTTTTCACTGATCTGGTGATATACGTGGTCAACTAGTCATTCTAATCAAGTTAACTTTACAAATAGCTATAAAGATATGAATTCACAATTTTTATACATGGTGATATACCGGTCAGTTTATTGACAGTTTACTTTTTTAAAACATGTTCTATTTCTCAACTTTTATACTTTATATGTCCAATCCATCTGCCAAAAAGATATGAATTCACAAAAAGTATTGTACAGAGTTGTATGAACAAAGTCATCCATTATTTTTTATTTCACACTTAAAAACATGAGCTACCTATTCCATTTAGTCTTTAACTGATTGTTATTTTATTTAATTTGTATTTAAAGTATCACTGTACTAACTTCATGCATTAGTTATTACTTACTTTCTGTTACTTCCATCCTGTTCACATTTGTATCTTACTAAAGCTATACTATATATTGCTTACTGTAGATAAAGGTTGATAACGAATAATTGTATACAGTGGCAAACTTATTCTACTTCAAACTCATGGACACGAATTATTTCAATTCATATGCTTAATTTGACTACACACTATATCTATACGCATATTTATTAGCCAGACAATATGTTATTTTTATTTTTGAAATGATAATTGAGTAAGAAACATAGTTCTAAATCCTTGTATAACTTCCATACTAGCTCTTGAATAATAAATTTATTTGGATAACTCAAGCTCCACCCAAACACAAAATCAATTTGAGGATTTAATTGAATAGTCATGCTCATTTTGACAAGTTTGGGAGCTCTAAACAAGTTCATATGTAAAATCAATTATCAACCAATAATAAAAGGAATACTTAATTTGTCCACTAAACAGGCGAAGCAAAATAAAATGTGCAGTATATACCTAAAAGTTAAAAATATATATACCTACAAGTGGTCGAAGTTCACGGCAGTTGAGGAAACAAAGCACTGTGTAGTGAAGCTGACGGATCAAAGCAGCGGCGAAGTTGAGCAATCATAGCAGCAGCGAGCAGATTGAGGAATGGTGAACAACAAAGTTGAGTCACAAATCCAATCCTGACAAGTAAACATATAGTTATTGTAGTATAGGATACTGGTATTCAAAGGTGTTATATATTGCTTATATCTGCCAATGTAAATTGCCTTCTTTTAAAATGAGGAACAGAGTTCGTACATTTTAAACTCAGGCGATTAATCAAAACAGTTTTGAATCAAAGACTACGTATCATCATTTGTCAGTTTATAATGCATTTATTTCTGACTCACAAAACACATGTAGCAGTAACAATCAGTGTACCTTAACCAATGCTCCAGTTTAATCACGTTCTGTCCGATCATTTGTTAGACATAGCCTGCATGCTTCCATTATCAACCAGAGGCACCTTTTATAACCTGTTGCACCTTATTCAAGACATGCATGCACTCTCTCGATCTTCAGTTGTGGCACTTCAATTGTGGGCACTTTAGCTTATGCACTTTAGTATAACCAGCATGCACTTCATTTTTGACTGCATGCACTTCAGTTGTAGTTGTGGCCATAGCTTGTGCCTATATGGATAGTAAAATATAACCTAAATTAGGAATTGAGAAAGCTATGAGGAACTCAACATCACACAGCTTACTGATCTAAATAACATATTGTAAAATTTAAGCTGCTGATAACTATAATGTGAAGAAACTGATGTATTGGTATGTTAAAATAAAAATAACATATGTTTCTCGGAGGAAATACAAGAAAAAATTTACATTACTATTGCCAAAATAAAATCAGTAACTATACATAATGACGTGAAAGTCATAAATTTTGCAAGGTGATTCAAAAACCTAACAGATTATTGTTTAGGAACAATAACTAATGGCACATGACATGTGAATCCTATAATGTGATTTATTATCATTTTGATACACCATTGTCAGTAGTACTGACAATGATTTTGTTGAAATTTTCACTCAGTGATAATGAATACAAAAGCCATCATAATTTGCATTTGGATAAATATGGCTTACAAAAAAGTACTTGTAAATGTCTCCATATATGGGATCTGTAAATGCAAAACAAGTAGCTGTTAAAATCTAAAAAAATACCCAACTTGTGAAAAATCAAAAGAGAAAAAAATGTTTATAGAAATTAGATATTTATGCAAAGCGGTGTTAACTGATATTACATCGTTGAATAATATATGAACTTCCATCTTTTATGATTCCTATTTATATAAAACTATAGTGGTTAGTTCACGCATCCATTAGCTTTGTAATTAATCAATACAAGAAGAAGAAAAAACATTTGAATGCATCTCAAAAGCTCAAATAGACATGCTTGATTAATAGCCACATTAGGCATTTTATTTGATATCTGAGTGAATCAATTAGTAAACAAGGGTGATATAAGTATTTTGTAATGCACTAGCATATGGGTTATAAGGGACTCGAATGAAATTCGGTATTAAAAACAAATTCATGTCATTTATTTATTCATCAATGTCATATGAATTATGAAGGGGGGACGCCAATTATAACAAATAAATACCCATTTATTTATTCAGCAATGTACATTTTGATTTATCATAAATTCAATGCTAATATATTATCTATTCAAATACCATAAATATATTCTATTATTACTCTAATAATTTCACCTAATAAGTTTTACCTTTATAACTTATCGCTATGAAACCCCAATTTAAATTACAGTTATTCATTCTTTATGAATATCAAAAGTCCGCATACCGAAGTGTGACATTGGAGTAGATTGCCAGGTGTTTTATCTCCAAAATCTGCAAACCGAAAACCTCCACAACAAAGATAGAAAAAAGTAGTAATAGAAATATATATCATTGACGTTCTCTTCGTTGTTTTTTTTTCTACTGGTGGTTATTTCAGTGTATCCTTCATTTGAGAAAAAAATGTTTATAGAAATTTATTACATATTCATCTTTCCAGGTGGAAAAATAAGCAACTTATGCTATTTTTTACCTGGATTTCTAGTAAAATATATGGGTATAGATTAGGCAAATGCGATGTCACTAGGCCTGAAGATAAAATAATGTTACAGATTTTTGTATACTTAGCAAAACTACAACAAATTAAAACAAAATAAATCAGATATATGACCTAAGACCTATATACCCTGGTAACTAGATTGGAACCAAAGTTTACAACGTGATGTATTGGTAAGATATTATGATGTAATTCAAGAGCACGAAATAAGGTTTTTCCAGCATAAAATTAAATATAGAAGGGAAATAATCAAGCAGGTGGAAAGTGTAAACAAAGCTTAGAATAACTTCCACTTTGGCCAAATTCAATTGTTTACCTGAAAAATGACGAGGCCAATAAGTACAGGCTGAGTATCAAAACCAAAACTCTCAAAAAGATCCTTTGAGTTCCTCACAAGGGTGTATCCTCCAAATTGTAGAAATGTAAGTAATTGCTCAACAAATGTCAAATTAAACTCTATATCACAAATTCTGTAAATATATTACGCTTTAGAATCTTTCCGGTGCATTATGTTGTCACACTTTATAGCCAACCAATGTTTGTTTAGCACTTCAAAAAGTGCTTCATGCAAAATAAAATATTAAACAATAGAAAATATGAATGGAAATAGAAAAGCTACACTTAGTTCGACACTATCGAGTTGTCAGATTTTCTTGTGGCTGGTAATATTGGATACATTTCTACTAGATATCTTTTGTTTTAATTACTGAGATAATAGGTGAGACTGAGTTAAGAGGCCAAGTTTACTCACAAATAACACATTCAGTGAGTTGCACATTCTTTTATTTTAACAACTTAATAATGTTTAACTTGTTTTGGATCATCAACCAAGTATGCATCTCAACTTTTGAAGGCATTATGATATTCTACATTGAGTTAAAATGGGATTATCTACTGGTAGAACGATGGAATTATAATCCCGGAAATAAAATGAAACTTAAATATGGATTATCTATCTTCATTAGAGACTTAAATTTGTGGTCATCTTCAAGTACAACAGGTTGCATGATATTAACTTTTGTATTGAACCTGCGATCCATCTTCTAAAAGTTCATAAAAACCAAGCTTCCATTAAAATCACTCGGTATTGAAAGACTTAAGATATTATATGCTAATTTTTTTTAAAAAAAGACCAATATCCTAGGAGATTAAACACAATAGCTTCTTCAGATTTAATAATAGTATTGATTGAGGCAATTGCCTCAGTTAAGCAAATGCCTGAGTTGAACATGGATTTTCATGAGTTATATCAAACAAACTACAAACTAAACTAATACAAACAATAAACTTGGTAAAAGTTTGTGAATCGGATTTTAAATGCTACTTCTGCATAAAAGTTTATTGCATTTAAAAAAGAAAATGAATACATTTCTAAATTGTAGATAATACTTCCAGAGCTTCTATAAACAAAACTTAAACTACAGCAAAGCTGAATCAAAGCTCATATTATCAAAAGGACTAAAAAACAAACTAGCACCGAATTAAAAACTTAGTCATTATAAACATGAAGCAGAAAATAGCAGAAATAGAATAAAAGGACAACCAAATAATCAAAAGGAAACTGATAAACAACTTAAATTTGTCACCAAACTTAAAAGGCTTATAGCTTAATTATAGCAAATCAAATACTTGGTGTCACATACATCGCCAATATAAAATGATTATGACACCACACAATAACAAAGTTCAACTGAAATCAAAATCATACAAATAAATAGTTGAAAACTACAAACTAGATAGAATTAAAACCTGAAACTTAGTCGACCTCTTGGATCTTAGGACCTGCAATGCCATCAGAAGGAGCAGATTTAGGAGTAATGCTTGCAAGAATCAAATCGAATTGATAAAAACCGAATGAAATTAAACAAAAAGAGAATATTATACCTACAATGCCATCGACCACCTAAAGGAATACAAATGAAGTCCGCGTATGTACAGTAAAAATGACAGTTCACCTATGTACAGTAAAAGAACAACACAATGATCGATAAAAAATGTAGTAAGTTAAAAATATACCTAAAAGCAGTCGAAGTTGGGCATCGAAGGAGTTGCTTCAGCAAAGTTGAGGCATTGGAGCTTCAGCAGGCTAGATGAGAGAAGAAAAGTGGCATCATGGCTTCAACGAAGTTTATGGACTTTAAAATGAATACGAGTGCTCGTAAATTAGGGATTTTCGAAGTGAAGGGTGGGAAGAGGGATACGAGGGAAAAGGAATAAGAGAGAGGGAAGGCAAAAAAAAGGACCGCCAACGTTTTATTTTATTTTCATTAATAATTACGTGAATAGAAGCTATGTTTATAATCTGAATGACTACTAAATAGCTATCTATAGCAAGACACATTTCAATGCTATTGTCGTTTGCTATTGATAGATCATTTTCTTATAGTGATCCAATCATCCAGATATCAACAATTGAACATACAACACAATCATCATTCAAATCAACCAATAACTAACAACAATTTACTGGTTATTGTTGGATATATTTCATCCGGTCTCCCCGAACCAAACAAGCCGGACCACCCAACATACTTCTCACCGAACCAGACCCTTCCTAATTCCCACCGAACCACCTCCTGCCGAATCAACTCCTCTTCCACACCTCACCGGACCAACCTTCCTCCACAGGACCACCGAACCAACTCCTCTTCCACACCTCACCGGACCAACCTTCCTCCATAGAACCACCGAACCAACTCCATAACCGGACCAGCCCATGCCGAACCATCTCCACACCGAACCGACCTCACCATCCTACCACCGGTCCAAGCAACTACCGGTCCATTCTACACTCCAACCACCTCCGAACCAAGCAATGACGAACCAAGACGTACCAGGCCAGATCACATCAGCCCAGGCCCATCAACAACTATACACATCTTGGACCCCTACCCCTAGCCTCACTCTATAAATAGAGGGGCAGGGGTACAACAATGGGGACAAGTTTGAGAGCTCAAGCACGGAAGGAACTTTCAAACAACTTTCTTTTACTTGTATCAAAGCTTTGTACTTGTAATCAAAACAAGGGAAGAGAAATAACATATAAAGTGGACGTAGGCACATTCTGGCTGAACCACTATAAATTTGCGTGTCTTTTTTACAGTTTAGCCCCTGCTTTTCATATATTTGCATAAATCACTCAAATCACTAAGAACAACATAAGATCTACTAAATCATACAACTTTGAGGTGTTTGTCCATTTTTTGTGCAAACATTTTTGGTGCTTTCACTGAGAACTAGAAGCTCGAAGCTTCGGCTTCATCTACTTAACGAGTTTTCCTAAACAGCATTGTCCGCCACTTGGAAAACATGCCTCCCAAACAGAGAAAAGATGCTAACAAAGGAAAAAACATCGCATCCAGCAGTCTTCCAGATCCAGCTATCACGAATCAAGTAAATCGTCCTCCTCCAGCAACAGTAACAAATGAAGGACAGGCTAACCCAACCACTCCTGCCACAGAACAGCCTACAGCAATTACTAGGGCAGATTTGGACAGAGTTGTGGTTGAAGTAACTAACCGCTTCACGTCCCAGCAGGAAGCCTTGGTGGACCATCTCATGTCACGCTTAAGGGACGCTGAAGAATCCAACCGCAACACTGAATCATGGGGCGAGTCCCAGTCTGGAGGATCTCAGAGACAACAAAGATCTTCCTTCTTCGAAGGAGCTAACGGCAGAAGTAGCCGTGGTAGGAGCCGAGACCGAGCACAGCCCGAAGTTAGGCCTAAGGAAACGTTTGGTACCGAACCCAACGGGGGAGGTACCGGGCGAAGGTCAACTGTAGCTGAGCCTGTCATGCTGCCTAACCATAGAAACGCCAGTGAGCGGAGCCGAGCTAGAGTCCAGTCCGAAGTTGGACCCGAGGAAGTGCTTAGATCAGAACCCAGGAGGGGGAGATCAAGGCAAGGGCCAACTGTAGCTGACCCGAGCATGCTCCCAGAAGATCAAAGGTAGCCACTGGAAAATATGAGGAATGATAGACGATACCATCCCTACAGGTCATCTGGACGGAATCAATCCCACAGAACAGAACCAAACTCATCTCTATCTGCTCCAAGTTCTGATGAAAGGATGGCACGCTTATTCAGAGAGTGTGTCCAACGGGAGCAAAGAGATCGAGGAATAGGCGCTAGGGTAACCAGCCCTTTCGCCCGCAATATCGAAATTGCTATCACCCCTCGAGAATGGAAGATGCCAACAATGGAACCCTACAAAGGAACCTCTGATCCCGTTGTACACTTACAGAGGTACACGCAGCATATGCTCATGAGTGGGGCGACGGAGGGAGTACTGTGCAAATGCTTTCCGCTCTTCTTAGCAGATCTTGCTACCTCCTGGTTCTGTCATCTACCCCAGGGATCCATCAGCTCGTGGGAGATGTTGAAAGAAAAATTTATCAGTCAGTTCCGCATTCATGTGGAGCAACCTAAGGACGCTTATTCCCTATCCAGTGTCAAACAGAAACCCGGAGAGAAGCTGCAGCAATACCTAACTAGATTCAACGCCGCAGCAGCCACAGTCCAAGATGCCGATGAGAAGCTTATCCTAATGGCCCTCTGTAGTGGTGTGCATCCGGACACTAAATTTGCTAGAAGGTTGACAAAAGAAAAACCAGCTACTTTACCCGATTTCTTCCATGAAGCCGGGAAATACATGAGGCTTGAAGATGCTGCCATTGAGGGGCAGTCAGGACAGCAAAATAAGACAACCCATAGCAACGCCCCTGCTGTGGCAAGGGACGTTCGAAGAAATGATTCCAGAGACAATGCTGGGGGAAAGAAGGGAGAAAAGCGCCTATATCGGCCAGGACCGAGATTCGACACTTACACTCCTTTGAACGAGACCGTCGAAAATATCTTCCTTGCCACCCAAGGCGAAGTTAGATACAAACGCCCACCATACAAGAAGGAATCCGATAACGCACAGAAGTCTGGAAAGTTCTGTCGCTTCCACGAATCTCACGGGCATGATACCAACGAATGCCATCATCTCCGAGATCTGATTGAGGAACACATCAGAAGGAAGAAACTGGAACGTTATGTAAAAAGTCAGGACAGGACTCCAGCTCCTGCCAACGAAAACCCAAGGCTACCCTCGCCGGGGGCCGACAGAGGAAACCGCAACACTAGCAGCTCTAGTCAAGAAAAGATAGTGGTCCATACCATCTCAGGAGGGACACACATCGCAGACAGAAGCTGGAAAGAGATGGAAAGGTACGGAAAGTCGCTTAGAGACAATAAAGACTATGTCAATTCGGTTATAGAAGAACGCCACCCGAAGCGGAAAGAAAGTGACGACATCACATTCGGTAAGCGTGACCTAGAAGGAAGGCAGTACCCTCACATGGATCACATGGTCATCTCTGCCCGACTTGGTCCCGCCGAAGTTTACCGAATCCTGGTAGACACTGGAAGCTCAGTAAACATCCTGTTCAAACACGCATTCGACAAAATGAAGTTATCAATGAAGGATGTATCTCCCTGCGATAAACCACTACACGGCTTCACTGGAGATGCGAAAATGCCCCTCGGGCAACTGGACCTCTTTGTTGAGACTGGAAGCCATCCCCGCTCCGCTGTACGGAAACAGACGTTTGTGCTAATAGAAAACCAGTCGGCCTACAACGCCTTCTTAGGAAGGCCATCCTTGTCTGACTTCCAAATTGTCTTAGCCCCATGGTGCCTAAAGATGAAATTTCCAACAGACAATGGAGTAGGGGAAGTGGAAGGAGATCAGGACGTTGCTCGAGACTGCTATGTGACTGAACTTCGCAACAACCACAAGAAGGATAAAGGGAAGGGTGTAGAGATTGCCCTCTGCACAAAAAGTCTAGAAGCATAGCAATTAAAGAAAGCCCCTCCTCTTCGATACACCAGCGACCCTTTCAATGAATTAGATCCTAGGGACAAAGAGGAGGAGGCCATCGCCGAGCCTGCAGAGGCTATGGAGTTTATATCTGTAGACAAGCACGACTCGAGTAGACTATTGAAAATTGGGTCCCAACTAAAAGCCGAATTGAAGGAACAACTCATCGATTTTCTCCGCCACAACTTGGATGTATTCGCTTGGTCACACGCTGACATGACTGGAATCTCCCCCGACATAGCCTGCCACGTATTAAACATTGATCCTACCAAGGCGTCTGTAAAACAAAAAAAGAGAAGTATGGGGGCAGAGCGATCAGCAGCCCTCGATGAAGAAGTAAAGAATCTACTCGCCAATGACTTCATACGAGAAGCTATCTACCTGGAATGGATCGCCAACCCGGTGCTGGTAAAAAAGGCTAATGGGAAGTGGCGAACCTGCATTGACTTTTCCAACCTAAACGACGCCTGCCCAAAGGATTGCTTCCCACTTCCCAGAATCGACCAACTTGTAGACAGCACAGCCGGGCACGAACTCCTATCTTTTATGGATGCATACTCAGGATATAACCAAATTCCTATGCATGCTCCCGACCAAGACCACACTAGTTTCATCACCGACCGAGGTTTATACTACTATAAGGTAATGCCTTTCGGACTTAAAAATGCAGGAGCCACCTACCAGCGCCTCGTCAATAAAATGTTTGCAGGGCTAATAGGACAAACTATGGAAGTATATGTGGATGACATGCTGGTAAAGTCAAGGAAAGCCAAAGATCACGTAAGCCACCTAGGCAAGATGTTTCAAGTACTTCGGCAATATGGAATGAAGTTGAATCCACTAAAATGCTCCTTCGGAGTGTCATCAGGAAAGTTCTTAGGATTCATCGTTCATGCCAGAGGGATAGAAGCAAACCCTGAACAAGTCCGAGCGCTAAGGGATATCAAGATACCTTCCACCCGAAAGGAAATGCAAAGCCTAAATGGAAAAGTGGCCGCCCTAAGCCGATTCATCTCCAAGGCAACGGACAAGTGCGTCCCCTTTTTCGAAGCTCTAAAGAAAGACAAAGGAAAGTTCGAATGGACTGACGAATGCTTAACCGCTTTCCTTAACCTAATCGAACACCTCCAGAAACCACCGGTACTCTCGACTCCAAGTGAAGGCGAAGAAGTTTACCTATACCTTGATGTGTCATCTCACGCCCTAAGTGCTGCCTTGGTAAGGGAAGACAACCGCACGCAGCGGCCAATTTACTTCGTCAGCAAAAGGTTTACTGGGGTAGAAGTCAGATATCCTAAACTTGAGAAGCTAGCATACTGTTTACTAATCACATCACGAAAGCTACGTCACTACTTCCAGTCCCATTCCATCAGAGTTCTGACTGATCAACCACTGAGGCAGGTACTCCATCGTCCCGACACTTTTGGGCGACTACTTAAATGGTGCATTGAACTAAGTCAGTATGATATCACCTATCACCCTCGCACCGCCATCAAGGGACAAGCCATGGCTGATTTCATTGCAGAATTCACTACCAACGAAGGTAAGGAGAAATTGGAAATAGCAGAAGATATCAATTGGAATCTCTTTGTGGATGGTGCATCAAACGAACAAGGCTTGGGGGCAGGTGTGGTAATAACCACTCCCAGGGGGAACAAACTGCACTATGCTATAAGATTGGAGTTCGCCGCCACCAATAACGACGCAGAATATGAAGCAGTGATAGCCGGACTAGAAATTGCCATAGAAATCGGAGCCAATTCTTTGTGTCTTCATAGCGATTCTCAACTTATTGTTAATCAAATACTAGGAGAATTCCAAGCTCGAGAGGAACGACTCATAGCATATCTAAAGAAGACCAAGTTGCTTCTCAGCCGATTGGACCACTACTTAGTCAAACACATCCCTCGGGAAGAGAACCAAGAGGCCGACGAATTGGCAAAGCAAGCAAGTATGAGAGACATCGCCATCTTCGGGGCAGTAACCATCTCAAAGCAAACGGTCCCAAGTTTTGAGCAAGTGAATCTGATAACTGCAACCGAAGAAGCAACTTGGATGACTCCCATCCGAGACTACCTACAAAATGGCACACTACCCAATGGGCGTAACGAAGTCAAGAAAATCTTGAGGAAAGCGTCCCGCTACACAATACAAGAAGACATCCTCTATCGGCGTGGATTCTCTAACCCGTTATTAAGGTGTGTCGCTGGGAGAGAAGCCAAGGAAATCTTATCCAACATCCATCAGGGGAGCTGCGGAGATCACACCGGAGGGCAAACATTAGCAAAAAAGATACTCCGTTACGGATATTTCTGGCCCACCTTAAGCAAGGACGCCTTAGATTTCGTCAAGAAGTGTGACAGATGCCAAAAATTTGCTAAGATTCCATGGCTACCAACAACTGAGATTACTCAAATGACCAGCCCTTGGCCCTTCGCAATATGGGGAATTGACTTAATCGGCGAGCTACCGATGGGCCGAGGCGGGGCCAAATATGCTATAGTGGCAGTTGATTATTTCACCAAATGGGTGGAAGCGGAACCTCTTAATAAAGTATCTTCATCAAAAGTTATTAACTTCTTGATCAAAAATGTTCTGTGCAGGTACGGAGTCCCACTCAAAATCATATCAGATAATGGACTTCAGTTTGACAGCGAGGAATTCGCCAACTGGTGCCGAGAGCACGGAATTCATAAAAGCTTCTCATCCGTAGCATATCCCCAGGAAAACGGACAAGTCGAAGCAGTCAACAAAATTCTGAAAACTCTGATCAAAAATAAGCTCGAAAAGTCAAAGGGCGCTTGGGTGGATGAACTCCCTACGGCACTGTGGGCCTACCGCACATCTTTCAGAACATCAACGGGGCACACTCCTTTCTCTTTGGCATACGGATCGGAGGCTATGCTTCCAGTTGAAACCATTGTGCCTTCCCACCGTAGGATCCACTATAACCCGGAAGAGAATGAAGAGCTCCTCCACATGTCTTTGGATCTAGTTGAGGAGAGAAGAAATGATGCAGTCCTTAAAACAGCGGCCCACAAGCAGAAAGTGGCAGCGCAATACAACTCCAAAGTCAAGCATCGTACCTTACAAGAAGGGGATCTTGTCCTCAAGCGAATCTTCCCTCGCCCGGAGCACTAGACCCCATCTGGGATGGACCATATGTAATTCATAAAGATCTCCACAATGGAGCTTATATTTTGTCAACAGTGGACGGAGAGGTGTTCCAGAGGGCATGGAACATCCAGCACCTCCGTCGATACTTTTCTTAACTTGTACTGCCCATATGAAGTGAATTAACAAAGAGAATCAGTGGACGTAGGCCTTTTCATGCCGAACCACTTTAAAAAACTTTGTCTCTTTTTTAACTTGTTCCTTTATATCTTGGCTACTTGTTAACTTTATCCTTTTCTGTTGAACAAAATCCTATGCGTATAGCATCTCCACTCAAAGCACTCCAGGGCGCAACTTCACCTGGGCAAAACCTAACAGGTACCATGCGAATCTATGCCCTCGCCAATGAGACACTTTTGCTCCAGCATCCCTCTGCTGCGGGTTAACTCATTGCTCGCGACGGCCCTTAAAGCCAACTGTAATGAGCCGATTATAAGCCACCGAGAAGGCCGACTATAGCCGAGGCAGCTCATTACGGCGTTAGGCTCGCCGGCAACTGTGAACCGACTATAAGCCCCAGCATAAGGTGTGGCCAGCCAGGGGCAGTTCACAGTTGACGATCGGCACCCACGCTAGCCGGCCACAGTAAATCGAATAATACCCACGATTACGGGCCATAATGGCCCGGGTAGTTACTGTGCGCGATCTCGGCTCCGATGTGTCTTAAGTGCGGCTGTGGTAAAAAAGAATTAACTCCCCGTGGAGGCGTAAGATGGGTGACAAATGTCTCCAAGACCCACAGCTAGGGAAAGTGACTACAAAACCCGTTTTCCACGAACTTAAGCACATCGAAGGCCTTCCGTGATTGGAAGTTTTACTTTTTCTCATATTTCAATTTTATTTGAAAAACTTTTCTCCTATCCTCTATAACAACCCCTAAAGTACAGGACACGGAATAGGAGGCATTCGCTAATGGGAGTCGGAACCCACAACGGGACACCAGGCCGCATTTCATACTCAGTCACACAAGACATTCAAAACTGCCATCTACAATTAGAACGTGAAAGGCGGTATTTTCTTCTTTTGTGTAAAAATACATGACTATAATTTGTTCACACCACACGCTAATATTACAAGTCATGAAATTATGTTTTAAAACCAGAACCTAACATCAAACACAATTCAATTACAAGATTATACACAACTATATTTCTCATACGACATGTCAAAATAGCAACGAACATTCGAAAGACAACAAAATCAGCTTAAGTTAAAGAATTACACATCAAGAACAGAGCTATTTATTACAAGTAGCAAAAGAATTACAACTTAAAAGTTACTCTACTGTGTTAAGACTAACATATACGGCCATGCCAAGTCTACAAAAAGAATTTTCCAGGTCCGATCAAGGGGCCGGCTGCATTGGAGTTTTTTCCTTGTCCTGTTGACCGCCTGTCCAGTCAGAGAAAGGATTCATTAGTGATAAGCAACCAAAGTTAATGGAGAGACTAAAAAGGAAGACTTACCAGCACCTGCTTCTTGACTATCCTGGTCGTCATCCTCAACTTGCACACCTGCCTCCTCAGCAGCAAGCAACCGCATACCCTCCTTCACCGCCATCTTCTCCTCCTTGGAAAACTGAGCAGTGACCACATCCATGCTGAAAGCCACACCACCATCTCTATCCGCATCAGCCTTAGCCTCCTCCAGAGCCCGAAGATAGATCTTGGCCATGACCCTAGGATAATCATCCATCCAGGATAGGTTGCCCTGCTTCCAGGTTCGGAAGTACATGTCCTGGAGCATTTCGTCCATCATCCCCTCATTCTCCTCAAACTCCCTCCTCCGGGCCTCGGAAGCCGACAACCTTCCAACAACAGCTTCTCTCTCCAAACGGTATCTCGAGCAGTCAGCCTGAAGGGATTTCCGCATTGCCTCCATCTCCTCCTTCAGCCTAACCTGAGCGAGCTCTGCGGCTTCAAGCTTCCCCGACAGCTCCTCTACCCACTCAAGATCCGCCCTCCGAACCTCATCCACTGTCGAGATGGCCATATTTATCTGTTCCTTGCAGGCGGCCTCCATCTTCCGCAGTTCCGCCTTACTAGCCTCCTCCATAGCCTTCCTCAATCGCCCGGAGGCAGCCTCATGCTGAGAAATCTGAATGGCCTGGTCAGCGAGCTGTTTGGCCTGGTCCGAAACCATCAATCTTAGTCGGATGTTGGCACTCCCAATCTCCTCTCCAGCCTTAACCAGCCGGGCATGTTGCCCCATCAGCTTCCTAGTCTCCTCCGCCACCCGATCAATACTAGCCTTGGCCTCGTCTCCCATGGTAACTATCTGAGTGGTAAGTAGATCAAGATCTAAGGACTTAGCCTCATCAAGCACCCGTACCATGGGATTGCGGGGAAGAAGGTGCTCACCAGTAACCTCGTCAAAGGTAATGTCGTGGGAACTTGGATCCAGATCAGGATGACCCGCAAATGGATTACGAGCCAAGTCAGGACGGTCGATATGAGTAACAGAAGGGTTTCCGGACGGGTGCGGAGAAGGTGCAAACTCGTTGTCCTCCTCCGTGATCTCATGAAGAGGCTGAACCGGGAGCTGAGGACCGGGCGAAGGTTCGGATAAAGGACGACTCCTCTTTCTCTGCTGAATACCCTCTTCGATAACCCCGAGAAGAGGACGGTAGCCGACTACATCCCCGGAGCGGTGGGTCGAAGGCTTCGGCTTGACAGAAGTTTTGGAAAGCTTGTACTGTTCAAGCCTGTGCCGAAGATCTGAGGCCTTGGTCGTTTTACCTGCTCCTGATATGAAGAAAAAGTGTCACAAGCATATATTGATCTATAATTCGAGAAAACATGGCAAATTAAAAGGTAATAAGAAAGGAAACACATCTGTAGTTGTACAAACCCTGGGGAGGAGTAGGATACTGCAATAAGTCCTGGATTTCATTCTAGGACGGGAGAGGGTCATAAAATATTCCTAAGTCCCTATCATAAATGGAGCCCGTAGGAATCAAAAGTTCACCTTGAGTCGTCGGAGCCACCTTGGCTGGAATAGTCTGAGGAGGCTCGCTTGCGCCAGTTCCAGCCTTGTTAGTTTTCCCAGTTTTCTCTACCAAAGCCGGATCTTCGTCCAGCCCCTCGAAAGCCTGGTGGAACGCATCATCCGTCCACTCCTGAATCTCACCCGCTTGCCCAGGAAGCAAGGCCCCGATGCCATCGCCACCTTTATCACCTTCCCGACCATCTCCACCCTCACCTCTTTCCTCCTCTATGTCTTCCTCCTCCTGGGTAAGTGGACAATTGCTGGGGGAGGGACCGTCCGACTTCTTGAGTTTCTTACCTCCGACGGCTGGAGGTTTTGTGAAAGGCTTCCACTTGCTACTCTCTACCGTAACACCGCCCTTAGTCTGAACAGCCGCCCTCTCCTCCGCCGTTTCCCTCAGCTTGACTACTGACTGCTGTGGAAGGATTAAGTTATACTCCAGAAGGGTCGCATTTCTGATCAGGAAGGCAGATGATCTATATTTCCCGAGAATAGCTTCTATCTCAGCCACCGTCTGAACCGGCGGTCAGTCTCCACAACCGCAAAGCCACCTGTCGCTAGCAAAAATGAGAAAGTATGAGAAGAAGCATCGCAATCGTAATGGAAATTATAAGTAAAAGCATCAACTTACATCCAGAAGTAAAGCGCCGAATTGAAACAGAGTCGTCCATGACAAAGAACCATTCCTTCTTGAACATGCTGAATTTGGAATACAGATCCAAGACCGGCTTGAAGGTCACAGCTGACTCCAAGCTAATGTATGGGGACCCCTTCTTATAGCCCCTCAGATTATATAGATACCGGATCTCTCGGTTGGAAGGAGCACGACCATACTTCCTCTGGAAAATAACGAAGAGGCTCACCAGTATAGCATAGGAGTTGGGTTGAAGCTGGAATGAGGACACCTTTAAATATGTGAGGAAGCTGGCTATCCAAGCGTTAAGAGGAGGAATGGCACCACACATGCAGTGGTATCTGCTGTAGGCGAAGTACCCTTCAGGAGGGTCATACGGCATAACGTCTCTCCCAGGCAATAACAAGTGCGCCCTATCGATTCCAAAGGATCGGGAAATGACATCAAGCTGCTCCTCCTTGAGGGAGCTAGGAAAGCAATCGGGCGGGGAGTTCAGAAGTTCCTGAGGGCCGTACCCGTCCACTAGCGATCTCGGGGTTGGTCCGTGACGTTCTTGATTCGGCTGAGCTGGGGGCACGGTAGAGGAACCTCCTTCGCCCCCGGATTTCTTCTTGTCTGATCGAGTTTCCGCTTTACGAGACATTATCTGCAAACACAAAGAAGAATGTCGTTAGACTAAAGGAAGTAAAGAAGCGAGTGTGTGCAGTCTAGAGTTTCACTCATAAATGCTCAAATTCCCATTGTCATTCGGCATTCACATACGCGAGTTCATTCGGCATTCACGTCACTCATGTTCATTCGGCATTTAAACATACCTGGATCAGTAATCAGGTTGGCTCAGTAATCAAGTTGGTTCGGCTGTCTCAAAACGATGAAGAATGATAGTAACCTAATGCCTCTATTTGTAAGCAAAACAAGCCGGACCACCCGACATGCTTCCCACCGAACCAGATCCTTCCTAACACCCAAGACCGAACGAAGCCATCCCAGCCACAAGAAAACAAAGCGCGGCACCTATAAGCACGTACCCCACTTTGGGGGGCAAGTGTTGGATATATTTCATCCGGTCTCCCCGAACCAAACAAGCCGGACCACCCAACATACTTCTCACCGAACCAGACCCTTCCCAATTCCCACCGAACCACCTCCTGCCGAACCAACTCCTCTTCCACACCTCACCGGACCAACCTTCCTCCACAGGACCACCGAACCAACTCCTCTTCCACACCTCACCGGACCAACCTTCCTCCATAGAACCACCGAACCAACTCCATAACCGGACCAGCCCATGCCGAACCATCTCCACACCGGACCGACCTCACCATCCTACCACCGGTCCAAGCAACTACCGGTCCATTCTACACTCCAACCACCTCCGAACCAAGCAATGACGAACCAAGACGTACCAGGCCAGATCACATCAGCCCAGGCCCATCAGCAACTATACACATCTTGGACCCCTACCCCTAGCCTCACTCTATAAATAGAGGGGCAGGGGTACAACAATGGGGACAAGTTTGAGAGCTCAAGCACGGAAGGAACTTTCAAACAACTTTCTTTTACTTGTATCAAAGCTTTGTACTTGTAATCAAAACAAGGGAAGAGAAATAACATATAAAGTGGATGTAGGCACATTCTGGCTGAACCACTATAAATTTGCGTGTCTTTTTTACAGTTTATCCCCTGCTTTTCATATATTTGCATAAATCACTCAAATCGCTAAGAACAACATAAGATCTACTAAATCATACAACTTTGAGGTGTTTGTCCATTTTTTGTGCAAACAGTTATCATTAACAGGTGTTTAACTGGCAGTTTATATTCAATAATAATTAAATGGCAACTAAATTCAATAAAAGTAAGATTTAACTGGTATGACAATTTGAAATATACCAAACAGCAACCAATCAATTTCTAATCACATCATTAATTAAATTTAACTAATATAAGATAATTTAGTATTCGTGAGTGGGTTAAAACACTCACCTTTGATTTTTAGTCGATTTTAAAATTCAAAATAGCCCAGAATTCAACAGTCTCAGAATTCATCCAAAATAGTTTCAAAATATCTGGAATTTCACTACGATCCCAACGGAACAAACCGCGTCTAAATTCAAGTTCATATGCAAAAGTTATTAAGGTTAGAATGTTTTAAAATTAAATTTAAATTAAATAAACAAAAAAAAACACATACCACGCCACATCATCACCGCCTACAGGTAACCCTAACTCACGCGTTCTCGTGCACGACCCTTCGTTCGAACAGAAACATGGCCATCGTTAATCACCAATTTGCCACCACTATACAGTCGCCCACGCTACTAGAGGAAGCCGCGTCCTCCCACGTGCCCCACGACCAAGACGCCGAGCGCCATTGACGACGAGTAAAAAGCCAGCCGCTGCCCCCAATGGACGAACCCTAAATGAATTTTTTGAGGTGATCTACCCATAGATATGACAAACAACCGTCACGATGAACTCCGTGCATCGCTCTCCACACATCCCTACTCTCAAATCGATGATCCATCGCCGATCATCAACCACCAAACGGATGGCTGAGAATGTTTTGGCCAAATCCGGACAAACCAAAAGTCGATTGCAAATACGAACAGCAGATCTAGATTACGCCCTTCGAGAGCTTCGAAATGGTATATAATTCGATATAGTTTTGAGGAGTTTGATTTTGATTTGAATTTTGAAATTGATTTGGAAATTGGATTTAGGGTTTGCAACTGAAAATTGGTTTCTGCCATTGGAAGAAAGGAATAGGCAGGTAGAATTGTACGTACAGAATAACTGAATTGCTGCTAGGGTTTAGGAAGGAAACTATTTACACAAACAAGGCCCAATAAGAAAGAATAACATAACGAATTGGTCCAGAACGACAATAACGGCCCGAAAACCCAGTTCCGCCTCCGGAATGCAAGTAGGTCATCCTATATATCAAAATAGATGTTTTTGATATTTTTAAACTCAATGGAACAAGTTTCCAGTCCTATTTCTATTGTATGAAGAAGTTAGCTTTTAAACTCAGCTTATTTCAAATTGATTTCAATAAATTGATTTCTACGCGTTTCGAGCCCGCACGATCAAACGACAAGTCCGATCGCTACAAAACTTGTAACCTTACAATAATTCACCGTTACGGATCCGTTAAAACTGGTTTCGTTGAAATCCGAGATAATGGCCAAAATGGCTATTTTCACGTTAATTAAATAAATTATTATTAAATTGATTAAATCACCTTTTAATTTCAAAGTAAATTATTAACAATTTTCATCATTGTTTATTACATACAAATTTATAATCTTTTAAAACAAATTTCCATGTCCAATTCAATATTAATATTGCACAAATTACAGTGTTCAGTTTCAATTGCAGTAAGTTTTCAGTTAATTATTATTTAAATTACAATAAATTCATTTATTTTGATTTCACTCTTATTATTGAATCAACTATTATCTTATAAATATAATTAACATGGGTTTACATTTTATTACATCAATATTCTATAGTTATCGTCTTTTAACATATTATTTGCAGTATTTAGTTACTTTTAAATTTATTAATTTCCAAATTAATTTCAGTTAATGATAATTAAATTTCGATCAAATTCTTTTATTTTGCTTTACATTCTTATTATTTAATCATTCAATACCATATATATTCATTAAACACTAGTTTACATTTTAATCACATTCATTAACCTACAGTTAACGTCTTTTACCATGTAAATTGCAATATTCCAATTATATATGATTTTTATCGATTTCTAAATTAATTTAAATGGATTAAATAACAATCGATAATTAAAGCAATTATCATACATTAATGATTCAAGCACATTCCCAACTTATTGTTTACAAATGAAAGTTACTAGAGTTACACACTAGTTAATTTATTTTCATGTTCCAATTAATAAGATACGATTGCAACATTAAATCCAACATTCAATTGCCTTAATTCCATTAATTACTCATTCAATATTCAAACGGACAAATTAATGAGAAGATAATTAAAACAATCGTTTATAATAATAGCTCATATCCATTATCCTATTATATTATTAGTTACAACCAAGGGTTATAAATGTTTACCAAAATGACTTTATATTTTATATTAACATATTCCAATCAATTACATACAATCTAACATTAAATACATCATTTAATTTATTTCATTATTTACAATTATAACCAAATTAACCTATAATTTATTTCAATTGATTGAAATTACATTAAATAGTTATCAATAGCATTCAAACAACATCACTGATTTCATATTCAATATTACCCAATTCTAGTTTATTATATATAAATTCAACATTAGATTCAACATTCAATGTATTTACTTAAATTAACATTACTAACATTACATTCTAGTTATTTATCTCATTATTAAATCACAAATTTTAGTTTCTTTCAATATTAAATTCTAAAATCTTATTTAATTAATATTTTTAATTATTGAAAATTACGGGTCGTTACACTCTCCCCCACTCAAAACTTTTCATCCTCGAAAAGGGAAAAGGAGGAATTTAGGAATTAATATATTTTATTCAAAGTATCCAATTTATAAACAATTAATTTACATAATTAAATCTTTTAAATAAAATATACTAATTAATCATAATTAAATCTTCATACTCAAGTAAATAAAAGTTTGAAAATATCTCACTTTCACAAAATTTTCTAAGTCAAAATTTCATGGAAAATTTCGGCGAAGTCTCCTTTGTACGGAGAGTTTCGGGAAAAAAATAATAATATTAATATTTTTCATATATATCATATTTCAAAATAAAATATCCCAAACCACGGGAAAAACAATATAATATCGCTAAAAAACCGTAACCTGAAAATGAACCTATTTGTCGGGCAAACAGCGCTTATTTATGAAACTAAAAGCAGTAGCTATTGCTTCCATAAACCTGTATTTCACTTATATAATCCAAAATAGGTTAATAATTATGTAAAAAGAGAAATATTTAAGTTGTTTCAATTTGCAACAAAAGCAAATCACTATAAAACATATACAAACAAACAATACAACCATTATATGCAACCACATAATCTATCATACATTCACGGCAATCAAAATCAATGGTTTGTTTAGTTCAGAAACTTTTAATCGTACAAGGGTGACGAATAACCTATCAAGTGTATCCTACGCTTAACAGCCTTCGGTAATTACTCAATAGACTATCCATACAACCTTAAACAATTAGAATTATCCTTTCCAAACATCTCATAAGCCAAAACAGCCAAGAATTTCCACACATTATTTAAGTTTATTTAATTGGTTTCTTTTCACATCATTATTAACCTCTTTTTTTCATTCATTCATACAATGTATTTTTCTTTCTTTCATGTACTTACATAAATTATTTCATAATATTAACTTACATTCATAACATTTCTTGTACATCGAAATTCTTATTTAGAAATAATTTCATTGAACACTTCCATTACTTAAGTTTTACTTGTACAATATTCCATTACATATTCTATTAACATTTCAACTTATTAAACATTTCTGGTAAGTTATATATATATTTTAGGAATGTAATTGAATGTTACATAAGTTTTTGGTATTCGCCCTTGAAGAGAAAATAAATATTTCAATCTATCTAAAAATTCAATTAAAACATTTAACCTCATTCACTTAGTAAGAATATAGGATATATTTGAAAGTTCCTTAAATCCGATAATTTATTAGACTCATTATTTTAAAATAAGTATAACCCTAGATTATTAAACTGAAACTAATAGTATACTCAAATCTTACATTAAATATCCAAATCAAAGTATAAAATTTCATATCTTCGTAATTAATCTTACACACTTGTTTAAAATGAATATTCAAATCATGGAAAACATTTATTATGGTTTAATACAAAAATTCAAATAGTGAATAAACCTATAAATTTACTATTAGTGCTTCGAAATCAAGTAAATATTTCAAACCATAGTTCCAAACTAGAGATTCAAATTTATTGGTCAAGTATATTACTATAAATAAAACTTCGCAAATCATTTTTTTTCATTTATATAATATCTTTAAATTATACATTCAAAGAAACTTATATAAATTTTACTTGAAAAATTCATTCGAAACTTTATTTGCAAATCAATCATCTTTAATACTTTACAGAAAATTTCATCTGTAAAATTTCTTGCTTCATTTACAAATACCACATAAAAAAATTTAAATAACATCTTTATAAATATATGTAAACTATTTGAAAACAATTATTTACATCATTACTTATATTTAAAAAGAAGTTATTGAAAACCTTAAATCCATTATTTATAAATATTATTAGTTTTAAATCTCAGTGTACTTTTAAACATCATTAATAAATCAATAATCATTAACTAAAATATGTTTTATTTAATTAATAACTTCTCAAAATATTTACAACACTAACAATTTACTACCAAACCATGTTGTACATAAATAAACAATATTTTAAAACATTTTAAAGTATTTAGAAATGGAAAAAATGACCAAAATATCTTTTATATAATACTTTATCAAAATACTTCTATAACTCGATGTTTTAACAAGTTTAGCCTTGTTCTTGCAGACTCTGGTCGTACGTTAATCAGGCGTAAGACTAGAAATCTCCAAGTACTTAGTAGACCTGTTTCAACACCTACTTAAAAGCACTGAAAAACAGGTATGAGAAGTACCGCTCAAAATCTGATGTCAAATGATGGTGTTACGATAGCAGTGGCCCGCTGCTGATCCCGTGTTAACGGAATGGACACAAAACTTTCCAGAAAGATCCTTCCATCTTATGGATTCCAGAAAAATATCATAGCCATTTCGTAAATAAGGGACTATCGACCCTTGCTGCAGTGGTAACTGCTGATTTAATGATTTACGCAATGGATGCACTTCCTTCACGAAAGATCCATAAATAACAGATCCCAGGATTGAAAGCACCTCCATTGGGTAAACTAAAGAACCATCTATCCTGAAAAAATCGAGGAACTCGTGAGTTTAAGTCCGGACAACCATATCGGTTCAAATCCATTTCTGAATTCACCCAAGTATATTAGGGTTTATCGGTCGAATCCATTCCTGGATTCCCTAAGTCCATCTGGATCGAAGCATATCATACTATACTTCTTCGTGGGGGGTACTTCCCCATACCTTTTACTTCAAAATATAACATACCATATATAGTACCCTTTCAAAATCATAACTTCAACTATCACACTTATATAAATTCCGTTATATATAAGATTTCATTTTCAGATAGAGTACTTTCCAAAATTAATAGTCTCGAATATATCAAATCATTCTTATATAAATTTCGTTATATATAAGATTTATCTCTTCAGATCGAATACCTTCCAAAATCAATAGTCTTCAAAATCTCCTTATACTTATATAAAGTCCATCTTATATAAGAATCTAATTTTTCTTTAAAATCAATTTCATTGCATGAAGAGCCTTATGGAATTGAACATCTTTGCTTTATAAAAGGTTCTGAATTTAGAATAGTTTTGTACATAAAGTAGTTGTAAAATATTTTTGTATATATAAAATAGTTTGTAAAATAGCTTTGTATATAAAATAGTTTGTAAAATAGTTAGGTATATAAAATAGTTTGTAAAATAGTTTTGTATATAAAAAAATAGTTGAATAAGATAAAATAAAAGAAAGATAGTTTTGTAAAATGGTATGGTATATAAAATAGTATGTAAAATAGTTTTGTATATAAAATAAAATGAAATAGTTGAATAAGATGAAATAAAAGAAAGATAGTTTTGTAAAATGGTTTTAAATTAATAGTAGTTTTGCATAAAAGAAAATTTCCAATTTAAATTACAAAGATATCCAACCCAACAACTTTCAATTTCAGCATCAAAACATTTCGATAATTTCAGAACATAGATGTACATATGTCATCATCACACAAAATCACATTTGATCGCTCGCTCGATCACACAAATTCGTTTTCGTACTAGTATTGTTCATTCGACTTCCCTAATGCGAATATCAATAAGGTTTCTTGACTAGAAACCATCCTTCTCCTTGCATAGCCATATACTATGATAGAGAAATTCTAGAATCAAGCCAAAATCCATATCAAATATCCGCCATCAAGAATCAAATGAAAAATCCTAACACAAAATGGTGTAATTCACCTCGAACTTGTGTACTCAAATTCGGATCAAATTAATAATGCGAACAAAACAATATATGTATAACTTACGTATTTATTCCAAATCTGTTTCATCACAATTGCATTTCAATTAAATTCATTATTAATCTGGTTGATTATTATAAATATCACTTCATACTTTAATATTTGTTTCACATAATTTCTCCATTTAATATAAAACATAAATATATTCTTTCTCATAACATTGCTTATATTCTTCTTCATTTTAAATTACATTCAATTTCACATGTAATATTTCTCATTTAACACTACATTTATTTTCAAATCATTTCATAAGAAATTTCCTTAAGTTTATAACCAATTTATAAAGCTTAACTTCCTTTATAAGACATTACTCGAGTTTAGAGATATCACAACTTTATTTATAACTATTTCTCACAACATCCCTGTATTTCATAAGCAATTTATAGGTCATGACTTTATTTATAATCAATTCATTTTAATTCATATTTGTTTATCCAATTAGTATTCAAGTTTACTTCCCAAATTATTTATAACACATTTCATAAATTGTTAACTAAGTTCACAATTACAGCATTTCTTTAATCACAATTTCAATTTTAAATATTCCAAGGCTTAAAGTTCACATTTGTATATTATTACATTACATGCCAAGAATGTATACAACAATTCTATTCACTCTCTAAACATAGATATAACAATTTAAACCTTGTTTTACTTGCTTTCAAATTAAGGTTACCAAATTCAACGGCATAACTCATCATAATTACTAAGTTTTAACTCATATATTAATTCATAAGTTTCGACTATCCAAAATATCTAGATATTCCATTTTATTTCAATAGTTGAAACCACCAATCAACAAACAACAAAATTCACAACAAAACATTTCAATTTCATAAAAAAATATCTTATTTATTCACTTTATTCTCTTTAATACACCATTATTAAACTAGTGTTCAGTCCATAAATTCAATCAACAATAATTAGCCAATGCTTATAAACTGACTAAATACAACAAATCAACAATAAATGATAATAATTAAATATTATCATTTCATAAATCAAGCACATTACAAATAACTATATTAATTATAAAAATTTATTCCTTTATATATCATATAATATTAGGAAAAAAAATTCATTTCAAAAATTATATAAAACATTTTATAGCACTAACAAATATGCGCTCTCGTATATATATACACTCAGAAAAACTCATTCTAGGGTATTACTACCCTATCTCCAATGAGTTAACCCCAACAGGCTAAGGTATGTCTAAACCTCGCTCTGATACCAACTGTAACGGGACACCGCCAGTGGGGTAACGCCCATCGTAGCATACATCGGTACCTTTGTTCTGCTTTTACGGTCTGCCTCTCAACTGCACCAACCCTATGGGACATGTAGGAGCAAGAGTCATCTGTTCGCTACCAAACCCAGAAGCGAGAACCCCCTATCATGCTGCACCCTCCGAGTACCAAAGCAGACACACATGACTATTACAAACCATTCAAAATGGAGGATTGTTAATGGGGTAAATAATAAAATAAGAGAAAAAGAAGGAAAAACAAAACACAGAATCTCACAGCGGAACGACAAAATATAATAATCAAATAAACAGTTCTTTAAGCTGTTTTACAAATAACATTTGATTACATTTTTCAATTCAAATCAGAGTTATATATACATTAGAAATAAACAAATAATGCAGCGGAACACAATATGTAGTGGGATAATAAAATAAAATGACAATAATATACTAAATCTTCGTCTTCGTCCACTAGAAAATAGTCTTCAATACACTGAAAAGCTGATACTGACCCGAGCGTAATGAAAAGACAAAACACTCGAGTTAGAACTAAAAGATCTTATGTAAGTCAAATCAAAATAAGTAAAATAGAAATATTAGAGTAATGGCTTCAGAGATGTTACGAGATTTTCCATCTCCTATCAAGTGTACAATGTGGATACAATTATTTAAAAGATTTCAAATAATTCGAAATACTAATCTTAATCATCTAATTAACATAAATCCGAAGTTTAAATTCTTAAACCATTCAAATAATTCGATTCCAATAAATAATTCAGATTTAAGAAATAATATGGACATATATCTTTTCAACCAGTATCTAAAAATTCAAAATTCCCAAATCAATGAAAATCGCTCGGATATGTATCATTTCAACCCATATGGATAACAGAAATATTGATATAAATAAAAATCCAATCATCCAAAATGTCAACCAATAACACCCATCCAATCATCCAAATATCAACAATTGAACATACAATACAATCATCATTCAAATCAACCAATAACTAACAACAATTTACTGGTTATCATTAACAGGTGTTTAACTGGCAGTTTATATTCAATAATAATTAAATGGCAGCTAAATTCAATAAAAGTTAGATTTAACTGGTATGACAATTTAAAATATACTAAACAGAAACCAATCAATTTCTAATCACATCATTAATTAGATTTAACTAACATAAGATGATTTAGTATTCGTGAGTAGGTTAAAGCACTCACCTTTGATTTTCATTCGATTTTAAAATCCAAAATAGCCCAAAATTCAATAGACTCAAAATTCATCCAAACTAGTTTTAAAATATCTGGAATTTCGCTACGATCCCAACGGAACAAACCGCGCCCAAATCCGAATTCATATGCAAAAGTTATTAAAGTTAGAACGTTTTAAAATTAAATTTAAATTAAATAAACAAAAACAGAAAAACACATATACCATGCCACGTCTTCATCGCCTGCAGGTAACCCTAACTCACGTGTTCTTGTGCATGACCCTTCGTTCAAACAGAAACTTGGTCACCGTTCATCACCAATTCGCCGCCACTACGCAGTCGCCCATGCTACCAGAGGAGGCCGCGTCCTCCCACCTGCCCCACGACCAAGACGCCGAGCGCGATCGACGATGAGTAAAAAGCTAGCCACCGCCCCCCTTGGACGAACCCTAAATGAATTTTTTGAGGCGATCTAGCCATAGATATGACGAACGACCATCACCGATGAACTCCACGCATCGCTCTCCACATATCCCTACCCTCAAATGGATGATCCATCGCCGATCATTAACCACCAAACGGATGGCCAAGAATGTTTTGGCCAAATCCGGACAAACCAAAAGTAGATTGAAAAAATGAACAAGAGATCTAGATTACGCCCTTTGAGAGCTTTGAAACGGTATATAATTAGATGTAGTTTTGAGGAGTTTGATTTTGATTTTGATTTGAATTTTGAAATTGATTTGGAAATTGGATTTAGGGTTCGCAATTGAAATTTTGTTTCTTCCATTGGAAGAAAGGAATAGGTAGATAAAATTAGACATATAGAATAACTGAATGGCTGCTAGGGTTTAGGAAGGAAACTATTTATACGGACAAAGCCTAATAAAACTTAACGAATTGGTCTAAAACGATAATAACGACCCGAAAAGCCTGTTCCGCCTTCGTAACGCAAGTAGGTCATCCCATAAATCAAAATAGATGTTTTCGATATTTTTAAACTCAATGGAACATGTTTCAAGTCCTAATTCCATTGTATAAAGAATTTAGCTTTTAAAATCAGCTTATTTCAAATTGATTTAAATAAATTGATTTCTACGCGTTTCGAGCCCGCATGATCAAACGACAAGTCCGATCGCTGTGAAACTTGAAACCTTACAATAATTCACCGTTACGGATCCGATGAAACTGGTTTCGTCAAAATCCAAGACAGTGGCCAAAATGGCTATTTTCACGTTAATTAAATAAATTATTATTAAATTGATTAAATCACTTTTCAAATTTAAAGTAAATTATTAACAATTTTCATCATTGTTTATTACATACAAGTTTATAATCTTTTAAAACAAATTTCCATGTCCAATTCAATTTTAGTATGGCACAAATTACAGTGTTCAGTTTCAATTGTAGTAAGTTTTCAGTTAATTATAATTTAAATTACAATAAATTCATTTATTTTGATTTCACTCTTATTATTGAATCAACTATTATCTTATGAATATAATTAATATTGGTTTACATTTTATTACATCAATATTCTATAGTTATCATTTTTAACATATTATTTGCAGTATTTAATTACTTTTAAATTTATTAATTTCCAAATTAATTTCAGTTAATTATAATTTAATTTCGATCAAATTCTTTTATTTCGCTTTCCATTCTTATTATTTAATCATTCAATACCATATATATTCATTAAACAATAGTTTGCATTTTAATTACATTCAATATCCTACAGCTAACGTCTTCTACCATGTAAATTGCAATATTCCAATTATATAAGATTTTTATCGGTTTCTAAATTAATTTAAACGGATTAAATAACAATCGATAATTAAAGCAATTATCATACATTAATGATTCAAACACATTCCCAACTTATTGTTTACAAATGAAAGCTACTAGATTTACATACTAGTTAATTTATTTTCATGTTCCAATTAATAACATACAATTGCAACATTAAATCCAACATTCAATTGCCTTAATTCCATTAATTACCCATTTAATATTCAAACGGACAAATTAATGAGAAGATAATTAAAACAATCGTTTATAATAATGGCTCATATCCATTATCCTATTATTTTATCAGTTACAACCAAGGGTTATAAATACTTACCAAAATGACTTTATATTCTATATTAACCTATTTCAATCATTTACATACAATCTTAACATTAAATACATCATTTAATTTATTTCATTATATACAATTATATCCAAATTAACCTACAATTTATTTCAATTGATTGAAATAACATTAAATAGTTGTCGATAGCATTCAAACAACATCACTGATTTCATATTCAATATTAGCCAATTCTAATTGATTATATATAATTTCAACATTCAATGTATTTCCTTAAATTAACATTACTAAAATTACATTCTAGTTATTTCTCTCATTATTAAATCACAAATTTTAGTTTCTTTCAATATTAAATTCTAAAAATCTTATTTAATTAATATTTTTAATTATCGAAAATTACGGGACGTTACAATATAAAATCATGAACCAAAATTTTTCTATTTAAAATATAAGATATCTACTATTTCTAACTTTTAAGAAAACATTTTCATTAGTTTATCACTTACGTTGGAGTAGAAAATAGAAACCTAATTTCCTAAGCCCACTTATTCTTAACGTTGCTTTAAGTGCATAAAGTTTCTATCTTCCTCTTCAAAGATGGTTAACTCAAGCCTATTTTCCAATACGGTGTTCAACTTTAATTAGGGAAATTTTCCTTAAGTTTGGAAAGTCCTCTTTTGTGTTCACCTTACACTTTGTTGGTATCTTACTCTTATTATATGGGTCTCTTGGTACTAATCTTCTTCGTTCACCCTTAATTCAAATATGATTACTACTATTGATTGGTATCGAAAACCTTTAATAGCTCTTCTTTATGGGGTAAACCACTATAAACATAAAAAGTTATTTTTCCACCCCAGTTATTATACTGTTATCATTTATTCTAACCTACAATTATTTTCTTATTTAAGGGATATGCCAACAACTACCTTATGTGCTCAAATTTATAGGGTGTTGTGTATTAATACGCATATCAGAAAATCATAATTATGCTATCCTAGTGAGATTTGGCTCATTTTATCTCCTCGCTTATGGATACTGACAGAACCATATAGGGATGTTCACGCTCAAAACCTCAGCTGCCTTCTTTGATCCATTCCTCTAAAACTAGTACTCATTCTCACTATCTATGTTTGTGAATTATTTTCAACTTTCCACAGATAGTATAGGACGAATAAAGGAAATTTCGATATATAGACAAAATCTTTGGAAATCTTTTTGAAAAATTATATATATATATATATATATATTCAGAACCCGCGTTTGAAAACTTTTTGGAAAACATTTTGGAATAACTTTTGAAAAATAATAACTTTTTCAAAAACCTTTTAAGTACATTCTCTCAATATGTGTCTAATCCTAAGGAATCCTAAACCTAAGCTCTGATACTAAATGTAACGACATGCACCTCCTGACACACCGATCCAAAGCCTAGGGTGACTTTCGAACTCGCGCCATGCCAAAAAATACAAGCTGTTGGGTTTTTAAAACATTACAAACCATAATTATTAGGGTTAATTCTGAGATATTCTACACTTTCAAATATCACAGTGGAAGGAACTAAAATATAAGTACAGAAAGTAGACATTTCAGAAAAAAGTCTCCAAAATACTTGTTTTACATATACACTGTTTCCAAAGTACTATATAAGTTTTACAGAATTTTAATACAATAAGTAACTACATGATGAACAATAAATAATAGAGAACTCCAACATGAAGCTTCTTTCTCCACGTACTATACCCAATCAACTACTAACCTGTCATCATGTGGTGGAGAAAATACAAAGAAAGTGGGGCTCAGACAAAAGTTTGTTGAATGGGTACAAGTTTAATATGTGATGATCATGCACAATTAACTTTAATACTATTCCAAATGATATAGCGTGTGCTACAAGTGTCCGCGAACTCCTAAGATCTAATACCTAAGGGTTCTTATTTAACACAAAGGGTCGAACTACAAATCGAACCTCACACTAATGATCTACTAACGCTTTTAGGACTATCCAATATGACAAAACTGCCCATATGCGATTATGGAAACTTCGCTTCCATAAATACCTATACCATCACTAATCCTGGAGAGGGGGAACCACGAAATGCAAACTCGCTGTATGACTCATCGTATGCACCCCTGTTCATCTCTCGATCATAGTGGCAATATGCCTCTTATCCTATTACATCAGTGTCCACCTATGTCGAGTCAAATTCGTGCATACAAGGACTCCCATTAGTACTAGGGCCTTTTTCTACTCTACAGCCTCTTATCGTGCTGCTCCGGCATCCACTTGTACCACATCGCATCAGAATCTGTGTGTACAAGAACTCCCGTTAGCACTGGGCTCACTCAACTGGTGTCTCCATTAGTGCTCGCATCCACTACGAAACACCCCTAAAGCATTTGCAGAATGCATCTCCCTAGTCAAATCTTGACTCTCCATCTGGTATTTCACCGTTACCCAAACCGCAATGACCTATGTCCTTTGTTAAGAAACTAACTTCCATATTCCTCTAACATGTACTTACTCCCAAAATAGGCTCAACAAACAATTTTCCATTTATATAATTTTTCCTTAATTATATAATTTTTATTCTTTAATTTGGGCCTTAGGCCGAGGTTCAACACAGGCAATTTTCATTTCAAATGGTCGACCGTTGTTCCCTACCAGTCGATCGCTAGTGTTCCATGGTCGACCGATCACGTAGTAAAATTAGGGTTACCTACGATTTTGATTTTCGATTTTGTTTTTTGTTTAATCGTGTGTTGTTAGCAGTTATTAAATCCTAATTGCTAAATGACCGGTTCATATTCTAATTTGCAGTTTAATTTGGGGTTTATTAATTTAAGGTTTGCAAGTTTAAATGTAAATGGAGTTATACATCAATTTCAAGTTTAACTATTTACTGTGATTTCTATTCTAAGATTATAGATTCAAATTTAGGGTTTAACATGTTTAATTTGGGTTTCTAACATCCTAAATCAATTAATATAGTTTAAATCTAACTGTAATAATCATCTTATCAAAGTTGTTTCCACTCATCTCAAGCCTAAGCTCTTCATACTGCTCTTTCCTGTAACGACCCACCTTTTTGGATGGTTTAAATTGACAATAAACCATACATGTTGACTCAAACCATTCAAAAGGGAGGATGGTTAATGGGGTAAATAAGAAAATAAGAGAGAAGAAGAAAAACAAAACACAGAATCTCATAGCGGAATGACAAAATATAATAATTAAATAAACAGTTGATGAAGCTATTTTACAAATACATTTGATACACTTTATAGTATAATTAGAGTTATACATACAGCAAGTATAATACGATATGCAATGGAACAACATGATGCAGTGGAATAATTATAATAAATAGTAGACTCATCTTTGTCTTCATCCTCCAAAATAAAACGGTCTTAAATACACTGAAAAGCTCAGACTGACCCGAGCGTAATGAAAAGAAAAAACGCTCGAGTCAGAACTAAAAGATCTTATGTAAGTTAAATTAAAATAAATAAATATGAGTGTAACGACTTCAGAGATGTTTACGGGATTTTATATATCATATCCAGTGTATAATGTGCGTGCAATAACTTAAGAGATGTTCGGGATTTCATCTCCTAAGGATCCGTTAAACAATCTACATATGTAATACAATACGCTATTATAATATGTCATTAGTAAATTAAAGTATTAAAATTGCATTAAGGCGTTACCCATATCCCCCTTAACACATTTTTATATAAATACCGTAGTCTATACAGATACTGTAAGCTCCACCAATCTGGTGGGATACTCAGAGAGCACTCCATAGGTACGATACAAACCAAAGTCATAATGGGCTCGATCAGGATAAATATGACAAGGCACACGAGGCAATGCCCAAGGTAGCATACTACCGTTTTGCAAAACCGGGCTGGTGGTAACGCATAGCAGCTACTTCCGCCCACCATGAGACACACTCCCATAATCAAATCAAAGGGTGGCCACCATTCAAATCACAAAGTAATAGATATTGTTTCGAAGAAGCATGCTCGATAAGGGAACGACCCCACTTGGCCCAGGTATAGCTGCTGTTCTAGTCATTTTAATTATGACCCGAAAGTCAAGGCTATCCATCATCGTTCTCTTACTTCATTCCAGTAGTGTTCGCCAACCATCCTACTTCATTCTGGATTCTCAACCACATGTATAGTTGTTAAAGTAGTTTTCGGTATTGGCATAGAGTATGACAATATCCGATCCCAGTCTCATTAACAACCAAACGCTTATTTCACACCGGTTGGTTCTTTTACATATCCAAAACCGATTTATAACTGATATCAAAATATCATATTCAATTCAAAATATCCCTTAATTCAAAACCATCTTATTTACTCAAAATATGCCATTTCACTAGAAAATATCGTTTCAAATTCCAACGTAGGTTATAACATCATTTAACCACATTCGCCTTTAAATCAAGGATTAAAATATAAACAATTCAACCTTGCACGGTTTGAATTTTTGAAAATAGTTTGGATATTTATAAATAGTTAAAAATTGTTTTAATAGTTTAAATAGTCTAAGGTTTTAAAATAGTTTAAGGATTTTAAAAAGTTAAAAATAGTTTAATATAAAATGGTTTGAGTATTGGAAATGGTTTATGTAGAAAAATAGTTTGAAAATCTAAATAATCTGAATTTTAAAACTATAGATTTTAAACAGTTTATATTAAAATAATTTATTTTGAAAATAGTATCAAATCAAACTTTTTCTTCCACTTCAAAAAACTGGACTATATCCAGATTTCAAATCAACAAAAGTCAATTTTAATCTTTCAATTCAAATGACTCAATTTCGATTTAGTTCCAAATCAATGTGAATTCAATTTCCATTCGAAATAACTTCAATTTCTGAAACATTCATTTTTAACTTCGATTTCAATTCAACAATTCAAATCAATGATTTAATTTCAATTCCATTCTTATTTAAAACCATTTCAAATCATATCAATTTCAAGCCCAATTTCAATTTACTTATTTAAACCACTTAAATCAGATTAACTTCATTGTTAAATTTTAAGATCCAAATCTTCAAAATAATTCAAATTTCCGAATTAAAGTCATATATCGATTTTAACTTTACATTTCCCAGTTTAATTCTTAAACAATTTATTGTTAACCATTTCAATTTCAACTTTCAAAGCTTGAATTTGAAAAATAATTAAATTCATATAAATCTATAATTTATTTCCTTTAAGACAATAACATTTAATCAAAAATCCAAATTCAAGATTTTAAACCATTTAATTTAACCAATCCAGTTTCCGTATATAATTTTCTATCCTATGGTCAAGTGATACGAATATATATCATTTCAACCTGCAATAAATTAAAATTTCCGGATATATATCATTTTAACCCGTATCCCGAATCACAATTTTCCAAATCTATAAAAATCGTTCGGGTTTATAATTTCAACCTATAACGATTTTTCCCTAATCTATAAGATCGTTCGAGTATGTATCATTCAACCCATAGTGATTTTCCTAACAATAACTAAGGAAACTTGCACTGTGATAACAACATATAAAATAAACATAACATCAAATCATCCAGAAAGTCAACAATTAAGCATCCATCACAATCATCATTTAAATCAACCAATAAATTACAATAATTAACTGGTTATCATTATCAGGCATTTAACTAGCCATTCAATTCCAATATTAATTCAAATGGCAATTAAATTCAATATAAATTCAAATTAAATTTGAATGACAAATTTAAATATACCAAACAGCAATCAATAAATTTCTAATCACATCATAAATTTAATTTAACCAACATAAGATGGTTTAGTATTTATGAGTGGGTTAAAACACTCACCTTTGATTTACAGTCGATTTAAAATCCTAATAAAGCCCAAAATTTGAACAGTCTCAGAATTCAACCAAACCAGTTCCATATCGTCCGAAATTCCGATATGATCGCAAAGGAGAAAACCACGCCCAAATCCTAGCTCGTATGAGAAAGATATGATAGTTAGAAGATTTTAATATTTTAAAAAATTAAATTAAAATTTACTAGGGCAAAGTTGTAAATTTAATACCTTTCAAACCCTACGTCTCTCGACCTATCACGATGATCGACCTACAACCGCCGCACTCATGCGTTTTCCGCCACCACCATGCTCACATCCACCTAGATCCAAGACCACCAACGTGACGACCATCTCCAGGCGACCCCTCACCCACGTTGTCGCCGCTCGCGATCGCCTCTAGCCCACGTGAGAACGATGTTGCCGCTGCGTGAAGATGCTTGAATTATGGCCAATTCGAGAGCATCTGACATGAACAAACCGTATGGATCGAAAGCTCTTGCCCTCCCCTAAGCTCCAGCACCAACCGATCGCCATATAGTCGACGATCCGTCATTGGATCGAAAACACTATAAACGGAGGGCTAAGAAAGATCACCAATTTCTGGATAAATGGTGATTCAATTGCAAAAAAAAATTGCAGATCTAGATTGCGCTCAACGAGAGCTTTCCATTGATATATGATATGACATAGTTTGAAGAGTTTGAATTTTGGAATTGATTTTGATTTGAAATTGAATTTGTGAATTAGGGTTTCAGCCATTGGGAAGAAAGGAAGGAGCAGAATTTGCAATATGTATAGAAATTGGAAAATAGAGGCTCTGAGGGTTAGAAAAATGTATATACAGAGATAGATAAGAATGAATGGACAGATCGAATAGGTTCGAAATGATAACAACGACCCGAAAAGACCGCTCCGTTTCGAAAACGAAAGTAGGTCATCCAATATACCAAAATATAGGTTTTTGATATTTTTAAACTCAATGGAACCAGTTTTAAACCCTAATTCCATTGTATACAGAAGTTAGCTTTTAAAAATCAGATTATATTCATTTAAATTCCATTAATTTATTTCTACACGTTTCAAGCTCGCATGATCAATCGACAAGTCCGATCGCTACGAAACTTGAAATCCAACAATAATTCACTGTTACGGATCTGTTGAAACTAGTTTCATCAAAATCCGAGATAGTGGCCAAAATGGCAAATTTTCACGTTAATTAAATAAATTATTATTAAACTGATTTAATCACTTTTAAATTTAAATTAAAAGTTAACACTCTTCTCATTCCTGATTAAACAGAAATTTATAATCTTTTTTTAAATTAAATTTTCCATGCTAATCCAATATTTAAATACTACACAAATTTCAGAGTTCGATTGCAATTGTAATAAATTCATTAATTACAGTTTAGTTCCAATAAACACTTTTATTTTGATTTACATTCTTTTTAAATCAACCAAAACCTTATGAATATAATTAACATTAGTTTACACTTTATTACATTAAAATTTTACAGTTGTCATCTTAACCATATTAATTATAATATTTCTATTTCATTAATTCCATTAATTACCAATTTCATTCCTTATTTACAGTTATAACCAAATTAACTTTACAATTATTTCAATTGATTGAAATTAAATTAAAATAGTTGTCAATAACATTCAAACAACATTATTAAATCAAATTCTAATTATTTTCCTCATTAATAAATCATAAATTTTAGTTTCTCCTAACATTAAGTTTCAAAATCTTATTTAATTTAATATTTTTAATTATCGAAAATTACGGGTCGTTACACTCTCCCCCACTCAAAACTTTTTGTCCCCGAAAAGGAGCAGGTAGGAATTAAGAAACTTAATATAATTTTATTCAAATAATCAATTTATAAACAATTAAATTTAAATATTTAAGTATTTTAAATAAAATATATCAAGGTAAAAACAATTAAACCTTCCATGTTCAAGTTTAATAAAAGTTTGAAAATATTTTCACTTTCACAAAATTTTCTAAGTCCTAAATTCACGAAAAATTCCGATAGAGTCTCCTTTGTACGGATAGGTCCGGAAAAATAATAATATCAGTAATTACATCTCAAACCATGGGAGAGCAATTAAAATATCGTTCGAAAAACCGTAATCTGAAAACGTACCTATTTATCAGGCAAACAACTTTATTTATGAAACCAAAAGCAGTAGCTATTGCTTCCGTAAACCTGTATTTCACTTATATAATCCAATATAGTAAGAACTATGTACAAGAGAAATATTTAGTTGTTTCAATTAGTAACAAAAGCAAATCAACACAAAACATATGCAAACAAAACCATACAATCATTATATGCAACAAGGAATTAATCATACATCCATAGCAACCAAAAACTAATGGTTTGTTTAGGTTCAGAAACTTCTCATCGTTCAAGGGTGATAAATAAACTACCAAGTGTACCTTACGCTCAACAGCCTTAGATAATTACTTAATAGATTATTCATCCAACCTTAAACAAATTGGCGTGTCATTTCCCAAACATCCCATTAGCCAAACAATACAAAATTAAATGCTATTTAAGTTTGTTCTATTTGTTTCCTTTTTTTACTCTTTTATTTATTTTCATTCATTCATATAACGTCTCTTTTTCTTCCCATTCATTTACTTACATAAATTATTTCACATTCAATATCTTAAGTCATCAATAAATCATTTTTTTTTGAAATAGTATACAAGTTTCCTTGTAATTAAATTCACATGCATTTACTTGTAGAACTTAATTTCCATTTAATATGAACATTCATGAATAAACATTCCATACTTAAGTGTTTCTACCTTTTAATTCACATTTATACTTTCTTTTATGATGTCAATTAATAATAAACTTATTTATGAATCATTTCGGTCATTTCTTAAGTTTATAAACGTTTCTTAGATAATATTCACTTTTTACTATTTAATCTAATTATTAACATTTCAAAACATTAACTTATGTTTATAACATTCATTGTACATCTTAGTTTTTCATTTATAACATATGTTCATTTCAAAGCATTTTTGTTATTAATATTTTACTTGTACAATATTCTATTACATATCCATATTAACATTTCAACTTTTAAACATTTCTGGTAAGCTATATATATGTTTTATTGTAACAACCCGATATTTTCAACCATTCGCATCCGCACATGTCGGACTTGAATTGCTCAAAATACCGCGTTGTAAATAAAAATTTGGCAAACTCATCATATACAGTAAATAAATAATCACAGATCACAGACACAGAGTAATATAATGCAGCGGAAATAAAAGAGATAGTAGTTCATGAAGCTACTATATAAATACATCAGAGTTAATTAAGATACAATAGGAATACCAAGTTAAAACAGGAGTAACAGTATGATAATCAGGTACAACTCAGAATACAACTGGAATCAACTGGATAACAAGATGAATATATATCTGGATCTTCAAAGCAAAACTCTAGCTCCAAAGGTGAGTCTCTAATGTTGTATCACTCAGTCTGACCCGAGCGTAAAGCAAAACACAAAACACTCGAGTCAAGACATACATACTTATACAAATGTAAACCAACTCAAGTGAACTGCAATAAAGGTACAAGTAACTTAAAGAATGCTTGGGATCGCCCATTCTTTAAGGATCCGTTAAACTATCTACTATGTAGTAATATTCGCTATTATAATAATGTCTAATCATAAAATAAACATACTTTTAAATAGCGTTAAGGGGTTACCCATATAGCCCTTAACACAAATAGTGCCAATAGTCTATATAGTACATGCATACCTCGAAATGCTACGAGAAGATACTCCATAGGTACGACACAAATAGAAACTCGTAGTAAAGCTCGATATGGTAGGTGGCACGGCACACAAGGAAATGCCAGGGTAGATATACCAATTACGCACACGGACTGATGGAAACGCATAGCAGCCACTACCGCTCCACCTCGAACAACACTCTCAAATCAAGGGGTGCACCCAATCAATCACAAAGTAATAGAATGGTATCGAAGAAGTGCGTCCGATAAGAGGTGCTACCTCATTGGCTCGAGATCGCTCTTATTTTAGCCACCTTATGCCAACTCACGGGAGTTGGGTCCACGTATATACCTTAGGATCGTCGCCACCATCCTACTTCATCCTGGAAACTCCACCGCGGACTGTAACAACCCAGGATTTGCATTACCAACTAATAAATAAAAGTTAGGATTTTTATTTATTTTAATGAAGCATAAAAGGATTTGGAATAACAAAATTTATTTGAAAAAGGCTATTTTAATTTAATGGGAAATATGGGATTTTAAAATGAGGATAAAATGTTATTTTTGGAAAGTTAAATATTTTAGTAGAGATTTTAAAATGGGTTTGGATAAGAAAAATGAGTTTTATAAACATATATGAACACTTAGACTAATTGTTGGAAACATGTAAATAACTCTCTTCTTATTGGGTTACTAAACCTAGCCCAATAACCCACCCTAAACCTCCTCTATAAATTATCTCATACTCTCATAACCTCATTCATTCAACCATAATCAAAACCCTAATCATTTCCTAAAGCTTTCATAACAAAAATGGCCTCTATCTTCATCTCCTTCTAGTTTTAGCTTATGCAAGTCATTCTATGCAAAGGTAATGCAAATACCCACCTCAAATCCATTTTTATCTTTCTCATTTCTGAAATGTATTTGGTAACACATGTTTTATGTGTTTTTTTGATCTTATAGCCTCCTAATCATCTTTTGCTAACTTGGGTTGATGCTATAATAGTCTTTGTTGCTTTCAAGAGAGGTATATTGCTAAAAACCTCTTCTAATATGTGTTTAATCATCTTTTAATTTTGGTAATCAGTTAGTAACACATGTTTTATTATGTAACATGTGAATCATAGCTCTTTGATCATCTTTGCTTTCATTTTGGGGTGTGCACATAAGGTACTTGTAGTATATGCTAGCTGAAATTATAATTAGTTTATTGCTGTTAGTAAATTAGGCATATCTCATTCATCTTAAATCGGAATTAAGATTTTCTTAAAGTTCTGGAAAGCTTATTCTGTACCCTATAACTTTTATGTTTTGAGCTTTGCCTAATTTTGTGGTTTGAATGGTCGAAATCACGTTTGTTTGTCGCTGACCTGACAACAAACTACAGGGTTGATAAAATAAAACCCTGAAATTGATTTGGCCATAAGTTACTCGTTTCTTATCCAAATCTAATAATTTTGGATGTTCTGAAAAGCTTAGATTTAGAGCTAAAACTTTCATGTTTTGAGTTTCATGAAATTTCAAAGTTAATTTGGTCAAAACTGTGCATTCTTACCACTGTCCCGAGAGCACAACGACAGTGATATAAAATTTAGATCTGAGAATTGTATTACTCATAGAATTTTCATCTCTGGTTGGAATTTGACGATCTTGGTCATTCCGGAAAGCTTAGAAACTAAGCTACAACTTTCATTTTATTCATTTTTCCAGAATTTGAAGTTTACTATGCCAAAATTGTGGTTTTTCATCTCTGGCCAGTTAGTGCATAGCTATAGGCCTTAGTCTCTTTTCTCCCGTTGTTTTCAGCGTAGGACCCCGACTTTGCGACACTATCCCGGGCTCGTCCTTTGTCGGATTTCAACGTTTTTGGTCTTGTTAAAAAGATGAGATCGAGATCTTTAACCATGCAAAGTTTGGTTTAGATCTGGGTGCATTAGATACTTCATTTCTATTACCGAAGTAGCACCCAGAAACTGTTTTACAATAGTGATCATTTTCAGTTATCGTCGGACCTACTTTGAATCAATGTCGTTTCTTCGTTTCAAGTCAAAACCAAACAATTCTTGTTGCATATCAAAGTAGGAGTACTTTACTATGCTCCTGCAAATTTTCATCAAGATCTGAGTTCATGTGACCCTTCGACCATGTCGTCGAAGTGGGACCTTTACACTGTTTTGACACAGTAAAGTTTTATGATTTTTGTTCGATTTTGAGACGACGCCGTTTCTTCGTTTCAAGTCGGAATTTCCCGATTCTTTTTGAAGTTTGGAGCAGGGATGTTGGACTATATGTCTACCAATTTTCATGCCATTCGGATTCAGTTTGCTGGTCCGAATAGTTTTCCGAACTTGGGTTCGCGTAATTTTTGGACTATTTTCCAACACTTAGAATATTTTCAATGATTTTCTGGTTTTATTGATTTCTTTGAGATTTGTCTCTAGATTTCGTACACGGGTTTTATGAATTATTTTCAAAGGATTTTTCACTCCTAAATGGCTTTAGAAATTATTATATAATATTATTTTTAATTATTAAATTAATTACTCCATAATAGGAGAGTTTGCAAAAGCCGTTTTAAAGTGATTTCAAAATCAATTATAAATCCGTTTCGCTCCATTATTTTCTATAATAAAAATCTCACACTCACTTTTTAGCACGTCGAGCGAAGTGGAAAGGTGCTTAAACGGTTAGGAAATCTCCGGCCTATGGAACCGTGTGTATTTCCTTTCTGGTTAATCCCCGACCTATTCGATTGATCGTTTTGACCTTTGGGTCTAGTTTACCGATGATACGAGGTGGACTTTTTATTGTTTGGAGTGTGAGCTTGCTATTGGTTAGTAAACCGTTTAGTGCGAACGTGGGGTATGGGACTCATTGTTAACACTTTACGGGTTCCTCTCCAAGAAGTTAGTGACACATTAGCCTCTAGGCGGCCAGTACTGGACCTCTGGGTCACCACGCCTCTGGGCAACCGTCTCTGGACACCTGCTCTATGGAGCAGTTTATTTTTCGGCATGCGCCTCTGGGCCTTTATCCTTCTGGGAAGGATCTTGCCGTCTCGCGCGTTCCGCATCTGTGCGAGTGATCGATCACAACTCTACAGTACTTGGCAACAACGACTCTGGTCGGTGCACGTGCAATATTGGTATTATTTGATGATTTTTATATCCATTCGAGTACCGCCATTCGGTGTTGGTTCTATGGAACCATACGATGTAAGTGCGATTACCTTGTGGATTCACAGTGTCTCTGGACACTGCTTTTCAGTGTTGGATTTCATTGACTTTTCAGTATATCCCCATTGCTCTTTGGAGCATCGATCTTTGCTTGAGCATTGATTACAGACTCTGGTCACTCTTGGGATTATTGCCTATGGGCATCTTTTTATAGCTTTGGCTACGCCGATGATATGAGGCGATTTTATTTATTCTACACTTTGGTGTTGATTTCTCTTTGGAGATTTTTATTGTTTATTGATGATTAGGGATCGTCATTATATTAATGTGGTTCATAATATACTTCTCTTTGGATAAGTACTGTTTTATTTATGTACCGCATTATTATATATCTCAGTTATTACTGATTGATTAGCTAGCCTGACCCAAGTGTTTTCGCCCGGGTCAGACCGAGTTGTTTCAGGTTAGGTCTCTGGACTTAGCTTATGTGCTTCCGCTTGGACATTATCTGCTATGCTAATAGATAGCGCTTTTATTTGTCCACTATTCCGCTACTCTGTTATTATTCAGACTTTGATATGTACATATTTTTGACTCACATGTGTGAGCAGTGGCTTTGTGCCCACTTATGATATTTGGATCTGTATTGACGATGTATTGTTCTGGGATTTTATATCTGTTATGTGATTCTATTCTGTGATGTTTTATCATTTATTATTATGCTTTGTCCTGATAGATCTTTAGCCATTTGTAATTTCGTTATAAGTATTTACCGAATATGTCGAACCACTTGAAAAAAAATATAGATACCATCCTTTCGACGTATTCAGTAGATAGTTATAGCTTGATTACAAATGGTCGCTTCCACTATACTCTATTCTCCGCTTTAACAGACAGTATTACTCCCGTAATACTCTTTGTTACAGTGGGTCTCAGAGTGGGGCGTTACACGGACACAGTTGTTAAAGTGGTTTTCGGTATCGACAGAGAGTATGTCCATATCCGATCCCGGTCTCTTTAACAACCAATCGTTATTATAACCCGTGGTTATAATTTTAAAATAATATTTTATACTTCAAAATAGAATATCATTTCAAATTCAAATGTTTATCAAAATAAAGATTAAATCAATTCCAAACCATTTCAATATATTTAAAATATCATATCATTTCAAACTTCATTTCAAATCATTTCAAACTTCATTTCAAATCATTTCAATATATCAAAATATAATATCTTTCCAAAACTTCATTATCAAATCATCATTTGAGTTCAAATCCAAATATTCAACTTTAAATACCCTTTTAAAATTCAAAGATATCATTCATCTATTATCATTTCAAGTCACCTTTTAAATAGTATATTTTTCAATCAAAATAATTCATCTAAACCATTTAAAAGTGTAATTATTATACTTTCAAATCAAGTATTCAATTTTCAAAGTTTTAAATTATTCTGAGTTCATTTACTAAGTTAAAAACCATAAACATTGAAAATTTCAGCCTTTCACAGCATTCAGAAAAAGCTGTTATAAGTTAGTCTTGAAACATTTTAATTCAGCAAAGACAACATTTTAAACTGCTGTTAAATCTCAGTTTAGTTGAAATTTAGTTTAAAACAGCAAAGACAGCATTTCCAGAAATGCTGTAATAGCTCAGGTTTCAAATTAAAGGTTTTAATTAAATTCAGCAAAGACAGCAGACCACTAGCATTTTCAGAACTGCTGTAATAGGCCTTTATTAAGTTTTTAGCCTTTTAATTTACTTCAGCAACTACAGCATTACAGAACTGCTGTAATAACCTCTTATTTAAGTTTTAGTTCATTTACAGAAATCATAACATTTCTGAATGCTATAAAAAGTAATTTCCAGATTTTACTGTATTTCCAGCAAATAATAACCTTCAATATTAAACCTTTTAAACATTATAAAAATCATAATTTGACATTCAAAAATGTTCATTAAATTTACTCTTTTAATTTATGATTTTTATAAGAAACATTTACAGTAAAATCCAAATTTCCAATAATTTTACTTAACAAATCCAAATGTACAATTTTCTTTTCTTCACATTTTTAACAAATAAACTTAACACATATATTTTATTTCCATTTCACAAACTAAACTAAATTTTCAATTTTATTTAATTAACTTAAACCTTTAATAAAAACCAAATTCACATTTCCAAGTCAAGTTATATTTTAAAATTACACTTTTATGAATTCATTTATTTAACCATTTTAATACATAGAAAACTCAATAACACTTTATTAAATCATTTAAATTAAAATTCAAATCAAATTATCATATTTACCGTTTTCCAAATATAATTAAATTTCCATTTTATTTATATAACTTAAATATCATTTTAAAACCAAAATTCCAAATTTCCAAACTTAAGTTATATTTCAAAAATTCACTTTTACCATTCATTTAAATTACATTTTTAACTTCTAGAAAAATCCAAATTTCTTTATTTAAACATTAAAAATCCAATTTAAATCAAATTTTCATAATTTTACACTTTTAAAAATATTTAAAATATTCAAAATACTTTATAAAAATAACCATGGGCCTGTATATAGTTTTCTAACCTAGGTCAAGTGATACGGATATGTATCATTTCAATCCGTAGTTTAAAAAGAAAAAATCCAGGTTCTATCATTTCAAACCCGCAATCCCAAGTTAAAATAAAATAAATAAAAACCGTTCAGGCCTATCATTTCAGCACATAACGATTTTTCCCTATTCTAAAGTCCGTTCGGGTATGTATCATTTCAACCCATAGTGAATCTAATCTACAGGGAACTTGCAGTGTGATAAATAGGTAAAAATGAACAGTTTAACATTAAATAAAAGTAATAGATAATATGACAGGTAAAATAACAGGTTTAACATCATATAATTAATAATCATAGGCAGTTATAACATCATATATAATATTCTACACATTCAATTGTTGTCAATTCACATTTGCATAAGTATAAATGTCAGGTGAGATTTACTCACCTCTATGGCTGGAGATTGCAATACAAATGACTCAACGGAATCAAAAGCACGATGACAAGACTAGAATTTGAGTGGAGATCGAGATCCAAGCTATAGAACTTATGTTACAACCCAAAACAAAACAAAATAAAATTACAATTCAATACAACATTCAATTTGAAATAACTTTGAAATGAAAAGTGATTTGAATACACAACTTTTTGCCTTGCTTTCTACATTTGCTTGCACGGCCTAGGGGATGGTTTTGGTTCAGGTTTGGGTCGGGTATGGTCTGGTTTAGACCTAAAAAGCATGGCTACAAGGCAAGAACAAGGAGGAGGTTACAAGGCATGAGAATACAAAGGGTCTAGGCTTGATAGTGGAGTTTTGGTGCACCACAAGGCTCGCCTACATGCATTGTTTGGCTTGGCTCTTCATGTTTCAGATATGGACAGAGGATGAAGTGATGGGTGGTGGTCCTATCAAGGTGGTGGTGGCAGCTATAGGTGGTGGCCATGGTGAAAAATGAAGGTGGCGATGAACTAGTGGTGGCTATGCATTGTTTTCAAGGTGATTGTTGCATTTATGTGGAGTTTTTGTCATATGGGGTGCACGGCCTGCCATGGTCAGAGGGGTAGGTGATTGATGGTGAAGAGGAGGAGGTGGTAGAGGTGATGGCCAAGGCTAGCTAGTGGTGGCCGAGCAAACAAGCTAGAGAAATCATGGCAAAACATAGGAAAAATAAGAAGGAGCCATTACCATTTTTTGTTGAAGTCGTGAATAAGAAATGAGGAAAATGTTTTTGCGTGAATGAAGACTGAAAACACACGGCTACAGACCAAAATGCACGGCCAAGGTAGCAATTGAGGAGTTGTGGAAATTGAAAAGTCTTTGGAATTGAAAAGCCTTAAGTTTTAAAAGCCTTTTTAAACTCTTCATATTTCCTTTTCTTTAATTCAATTTAAAACAAAATAAAATCAGTAATTAAATTTAAAAACTGAAACAAAGTAAAATAAAATAAATAATTGAATTTAAAGAAAATAGAAAAAGAATTAAAGAAATTGTTTAAAATTCAAAACAGGACTTAAAATTTACAAATAGAATATCACTAGTTTTAGAAAAATTATAACTTTACTTCTAAACCAATAAAAAGTCAAGTAAAATAAAATAAATGCTGAACAAAATGAAGTGTAAATAAAAATAAAATAAAGTCTTTAAAGAAATAGGAAATAAATAAAGAATTTCTTTAATTAAATGAAAGTGGAAATTAGAAATTATAAACAGAATACAACTGACATTGGAAAATGTTTATTACACTTTAAAAAATGTTTTAAAACCAAAATATATACATAACATGTAATTTTACCCATATAAATATAAATTAGAACATTACATGACCAAATAAAATGTTATTTATATAATTTAAAATAAACAATTTTTGTTAAATACAGCAAATTACACACAATATTTAAAAGGGCATAACTTTCACAATATAAATCTGATTTCAACAGAACGAAAAGCAGTATTCTTGAGATTTTATTTACTTTCATAATAAAAGATAAAATTCAAAAAATTTAAACTTTTAAAATTTTAAATTAAAAGTCAAAGTTTGACCATATTGACCAAAATTCACATTTTTTTAGAAAAATACCCTATCTATTCATGTTTGGAATTATAATTCACATAAAAATCAAAATTTATATTTAAAATAACAAAATTTATCCATTTTAATAAATAAAATAAACTTTTTAAATCAGGCAATTCAATTTCAAATAATTACAAAATACAGGGTTGTTACATTTATAGAATGTAATTGAATGTTATAGAAATTATCTTATTCAGTTTATTTAACAAAAATGTTCAATAGTTTACACCTTCTTAATTTTCATTATCTTTAATCTACAAGTGACAAATCTTCAATTTCTTTACAGTTTCGTTAATCACTTAGCTTCTAATTTCTCATTTGTCATCCTAGGAGTTTTCAATTGTTAACAAAGTTAAGATTTCATTTCATTACAATAATTGAAATCCCAAATTTATAGAAAACTTAAGAACTAAATTTCGAATTTCATTTCAAATAATTTTGAAACTATATATATATATACACACTCATATCTTTTATCTATCCAATCATATTTAGAAATTTAAAATTAAGATTTGTTTATCAAAACAAATGTGTAGTAAAGCTACTACAGTGGCCTTTCCACTTTGAAACTCGAAAATGAATGTCGATGATGCGGCCATCATCACCGAAATTATTTTCTAGCGATATAAGAGGGGAGTACATAATTTATTTCCTTTAAAATTCTTTTTTTCTCAAATCACATTGAAAATATTTATATCAAAAAATACTTCCAAATAATACTAATGTTATTTTCCAAAATCTTTGAAACCAATTTCAAAACTCCAAAACTTAAGTTTTCAATTTCCAATTCATATTCACTTTATCTGTAAATCCTCAAACATATCACATACAACTATATCCATTTATAAAATTATTCGTGTATATACAAAATATAATACTAGGTAAAATTATTTCATTTTCCTATATTTCAAATCAATATTGTGTAGGTCTGCCCTATTAAGTGTTTAGAAATCCCTATCAATGCCATAACGTCCTATGCACCGACTAGAATTTATAAATACTAAATAGAGAAAATTAACATAATATAAAAACATTTTCATAACACTAACAAATACGCTCTCTTATATATATATACACACACTCAGACAACTCATTCTAGGGTATTACTACACTACCTCTAATGAGTCAGACTCCACAAAGCTAAGGCTATCGCTAAACCAAAGCTTTGATACCAACTGTAAAGACCCACCTTTTTGGACGGTTTAAATTAATAATAAACCACACATGTCGACTCAAACCATTCAAAAGAGAGGATTGGTGATGAGGTAAATAAGAAAATAAGAGAAAAGAAGAAAAACAAAACATAGAATCTCACAGCGGAATGACAAAATATAATAATTAAATAAACAGTTCATGATGTTGTTTTACAAATACATTTGACTACACATTTACAATACAATCAGAGTTATACATACAACATGTATAATAATATAATGCAGCGAAACAACATGATGCAGTGGAATAATTATAATAAATAATAGACTCATCTCCGTCTTCATCCTCCAAAATAAAATTGTCTTCAATACACTGAAAAGCGTAGACTGACCCGAATGTCATAAAAAGAAAAAAACACTAGAGTCAGAACTAAAAGATCTTATATAATTTAAATCAAAATAAATAAATATGAGTGTAATGGCTTCAGAGATGTTTACAGGATTTTATATCTCTTATCCAGTGTATAACGTGCGTGCAATAACTTAAGAGATGTTCGGGATTCCATCTCATAAGGATCCGTTAAACTATCTACATATGTAATACAATACGTTATTATAATATGTCTATAGTAAAGTAAAGTATTAAAATAGCGTTAAGGCGTTACCCATATCCCCCTTGACACATTTTTATATAAAAACCATAGTCTATACAGATACTGTAAGCTCCATCAAACCGGTGGTAAACTCAGGGAGCACTCCATAGGTACGATACAAACCAAAGTCGTAATGGGCTCAATTAGGATAAATATGACAAGGCACACGAGGCGATGCCCAGGGTAGGATACTACTGTTTTGCATAACCGGGCTGGTGGTAACGTATAGCAGCTACTACCGCCGACCTCGAGACACACTCCCATAATCAAATCAAAGGGTGGCCACCAATCAAATCACAAAGTAATAGATACGGTTTCGAAGAAGCATGCTCGATTAGGGGAGCGATCCCACTTGGCCCAGGTATAGCTTCTGTTTTAGTCATTTTAATTATAACCTGAAAGTCAAGGTTATCCATCATCGTTCTCTTACTTCATTCCAGTAGCGTCGCCAACCATCCTACTTCATTCTTGATTCTCCACCACATGCACAGTTGTTAAAGTGGTTTTCGGTATTGGTGGAGAGTTTGACAATATCCAATCCCGGTCTCTTTAACAACCAAACGCTTATTTCACACCGGTTGGTTCTTTTACATTTCCAAAACCCATTCATAATTGATATCAAAATATCATATTCAATTCAAAATATCTCTCATTTCAAAACCATCATATTTACTCAAAATATGCCATTTCACTAGAAAATATCATTTCAAATTCCAACGTAGCGTAGGTTATATAGTCATTTAACCACGTTCGCCTTTAAATCAAGGATTAAAATATAAACAATTCAACCTTGCATAGTTTGAATTTTTGAAAATAGTTTGGATATTTATAAATAGTTTAAAATAGTTTAAATAGTCTAAGGTTTTAAAATAGTTTAAGGATTTTAAAAAGTTAAAAATAGTTTAATATAAAATGGTTTGAGTATTGGAAATGGTTTATGGAGAAAAATAGTTTGAAAATCTAAATAATCTGAATTTTAAAATAATAGATTTTAAACAGTTTATATTAAAATAATTTATTTTGAAAATAGTATCAAATCAAACTGTTTTTTCCACTTCAACAAATCTGGACTATATCCATATTTCAAATCAACAAAAGTCAATTTTAATCTTTCAATTCAAATGACTCAATTTTGATTTAGTTGCAAATCAATGTGATTTCAATTTCAATTCGAAATAACAACAATTTCCGAAACATTCATTTTTAACTTCGATTTCAATTCAACAATTCAAATCAATGATTTAATTTCAATTCCATTCTTACTTAAATCCATTTCAAATCATATCAATTTCAAGCCCAATTTATATTTACTAATTTAAACCACTTAAATGAGATTAAGTTCATTGTTAAATTTTAAGATCCAAATCTTCAAAATAATTCAAATTTCCGAATTAAAGTCATATATCGATTTTAACTTTACATTTCATAATTTAATTCTTAAACAATTTCTTTTTAACCATTTCAATTTCAACTTTCAAAGCTTGAATTAGAAAAATAATTAAATTCATATAAATCTATAATTTATTTCCTTGAAGACAATAATATTTAATCAAAAATCCAAATTCAAGATTTTGAACCATTTAATTTAACCAATCCGGTGTCCGTATATAATTTTCTATCCTATGGTCAAGTGATACGGATATATATCTTTTCAACCTGCAATAAATTTAAATTTCTGGATATATATCATTTCAACCCGTATCCCGAATCACAATTTTCCAAATCCATAAAATCGTTCGGGTTTATTATTTCAACCCATAATGATTTTTCCCTAGTCTATAAGATTGTTCGGGTATGTATCATTTCAACATATAGTGATTTTCCTAACAATAACTAAGGGAACTTGCAGTGTGATAACAACATATAAAATAAACATAACATCAAATCATCCAAAATGTCAACAATTAAGCATCCATCAAAATCATCATTCAAATCAACCAATAAATCACAACAATTAAATGGTTATCGTTATCAAGCATTTAACTAGCAATTCAATTCCAATATTAATTCAAATTTCAATTAAATTCAATATAAATTCAAATTAAATTTGAATGACAAATTTAAATATACTAAAAAGCAATCAATAAATTTCTAATCACATCATAAATTTAATTTAACCAACATAAGATGGTTTAGTATTTGTGAGTGGGTTAAAACACCCACTTTGATTTATAGTCGATTTAAAATCCAAATAAAGCCTAAAATTTGAACAGTCTCATAATTCAAGCAAACTAGTTCCATATCATCCGAAATTTTGATACGCTCGCAACGGAGAAAACCACGTCCAAATCCGAGCTCGTATGATAAAGATATGATAGTTAGAAGATTTTAAAATTTTTAATTAAATTAAAATTTAATACCTTTCAAACCCTACGTCTCTCGACCTATCACGATGATCGACCTACAGCTGCCGCCCTCACTTGTTTGCCACCGCCACCATGCTCACATCCACCTAGATCTAAGACCACCAACGTCATGGCCATCTCTAGGCGACCCCTCACCCACGTCACCGCAGCTCGCGATCACCTCCAGCCCCCTCGAGAACTCCGCCATCGCCGTGCCAAGATGCTCGAATTCTAGCTAATTCGAGAGCATCTGACATGAACAAACCTTATGGGCCGAAAGCTCTTTCCCTCCTCTACGCTCCAGCACCAATCGATAGCTATATAGTCGATGATCCGCAGTTGGATCGAAAACCCTTGAAACGGACGGCTGAGAAAGATCGCCAATTTCTGGACAAACGGTGATTCGATTGCAAAAACAAATTGCAGATCTAGAATGTGCTCGTTGAGAGCTTTTCAACGATAGATTATATGACATAGTTTGAAGAGTTTGAATTTTGGAATTGATTTTGATTTGAAATTGAATTTGGGGATTAGGTTTTGGTCATTGGGAAGAAAGGAAGGAGTAGAAATTTGCAGTACGCATAGAAATTAGAAAATAGAAGCTGCTAGGATTTGAAAAATCTATTTATATATACGGAGATAGATAAGAATGAATAGACAGATCGAATTGGTTCGAAATGATAACAACGACCCGAAAAGTTCTGTTTCCAAAATGAAAGTTAGTCATCCAATATATCAAAATATAGGTTTTTGATACTTCTAAACTCAATGGAACCAGTTTTAAACCCTAATTCCATTGTATACAGAAGTTAGCTTTTAAAAATCAGATTATATTCATTTAAATTCCATTAATTTATTTCTACGCGTTTCAAGCTCGCACGATCAACCGACAAGTCTGATCGCTATGAAACTTGAAATCCTACAATAATTCACTGTTTTGGATCCGATGAAACTGGTTTCGTCGAAATCTGAGACAGTGGCCAAAATGGCTAATTTTCACGTTAATTAAATAAATTATTATTAAATTGATTTAATCACTTTAAATTTAAATTAAAAGTTAACAATCTTATCATTCTTGATTAAACAGAAATTTATAATATTTTTTTAAAATTAAATTTTCCATGCAAATCCAATATTTAAATATTGCACAAATTTCAGAGTTCAATTGCAATTGTAATAAATTCATTAATTACAATTTAAATTCCAATAAACTCTTTTATTTTGATTTACATTCTTATTTTTAAATCAAGCGAAACCTTATGAATATAATTAACATTAGTTTACACTATATTACATTCAAATTTTACAGTTATTATCTTAACCATATTTATTATAATATTTAAATTTCATTAATTCCATTAATTACCAATTTCATTTCTTATTTACAATTATAACCAAATTAACTTTACAATTATTTCAATTCACTGAAATTAAATTAAAATAGTTGTCAATAACATTCAAACAACGTTATTAAATCAAATTCTAATTTTTTTCCTCATTAATAAATCATAAATATTAATTTCTCCCTACATTAAATTTCAAAATCTTATTTAATTTAATATTTTTAATTATCGAAAATTACGGGTCGTTACGTTGCCTGAGAATCGCCCCTATATTCGCTAGCTCCGCATTCTCCACCTTGATTCCAACGCTTTTGTTCTTTAAGGTTGCTTTTATTTGATTTTAAGAAATTTGTAGACTAAGGGATGAAAGAAAATTTTGGCAAAGTTTTGTTACTATATAGAGTTATGTGAGAACTAGGGTTTTATTAACTAGTATTTGTAGGGTGTGAGTTTAGTTTAAACCGCTAGATCTAGGTTAGAGAATATCTATTGTAATCACACTCGCTCATCAACAACTTGCATGCCAAGAGTCCATCTGAACTGTAACGACCTGCTATTTCGAGCCATTCAAATCGACAATCATCCACACATGTCGGACTTGAATTGACAAAACAACATATTGTTAATTTATATTTGGCAAAACTCAGTATATACAGTAAATAAATCAATCACAGACATAGAGTAGACAACAAGAAGCAGCGAAATAGATAAATAGTAGTTCATGAAGCTACTACAGAACATTAGAGTTAAAACAAAATACAACAGAAATCTCAAATACATAGAAGTTACTAATACAAATGCCAATGACAAGTCTGAACATAAACAACGGAAATAAACAGAAATAACTGGAAGGCTAAATAGACCAAGACAGATCTTCAAGCAAAGCTCCAAAGGTGAGTCCCAAATGCTGTGACACTAAGTCTGACCCGAGCATAAAGCAAAACACAAAACACTCGAGTCAGGATTAACATTCTTATGCAAGTAAATCAACCCAAGTGAAATGTCAAAATGAAATGCAATATAACTTCAAGGATGTTGGGATTCCATCCCTTAAGGATCTGTTAAACTATCTACATACATAGTACAATACGCTACATACATAATGTCTATAGAAAAGTAAACTATTAAAATAGCATTAAGGCATTACCCATATCACCCTTAACACATTTTTATATATTCTCGTAGTCTATACAATACCGTAATTCCTTCGTAAACTGGAGGGCTATCAGAGGGCACTCCATAGGTACGGTACAAACCAAACTCGTAGAAGGCGAGATAAGGCATGTGACAAGGAATGCGAGGCAATGCCTAGTGTAGGATACTACCATTTTACGGATCCGAACTAGTGGTAACGGATAGCAGCTACTACCGCCCATCTCGAGACACACTCCCCAAATCAAAGGTGCACCCAATCAAATTACAAATTAATAGAATGGTATCGAAGAAGCATACTCGATCAGAGGTGCGACCTCACTTGGCCCGGCGTGGCTCCTGTTTTAGTCACATCAAGCTGACTCACGGGAGTCAGGTCTACGTTCATACCTCATATAGACGTCACTAAACCATCCTACTTCGTTCTGGATTCTCCACCATGTGCACAGTTGCTAAAGTGGTTTTCGGTATTGGCAAGAGAGTATGACAATATCTAATCTCGATCTCTTTAACAACCAAATGCTTATTTCACACCGTGGTCATTTTCATTTCAAACAGTTCATACTTCATTCAAAATATCATATTCATTTCAAAATCATATCACTTTCGAAATCATATTCACTTTTGAAATCATATTCACTTCCAAAAATCATAACCACAAAATAGTTTAAACCTTCATATGAAGATATTTGCATTTAAATCCATTGAATCAAAATCATAACTGTTCCAACTTAAACAGTTTAAATATTGAAAATAGTTTATATAATAAAAAATAGTTTATATATTAAAAATAGGTTATAGATTAAAATAGTTTATATATTAAAATAGTTTCAAAGTAGAATTGTTTTCTCCAATTTTACAAATCAATTCAAATCAACTTTAATTTCACAACTCAATTTAAATCAATTTCAGTTCAGCAATTTCAATTAAAATGATTAAAGATTCAATTCAAATTTTCATTAAACCATTTTAATTTATAGTGATTTCAAATCCAGGATTAATTATAAATTTGAACCACTCCCAATTCAATAGGATTCAAAATTTAAATATTCAAACATTTACAATAACACGATTTGATAAATTTATTTATATTTCAAAAATTCAACTTTAATTTTAATTGAAAATATTCACTTAATCATTTTTAATAACATTTAAATAAAATCTCAAATTAAAAATTTAAATCAAAATTAAATATCCAACTTCAATTATATTTAATTTGAAATTATTCACTTAATCACCTTTTATGAATATTTAAAATCTCAAATTACAAATTTAAATCAAAACTAAATATTCAATTTCCATTTATTTAAAGTCAAAAATATTCATTTAATCCTCTTTAATCAAATCAAGTTATCAAGTTATAAAACATATTTTTAAAATCTCAAAATCGATCAATTCCAAATCAGTCTTTATTTAAATTCAATTACTAACCAATTTAAATTTCTAGTCAACTTTAATTTATCTTTCCAACGTCTATTTATTAATATTTTTACAAAACTATTTTCAAAATATAAATTTCAAATAAATAGTTCAGAACATATTATATATATTAGATAAATTAAGTTTTTATTCAATTTATTCTATTAAATTCTATTATTAAGTCTATTTTAAATCTTAATCATATATTTAAAAATAATCAAGTTATAAGTAAAAATTTATAATTTACATTTTAAAACTTAACTTATAATTTTTAAAATTTCTAAAACATATAATTTTAAACATCTAAATTTTAAACAGATATTAAAATAAAATCTATATATTATATTTAAAAATCAATATTTATTTAAAACCCATACAATTCTTTTTAAAACCTTGGTAATCATTTTTCAAAATAGACCAACGGTGTCTGTATAGTTTTCTATTCTACGGTCAAGTGATGTGGATATTTATCATTTCAATCTGCAATAATTTAATATTTACGGGTATATATCATTTCAACCTACAATCCCAAATTAAATTTAATAAAATCGCTTGGGTTTATCATTTCAACCCATAACGATTTTCCCTTAATCTATAAAATTGTTTGGGTATGTATCATTTCACAGAATCATATTTACTCATTCTAGGGTATTACTACCCTATCTCTAATGAGTTTCTACTCCATATGCTAAGTTTTGCCTAAACCAGAGCTCTGATACTACTTGTAATGACTTACTATTTTGAACCATTCAAATCGACAATCACCCACACATGTCGGACTTTAATTGTCCAAAACAACAGATTGTTAATTTATATTTGGAAAAACTCAATATATGCAGTAAATAAATCAATCACAGAATCACAGACACGGAGTATTACAACAATAAGCAGCGGAATAGATAAATAGTAGTTTATGAAGCTACTACAGAACATTAGAGTTAAAAGAAAATACCATAGAAATCTCGAATACATCGAAGTTACTAATACAAATGCCAATGACAAGTCTAAACATAAACAACTGGAATAAACTTAAATAACTGGAAAGCTGAATAAACAAAGACAGATCTTCAAGCAAAGCTCCAAGCTCCAAAGGTAAGTCTCAAATGTTGTGACACTAAGTCTGACCCGAGCATAAAGTAAAATACAAAACATTCGAGGCAGGATTAACATTCTTATGCAAGTAAATAAACCCAAGTGAAATGTCAAAATGAAATGCAATATAACTTACAAGATGTTGGGATTCCATCCCTTAAGGATCCGTTAAACTATCTACATACATAGTATAATACGCTACATATATAATGTCTATGGTAAAGTCAAATATTAAAATAGCATTAAGGCGTTACCCATATCCCCCTTAACACATTTTTATATATTCTCGTAGTCTATACAGTACCGTAATTCCTCCGTAAACTGGAGGGCTATCAGAGGGAACTCCATAGGTACGGTACAAACCAAACTCGTAGAAGGCGCGATAAGGCATGTGACAAGGAATGCAAGGCAATGCCTAGGGTAGGATACTACCGTTTTGCGGATCTGGGCTGGTGGTAATGCATAGCAGCTACGATTACCCACCTCGAGACACACACCCAAAATCAAAGGTGCACCCAATCAAATCACAAAGTAATAGAATGGTATCGAAGAAGCATGCTCGATCGAAGGTGCGACCTTACTTGACCCGGTGTGGCTCCACTTTTAGTCACATCAAGCTGACTCACGGGAGTCAGGGCTGCGTTCATACCCCATATAGACGTTGCTAAACCATCCTACTTCGTTTTGGATTCTCCATCACGTGCATAGGTTTTAAAGTGGTTTTCGGTATTGGCACAGAGTATGACAATATCTGATCCCGATCTCTTTAACAACCAAACACTTATTTCACACCGTGGTCATTTTCATTTCAAACAGTTCATACTTTATATCAAAATATCATATTCATTTCAAAATCATATTTACTTTTGAAATCATATCACTTTGAAATCATATTCACTTCTAAAAATCATAACCACAAAATAGTTTAAACCTTCATATGAAGATATTCGCATTTTAATCCATTGAATCTAAATCATAACAGTTCCAACTTAAATAGTTTAAATATTGAAAATAGTTTATATAATAAAAATTGTTTATTTATGAAAAATAGGTTATAGATTAAAATAGTTTATATATTAAAATAGTTTCAATGTAGAATTGTTTTCTCCAATTTCACAAATCAATTCAAATCAACTTTAATTTCACAACTCAATTTAAATCAATTTCAGTTCATCAATTTCAATTAAAATGGTTAAAGGTTCAATTCAAATTTTCATTAAACCATTTTAATTTATATCGATTTCAAGGCCAAGTTTGAACTATAAATTTAAACCACTCCCAATTCAATAGATTTCAAAATTTAAATATTCAAACATTTACAATAACTCAATTTGATAAATTTATTTATATTTCAAAAATTCAACTTTAATTTTATTTGAAAATATTCACTTAATCATTTTTAGTAACATTTAAATAAAATCTCAAATTACAAATTTAAATCAAAATTAAATATCCAACTTTAATTATATTTAATTTGAAATTATTCGCTTAATCCCTTTTATGAATATTTAAAATCCCCAATTACAAATTTAAATCAAAACTAAATATTCAATCTCCATTTATTTAAAGTCAAAAATACCCATTTAATCCTCTTTAATCAAATCAAGTTATAAAACATATCTTTAAAATCTCAAAATCAATAAATTCCAAATCAATCTTTATTTAAATTTAATTATTAACCAATTTAAATTTCTAGTCAACTTTAATTTATCTTTCCAACCTCTATTTATTAATATTGTTACAAAATCTATTTTCAAAATATAAATTTAAATTTCAAATAAATAGTTTAGAACATATTATATATATTAGATAAATTAAGTTTTTATTAAATTTATTCTATTAAATTCTATTATTAAGTCTATTTTAAATTTTAATTATATATTTAAAAATAATAAAGTTATAAGTAAAAATTTATAATTTACATTTTAAAACTTACCCTATAATTTTAAAATTTCCAAAACATATAATTTTAAACATCTAAATTTTAAACATATATTAAAATAAAATCTATATATTATATTTAAAAATCAATATTTATTTAAAACCTATATAATTCTATTTAAAACCCTAGAAATCATTTTTCAAAATAGACCAGTAGTGTCCGTATAGTTTTCTATCCTATGGTCAAGTGATACGGATATTTATCATTTCAATCCGCAATAATTTAATATTTACGGGTATATATCATTTCAACCCGCAATCTCAAATTAAATTCAATAAAATCGCTTGGGTTTATCATTTCAACCCATAACGATTTTCCCTTAATCTATAAAATCGTTCGGGTATGTATCATTTCAACCCATAGGGAATTTCTAACTAACAGGGAACTTGCAGAGTGAGAGCAATAGAATAATAATAAAATAACATAACATACCAATGGAAAATATGATCACAATTGTATATATACAACAGGTTATTGGTGTCAATAATGTCAATTATCATAGGTCAACAAAATGAAAATAATATCATATCATATTTAACGATTTAATTACTAACGAATTCAAATTTAACAGCATATTTCAATCGTCATTTCATGTGAATTAAATTTACTAAATATAAGAATGTTAATCATGATTGATCGCTCACCTTTCGAGGCTAGAGAAACAATGAGAATGGAAACGGTGACATGGATACGCACGAACAAGCTAGAGTTGCGAAAAAATCTCTAGATAGCAACGGAAACAAGCAAAGCAAGGTGGACTAGAGATCGATGAAAAAATAATAATATATATGTATATATATATTATATACTTTTTTCTTAAAATCAATATTCAATTTGAAACACATATCAAAATAAAATCTTTATATATATATATATTAAAATCAATATTTAATTTAAAACACATATTAAAATAAAAATAAAACCTTTATATTATATTTGAAAATCAAAACACGTATAATAAAATCAAAATCTTCATATTATATTTTTTAATTCAATATTTTAAAATAAATATCCTCTCTTTATATATATATATATATACACATTATAATTTAAAATCAATACTTAAAACCAATATGTATAACAAAATCGAATACACTCGAATATATAAAACTATAAATAAAAAATATAAAACAAAAGAAACCATACCATAAACAACTTATATATTACATATATAATATTTTTTTAAGGGAAGAGAAGTACTGCTATGCTAGGTAGGAGGGTGGCGGGTCAGCAGAGTTCGGTCATGGATGATGCAGCAGTATTCGGGTTTGGGTGGTGGGCTATGTTCGAAGGAGCTGTTGGGTGGTGCTTATTGATCGAGCTGGAGATTTAATGGCGTCGATGGGTTTGGTGGCAATTGAATGGAAGGAAGTGGGCGAGTTCCAGGCAAGGCAAGGGCTGTGTTGTACGGTGAGGGCAGAAGGCCGGAGGTCGAGAGGGAAAATGAAGCGGATGGTGATGGACGACAGCGGATGAAGGCGAGGTGAACGGATGGGAGGGGACAGCGGGGAGATGGGTCAGGCAAAGTGAGTGACTGGCCGTCAGGTGGAGAGAGGCGGAATGGTGCCTGTGTGCGATGTGTAGGATAGAGGAACGGATGCCGGAGAGAGGTGGGAAGCGGTGGTGGGGCATGACATGGCGGAGGACGGAGTGGTTGAGATTTGGCTCAAGTGAAGTGGAGGCCCAAGCGTGCTGCTAGGAAGGAATGGGCGATAGGTTGTTTTGATGGGAAGAAGACGAGGTCGAGCTAGGTAGTGGATCGGCGAATGGGAGGGGTCGGCTTCGAAAAGCGGCGGTGAGAAAAGGTAGGGTGCGTGAAAGGCGGGCGAAGGCTAATGGATGATGGCGAACGAACATGCACTGATTTTATCACAGGCAATGATAAATGAATCATATATATATATATATATATATAATATATTTTTAATAGAGTATCAGAATGAAAAATGAAAATGGAAGGGAAGAAAGAGAACGAACCAAAATATTATATTGAATAGTGGGATAGCAACAGTCAAATTATTAAATTCAGAGAATATTAAAAACTGATGGCCATTGGTTATCTCGGGGAACAACAAAACGACACCGAACCCAAAAGGCCCAAATTTCGAACCGATACGGCTAATCGTTTCGCGGATTTCGCCGCGTATCGGACGCCGAAATAAACAAATGAATATACTATGGAGATCCGCATGATGAGATGAACAGAATGGTACACAGATATCAGCGATATGACCAAGCTATCAAAACTCAATTTTTCGCTGCTGAAAATGCTGCTAAAACGCTGAAAATAAGATAAACGGAGCTAGAGCAGTCCAAATTTGGCGAAACGAAATATGACGTCTCACTCGGAAAATGGTCTACATTTTTATTCTAAAAAAATATCCAGATTTCAAAAATATTTTTTTTCCATCAAACTTTTAACCGATTTAAAATTAAAATTTGAATTTTCACAACCCAACAGACTTACATAATTTCCAATGAAAATCTACCAATAGCTATGCTTAAATAGATGTATTCTAAATATCAGATTTTCAATACAAAATTTTAATTATTTATTTTCATGAAAAATTCAATTAATTTCGTTATTAAAGTCGTTAAAATTACCGGGTCGTTACATGAACCAAACGAACACGTCATAGGCGATCCAAAATACACAATTTTTCCCCAGCCACGGTCGACTGCTAATATCCCCACCTTCGACCCCTTTGGGATGATCGATCTCCTAGTAAATTTGTGAAGCTTTTATTTTTAATTTCTTGGTCTATTTTCAATTCTTCCAATGTCCATAACTTTTACGTATTAACTTCGATTACAAAGTGATACACATATGAAAATCGTCCGGAAAATTCCTACGAACGCAATGGTGCAAGTTTCATAACAAAATTTGAATGTTTGTGAAAGTTTTTTTTAGTCCTTGTTTTATTTTACTTTCATTTTCTTATCAAATTTCTTGTTAAATTTTTGGGGTGTTACACAACACCTTGAATTTGACGAAATCCTTTCGCAACTAGTCTTGCTTTATAAGTTTCTACTTCTTTATATGCATTTAGCTTTTTCTTAATAGTTGCAGCTAATGGGTTTTGCCTCTTCGAGTACATCCAACAAATTCCATATTTTTTTATACATGGAATTCATCTCGGATTTCATTGCTCCAAGCCAGAGTGCAGAGTCTTTACTCTGCAGCGCTTTTTGGAAAGACAAAGGAGACTCGTCATTTAAGATGCAGTCCTCCTTTTCGCCATCCATAAGAAAATTATACTATCTCTTTGGTGCAACATATTCCCTACTAGACCTTCTAATAGGTTGTGTGTTTTCATACACAGGTGAACTCGATTCTCCCACTGGTTCGATCTCAGTGTTGACTTCTTGGATCTCATCCAAGTCTACAACCTCGTTATTAATTTCCTTCGATGGAAATTCCTTTTCCAAAAAGATATTGTGTCAAGAAATAATAACCTTTTGTTCCTCTTTATTTTAGTATATATATCCCATCGAGTTATTAAGATATCCTATAAATTTACACAATACCGATTTTGCCTCTGGTTTATTCGGACCAACATTCTTAACGTAAGCTGGAAATGGTGTTTCTTATGGCAATGGTGACATCACCCTTGTCATCGGTCTTCTTACTCTTCTTGTTATTCTTACCTTCTCTCTTTCACTTCTTTATCCTCTTCAAAGACGTCGCTCCACCCTAAACAGCAAGCACGACCCCATGATCCTTCAATTGTAACTCGGCCGACCTCAACATATTAAGGAGCTCCACAAGATTCACATTCAATTAGTATATATTATAATTTAGTATGAACTGTTCATACTGAGGGTAAGTAAACCAAGGATCAAGTCTACCTGCAACTTGTTGCTCATCGTCATGTCCAGTTGTGAAAGCCTATCAATATAGCCTTTCATCATTAGGACATAATCGTCCACCTTCTGTCCCTTTTGCATTTGGTGTTGAATAATTTCTTAGCAATCTGATACCTCGCGAAAAGAGATTGCTTACAAAGCAGTGCCTTCGGACTATCAAATATCTGATGGCCAGACATGGTTTCGTGCTGCCTTTGCAACAGCTTGTCTAATGTAGATAGTATGAAAACCTATGTAATCTCTAGGTCAGTGACCCACTTATTATAAGCAAAATGTAGTTCAAGGTCTGCATTATCAACGGCTCTTTTCATGGGAGTACAAATAACATACGACCAAAGATGCTCATATGTCAACGCTATCTTTATAACTCTTAGCCAATCGACATAGTGGTTTGGTCCAGTTAGTATGTCGCTTTCATTAAATAGTCTCGAAGTTGACATTTTCTACAAATTTCAATTGGTAGATTGCTAGGACATTATCATAGTAGATGTTCTTATAATATTAGTAAGGTTAAACATTATGTTTCATTTTACCAATAAGCTTCCACTAGTTATTTATGTTTCGACAACACCTAAGTCCAAACATAGAAGACTTTCGACTTCACCAATTGGTGTAAGGACTCGTCCGTTTTTGAATTCTGACCTTGATTTTGCTCAACAAGTCATAGCTCCAAAGAAGATAGATAACTACTTATTGGCTGTATCATATGCAACTCCTAACCCATGATACCTTATCCTAATTTCACTTCGATCTTGAGTTTACTCAACAAATAGAAAGGAAATTATTAATCTGTACCTACAATATCACGACGGCTTATTTGAGTTTGCTCAATAAATACATATATTATCTTACCTCATCTATTCAATATATTAATAATACTACACATAACATCCTTAGCTTGAGTTTGCTCAATAACTAAGGAGTAGCAAGTATAATATATATACATATATATATATATATAGTAGAGGACAACACTATATTAAAGATTCATAATCTTCAACATATTATATTGATTGATATCGGCTTATGGAATAATGTATTTCTTATGAAATACCCACATGATTCAAGTGTTGGACACATTGGGAACCACAGACACATCAAAAATCATGGTATATGTACATTTACATATGTATTTATTCCTTAAGTCTATTTAGGGTTTCTTAATTGTAACAACCCGCATATTTTACGATTCGTATATTTAAATGTTTAATTTAAATATACCATCGTTAGTCGGATTTTAGTCCGAAAAAGTCACTATTCGTTGAAGAACAGTCGAATTAGTGAAAAATTTATGTGGATAGTGCTATTTGGAAGTGCCAATTTGAAAACACATTTTCCCAGAAATTCAGACATCTGAAATGACTAATTCAGACGTCTGAAAGTGTTCGAATCGATCCAGAAAGAAAACAGGCTAAAATAGCCATTTTCAGACGTCTGAAATCCCCGAGTCAAACGTTTGAATATTGTTCTAAGACAACATTTATTTTTCCAGATTCAGACGTCTGACTGAAGTCTGAGAACTCTTATTTTTCTAGATTCAGACGTCTAGTTTAGACATTTCAGACGTCTGAATCAAGAATGTAACGACCCACTATTTTGGACCATTCAAATCGACAATAATCCACACATGTCTGACTTGAATAATTCAAAATAACAGATTGTAAATAAATTTGGAGCAAATGAAATCAAATACACAGAATCACAGACACAGAACATATCAGAATAACTCACAGCGGAAATAAAATACCATAGTAGTTCATGAAGCTACTATATACAAACTCTCAAAACATAATACATAATATCATTCTGAAAACATATACAATAGAAATCCCAAATACATAGAAGTTTATAAATACCAGAACTGAAATAGAACAACTGAACTGAAAGGAACAGATAACTAGACAAGCAGAATCTCCAGCGATTTCTAGCTCCAGAAAGAAATCCAAAGCTAAGCTGTAAATACTCAGGCTGACCCGAGCGTAAAGTAAAACACAAAACACTCGAGTCAGGACAATATATACTTATATAATGTAAACCAACTCAAGTGAACTGTAGTAGAAATGCACAATAACTCAAAGGATGCTTGGGATCGCCCATCCTTTAAGGATCAGTTAAACTATAAATTAAATACACCCCGTGGTTAAAATTTCAAAATGGTATTTTATACTTTGAAATCAAATATCATTTCAAAATTCAATATCCTTATAAAATCCATTTCAAAATATCAAAATATCATATTTCAAAATAGTTTATATTTCGAAACAAATTACTTCATTTTAAATCACAAAAATGAAGTTAGTATATTTAATAATTAAAAATTTAAATTTCCAAAAATTTAAATTTTCAAAGTTCATTCGTTCACTTCAATTAATTAAAACAATGAAATTTCAACTTTCGCAGCATTTAGAAAATGCTACGGAAAGTCACATTTAAAACAGTTCAATTTAACAAAAGACAGCATTTAAAATGCTGTAATATGGTTACATTAGTTTCAAATAAACTTAGTTAAATTCAACCATTATAACATTTACAAAAATGCTATAATAGCCTTTAATTAAATTTAGCCATTTGGTTCATTATTATCAACTACAGGTTCATTATTATCAACTACAACATTTACAAATGTTGTATTATCATTTACATTAGAATTTAATAGCATTTCAGAAATGCAGTTAACTAACTTCAAATATTCAGTATAATTTCACAAACAATTATATTTTTATATAAATCATTTTTTTTACTTATAAAATCATATAATTTCACTTTTAAAACAATCATTCAAATACCCTTATATTCATGATTTTATAAAGTTAAAACTCCATTCAAAAATCAAAATTTAATGATAATTCACTTATTAAATTCCAATATTAAGTTATAAATTCATTAAATTAAATTAACTTAACACTTAAGTTTAAATTTTCAAATATAACTTAATTCCATTTTTATTTACTTAACTTAAAAATTCACTTTTAAGCCAAATTCACAAATTTCCAATTTTAGTTATATTTCAAAATTTCAACTTAAATATTCATTCATTTCACATTTTAACTTTATTAAAAAAAACATTTAATATATTATAAAATCATTTAAATTCACTTTAATCCAAATTATCATGAATTTATCACATTTCATATTTAATTTAAATTCCAATTATCACCAAATTAAAATTTCCCAAAAAACTTACATTTCTAATTTTCTAATTTTACCATTAATTTATTTCACTTATAAATTTTCAGAAAATCAATAATGCTTTACAAAAATCATTTTTATTTAGTTTAAATCAAAATATTATAATATTTACATTTCTAAAATATAAAAAAAAATTATAAAACATATTTTAACAACGGGTCTGTATTTCATTTTCTAGCCTAGGAAAAGTGATACGGGTAATTTATCATTTCAACCCGTATTTACAAAGATACCCAGGTTTGATCATTTCAAACCCGCAATCCCAAGTAAATGAAAATAATTGAAAATCATTCAGGCATATCATTTCAGCCCATAACGATTTTCTCCTATTCTAAAGTCCGTTCGGGTATGTATCATTTCAACCCATAGTGATTCTAATCTAAAGGGAACTTGCAGTGTGATAAACTGATAAAAATAAAAGAACAACATAATATAACAGTAACATATGATATAACAGGTGTTTAAGCATGGGTGAACATCATATAATCATAACATAGTAGTTATAACAGGATGCAATACATTTACAGATTCAAGTGGTGTCGGTTTATCAGTTATATAGGTACAGATTGTCTGGTGAGAATAACTCACCTGTTAAGCTGGAGATTTGCCAACAGGCACACAACACAAAGATTACGAGGGCACGACAACTCTAATACAATTTGAGTGTGGAGAGCAAATCCAATGATATAGATCTTGTGTTATAACCCAAACAAAAATCAAAGCAAACCATAAATTTCAATACACTAGAAATGAAATAACTTTTAAATAAAGAGAGATACGAATGCCAAATCTTTTGCCATGCTTTCTCTATTTGTTTGCATGGCCTAGGGGATCAATTAGGTCAGGTTTGTACTTGGTTTGGATTAGGTATGGGTCTGGAAAAGGTAAGGCTACAAGCATGAACATGGAGGGGAGTTACAAGGTAGGAATGCAAATGGTCAAGGCAACAAAAGAGTGTTTGGGTGTAACAACAAGGCTTGGCCTTACATGGATTGGGCTCGGCCTTGGCATGAGCAGGTCTGGTGGTGGCTGGAGCAGAGGCCAGAGGTGGTGGAGGAGCAGGTGGTGGTGGCTAAGGGGTGGCCAAGGTGAACTATGGTGGTGGTGAAGGTGCTAAGGTGGCTAAGCATTGGTTTAAGGAGTTTTGCAATGTTTGTGTGGATTTTTTTGTGGTGCTACCTTCAAGTGATGGTCACAACCTGGTCAAGACCAGTGGAGAGGAGGGTGATGTGGCTGTGGATGGTGGTGGTGCTGGTCGTGGAGGTGGTGGAGAGGCTATGGCCGATCAACACTATGAAGAAGCAAGGCAATTTTTAATAGAAAATTCAATAAAATGAAGGGAAAAAGTGGAAAAAGAAGGAGAAGACATTACTAATTTTTCTCAGATCTGAAGTGCTGTGAAAATGAAGTGAAAAGGATGTGTTTTCACGTGAAAATGAGTTAAGGAACTCACGGCTATCAATTAGAAAGGAACGGCCAATGATTTGAAAAGTCTAGCAACCCAAAAGTCATTGTTTTGAAACCTTTTGTCTCTTCAAATTTCCATTCTTTTTAATTAAATAAAAACCAATGATAATTTAGTAAAATGAGTTTTAATACTGAAACAAAGTAAAATAAAATGAAAATAAATAATTAAATTTAAATAAAATAGAAAAAGAATTAAAGAAATTGCTTAAAAATTCAAAACAGGACTTAAAATTTACAAATAGAATATCACTAGTTTTAGAAAATTTCTATTTCACTTTAAAACAAATAAAAGGTCAAATAAATAAAATAAATGAGGAACAAGATAAAGTGAGAATGAGAATAAAATAATATTTTAAGAAAAAAAATAGAAAAATAAATAAAGAATTACTTTAATTAATTGAAACTGGAAATTAGAAATTGTAAGCAAAATACAACTGACACTGGAAAATGTCAATTATACTTTTAAAAATGTTTTGAAACCAAAATATATGCATAACATGTTATTTTACCCATATAAATATAAATTAGAACATTACATGACCAAATAAAATATTATTTATACAATTTAAAATAAACAATTTGTTAAATACAGCAAATTACACACAATATTGAAAAAGGCATAACATTCACATTATAAATCAGATTTCAACGAACGAAAAGCATTATTCTTAAAATTTTATTTACTTTCATAATAAAAGATAAAATTCAAATTTTCAAACTTTTAAATTTCTAAATTAAAAGTCAAAGTTTGACTATATTGACCAAAATTCACTTTTCTGGAAAATATTCTTTTTAGTCATGTTTAGAATTCTAATTCACATCAAAATCAAAATTTATATTTAAAATAACAAAATTTATTCATTTTAATAAATAAAATAAAGTTTTTAAATCAGGAAATTAAATTAAAGAAATTAATATATATAATTAAAATAATCACAAAATACAGGGTTGTTACACTCTCCCCCACTCAAATCTTTTCGTCCTCGAAAAGGAAAAAATTTCGGAGAAACAACTAGGCAGAACAATAGGTTGGAAGACATCCCCGAAAAGAAGGTAGGGGAATAGGGATATCTAGGAGGGAAAATGGGTTGAAAGACAAGGATGAGCCATTAATTAAAATTGTTGGTTAAAGAGGTAAAATATTTAAAACACTTTAAAATCCTTTAGGAAGGAAAATAACTGATCAAAATATCCTTTATATAATATTTTATCAAAATACTTTTATAACTCGATGTTTCAACAAGTTTATCCTTGTTCCTGTAGACTCTGGTAGTGCGTTGATCAGGCGCAAAACTGGAATTCTCCAGGTACTAAGTAGACTTGTTTCAACACCCAGTGAAAATACTGGAAAACTTTTTAAAAACAGATATGGAAAGTACAATCCAAACAAAAACAAACAAAACCTTTGTCTAACCATGGTTCGCAGATACACAATGGTTACGCCTGGATCCCCCAGGAAACAATCCATATCCGTAAGCTTTCTCAGCCCTGCGAGTTACGCCATGATGACTAGTAGAATGCAGGATACACAATGGTTACGCCTGGATCCCCCAGGAAACAATCCGTACCCCCAGGCAAGACTCAGCCAAGCATTTGCGCTACTATTCGCGACCTACACAGATTGCAGGATACACAATGGTTACGCCTGGATCCCCCAGGAAACAATCCGTACCCCTAGGCAAGACTCAGCCAGGCAATTGCGCTATGCAGTCACGATCGTAAGACCATGGGTAACGCCATGGAATTCGAAGGACACTCGAGTATCATATCCGGAAAACCAAAAATCAGAGAGAATAATATCGATAGAATGAATCCAAGATGTGGCCACAAATCGGATATCAAGCAGAAGGCACTTTCCATATCTTTACTTCGAAAATATGTATCATATAGTACCTTTTCAAATCACTTTCAAATATCGTACTTATATAAAATCCATTATATATAAGATTTAATTTTAAAATCAAATACTTTCCAAAATCAATAGTATATCAAATCATACTTATATAGACTTCAATTATATAAGATTTCACTTTCAAATTGAGTACCTTTTCAAATCTATAGTTTTCGAATCAATTTCATACTCATACAAATCAATTTTATATAAGTTCGACAACTCCCAAATCAAGTGTTTAGTAACATAAGGTTCTCAAATTTAAATTTGTTTCAATATCAGTTCAATTTCAAAATCATATACAATTTCACCAAATTATTTTCTTCTCAAATTAATTATCTTTAGTTTCAACGTTTCCAGAATAATAGATTTAGAAAATAAATCCAAATTTCCAAATCAATAATTTAAGTCAACCAATTCATTTCCAAAATCAAATGTTTTCAAAATCATCTTATACTTATGTAAGGTCCATCTTATATAAGGATCAAATTTTTCAAAATAAATTTCGCTGTATGAAGAGCCATATGGGATTTGAATATCTTTGCTTTTATGGGTTATATATCTTTGTAATTTAAATTGGAATTTTCTTTTAGTAAGCAAAGATATTCTAACTCGACAGCTTTCAATTTCAGCGTCAAAATATATAAATGATATTAGGATATAAGATGTACATACGTCATCATTTCGCAAACTACATTTGATCGCTCGCTCGATCACACAAGTTCGCTTTCGAACTAGTATTGTCCATTCGACTTCCCTAATGCGGATTTCGATATGGTTTCTCGACTAGAAGCCATCAGTCTCCTTGCATAGCCATATACTACGATAGAGAATTCTAGAATCAAGCCCAAAATCCATATCAAATATTCGCCATCAAGAATCGAATGAAAATCCTAACACGAAATGGTGTAATCCACCTCGAACTTGTGTACTCAAACTTGGATCAAATTAATTATGCGAATAAAACACCATACGTACAACTTATATATTTATTCCAACTTGTTAAATATATAGTTTCATAAAGATGTTACTAAGTTAAAACATTTAAACTAAATTTTATTCAAAATATTTTGAAGACCAAATTCTTTTCAAAGCATTTCGAATCTAAATTTCATATTAGAAAATTTTAAAATTGCCTTATTCATTTACTTAACAAAACAGTTTCAACTTATTTAAATCATATTACTTCATACTTAAACATTCAAAACAAATTTATATACTTTATCAAATAATTCATACTTTTCAAAAAATTTAGCTTTGAAAAGTTAACCTTGATTTGGAAGTGCTCGAACCTTCAAAATAGTCGAAGAAATCATATTTCAATCCAAGAGTTGGAAATCATAATTAAATCAGTAAATCAATTCCAAAATAGGGTTATATCAAATCAAATCCAAAACTCAAGGACTGAACACCGGCTCATTTCAAATTGTTCAATATATATACATATATCTTTCGAATATCACATCACGCTTCGGAATTTGAAATCAGAATTGGTTTCACAAATCAATCGCATAGCAAAGTTACCGAAGTGGCCTCTCCCTCACTCAGAAACTCGAAAATCAATGTCGATGATGCGTGCACTCATCACCGAAATTATTTTCCAGCGACACAAGTGAGTTCTGGACTTCCATTTACTTTGAAAACTTCTTTGAAATTCCTTCAAAATCATTAAAACCCATTAAAATCATTGAAACATTACTTATTCGGAAAAATAATTTCAATCATATTATTTATTATTTCAAAATCTTAAAACCAGTTCCAAAATGCCGGAGTTCAATCACTTAAATTCAGATTCAAAACCTTCAGTTATAAATCATTTTATATGAAACCATTTCTTATAAAATTTTCACAATTTCAAATCCTTTCAAAACTTCAAATTCTCATTTTTTTAAAAGGTATATAATCCTTATCAAAAACATTTCATCTTTATATAAAAATATGGTCATCCTTATCAAAATAAAACTATGATGAATACAAAATTTTTAAAAGACAATCAACCACTAACTTTCCAAGGGACGATTCAAGGATGGATTTCAAAGCAAAAAAGAGATTCAAATTTAGAAGGACTCTAATCAAATAGAATTCTAATTCAATGATAGGCTCAAACGAAGATAAGATAATTAAATTACCAAATACAAGATGGATAAGCCTATATGAATCGCGGGCGACCTTAACCGGTCAACCGTGATTTCAGGAATATAATCGATGCGAAAATCTATGGAAAATCGACCTTCGATTGCCAGAGATAGAATCTAAATATAGTAGAAGATAGAAAACATCGTAAACCGAGGATACAGAAATCTCCGGTGAATCAATGCCAATTATAATCATTCAAAGATTGGCGGAATCGCCACCCTATAAAGGTCATACAAAGTGGGGTGATGCAATGCTCCAAAATCAAAAGAATACAATTAGGGGAGATAGGAATGGATTTCAGAACAAGTGGGAGCGTTCCAAAATTCAAAGGAATCCTATTCGATAAGAATCCAAACGAAGATTAGAGATATATAACCTATATCGATACAGAAAAATTCCCATTCAAAATTTGGAATGACTCGAATTCATAACATACGAAAACAGAAGCATAAATATCTTTAGTTGGACAACTTTAGCTAAGCAAAAGATACAACAGAGTTTACTCAAAACAACCTAACAAACTACAGATTTTGCCATACTCAAAATAGATTCCTATCAACAATGGATCTAGATCAATCAAGAGAGAAGTTCAAAATTTTAGAGGATCCTAATCAAAGAAATTACTAACAAGGTGGATACAAAAGGAATGAAGTTTAAGAAATATTTTACTTTCAAAGCAAGGAAATTTATATCAAAATAATCTTTGAAAATTCTTTAAAAATCATTTGAAAATCATTTTATACTTCGAAAATACGTTCTCTCACAAAGAAATGATTCTGAGATAGATTTCACTCATTCTAGGGTATTTCTACCCTATCTCTAATGAGTTTTTGCTCCGCAGGCTAAGGTTTGCCAAAAACCAAAGCTCTGATACCAACTGTAACGACCCACTATTTTGGACCATTCAAATCGACAATAATCCACACATGTCTGACTTGAATAATTCAAAATAACAGATTGTAAATAAATTTGGAGCAAATGAAATCAAATACACAAAATCACAGACACAGAACATATCAGAATAACTCACAGCGGAAATAAAATACCATAGTAGTTCATGAAGCTACTATATACAAACTCTCAAAACATAATACATAATATCATTCTGAAAACATATACAATAGAAATCCCAAATACATAGAAGTTTATAAATACCAGAACTGAAATAGAACAACTGAACTGAAAGGAACAGATAACTAGACAAGCAGAATCTCCAGCGATTTCTAGCTCCAGAAAGAAATCCAAAGCTAAGCTGTAAATACTCAGGCTGACCCGAGCGTAAAGTAAAACACAAAACACTCGAGTCAGGACAATATATACTTATATAATGTAAACCAACTCAAGTGAACTGTAGTAGAAATGCACAATAACTCAAAGGATGCTTGGGATCGCCCATCCTTTAAGGATCAGTTAAACTATAAATTAAATACACCCCGTGGTTAAAATTTCAAAATGGTATTTTATACTTTGAAATCAAATATCATTTCAAAATTCAATATCCTTATAAAATCCATTTCAAAATATCAAAATATCATATTTCAAAATAGTTTATATTTCGAAACAAATTACTTCATTTTAAATCACAAAAATGAAGTTAGTATATTTAATAATTAAAAATTTAAATTTCCAAAAATTTAAATTTTCAAAGTTCATTCGTTCACTTCAATTAATTAAAACAATGAAATTTCAACTTTCGCAGCATTTAGAAAATGCTACGGAAAGTCACATTTAAAACAGTTCAATTTAACAAAAGAGAGCATTTAAAATGCTGTAATATGGTTACATTAGTTTCAAATAAACTTAGTTAAATTCAACCATTATAGCATTTACAAAAATGCTATAAGAGCCTTTAATTAAATTTAGCCATTTGGTTCATTATTATCAACTACAGGTTCATTATTATCAACTACAACATTTACAAATGTTGTATTATCATTTACATTAGAATTTAATAGCATTTCAGAAATGCAGTTAACTAACTTCAAATATTCAGTATAATTTCACAAACAATTATATTTTTATATAAATCATTTTTTTTTACTTATAAAATCATATAATTTCACTTTTAAAACAATCATTCAAATACCCTTATATTCATGATTTTATAAAGTTAAAACTCCATTCAAAAATCAAAATTTAATGATAATTCACTTATTAAATTCCAATATTAAGTTATAAATTCATTAAATTAAATTAACTTAACACTTAAGTTTAAATTTTCAAATATAACTTAATTCCATTTTTATTTACTTAACTTAAAAATTCACTTTTAAGCCAAATTCACAAATTTCCAATTTTAGTTATATTTCAAAATTTCAACTTAAATATTCATTCATTTCACATTTTAACTTTATTAAAAAAAACATTTAATATATTATAAAATCATTTAAATTCACTTTCATCCAAATTATCATGAATTTATCACATTTCATATTTAATTTAAATTCCAATTATCACCAAATTAAAATTTCCCAAAATAACTTACATTTCTAATTTTCTAATTTTACCATTAATTTATTTCACTTATAAATTTTCAGAAAATCAATAATGCTTTACAAAAATCATTTTTATTTAGTTTAAATCAAAATATTATAATATTTACATTTCTAAAATATAAAAAAAAAATTATAAAACATATTTTAACAACGGGTCTGTATTTCATTTTCTAGCCTAGGAAAAGTGATACGGGTAATTTATCATTTCAACCCGTATTTACAAAGATACCCAGGTTTGATCATTTCAAACCCGCAATCCCAAGTAAATGAAAATAATTGAAAATCATTCAGGCATATCATTTCAGCCCATAACGATTTTCTCCTATTCTAAAGTCCGTTCGGGTATGTATCATTTCAACCCATAGTGATTCTAATCTAAAGGGAACTTGCAGTGTGATAAACTGATAAAAATAAAAGAACAACATAATATAACAGTAACATATGATATAACAGGTGTTTAAGCATGGGTGAACATCATATAATCATAACATAGTAGTTATAACAGGATGCAATACATTTACAGATTCAAGTGGTGTCGGTTTATCAGTTATATAGGTACAGATTGTCTGGTGAGAATAACTCACCTGTTAAGCTGGAGATTTGCCAACAGGCACACAACACAAAGATTACGAGGGCACGACAACTCTAATACAATTTGAGTGTGGAGAGCAAATCCAATGATATAGATCTTGTGTTATAACCCAAACAAAAATCAAAGCAAACCATAAATTTCAATACACTAGAAATGAAATAACTTTTAAATAAAGAGAGATACGAATGCCAAATCTTTTGCCATGCTTTCTCTATTTGTTTGCATGGCCTAGGGGATCAATTAGGTCAGGTTTGTACTTGGTTTGGATTAGGTATGGGTCTGGAAAAGGTAAGGCTACAAGCATGAACATGGAGGGGAGTTACAAGGTAGGAATGAAAATGGTCAAGGCAACAAAAGAGTGTTTGGGTGTAACAACAAGGCTTGGCCTTACATGGATTGGGCTCGGCCTTGGCATGAGCAGGTCTGGTGGTGGCTGGAGCAGAGGCCAGAGGTGGTGGAGGAGCAGGTGGTGGTGGCTAAGGGGTGGCCAAGGTGAACTATGGTGGTGGTGAAGGTGCTAAGGTGGCTAAGCATTGGTTTAAGGAGTTTTGCAATGTTTGTGTGGATTTTTTTGTGGTGCTACCTTCAAGTGATGGTCACAACCTGGTCAAGACCAGTGGAGAGGAGGGTGATGTGGCTGTGGATGGTGGTGGTGCTGGTCGTGGAGGTGGTGGAGAGGCTATGGCCGATCAACACTATGAAGAAGCAAGGCAATTTTTAATAGAAAATTCAATAAAATGAAGGGAAAAAGTGGAAAAAGAAGGAGAAGACATTACTAATTTTTCTCAGATCTGAAGTGCTGTGAAAATGAAGTGAAAAGGATGTGTTTTCACGTGAAAATGAGTTAAGGAACTCACGGCTATCAATTAGAAAGGAACGGCCAATGATTTGAAAAGTCTAGCAACCCAAAAGTCATTGTTTTGAAACCTTTTGTCTCTTCAAATTTCCATTCTTTTTAATTAAATAAAAACCAATGATAATTTAGTAAAATGAGTTTTAATACTGAAACAAAGTAAAATAAAATGAAAATAAATAATTAAATTTAAATAAAATAGAAAAAGAATTAAAGAAATTGCTTAAAAATTCAAAACAGGACTTAAAATTTACAAATAGAATATCACTAGTTTTAGAAAATTTCTATTTCACTTTAAAACAAATAAAAGGTCAAATAAATAAAATAAATGAGGAACAAGATAAAGTGAGAATGAGAATAAAATAATATTTTAAGAAAAAAAATAGAAAAATAAATAAAGAATTACTTTAATTAATTGAAACTGGAAATTAGAAATTGTAAGCAAAATACAACTGACACTGGAAAATGTCAATTATACTTTTAAAAATGTTTTGAAACCAAAATATATGCATAACATGTTATTTTACCCATATAAATATAAATTAGAACATTACATGACCAAATAAAATATTATTTATACAATTTAAAATAAACAATTTGTTAAATACAGCAAATTACACACAATATTGAAAAAGGCATAACATTCACATTATAAATCAGATTTCAACGAAACGAAAAGCATTATTCTTAAAATTTTATTTACTTTCATAATAAAAGATAAAATTCAAATTTTCAAACTTTCAAATTTCTAAATTAAAAGTCAAAGTTTGACTATATTGACCAAAATTCACTTTTCTGGAAAATATTCTTTTTAGTCATGTTTAGAATTCTAATTCACATCAAAATCAAAATTTATATTTAAAATAACAAAATTTATTCATTTTAATAAATAAAATAAAGTTTTTAAATCAGGAAATTAAATTAAAGAAATTAATATATATAATTAAAATAATCACAAAATACAGGGTTGTTACAAAGAATGAAGTTGAGATTCAACAATTTGGATTCGAGACCAATTCCATTGAGTTCAAAATGGTGTTTGCGACTTTTTTAAGTATTAACATCGATATGGTTTGAGTTGGGTAAAATTTCGAGATTTTCAACTAGGGCTTTGGTTTTGGGTTTCAGCCCATTAACCCTACATATCAACCCAACTCCACTCCACTCCTCTTCACTCCTTCATAATATTTCCTAACACTCAAGCTTTAGAAAAATGGGGGAAGAGGAAAAGAATTAGAATTCCTAAGCCCTAATCTTCTTTGCAAATTCAAGTTCTAGCTCCAAAATTCAAGGAAAAGCTTTGGTAAGCATCTCCTCCTTCTTCTCCAACTCATTCTCTCTTTAATTTCAGAAATTTCCTAAACCTAACTTAGTAAATGTTCTTCTTTTGAGCTTAGAATCAAGCTTCTAGAGTTGAAGTTGAAGAGTAGTTGATCTTCCTTTGCTTTCAAGCCTCTCCTTCATCGTTTTTGGGTTTAAAGGTGAGATTTTTATCTCACATCGAAGTCTATACCTATCTTTGATGTTAGGTATGAATTCCTAACACTTACTTATGTTCATTTCTTTCCATTTGAATTGATTTGGTAAACATTCCAATTTTGGTATTTTGAAGTCGAAATATATCGAAATTCTTATATGGTTGTTTGGACATAATGGTCGGAATGTATTGATGAGTCTCTTAGGTTAGGTAGTCGTTTGGCGTAAACCCCTCGCCATCATCACTCGTCTGATTGCTTCCGATATGATTTGGCCATTTTTGGCCTAGGAAAAGTATTGTTTGAACACCAGTTTCAGACGACTGAAATGTACAATTTAGACGTCTGAATCTGCTTGTCTCAGCCCAATTTGCCTATTTTGTGTGGGATTCCAATTTTTATCGATTCGTGATTGTCCGATTTATTGTTATCATTTATTATTGACTTTGATGACTTCTTTTCCGGGACTTTTTGAGAATATCCATTTTGATGGATTCGGTATCGATTTCTTTGGATTTAATTCACGTCTTCGAATGTGGATTTTTTGTGATTGATTGTTTCTACAATCATTTTGGGATTTGTCACTTCTACAAAGGTTTTTATACTAGTAGTAAATATTCAACCCATTTACAAAGATGATTTCAAACTCTAATTTTAATACAAAGCTTGTTTATAAAACCGTTTTCTAATCTATTAGTATATACAAACCTTTACCTCATTCGTACGAGAAAATCTAATTAAACGGCTTGGAAAAACAAGTGGTATGAAACGCTTGCGTTTACTTCGTCGGTTAATTCTTTGACTTGTTCGATTGAAACTCTTGTGACAATTTTCGAGTGGAAATCTACAATCTGTTCGTAAATATTTAAGTTAAGCCGGTGGTTATGGGACACGAAGCTAAACTCTTATATTTACTAGCTTAGTGTAATTAACACTTCTTGATGATCGATGATGATCATTTTATGGTTTAGACTATCAATGTGCGATGTCTCTTTGTCCACGTGGGGGACAGTACCTCGTCCTAATGAGCTTCGTCTCATTTTTATGGGCTAGCAACCCATGGTCTTTGGACCGTTCGTGGAGCAATCGGCTCAATAAGTCGGAGCATGGGGCGTATCTTTTTAGGTGCGTCGATGTTCGTCTATGCACGGGGCATATCTTTCTAGGTGCATCAATATTCGACTTTGCATAGGGCGTATCTTTCTAGGTGCGTCGATGTTAGACTTTACATGGGGCGTATCTTTCTAGGTGTGTCGATGTTTATTTATGCATGGGGCGTATCTTTCTAGGTGCATCAATGTTCGACTTTGCATAGAGCGTATCTTTCTAGGTGCGTCGATGTTAGACTTTACATGGGGCGTATCTTTCTAGGTGCTTCGATGTTTATTTATGCATGGGGCGTATCTTTCTAGGTGCGTCAATGTTCGACTGTGCATGGGGCGTATCTTTCTAGGTGCGTCGATGTTCAGTTTATGGGATAGCGTCTCGTTTGTGATACACATGTGGGGAGTTTTTATGCTCCCGTTTGTAATAGGCCTCCCCCTTGTGATTTCTGTATTTCTAATTGATGATTTCTGGAATTTATGTTTCACCAATTTTTGCAATTAGCAACGATATGTTTGTCAATAGTCGTGGCTTGGTGAATAAAATAAAGAATATGACATTCTTTTGATGTTATGAGATTTTTGAGATAATTGTATGACTTTTCTTTGTTGTTAAATGTATACTTGACACAATATGGCATTTTTGTTATCATACGTTTTTGGTCATATCTCTAATCCTATCTCATTTTACCTAATATTTATAGTTAGACTGATCTGTTTATTTTCTTCTTCTTAAATAATACTCGGGTCAGACCGAGATATTTCAGGTGCTTTTGCTTGACTTCTTATCAGGGTCCTTCTCCTGACTTTTGGCTAACTACTTTAGATTAGTAGTTTTTGTTATTATACATTTGAGTTATAGACTCCTTGATGTATAATTATTCTTTTATCTAGCACTTGTATCTATTGTTTGTAATGTAGTGGATCTTGTTTGACCACTACTTTGATGTACACTTTTATGTGTTATATTCATATCTTATTCCGCCTTTGTGATATGAATATCTGTGACTGATTTGTGTTATGTTTATTTCTATATTTGTTTCCGAAGTCCACTTAGCCACTGTGTGGTAGCTTTGAGTTAGTATTTGATATGTCGGATTTCCTCTTGAAATGAAATGTAAGTTATATTTTCTGACATATCGGTACTTGCACAAAGCAATTACACAGATGGTCGCTCCTCAACGGCCTTATTCTTCGTGCTAGTCGACGGCATTACCCCGTAGTGTCCTTGGCTAGTGTGAGTATAGAGGTGGGGCGTCACATTAATGTTCCATCTTTAGTTCGAACATTCATATTATATAAGTTTCATTATTATATAACTTTTATGTTTTAATTAGCTTATATATTAAACCCATATATAGAATTATATTAATTAAATCATATTTAATTAATTAACACTTTAATTAATTGTATATTATTCAATTTTAACATATTATATTAAATATTTATATACTATAACCTTTATAGTAATACACATATATCACACACACATACATACATATATATATGTGTGTGTGTGTGTGTGTTTTAATTTATTAGTTAACTTTTAATTAATTTATTCAATTAAATAAATTTTATTAAATTCGTAAGTTACTTTATATACATACATGTATACTTATATTGTCTTAAACATTTCAAGACAACATAACATATATTACTATATATTATAGATGCATATATATATATATATATATATATATTGAAAGGCAAGCAAGGTTGATTGTTCCCCTACCAGTGTTATTGATGATAAAAAAGACAAAAAAAAACCACGACAAAAACAACCTTTTTGCCGTGAAAAAAGTGAATAAAAAACAGAACAAAAGCAACAGGCTAGCACGAAAACAAACGACATGCATGAGAACAACAGACATGCATGCAAACAATAGACGTTACACACAAATGGACAAACAAAAAAAGAAAAAAACCAAGGCAAAAGCAGGCAAGCTCAACAAATACAAGAAAGCCAGACGTGCACAAAATCATGCACGAACAGTCCCATGCACACAAACACCCAGCAAGCAGAAGCCCAAAAAATCATTTCCAAAACTCATGATTATGAGAGAATCCATGCCGAGAATGTGACGACCGCCCATGACCCCTGCACCGAACCTAGAGATAGTGCACTGTAAAGTGTGCTAGGCGACCATGGACGATTGCCAGGGTAAATTTAAACAACTGAATCTATCGTATTACTCACAGCGCATGGACAAAATACAATAGAATATATATATAGTGAAGCTTCACAGAATAGAATCTCATCAATAAAACTTCATAATAGTTGAATACAAACATCTGAACAGTCAATACATCAAGCCTCACTACATAACACTCAGAGAATATACAAACAGCGGAACACCCAGTACATATAGTAAGAAGATAATATGCAAGCCTCCAACTCGTCTTCGACATCAGCATCGTGGAAAGCAAGAACAGCACCTGTCACCTGCTACCTAGTCTGCCCGTCCCAAAATGGACGAATAGCCCAAGGCAATAAGAGTTAAAACATAAAGTCTTGAGTCAGACAACAGTCTTAGTGAGCGGTAAATTAACTAACAACATACCAAAAGAGCATAAAGGAAAAAGGAATAGGAATACAACCCTCCCACTCCACCTCTTTCGAAAGTGATAGCCCCCAGACTCACACTAAGCAGAAGCAAACATAGCAGACATAGCAAAGCATACAATTCAAAGTAAAGCAATTATCACTCGAGTCAAGAGCAATGCTTTCCAAGTACAAACCCCCAAGGCCTAAACCAAGATCAGATAAGCACCCAGAAAATACCGCTCTTGAGACCGAATGATGATACAACCAAACATCCATGACTCTGGCTATCACTGTTATCATTGCTTCGATATCATCGTTAATTGAATGACCGGCTCATTATTTCATCCGTCCGTCAAGGGCTAATGGAAACCCTGGTTCTAGACATAACTCTGCACGTCATCGTGACCCGTGCCTAGGACTATCGAATCTGCCCAGAGTACTCGACTACCAATCAGTAGCCTTCAGGGACTATCGAATCTGCCCAATGTACTCTTGCTTTGAGCATGCTAGAACCTTCAACAACGATGAGATCTCAGCCTTCTAGTCATCCTCCTCGACGACTATTTCCATACTAGCTCAAGCGCCTCTCAAGCAAACCATTATCCTCAAACCCGAACCATATCACCGAGTTATCAACATGCTTGGAATGATCCCGTCTGGATTAGACCAAGACTATCTCATATCATACTTCGCCTCATCATCATCATAGCAAAGCTTCATCTCAACATCATCATCAAATCTATCCATATGAGCTTCATCATCCGCTACATATGCCACGAGCAGCTTTTCCAATTCAAGAGCCTTTCCCTTAGCTTTTGAATCATCTTTGACCATCTTGTCTAAATCAAATCATCAATCATCTAATTCATAGCAATCAATCAAATCAAACATTAATCCAAGTAAACAAGCATTCAAATATGATCTAAATAGACAATTATAACAATAATGGCAATTTCGTAATTAAAGAGTCAAAAGTCTAACAAGCATGAAAACATGAGCAATATCTCTATGATCTTGATGAATGAACTTGCATAGGTTAACATGTAGTAAAATGGATGCCAAATCATTATGAACAATGGATCTATATGGATCTATACTTAGGATTAAGAAAATGCATGGAAATCACTACTTTAACACAAAATCAAGCCAACGATCCGATATACTCCTTTGGATCCGTGTGAGAGATAATCACCACTCACCAAATCACCTAGACAACCCAAAAGCAACACACTTCAGATCTGGACAGCGAAGGATCTAACTTGATCTATCACCAATCCGCTTCAAACGAAGAAATCCCTCTTCAATGGATGTAGATCTTCAATCTAAGCTCTTGGATCTTCAATCTAATCTTCGATTTGGATGGAAGGAATCACTAGATTAAAGTGGAGAAAAGAAGTGAAGAAGTGTAGAAGTCGAGCTCTCAAAATGGCAGCACTTCGTCGCTTCAAAATCTGGATCCTAAAAATGAAGAAGAACCCTCCTATTTATAGGCTGAAATCCACCTTAGGTCGCTCACTCGGAGTTAGGTCGTCCACGACCTATGACCTAAAACCCTACGACCTAACAACCCCAAGCCTCTACGACCTAACCAGATGCTCTTCTATGACCTAACAGACGCGCATCCACGCGACCTAACGCTTAAGCGCTTCTTCGACCTAACGACATAGCGCATCAGCGACCTAACTGCTAAGCCCTTACGCGACCTAACACCCACGCGACCTAACACACACGCGACCTAACTGACTAATGGCCTAGCGACCTAACTATACTTAGCAATCTACCTTAGGTCGCTTACGACCTAACTTCAACACAAGGTCTCACGACCTAACTACACACAGGTCATACGACCTAACTACTCCTTCCTTAGGTCGTTGCCGACCTATCCTTCTTAGGTCGCTAACTTACCCTGTTTCCTATACCGCTAATCTCTTAGGTCGCTAAACTTCCTTAGGTCGCCTAATTCTATAGGTCGCTAACTCCTATAGGTCGCTCACTCTCTTAGGTCGCCACAAACCCTTAAGTCACTCAAAACCTTAGGTCGCCAACATCCTATAGGTCGCTCTAACCGACCTAACCTACCCCACGACCTAAGCCACCACACGACCTATCTTCTAAACGACCTAACTATCACACGACCTAACTCCTTAGGTCGTTCTAATCCTTAGGTCGCTCCACTTCACCAAGTCGTCTACCCCTTAACGTGCCAACTTCCTTAGGTCGCTCCAAACCCTCATACGACCTAAGTCTTAAACTCTGGACGACTTATCAACAATGCGACCAAATGTCAACTGTTTTACAATGTTTTGATCCGTAAAAATACGGGTCGTTACATTCTTCCCCCCTTAGGAATTTCGCCCCCGAAATTCCAAACAAACAGAGCAATCAAAGACTATTCTGCATGCCTACCATCCATAGCAATCAACAAACCATGCATCCAATTCTAGCTTAGCATGCAGAATTCTAAAACTTAGAACAAGTTACAATGTCGTTAGATGACACGACACCTTAGGGCCATACCTTGAAGAGTTCAGGATGAGCTGCTTTCATCCTCTCTTCCACCTCCCATGTACAGTCGTTATCATCATCACTCCATTGTATCTTGAGCAACTTAACTACCTTCCTCCTAAGCTGTTTCGTGTCGGTTTCCACAACACGAAGCGGCTTACGAGGTCTCTTATCGAGGGGATCAACTTCGAAATCTTCACAGCTATCAGTAGAAACCACTGTATTCGAATCGTGCACATACTTCCGTAGATATGATACGTGAAAAACATTGTGCACACCCGACATCTTCTCTAGTAACTCCAATCTATAGGCGAGCTTTCCAATTCGCTCGATGATCGGGAATGGTCCAACAAATCTCGGAGTCAATTTTCCTTTCTTCCCGAATCGAATAACATTCTTCAGAGGAGAAATCTTCACAAAAACCATATCACCTACGTCGAATTCCAAATCCTTACGATGCTTATCAGCATAACTTTTCTGACGATCTTGGGCTGCCTTCATTCGTTGCCGAATGATCTCTATGCAATCTGAAGTCTGTCGAATCATTTCTGGCCCAAGCATCAGCTTTTCTCCTGTCTCTAACCAACATGTCGGATAGTTACACGGTCTTCCATACAATGCCTCATACGGTGCCATACCAATGCTTGACTGGTAACTGTTATTATACGAAAATTCCACCAAATGAAGGTGATCTTCCCATGATCCTCCAAAATCCAAAACACAAGCTCTGAGGAGATCTTCCAAAAATCGGTTGACTCTCTCGGTCTGACCATCTGTTTGAGGGTGATAAGCTGTACTCAAACACAACTCGGTTCCCAAAACTTCCTGGAAGCTCTTCCAAAATCCACTAGTGAACAATGGGTCTCGATCACCCACTATACTCTTCGGAATACCATGGAATCGAACTATCCACTTAACATATAACTCAGCCAACTTTGATGCAGTCCTAGTCGATCGAACAGGAATGAATCTTGCACTCTTAGTCAGACGATCTACAATGACCCAAATCCCTTCGTTTCCCGTTCTTGTTCTAGGTAGCCCATCAATAAAATCCATCGATATTTGTTCCCACTTCCATGTAAGAACCTCTAATGGCTGAAGCAATCCACTTGGCTTCTTCTGCTCGGCTTTTACCAACTGGCAGTTCATACACTTGGAAATAAAATCTCCAACATCCTTCTTCATACCTTCCCGGTAATAGGTTCTCTTCATATCCCGATACATCTTATTTCCACCTGGATGAATTGTCAACTTCGAGTGATGACTATCCCTCAGAACTTCATTCCTCAATTCATCGTTATCGGGAACAACCAGTCGTCCTTGTTTCCGAAGCCAACCTTCTTGATCGACCTCGAATCCTTTATCCTTTTCTGGGTCCAATCCAGATTCCAAATCACGGATAATCTTGACAAGCTTATCGTCTCGCTTTTGGCTCTCGCCAATCCTTTCCACAAGAGTCGGTCTTATCGATAAGTTTTCCAACATCTCAGGTTCCAATTCATATCTGGGCCTGAAGTCAAATCCAGCTAGATACTCGAGATTCTTCCATTCTGAAAACATGGCTCCCAATCCTGCATGTCTTTGACTTAACGCATCTGCCACTGCGTTACCCTTTCCTGGAGTATAAGCTATACCAAAATCATATGATGCAAAAAACTCTAGCCAACGTTGCTGCCGAAGATTCAAATCCTTTTGGGAGAAAAGATACTTCAACGACTTATGATCTGTAAACAACTCGAATCGAACTCCCAATAGATAATGTCTCCACATCTTCAGAGCAAAACCAATCGCCGCTAACTCCAAATCATGAGTCGGATAATTCCTTTCATGCGGCTTCAGTTGTCGACTTGCATACGCAACAACTTTATCCCTCTGCATCAGCACTGCTCCAAGTCCAGTACCACATGCGTCGGTGTAAACCACCATCTCATCATTCCCACTTGGAATAGTCAAAACAGGAGCATTTGTCAATCGCTCTTTCAGGATTCCGAAAGCTTGCTCACACTTAGCATCCCATCTGAATACTAGATTCTTTTTCGTCAATCCTATTAATGGTGCAGCTACCTTGGAGAAGTCTTTGATAAACCGTCGATAATATCCTGCTAATCCAAGAAAACTTCTCACATCAGATGCATTCTTAGGTCTATCCCAATCCTGGATTGCTGCCACCTTAGCACGATCAACCGCTATTCCATTTCCAGAGATAACATGGCCTAAGAACTTCACTTCACTCTTCCCGAAGTGACACTTCGAAAACTTAGCCTTCAACTGATGTTTCTGCAAGATTTCCAAAACAATACGCAAGTGCCTCTTGTGCTCTTCTTCAGTTCTGGAATAAACCAAAATATCATCCACGAACACTAGCACGAACTTGTTCAACTGATCTCTGAACACTCTATTCATAAGATCCACAAAATATGCTGGCGCATTGGTCAATCCAAACGGCATTACCAGCCACTCAAAGAAACCGGATGGTGTCCTAAAAGCAGTCTTCGGCACACTATCCTTAGCCACTCTTAACTGGTGAAATCCCGTTGCCAAATCCATCTGAGAAAAAACCCTTCGCTTCGTGAAGCTGATCAAACAAGTCATCTATTCTCGGCAATGGATACTTGTTCTTCTTAGTCACCTTATTCAGCTCACGATAATCCACACACAACATCAGCGATCCATCTGCTTTGGTTACAAACACAACTGGTGCACCCCATTCGGACACACTAGGCCGAATGAATCCTTTCTGCAAAAGATCATCAACCTGCACCCTCAACTCTTGCTGCTCCCTAGGCGCCATCCGCCTAAGAGGCATCACAACAGGTCTGGCTCCTTCAACTAGATCTATACAAAACTCGATCTCTCTATGCGGTGGTAACCCTTTGACCTCGTCAAAAACATCCTCAAATCCATTAGCGATTGGCATAGATGACAGTCCATCCCGTGGAACAACCAGCGAATACATGAAGCTCATGAAGATGCCTTCTTCATGCTTACATCGTATCACAATCTTTCGCCCCTCCACATTCTCGACTGTCACCTCCAACCTTTCACAATCAACCTTTGCCGCATACTTCCTAAGCCAGTCCATACCCAAAATAATTCCGAACCCCGCAAAGTTCAGAACAAAACAATCACAAACAAAAGAGCAATCATGACTCGATATAATCAGACCACGGCATAGCATACACAAACAAGACGAACCCCCAACTGGATTAGTCACAACCAATGGCCTATCAACAATATCCGGTTCTAAACCTAACCGGCCTACAAGTTCATTACAAACAAAAGAATGCGACGCCCCAGTATCAAATAACACTCTAACTGGAACACCACAAATGAAAAGAGTACCCTGAACCACCACACTCTTTCCTTTCTCTTCAGCGGTAGGAGCTTTCGAAGACGATGGAACAGCTCCCAAATCATAAGCTTGCACAATCTGCTTGTCCTTCCTCGGTTCTGGACAATTCCTCTTGATATGCCCCGGCTTGTCACAGTTGTGGCACTTCACCGGCACCTTCGGATTCTTGCAATCCCTGGAGAAATGTCCCTTCTGTTGACAATTGAAGCAGGTCACTTCGCCCTTCGGCTTCTTCTGGCCATCCTTGCCCTTTTGTTGCTGCTGCTTCCTCTTCTTGTTTCCACCCTGCTGTGGTTTAGACTCTTCCCTGGTCACAGCAACAACAGACCCTTCCTTAGGAAACAGATTCTCATGTCTGAGAGCCTTCTCCACAAGCTTCTCAAATGAATCGTCCAAATGATCCACCAACTGCCTCCCAAGATAACTGTCCAAGCCTGTCACAAACTTCTCATTCTTCTGGTACGAAGACTCAATATACGACCGGGCATACTTGGACAAAGCTTCAAACTCAGAAACATACTCAAGAACTGGTCTTCCATCTTGCTTGAGCTCCACAAACTTCTTGAACAGAACAGACTTCTGAGCCGTAGAAATGAACTTAGCTTTAAATTTGGCTTGGAATTGCTCCCAAGTAATCTCTTCCTCCGGAGTATCAATGGTGATAGAGTTCCACCAATCAGAAGCTCTTCCTTGAAGCTGTCTTGATGCTAACTTCCTCTTAGTTGCATCCTCAATTCCCAAGTCACCAAAGATCCTTCTACAAGCATCTATCCATCTCTGGACTTCAATGGTTGGTTCCGTTCCCAAGAAAACCTTCCCTCCAAGAGCAGAATAATCCTTACACAACTTAGCAAAATCCACCGGCTTTGGAGTTTGAACTTGAACTCCAACATCAACTGCTGTCCCCGGAACTGGTATCCTTCTCATGATCGAAGTCATCATAGCTTCGAACATAGCAGCATAATCAGCAGCCCCCTCAGTAGCACGGCCTTCCCTAGCAGCTGGTCTCCCTCTTCGACTCATCCTTAATATCTATAAAAAGGAATGATTAGCACACCTAGAAAAACAACTGCATAAAGGACTCAAACTCTACTAAGCTACTATATTATATATAGTAATCATCCATCAAAATACAATTACGTCTCTCATACGTAGTTACGTCAGTGAGCGTTGGGTAAAATCGATTAACCAATGCTCTGATACCAAATGTGACGACCGCCCATGACCCCTGCACCGAACCTAGAGATAGTGCGCTGTAAAGTGTGCTAGGCGACCATGGACGATTGCCAGGGTAAATTTAAACAACTGAATCTATCGTATTACTCACAGCGCATGGACAAAATACAATAGAATATATATATAGTGAAGCTTCACAGAATAGAATCTCATCAATAAAACTTCATAATAGTTGAATACAAACATCTGAACAGTCAATACATCAAGCCTCACTACATAACACTCAGAGAATATACAAATAACGGAACACCCAGTACATATAGTAAGAAGATAATATGCAAGCCTCCAGCTCGTCTTCGACATCAGCATCGTGGAAAGCAAGAACAGCACCTGTCACCTGCTACCTAGTCTGCCCGTCCCAAAATGGACGAACAGCCCTAGGCAATAAGAGTTAAAACATAAAGCCTTGAGTCAGACAACAGTCTTAGTGAGCGGTAAATTAACTAACAACATACCAAAAGAGCATAAAGGAAAAAGGAATAGGAATACAACCCTCCCACTCCACCTCTTTCTACAGAGATAGCCCCCAGACTCACACTAAGCAGAAGCAAACATAGCAGACATAGCAAAGCATACAATTCAAAGTAAAGCAATTATCACTCGAGTCAAGAGCGATGCTTTCCAAGTACAAACCCCCAAGGCCTAAACCAAGATCAGATAAGCACTCAGAAAATACCGCTCTTGAGACCGAATGATGATACAACCAAACATCCATGACTCTGGCTATCACTGTTATCATTGCTTCGATATCATCGTTAATTGAATGACCGAATCATTATTTCATCCGTCCGTTAAGGGCTAATGGAAACCCCGGTTCTAGACATAACTCTGCACGTCATCGTGACCCGTGCCTAGGACTATCGAATCTGCCCAGAGTACTCGACTACCAATCAGTAGCCTTCAGGGACTATCGAATCTGCCCAATGTACTCTTGCTTTGAGCATGCTAGAACCTTCAACAACGATGAGATCTCAGCCTTCTAGTCATCCTCCTCGACGACTATTTCCATACTAGCTCAAGCGCCTCTCAAGCAAACCATTATCCTCAAACCCGAACCATATCACCGAGTTATCAACATGCTTGGAATGATCCCGTCTGGATTAGACCAAGACTATCTCATATCATACTTCGCCTCATCATCATCATAGCAAAGCTTCATCTCAACATCATCATCAAATCTATCCATATGAGCTTCATCATCCGCTACATATGCCACGAGCAGCTTTTCCAATTCAAGAGCCTTTCCCTTAGCTTTTGAATCATCTTTGACCATCTTGTCTAAATCAAATCATCAATCATATAATTCATAGCAATCAATCAAATCAAACATTAATCCAAGTAAACAAGCATTCAAATATGATCTAAATAGACAATTATAACAATGGCAATTTCGTAATTAAAGAGTCAAAAGTCTAACAAGCATGAAAACATGAGCAATATCTCTATGATCTTGATGAATGAACTTGCATAGGTTAACATGTAGTAAAATGGATGCCAAATCATTATGAACAATGGATCTATACTTAGGATTAAGAAAATGCATGGAAATCACTACTTTAACACAAAATCAAGCCAACGATCCGATATACTCCTTGGATCCGTGTGAGAGATAATCACCACTCACCAAATCACCTAGACAACCCAAAAGCAACACACTTCAGATCTGGACAGCGAAGGATCTAACTCGATCTATCACCAATCCGCTTCAAACGAAGAAATCCCTCTTCAATGGATGTAGATCTTCAATCTAAGCTCTTGGATCTTCAATCTAATCTTCGATTTGGATGGAAGGAATCACTAGATTAAAGTGGAGAAAAGAAGTGAAGAAGTGTAGAAGTCGAGCTCTCAAAATGGCAGCACTTCGTCGCTTCAAAATCCGGATCCCAAAAATGAAGAAGAACCCTCTTATTTATAGGTGAAATCCACCTTAGGTCGCTCACTCGGAGTTAGGTCGTCCACGACCTACGACCTAAAACCCTACGACCTAAAACCCTACGACCTAACAACCCCAAGCCTCTACGACCTAACTAGATGCTCTTCTACGACCTAACAGACGTGCATCCATGCGACCTAACGCTTAAGCGCTTCTTCGACCTAACGACATAGCGCATCAGCGACCTAACTGCTAAGCCCTTACGCGACCTAACACTCACGCGACCTAACACACACGCGACCTAACTGACTAATGGCCTAGCGACCTAACTATACTTAGCAATCTACCTTAGGTCGCTTACGACCTAACTTCAACACAAGGTCTCACGACCTAACTACACACAGGTCATACGACCTAACTACTCCTTCCTTAGGTCGTTGCCGACCTATCCTTCTTAGGTCGCTAACTTACCCTGTTTCCTATACCGCTAATCTCTTAGGTCGCTAAACTTCCTTAGGTCGCCTAATTCTATAGGTCGCTAACTCCTATAGGTCGCTCACTCTCTTAGGTCGCCACAAACCCTCAAGTCGCTCAAAACCTTAGGTCGCCAACATCCTATAGGTCGCTCCAACCGACCTAACCTACCCCACGACCTAAGCCACCACACGACCTATCTTCTAAACGACCTAACTATCACTCGACCTAACACCTTAGGTCGTTCTAATCCTTAGGTCGCTCCACTTCACTAAGTCGTCTACCCCTTAACGTGCCAACTTCCTTAGGTCGCTCCAAACCCTCATACGATCTAAGTCTTAAACTCTGGACGACTTATCAACAATGCGACCAAATGTCAACTGTTTTACGATGTTTTGATCCGTAAAAATGCGACCAAATGCACGAACAGTCCCATGCACACAAACACCCAGCAAGTAGAAGCCCAAAAAATCATTTCCAAAACTCATGATTATGAGAGAATCCATGCCGAGAATATCTGATCCCAGTGGCTATTTTTCTCATGACTTTAACCCAAAACTGATGCGTAGTTGAGGCCTCATTTCTGAAGCAACGAGAATTCCTTTCGAACCAAACAGATCTGAAGTAAATTTTAAGAACAAAGAAAATAATATCCCTTTTATTTAGTCTCCACCTCGTAGCCCTCATCAGCTCATTCCAGTCAGGAGTTGTATTGCCATGAAAACCCGAAATTCCAACTTTATTCATCAGGGTGCAAATCATGTTGGATAAGTATTCACAATCAAAGAAAAGATGGTCAACAAATTCCGGGCATAAATTGTAGAATACACAAAGATGATCTAAAACCATACCAATTTATCCCTAGTTAGAACATCTTTGCTTATTATTCTCCAGAACATCAAATTATCCTTAGCAGAGGAATGAGAAGTCCAATGAACCTTAGCCCATAGAAAGTTAGGCAAAGCATCAGTATATAAAAGGAGATCATACACCCTACCAATTCTATGAGGCCTACCCTTCCAACTTACTTCTGTCTCATGATTCATAAGCTCTACATGATCACACAAACTCCTCCATAAAGAGTTGACAACCTGGTTACTTGAAGTTGGAGTCCGCGGCTTACCATTGACAATGAAGTCCACAGCTCGAGCACTATTACCTATCAATGATTGCAGCCTTTCTTGATCACTCAGCAAAGTTTCCAACACCAAGCCATCCCCTACCTAAGGATCCTTCCAAAAACTCATCGGGCTATTAGGGGACAAAGAATATTTAACAAAAGGAAGGAGGATACTTCTCATACTCAGAATTTTCCACCATATCCAACTCGAGCTTTGTGAGACATTCATAGACCAGAAATCCCCATTCTTAATACGATAATTCCAAACCAATTGCACCCATAGGTTTTCCTTTTTAAGTAATAAAGATGCATATATATATATATATATATTCATTATTTAATTAATTAATTTCTTTTATTAACCTTATTAATAAAATTAATTTCAAAATTAATTTATATTTATTTTCAAACGCTTTGAAAATTTTCTTTATATTATTACTTTTTTAATATATATGTTGTTTTATATTTAAAATCTATGTTTCTAATTTTTAAAACAATTTTGAAAATTAGCCCAAGGCCTAATTCAAAATGGGCCTTTTATATTAGGGTAGCCTTTGGGCTTGCATATCTGTTAGGACCAGGCTGGTTGTAGGTAGGGGAAAGCACTTGATTATCAAAACCCAATTCTTCAACATTATCTTTCTAGATACCATACTATCTAGGTTGTGAGTTTAATTAGTTAGCCCTAACATGACTAATTTAGACTGCATAGGTTACTAGGATTTGATAACATTGTTGGAACTGGGTCAGCCCGCAGTGGAGTAATTAGGTAAATTTAGAGAAATTTACCTTTTTGGATCCTTATTGGGCCTATGTAGTCTAAACTTATTTACAACTTTCATAAATTTTGTTTTATATAAAATCAATATTTTATTTAATTCATTAATGATGTTTTATTTAATATAGTTTGTATTATGTATATCATATATACATATATGTATCCATGCACGTGAAGCATAGTAATGTGTAACACTAAATAATTTTATGAAATTAAAGAATTTAATTAAAATGGTAAATCGTAATTCTAACATAAAGGGCAAAATAATAAATTTCTACAAATTTTTTAATTAGGCTTTGGGACCTATACCAATATGTCCAGAATGTCGTTCAAAGTTAGAAAACATATATAACTTGCTGAATTTGGTTAAGTAGGCTAGAAATTAGAAAAAGAGAAGCCTAGTATTATTTTATAATATATTAATTTTGAGATTTTAGCCTAGATATTATGTTTTTCGGCCTATAAATGATCTCTAACCCTATTCCCTCTACTCTAATAATCTTACGACCACTTTCAAAACCATAATCACTAAATTATTTCTTAGTCTGCAAAATTAAACATATTAATATATGGAATCGATTACCGCGAAGAGAGCTACTCAAATAAGCGAAGCTATCGAGAAATTTTGCATTCTGAAGGCTTGGAATTTATGGATAGCAAAGGAGAAGGAGAATATACATCAAATTGGAGAAGATGCTTGGCAAATTGGTGACTGGGATTTATCATATTTGTGTGTGTATAGGTAAGACAAAGTAATTCACCTTTTATGATCTTAAACAAAATTATAATGATGTAATTAATAACTAAAAACTGGTTCTTCTTTTTATATACACCTGAATAAGATATAGTATGCAATGGTTAGATGATTAAAAATCTAAATTTTATCGATTGTAATTTACAAAAGTTTATCTCCTTTTGATTTAAAAAGTGATAAATATACAACTATTCTAAACTAGACATATTATATATCAAAATTGTAGTTCTCGATGACATGAATCCACTGGTGGTGTTCTTTCATCGTTTAGCTGATGGATTGATCATAAAATGCATTGGAAGATCGATAAATATAGACCATTCATTTCGATCCAATGGTGGAACAACGACTATATGATGATTGGAAGTTACAGGCATGTATAAGAGGTTGAGAAAAGGCCCTTGGTAGTCTCCAATCATTTGGAAATGGTTCGAACTAGCCGAAATTCACAATGGAGTGGCCGGTCATGGCGTTAACTACTACGATTGGGTCGATCAGAGGGGGTTTCGATGGAGTACGGTAAGGGGACTTCATTGGCATAGTTGGATTTGGCGTTAGAAGCCTGTAGCGATGGCGGCGAGGCAAGGTTTACGACGACAAGTGGAATTTGAACGATGTTGAGGAAGATGGGGGTCCTGTAGCTAATGTGTTATAGAAAAGAATATTAAAATAAATATATTTTATAATTACGATATTGCCTTTGACCTTAAAATGTTTATAACTCTCGCATGCGATATAAGTTTCATGCACAGTTCATGGTGTTACAATCGCGGTGAGACGTGGAATACTTTTGCATGTTGTTTGCTGTATTTTGGGATACTTAAGAAAATGTCCTAATTGGGTAGGTTTTTTATGCACTGTTCGACCGACGATTATGATAGTGGGTGTTACGGTACATTTTTCAAAGAAAATGAGTTTTTTGGTGTAACCGGTGACGTTTACCGATGGCGATTATGAGTTTGGGTGTGGTGATACATTTTTCAGAGGAAATGGTTCTTTGGGGTAACCGTCGATGTCTAATGACAGCGTTGCGGTGTAATTTTCAAAGGAAATGTGTAACAACCCACACCTTAATGGGCCCGATTATTTGACTAAATCGAAAAACCAAGTCCATTAATATACGGATCATGGTGATGGTAACCGGTAATGAACATAAGTATATTAGAGAGTCATCTATACGAACTTACAACAGAGTAGAAAAACTTAATAAAACATCTATACTGACTAAGGCTGCTACTTTGGAACCAATATTATTCCTTGGATATCTAGCAGCCTTCTCAGTGCTGAGCATGAATGAGAAGACCTCTCCATCTACCATTCCAGACTTATACCAGTATCTTGTCCCTTTAAATCTATCCCACGGGTTGTAATGAGGAGGGGGTTAGAACAATGTTCTATTAACTGGTAAGTTACATAATTTATCCATAATACAGTTTGTGCCGATTGATCTCCACTTAAGTACTTTGTCATTATTTAAGGATCCTATATTTAATTTCATCTATGCATATGATTTATCTGACCTGCTTTGAGGTATAAGTATGTATATATATACATGTATAAACATCCCTATTCTCCCAAGAAGAATATCCATCGCAATGTAATTGACAGTTAACTGGCCTGAAGGCCTATGACTACTAGACACGGCTCTATAATTTAACTAGTCCTATTACTACCATAATTCAGAGATTTATCTAATAGTTAACTAGCTATCTTTCAATCAACAAACACACAAACAAAACATCAAAATAAATGCATATCTTATACAGACTCTACACCAGTAGGAAGTGTAATCCGTACAGGCATCACCCAAGTCTTTTCTAATCTACCGCTCGGAGCCGACGAAGGCTCGACCTATTCCTAGCCCTACTCTTCAATTACTGGTACACAATGCTGACATAGTATGGACCTCTCTACACAGTTCTCGTTTAGATTTGCCTAATGCAAATAAAAAAATTCCCATTACCAGTTACTTGATACCTTTTGTTTGGAATTGAAGCAGACTTAAAGACCATTTACTACTTTAAATCCGAGGCGAACCCTTGGTATATTTTCCTAACTGTATACTCGAACATATATCCCCTCTCCCATGGGTCTTATATATGGAGGTTCCACATCAGTAGTATGTATACACAACTGTTGGTAGCCTCTAAGTGAAGGGCGGACTTCCATTTTGTAACTGGACCGACCTTGCATCCCAACCCATACTAAACTAAGTCATTTATAATCAACCTAGATATAAGGCTAGGCCCACTAATTCACACCTGCCATAAACTTATTATTGAGGCTATATAATTTCCACTATGGAAATTATTACGCCCCCTTAAGTTTTTTATTCACCCCTATTCACTTATTTACTTTCCCATGCTTCTTCTTATCTATTAAATTTACTGCCTTCATTTCTCCTCTTTATTAATGTTATTAATGACACTTATTTATCATGCCTATCCATTTGCTTTACCCTTTCCAGATTTAATCTCTGTAATTAAATTCATTAAATGGTTTACTACCCTTAACTTGATTACGGTAACTTCCCCTTTTCTCCTTAATTTATTTCCTTATTCGTATATAGCGTTTTATTTATAATTAATAAGATAACGTACTTTTATTTATTTATTTATTTTAATTTATACTTTACTTTATATATTTATTTAGTAAACGAGATTATTTATATTTCTATTATAACTTTTTAGTTTCTACATTTACGGATTTCTAGAAATACATTTATGTGTAAATTTCGCAGAAATATTTATTTCTATATTTTAACACACCGGAATTGTATCTTTCCCAAGATTGAAACATTACCGTTGCAACTTTCCATAAGCTACCAAAAGTGAGATTGTGCTACGTTTGCAATTACAAGGAATTATCTCTTTTTATTCTTATTAAAATTGACATTGTAAACTACGAAAAAACATCCCTACATTGCACATCTCTATCCTTTGGATATATGAACATTCCTTGTTATTTCAATTGATGCACTTTTAATATATATAACTGTAGGGTTAGACAATTTATGGAATTTCACATGGTGATCAATACAACTAAATTGTATATCCTATAATTCTGATGAATTAAAATATAGAAAATTTAACCCCAAATCAATTTAGAACATTCAAAACAAATGATCAATTAAACCAAAATAACAATTATGGAATTAGCTACACAATTCTATCTATATTGTATTACATAAATTTTAGGGATTAATCTTCCAAAATTCCAAATCTAGGGTGTATATACTATTTCATCAAATTTAAATAATTTAGCTGAATATGTAGGCAAAGATTTCAAATTAAATACATTTATTTAAGCCTATAATTATATGGTTTTCACATAGAAATAATGAAAAAAAATAGAATTTCAACAATATAAATATAATATTATGTAAATTTAATAATTTCCCACTTGCTTTATGGCTTTCAAATGTCCAAATCCGTTCATTTTATTTGACTCTTTTTCTTCTTTTTTGTAGAATCGATTCACTTCTTCTCTTCTTCTCTTTTATTTTCCGTCCTTCTCCAGTGTGTGTATATATATATATATAATATTTTTATGATCTTTAGAAGTAGTAGAGAAGGGGAAATTGGCAGAATTTCGCTGTTCAGTTCAGAAAATATGAGAAGAAAAGTGAGAGGCTGGGCTTATATTTATTGGCGTTGGAATCAATCCCATTCGTTGGATTACTATTTATCAAATTCGGATCATTTAGGTCTAGGTTCAATGCGTCGGCCTGAACTCCTACTGATCGACTGTTTGCATTGAGCAGTCGACCACTAGTGGTCTACCGCTTGCATACAAGGGGTAACCATGTTACTTAGAAGAGGTCGACATGTTGAACAGAAGAGGTTGACATGTGGCATAGTGGGTCGCAAGGATTAATTATTATTTAAATTCTTTTCGATCTGAAAACTTCACACGTCAATAACATTTTGATTTGAATTCGGATGGGTTCGAGTTTGACGACAAAGCTGATAAATAGAGTTTGATGGAAACGAATAAGAATCGTCTTGTTATAAATGAAACAGTATAAACATTATATCTGAATACATCTTCTCTGATAAAAAAAAAATTATTAACTAAATTTGAAAATAACATGTATATGTTTAAAGAAAATTGATATTTCATTTATACTCCATATCAAAATAAAAATCGCTATATATATATATTATTCTAAAATCGTTTCTTTCTTACAACACACTAAATAAGAAAAAAAATATCTATATGTATATAGAACATTTTAAAACAATACCATCTGCACTTATCCTATTCTATAATAAATATATAATTTTAAACTTTATATATTTCTAAGACAAATTCAGATATCAATACCTCAATGTCATGTATATAAATGGGCAAGTCGATATGTATATATGTAAACAAAATAAGACCCTTTTTATAATATACTTCGAAATCAATAAACAAATCAATATATAAAACTTATGGACTCATATACATACATAAAATTATATATACATATAGGCTTATGCAAAAATAGAGCAGATATTTTCTTATATAGCTCATATACAGGAAGACATATGTTCATATTAGCAAAAATATAAGCCAACTGACTATGTATATATAGCTACTATATATAATTTATCGTAAATTATTTATAAAATCTATAACAATTCCTTCAATATAAGTATACTTTGTATATATATTACAGTAGAACATATATAATACTCTCTGATATAAGAAACTGTCAGTTTACATACTGCACACATATAATATACCATCACTTCATATTTTTAATATTAAACCCATATATAAATTGATATATACACTATTAGACCAAGGTTTATACACTAATATATAAAACAACTGTCGAACACTTATATATAATGTGTCACTATATATATATACATATAAAGCTCAGAATATATCTTTACGAAATATGCATATGTTGTATAAAGCTCACAGCAACATATATATAACAACTTATTTATACCTTTCCATTAAAACACGACCGACTAATATATATTTGTTATAAGACAATCCAACTTTCATTATAATATATATATATATATAATTGTGAATCTCATATGCCCTTAATAGAACTTACTATACTATAAATTATACACCCATATATTATATCAACAAACTAAAATAAAAAAAACAGACTGTAAAAGTTTATATATGTACTTACATTATCAAAAAAAAATTCTCAACGAATGAGCACACTTGGCTTCGAAGCAAACAAGTCAACAAAATAGAATATGAGGCTTGCTATTGTGAGCGAGGTAGATGCAGAGCTTCGGCCCCGGTGAAGATGAAAGCTATGTGAGTGTTCTATCGGTTTGGGTTGCGTGGCTGCATGGCTTCAGCCTGGAAGAGGGCGGGGAAGGCTAGTGGGGTTAGAGGAAGACTCGGCTGCATCTAGAAGGGGAGGAGGAGCAGCGGTAGGGCAAGGGTAGAAAATAAGACCGAGGAGAGGCTCGGCCTAGAGTGTGGAAGAAGAGGCATGGGGTCTTGTGAGGCTTGGCTGAAGGGTAGCAGTGCAATCTCGAAAAATATGGGAAAGGTCAGGAAGCCATTTAAAAAAAATTGTATAGAAGCTATAGGAGAGAAAATGAAATGACAGAGAAAGTAGGAACAAAGTATTAATTGGAACCAGAAAGAAAGAAAAAAAAAGAAAAAAAACGGAACGTCAATAGTCTCATTCAGCAATCACTAATAGCTATTGGCTAACAGCTTGCACGATAGGGAAATGAATAGATGGAGGAAAACGAAAGGACTCAAAACGGGTACCAATACGGTTATCGTTTTCGCGGATTTCGCTGTGTACCGGACGCCGAAACACACGAATGAATATACCGTAACGATCAGCATGACAAGACGATCAAAATGGTATGCAGATATTAGTGGTACGATTAAATTATAAAAATTTGAATTTTTCTATTGGCGAAAAATGTGAGAAAACACAGAAAAATAAGATCGACCGAGCTAAAGAAGTCCGAATTTGGAAAAACGACAAACTGACATCTTGCTCAGAAGATGGTTTAGAATTTTTCTATGTAAGAATATTTAGGTTTCGGAAACATTTTATTTTCATTGCTTTTTAACTGATTAAATTGAAGTGAATTTACGCGCAAAATAAACTTTCATATTTTCGGACGAAAATTTACCAGTTGCTATGTTTAACTAGACGTATTTCAAATATCAAATTTATATTTCAAAATTTTATCGTTTAAAATTTCACAAAATTTCAACTAATTACGTTATTAAAAACAGTTGAAATTTACGGGTCGTTACAGTTGACATGTGGCATAGTGGGTCGCAAGGATTAATTATTATTTAAATTCTTTTCGATCTGAAAACTTCACACGTCAATAACATTTTGATTTGAATTCGGATCGCAAAGCTTCTAATATGAAAGTTGCTTAGAAAATCACAAGGAACACAATGGTGCAATTCTTATGGCCAAATTATGAAATTTTCTCAATCTTATTTTTGGGCCTTATAAATATATTTATTTATTCTTTCAATCAGTTAATATTTATTTTACAGGATGCTAAAATATGAGTTCTTCGTTGCACAGTTCGATAATTATGCGTATTGTACACTTTTTAGTAAATGAGTTCTTAGGAGTGACTGGAGACCTCTAATAATGTCGATTTCGATAGCATAGGCATTTCGATACACTTTTTAGGGATATAAGTTCTCCACTGTGTCTAGTAACACTTTTAGTTTTGAATTCTCGACATGCGAGTATGATCCATCAAGAGGGGTACGTTCAATGTCATATTAGGGCATTAGTTAATATTATGGTAGATCCTTAGTATACTATGTCACCATAGTATTATATTTTGTTAGTTGACTTGTTGGGTGTAGGTGACATAGGTTAAGGTATAGTTTTTGAGTATAATTTTTTTTAACTAGCTTATTAATATTATACACTTATATGATACGTATCACTCACCAGACATATGTCCAACCCCCTCTATTCCTTTCTTCATTTTATTTACTCTGTTAAGTAGATAGAGAGGATCGGTAGTAATTTCGAAGATATGGCGGTATGATGGAGATTTGCATCTACTTATTAGTTATCTACTACTTATTTGATATTTTTCCAAACATTCAGACTAATTGTTTATTTTCAGCATCTAAAGATATTTTGTAACTGGATATAGTATATTTGATTTATTCAACTGATTTGGTTTCAATTCTTTTTTATTTAATCAACCAATATTTATTGTACTCACATTTGGTTGATTTCAATTCAATGTATTTTTATTCAATTGATTTGTTTCCATTATTTACATTCACCTTTTCTTTATAACCTAAGTTCATTATTTACTTAAATAGCTTTTCTCTTTATTTTTCAATTTATTTCACTTAATATTTCTTATAACATAAATTAAGTGTATAAATATTTATTATAACAACTCAATTTTTATTTTGGACATCTTATTACTTACATTTATATTGTATATTATTCAATCACATGTTCTTATTACATTCAAACTTTTCCAGGAAAATTTTGTTAATATAACTGAGTGTAATTGAGCACTATACAAATTTACCTTTTATTCACAACACTTTATTTTAAGCAAAATTTAATTTGAACATTTTATTACTTAAGTTTTCTTTTTTTATAACCTTCAATTATGTTCACATTGACATCTAAACCTTTTTGAATGTTTCAAGTAAGTTATATATGTTTTATAATTAAGTATTGTACAAATAAATTTTTATCCTAGTTCAACTATTTCAAGTTGTTTCAATTCTATTTCTCATTTTAGACACTCCAATTATTCAAAAATTTTGCTTTATTTCAATAATTGAAAACCATTACTTAATATAAAATAAAGAGTAAAATTTTCGGTTTCACCTCAAACTATTTTAAAATAAATATATACACATATATATTTTGTACATCAAATCATACTCAAGAAATTCAAATCAAAACCATTTTCCAAAACAAAAGTGTAGCAAAGCTACTAAGTGGTCAACCCACTTTGAGACTTGAAAATGAATGTCGATGATGTTGCAGTCATCATCGAAATTATTTTCCAGCGACAAAAGAGGAGAGTACTAACTTACTTCATTAAAATTCTTTGGAAACAATTTCCATTCGAAAATACTTTCAAATAATAATATTTTTTCAAAACTTTGAAAACTAAATTTTTAAAGCACCGGAAATCAAATTCTCAAATCCTTAATTTAAATTCATTTCATTTGCAAATCAGATTTGTAAACCATGTTTAAAAATTTCATCTCCTTATAACCTACAACAATAGTAATGGTTTAGGAATGTTGACAAAACAATAAATGATAATCTAGTACTATCATTTCTAACAACCAATTCTCCTAACTATCTAATTTCAGAAGATTATACCTTTTATATATAAAATATAATCATACATAAAATTATTTCATTTACAAATTTCGAAAACAATATTGTGTCAGCTTGCTCTGTTCAAGTGTTTTGGAATTCCTATCGATAGCGTTGGCCAGATGAATCGATCGAAACCCAAAATCAAACTTAACAACTTAAACAACACAATATAAAACATTTTTATATTGATTACAAATAAGCTCCAGGATGATTCAAGAATGGATCTTAGAACAAGGATAGAGATTCAAATTTAGAGGGACCCTAATCAAAGAAAATTTCTAACCAAGATGATAGGCTCAAAAGGAAGATTAAATAATTAAATTACAAAAGAGGATAGATGGAGAGACTTATATAAATCGCGGCGACCTTAACCGGGTCAACCGAGACTCAGAAAAGACGAGAATATCATTAACGATAATGGGGACAAACTTGTTGAGAACATCGCGGTAAATGCGATTCATGAGATCGACAAAGAAGGTAGGAGCATTGGTTAGTCCAAAGGGCATGACTAACCATTCATAGAAACCATTCGTCTGGGAGGAAGGACTACAGGTCGAGTTTCGGGAATAAGATCGATGCGGAATTTAATTTCCTGCTTAGGAGGAAGAGAAATGACTTCACCAAAGACATCCAGAATAGTTGGACAATAAGGGTGGAGTCAAGGTCACTAGGTTGAGCATCAAGTGAAAAGATAAACTGCCTGCATAATCCTGAGGCATTCAACATTCGATCACAAGAGAATTACCCAGGTCGTCTACCAGAGAAATAATTTGGGATTTGGAAGAAATAATAGCATCAAAACCGAGAATATAGAAATCTCCGGTGAATCGACACCTGTTGTAAAGGAGTTTCACTCCTTTATAAATCATACCAAAGTTGGCGGGACCACCGATGGGATTAGTCAAACATAAGGATGAAGTTCCCAATTGAGGTTGCAAGATGCTCAAATTTATTTCATAGATCAACAAAAATAGAGCTATGGGATGCTCCAGTATCAAGAGGAACATGAACATGAAAAGACAAGAATAGACTCCAGAACAAAGGTAAAGTTCCAAAAATCCAAAAGAAATCCTAATCCAGGAGGATCCTAACGAAGAATTTCAAGCTCGAACGAATATGATTCTGTAATTAATTTTACTCATTCTAGGGTATTACTACCCTATCTCAAATGAGTTTCTACTCCATATGCTAAGTTTTGCCTAAACCAGAGCTCTGATACTACTTGTAATGACTTGCTATTTCGAACCATTCAAATCGACAATCACCCACACATGTCGGACTTTAATTGTCCAAAACAACAGATTGTTAATTTATATTTGGAAAAACTCAATATATGCAGTAAATAAATCAATCACAGAATCACCGACACAGAGTATTACAACAATAAGCAGCGGAATAGATAAATAGTAGTTTATGAAGCTACTACAGAACATTAGAGTTAAAACAAAATACCACAGAAATCTCGAATACATCGAAGTTACTAATACAAATGCCAATGGCAAGTCTAAACATAAAAACCTGGAATAAACTAAAATAACTGGAAAGCTGAATAAACAAAGACAGGTCTTCAAGCAAAGCTCCAAGCTCCAAAGGTAAGTCTCAAATGCTGTGACACTAAGTCTGACCCGAGCATAAAGTAAAATACAAAACATTCGAGGCAGGATTAACATTCTTATGCAAGTAAATAAACCCAAGTGAAATGTCAAAATGAAATGCAATATAACTTACAAGATGTTGGGATTCCATCCCTTAAGGATCCGTTAAACTATCTACATACATAGTATAATACGCTACATATATAATGTCTATGGTAAAGTCAAATATTAAAATAGCATTAAGGCGTTACCCATATCCCCCTTAACACATTTTTATATATTCTCGTAGTCTATACAGTACCATAATTCCTCCGTAAACTAGAGGGCTATCAGAGGGCACTCCATAGGTACGGTACAAACCAAACTCGTAGAAGGCGCGATAAGGCATGTGACAAGGAATGCAAGGCAATGCCTAGGTTAGGATACTACCGTTTTGCGGATCTGGGCTGGTGGTAATGCATAGCAGCTACGATTGCCCACCTTGAGACACACACCCAAAATCAAAGGTGCACCCAATCAAATCACAAAGTAATAGAATGGTATCGAAGAAGCATGCTCGATCGAAGGTGCGACCTTACTTGACCCGGTATGGCTCCACTTTTAGTCACATCAAGCTGACTCACGGGAGTCAGGGCTGCGTTCATACCCCATATAGACGTGCATAGGTTTTAAAGTGGTTTTTGGTATTGGCACAGAGTATGACAATATCTGATCCCGATCTCTTTAACAACCAAACGCTTATTTCACACCGTGGTCATTTTCATTTCAAACAGTTCATACTTTATATCAAAATATCATATTCATTTCAAAATCATATTCACTTTTGAAATCATATCACTTTAAAATCATATTCACTTCTAAAAATCATAACCACAAAATAGTTTAACCTTCATATGAAGATATTCGCATTTAAATCCATTGAATCTAAATCATAACAGTTCCAACTTAAATAGTTTAAATATTGAAAATAGTTTATATAATAAAAATTGTTTATTTATGAAAAATAGGTTATAGATTAAAATAGTTTATATATTAAAATAGTTTCAATGTAGAATTGTTTTCTCCAATTTCACAAATCAATTCAAATCAACTTTAATTTCACAACTCAATTTCAGTTCATCAATTTCAATTAAAATGGTTAAAGGTTCAATTCAAATTTTCATTAAACCATTTTAATTTATATCGATTTCAAGGCCAAGTTTGAACTATAAATTTAAACCACTCCCAATTCAATAGATTTCAAAATTTAAATATTCAAACATTTACAATAACTCAATTTGATAAATTTATTTATATTTCAAAAATTCAACTTTAATTTTATTTGAAAATATTCACTTAATCATTTTTAGTAACATTTAAATAAAATCTCAAATTACAAATTTAAATCAAAATTAAATATCCAACTTCAATTATATTTAATTTGAAATTATTCGCTTAATCCCTTTTATGAATATTTAAAATCCCCAATTACAAATTTAAATCAAAACTAAATATTCAATCTCCATTTATTTAAAGTCAAAAATACCCATTTAATCCTCTTTAATCAAATCAAGTTATAAAACATATCTTTAAAATCTCAAAATCAATAAATTCCTAATCAAACTTTATTTAAATTTAATTATTAACCAATTTAAATTTTTAGTCAACTTTAATTTATCTTTCCAACCTCTATTTATTAATATTGTTACAAAATCTATTTTCAAAATATAAATTTAAATTTCAAATAAATAGTTTAGAACATATTATATATATTAGATAAATTAAGTTTTTATTAAATTTATTCTATTAAATTCTATTATTAAGTCTATTTTAAATTTTAATTATATATTTAAAAATAATAAAGTTATAAGTAAAAATTTATAATTTACATTTTAAAACTTACCCTATAATTTTAAAATTTCCAAAACATATAATTTTAAACATCTAAATTTTAAACATATATTAAAATAAAATCTATATATTATATTTAAAAATCAATATTTATTTAAAACCTATATAATTCTATTTAAAACACTGGAAATCATTTTTCAAAAAAGACCAGCGGTGTCTGTATAGTTTTCTATCCTATGGTCAAGTGATACGGATATTTATCATTTCAGTCCGCAATAATTTAATATTTATGGGTATATATCATTTCAACCCGCAATCTCAAATTAAATTCAATAAAATCGCTTGGGTTTATCATTTCAACCCATAACGATTTTCCCTTAATCTATAAAATCGTTCGGGTATGTATCATTTCAACCCATAGGGAATTTCTAACTAACAGGGAACTTGCAGAGTGAGAGCAATAGAATAATAATAAAATAACATAACATACCAATGGAAAATATGATCACAATTGTATATATACAACAGGTTATTGGTGTCAATAATGTCAATTATCATAGGTCAACAAAATGAAAATAACATCATATCATATTTAACGATTTAATTACTAACGAATTCAAATTTAACAGCATATTTCAATCGTCATTTCATGTGAATTAAATTTACTAAATATAAGAATGTTAATCATGATTGATTGCTCACCTTTCGAGGCTAGAGAAACAATGAGAATGGAAACGGTGACATGGATACGCACGAACAAGCTAGAGTTGCGAAAAAATCTCCAAATAGCAACGGAAACAAGCAAAGCAAGGTGGACTAGAGATCGATGAAAAAATAATAATATATATGTGTATATATATATATTATATACTTTTTCTTAAAATCAATATTCAATTTAAAACACATATCAAAATAAAATATTTATATATATATATATATATTAAAATAAATATTTAATTTAAAACACATATTAAAATAAAAATAAAACCTTTATATTATATTTGAAAATCAAAACACGTATAATAAAATCAAAATCTTCATATTATATTTTTTTAATTCAATATTTCAAAATAAATATCCTCTCTTTATATATATATATATACACACATTATAATTTAAAATCAATACTTAAAACCAATATGTATAACAAAATCGACTACACTCGAATACATAAAAATGTAAATAAAAAATATAAAACAAAAGAAACCATACCATAAACAACTTATATATTACATATATAATATTTTTTATGGGAAGAGAAGTGCTGCTATGCTAGGTCGGAGGGTGGCGGGTCAGCAGAGTTCGGTCATGGGTGATGCAGCAGTATTCGGGTTTGGGTGGTGGGCTATGTTCGAAGGAGCTGCTGGGTGGTGCTTATTGATCGAGCTGGAGATTTAATGGTGTCGATGGGTTTGGTGGCACCTGAATGGAAGGAAGTGGGCGAGTTCCAGGCAAGGCAAGGGCAGTGTTGTATGGTGAGGGCAGAAGGTCGGAGGTCGAGAGGAAAAATGAAGCGGATGGTGATGGATGACAGTGGATGAAGGTGAGGTGAACGGATGGGAGGGGACAGCGGGGAGATGGGTCAGGCAAAGTGAGTGAATGGCCGTCAGGTGGAGAGAGGCGGAACGGTGCCTGTGTGCGATGTGTAGGAGAGAGGGACGGATGCCGGAGAGAGGTGGGAAGCGGTGGTGGGGCATGAAATGGCGGAGGATGGAGTGGTTGAGATTTGGCTCAAGTGAAGTGGAGGCTCAAGCGTGCTGCTAGGAAGGAACGGGCAATAGGTTGTTTTGATGGGAAGAAGACAAGGTCGAGCTAGGTAGTGGATCGGCGAATGGGAGGGGTCGGCTTCGAAAAGCGGCGGTGAGAAAAGGTAGGGTGCGTGAAAGGCGGGCGAAGGCTAATGGATGATGGCGAACGAACATGCACTGATTTTATCACAGGCAATGATAAATGAATCATATATATATATATATATATATTTAATAGAGTATCAGAATGAAAAATGAAAATGGAAGGGAAGGAAGAGAACGAACCAAAATATTATATTGAATAGTGGGATAGCAACAGTCAAATTATTAAATTCAGAGAATATTAAAAATTGATGGCCATTGGTTATCTCGGGGAACAACAAAACGACACCGAACCCAAAAGGCCCAAATTCCGAACCGATACGGCTAATCGTTTTGCGGATTTCGCTGCGTATCGGACGCTGAAATAAACAAATGAATATACTACGGAGATCCGCATGATGAGATGAACAGAATGGTACACAGATATCAGCGATATGACCAAGCTATCAAAACTCTATTTTTCGCTGCTGAAAATGTTGCTAAAACGCTGAAAATAAGATAAACGGAGCTAGAGCAGTCCAAATTTGGCGAAATGAAATATGACATCTCACTCAGAAAATGGTCTACATTTTTATTATAAAAAAATATCCAGATTTCGAAAATATTTTATTTCCATCAAACTTTTAACCGATTTAAAATTAAAATTTGAATTTTCACAACCCAACAGACTTACATAATTTCCAATGAAAATCTGCCAATAGCTATGCTTAAATAGACGTATTCTAAATATAAGATTTTCATTACAAAATTTTAATTATTTATTTTCATGAAAAATTCAATTAATTTCGTTATTAAAGTCGTTAAAATTACCGGGTCGTTACATGAACCAAACGATCACGTCATAGGCGATCCAAAATACACAATTTTTCCCCAGCCACGGTCGATTGCTAATATCCCCACCTTCGACCCCTTTGGGATGATCGATCTCCTAGTAAATTTGTGAAGCTTTTATTTTTAATTTCTCGGTCTATTTTCAATTCTTCCAATGTCCATAACTTTTACGTATTAACTTCGATTACAAAGTGATACACATATGAAAATCGTCCGGAAAATTCCTACGAACGCAATGGTGCAAGTTTCATAGCAAAATTTGAATGTTTGTGTTTAGTCCTTGTTTTATTTTTACTTTCATTTTATTATCAAATTTCTTGTTAAATTTTTGGGGTGTTACACAATACCTTGAATTTGACGAAATCCTTTCGCAACTAGTCTTGCTTTATAAGTTTCTACTTCTCTATATGCATTTAGCTTTTTCTTAATAGTTGCAGCTAATGGGTTTTGCCTCTTCGAGTACATCCAACAAATTCCATACTTTTTTTATACATGGAATCCATCTCGGATTTCATTGCTCCAAGCCAGAGTGCAGAGTCTTTACTCTGCAGCGCTTTTTGGAAAGACAGAGGAGACTCGTCATTTAAGATGTAGTCCTCCTTTTCGCCATCCATAAGAAAATTATACTATCTCTTTGGTGCAACATATTCCCTACTAGACCTTCTAATAGGTTGTGTGTTTTCATACACAGGTGAACTCGATTCTCCCACTGGTTCGATCTCAGTGTTGACTTCTTGGATCTCATCCAAGTCTACAACCTCGTTATTAATTTCCTTCGATGGAAATTCCTTTTCCAAAAAGATATTGTGTCAAGAAATAATAACCTTTTGTTCCTCTTTATTGTAGTATATATATCCCATCGAGTTATTAAGATATCCTATAAATTTACACAATACCGATTTTGCCTCTGGTTTATTCGGACCAACATTCTTAACGTAAGCTAGAAATCCCTACACCTTCAAATACTTGAGTTGGGGTTTCTTACCATACCACACCTCATATGGTGTTTCAAGCACAGATTTAGTGGGCAACAAGTTCAACATATGTGTTGTGATTTCCGGTGCATATCCCTAATAGGATAGAGGTAACACAACCTTACTCATCATGGAACAATCCATATCTAATAAGGTTCGATTCCTTCGCTCCGACACACCATTATGTTGCGGAGTATAAGGAGGAGTAACCAGAGAGATAATCTCATTATCTTCTAAGTACTATTGGAGTTCCTATCCAACTTACTCACCTCCTCGATAAGATCGAAGAATTTTTATCTTTCAGTTCGTCAAATTTTCAGTTATATTCTTATACTCAACAAATTTCTCATAGATATCTAATTTGTTCTTCAGAAAATATACATATCCTAGTCTTAAGAAATAATCAGTAAAGTTAACGAAGTAAGAACTATTGTTGGTGATTACAGGCATCAGGACAAATACATCACTATGTACTAACCCTAAGAGTTCATCAACTCTTCCATTGCTCCCATCGAAGGGGTGCTTGGTCATTTTACCTTGGAGACACGACTCATACATGTCAAATGATTCACAATCAAATGATGGGTGAAAACCTTCAATTTTCAGTTTGCGCAGCCATTTATCACTAGTATGACCTAACCTACAATGCCAAAGATAATTATCATTTATATTATTAGAAGAACTACTCATAGAACAAACATAATTTGTATAAGTCACATAAATGTCATTTTAAGGAACACCGTTGCGGACTTTATTTCCATTCAAACGAATGTTCAAACATTATTCGCATGGTGAAATACATATCCAGTCTAATACGATCTAGAAACTATAAATAAAGTCTTTTACAAAATAGCAAATATTTAATATTAATACAGCACCAATGGCAAAACATAAAAGATGATCTCCTATTGTGGTTGCATCTACAATAGATCGATCAGCAACCGAGCCTCATCTCTTATTTTTCCACGCAGCACCAGATCCTATGTCCCTGTAACGAATTACATATATGAGTTCCAGATCCAGTATCTAAAACCCAAGACATTTTATTGATTGCAAAACAATTTTGAATCATAAATTTACCTAATGGAGCTGCAGAACCATTTTTCTTTATTTCTTTAATAATCTTTAGGTACTCATGACGGTTCCCTTCCAATGGTGTTTCTTATGGCAATGGTGACATCACCCTTGTCATCGGTCTTCTTACTCTTCTTATTATTCTTACCTTCTCTCTTTCACTTCTTTATCCTCTTCAAAGACGTCGCTCCACCCTAAACAGCAAGCACGACCCCATGATCCTTCAATTGTAACTCGGCCGACCTCAACATATTAAGGAGCTCCACAAGATTCACATTCAATTAGTATATATTATAATTTAGTATGAACTGTTCATACTGAGGGTAAGTAAACCAAGGATCAAGTCTACTTGCAACTTGTTGCTCATCGTCATGTCTAGTTGTGAAAGCCTATCAATATAGCCTTTCATCATTAGGACATAATCGTCCACCTTCTGTCCCTTATGCATTTGGTGTTGAATAATTTCTTAGCAATCTGATACCTCGCGAAAAGAGATTGCTTACAAAGCAGTGCCTTCGGACTATCAAATATCTAATGGCCAGACATGGTTTCGTGCTGTCTTTGCAACAGCTTGTCTAATGTAGATAGTATGAAAACCTAGGTAATTTCTAGGTCAGTGACCCACTTATTATAAGCAAAATGTAGTTCAAGGTCTGCATTATCAACGGCTCTTTTCATGGGAGTACAAATAACATACGACCAAAGATGCTCGTATGTCAACGCTATCTTTATAACTCTTAGCCAATCGACATAGTGGTTTGGTCCAGTTAGTATGTCGCTTTCATTAAATAGTCTCGAAGTTGACATTTTCTACAAATTTCAATTGGTAGATTGCTAGGACATTATCATAGTAGATGTTCTTATAATATTAGTAAGGTTAAACATTATGTTTCATTTTACTAATAAGCTTCCACTAGTTATTTATGTCTCGACAACACCTAAGTCCAAACATAGAAGACTTTCGACTTCACCAATTGGTGTTAGGACTCGTTTGTTTTTGAATTCTGACCTTGATTTTGCTCAACAAGTCATAGCTCCAAAGAAGATGGATAACTACTTATTGGCTATATCATATGCAACTCCTAACCCATGATACCTTATCCTAATTTCACTTCGATCTTGAGTTTACTCAACAAATAGAAAGGAAATTATTAATCCGTACCTACAATATCACGACGGCTTATTTGAGTTTGCTCAATAAATACATATATTATCTTACCTCATCTATTCAATATATTAATAATACTACACATAACATCCTTAGCTTGAGTTTGCTCAACAACTAAGGAGTAGCAAGTATAATATATTTACATATATATATATAGTAGAGACAACACTATATTAAAGATTCATAATCTTCAACATATTATATTGAGTGATATCGGCTTATGGAATAATGTATTTCTTATGAAATACCCATATGATTCAAGTGTTGGACACATTGGGAACCACAGACACATCAGGAATCATGGTATATGTACATTTACATATGTATTTATTCCTTAAGTCTATTTAGGGTTTCTTAATTGTAACAACCCGCATATTTTACGATTCGTATATTTAAATGTTTAATTTAAATATGCCATCGTTAGTCGGATTTTAGTCCGAAAAAGTCACTATTCGTTGAAGAACAGTCGAATTAGTGAAAAATCTATGTGGATAGTGCTGTTTGGAAGTGCCAATTTGAAAACACATTTTTCCAGAAATTCAGACATCTGAAATGACTAATTCAGACGTTTGAAAGTGTTCGAATCGATCCAGAAATGAAACAGGCTAAAATAGCCATTTTCAGACGTCTAAAATCCCCGAGTCAGACGTCTGAATATTGTTCTAAGACAACATTTATTTTTCCATCTGAAAACTTCACACGTCAATAATTATTTAAATTCTTTTCGATCTGAAAACTTCACACGTCAATAACATTTTGATTTGAATTCGGATCGCGAAGCTTCTAATATGAAAGTTGCTTAGAAAATCGCAAGGAACACAATGGTGCAATTCTTATGGCCAAATTATGAAATTTTCTCAATCTTATTTTTGGGCCTTATAAATATATTTATTTATTCTTTTAATCAGTTAATATTTATTTTACAGGATGCTAAAATATGAGTTCTTCGTTGCACAGTTCGATAATTATGCGTATTGTACACTTTTTAGTAAATGAGTTCTTAGGAGTGACTGGAGACCTCTAATAATGTCAATTTCGATAGCATAGGCATTTCGATACACTTTTTAGGGATATAAGTTCTCCACTGTGTCTAGTAACGCTTTTAGTTTTGAATTCTCGACATGCGAGTATGATCCCTCAAGAGGGGTACGTTCAATGCCATATTAGGGCATTAGTTAATATTATGGTAGATCCTTAGTATACTATGTCACTATAGTATTATATTTTGTTAGTTGACTTGTTGGGTGTAGGTGACATAGGTTAAGGTATAGTTTTAGAGTATAAATTTTTTTAACTAGCTTACTAATATTATACACTTATATGATACATATCACTCACCAGACATATGTCCAACCCCCTCTATTCCTTTCTTCATTTTATTTATTCTGTTAAGTAGGTAGAGAGGATCGGTGGTAATTTCGAAGATATGGCGGTATGATAGAGATTTGCATCTACTTATTAGTTATCTACTACTTATTTGATATTTTTCCAAACATTCAGACTAATTGTTTATTTTCAGCATCTAAAGATATTTTGTAACTGGATATAGTATATTTGATTTATCTGGGATAACAATATTTTATTTTTGACATTATATTTGGTTCCTTCCGCTGTGTGTTTCAAAAAGTGTATATATTTTTGTAGATCGCTCTATGATCTGTTTTATATTTTACCTCAAAACGATACGCCGTTTGTGAGGTCTGCGATGTACGCGTCATTTTTTGCGTAAATCGAGACGTCGTAGATAGTGGGTTGTTACATAATGTGTACATGGTCTGACATGTCCCTGTATGGATACTAGGACACAGTGACGTACATGTTAGCCCCTCTCATATACAGATATATTGTCTAAATGTATATATGTGTGTATGAATAATATAATATAAATACACACACACATTTATTTATATATATATCATAAAATAGTAGTTGTAAAATAATATTTAATAATGCACTTATGTACACAAAAAAAATGTAATTACATTTTAAAATGTTTTTGATATTAAAATACAAAAATAAACTTACTCAAATATACATATATAACTATTTTGTACATAATTCAAAACCTGTAAAAAGTTTAGTTTTATATTAAAATTTTATATATAATATGCATTAATATATTTACAAATAAATACTTATAAAACATTATAATATGTATAGTAATTAATATTTATATACATTTCTCCCGAATGAGAAATTAGAAAATAATTTTTTCGTTTTGACGTTAAACTACTAAATAATTTATTTATTCTTTTATAATTTTCTCATAAGTAAAATACTTAAAATTATTTATATTTTTTAGCAAAATGATAATACGCTTTGTGTGAAATTTTATACTTGTATTTTATATAATTAACAAATAAATATATATACTTTTTAGTTGCATAAACTAATTTTATATTAAATAAAATATTTATTAAATGTGTACGGTTTAAATAATTTTTTTTAAATCCAAAAGCATTTGTATGTTAATAATTTTTTTTATAAAATATAGAACATGTATTATTTAGTATTATATTTTATGTATTAGTTTTTAATTAAAATTAAAAAAATTTATATATATTATAATTTAATTTTAAAAAATACTTTTTTTTTATCAGGCCGTGAGCAATGTAATGCAATGTATATATAATTTTTTTATATGTGTACACATACATCCAACCATCCAAATATGACAACATATCGATATACAGATTCGTTATAATTGCTGACTAACATATATATGATATAAATAAATTTAGCATTAGCAAATCATAGATATACCTTTCATTGAAGCTTAATTAGTAAGTACACGTAGAAACGAAGAATGGAACTCCTTGAATCCAATTCAAAATTCTGAAGTTGCTAACTCCTGAACTATTTAACACTGACGATCGAATCAAGTTACTAATTTGATGTTGTGTTTCGATTTTAGGGGCTTTGAAGAGGTTTGGCTGGCCTTTATTTGCTGGAATGGATAGTGCAAAAAGTCCGGAGAGAGGTGAATGTTAGAGGGAATAAATAAAGGAGAGGTAAGAGGGTGAAATAATGATCTAAATCCTTTTTTTTGTCTTAGTAGATCTTTCCTTTTGAATTCAAAATAATTCACCATAAACTAGTATATGGTTGGCCTCATCTAGGCTCTTCATGGATGACTGTTCCAAGCCCCCTTGGGCCTCAAAACAATTTCAAGCCCGACCAATATTTGTTGCATTTAAATCCAATTTGAAATTGTATCGATATCATATATCAGTTACTGTTAATATAACTATTATATGCACGCTATTTAATATTATTCAACATACATCGAACAAATTTTTTATAATTAATATTAATTAATTTTATTAATTCATAACAATTATAATTTAATTAAATCGGGTGGTAATAGGAGCATTCAACGTTTCGGTTGTGTGACTCTTAGGTGTAAATTTAGTTAGCGATTAATATCAAACAATTTGAATACTAACATTCATACTTCACTTAGTAGGTGGCGTGACATTATGACCAAATTTATGCTTACTTGGTATCGGTAAAATCCATTTTTGCTTTATTAAGCGTTATCCGATAGTGATAATTATTTATATCTATTCTCTTTGTCAAAACTATATCACTTTAGGCTTATGGAATTTAGTAACGGTCAAAATTCCAGTATCATCCATATTCAACTCTATTGTCCAAACACAAATTCCTAGGTTCAATAGTAACAATTATTATTAACCGAACTACTATGGGCAGAGACTTTGACTTTTAGTTGACTTCAGTTAACCGTGATACTAACCTCATATAACCGAGGAGACGAATCCTTCTTGAATAGTGTTTCACTTCTAATACTTCCACTCGACCCAGTTATAGTTATTCGATGGACGTTATGCCACGAATTAACTATAATCAAAGCGAACCTTCCATATCGAAGATCAATAGTATTCTCAATTCAAGATAATCGTGTAAATTAGTCACATCGATATTTTTTGTTTGACCATAGTTATCTTAACCAACAAAACACTATCGAGTGAGTTATTCCATGGTTATCCAACAATAATCTATACTTAACCCCTAGGTGGTTCCAGCAGTCATGAGTAATACACTGTCCAACATTTGGAGAGCATTACGTACTCTAGCCTCAATGGAGCATCAATATCCAATCTTGATACATTTTGAGTAGGAATATTTAAAATGATGTGTTTATAATATTGTGTAATAATACTCATGATTACAATTATTTGTAATTACTATCACACACACACCATTATGTAATTTTTTATTAAATATACTTCATTAAACATTTAATTATTTATAACATATTATAGCAAGTATATAACATAAAGAAAACACCTTTTATTACGAACGATAATTGATTACGGATTTAATAATATACAATAAATTATAGAATTGCCTTTAGGGAAAACTCCTAACTCTATCATTTTCCACCTGAGCATCAAGCTCCAACGACAATAAGTGAAAGTAAATATTTGAAAATATTCAATCACTACAAATGTTGTACAGTGCATAGTCTTGTACGGAGAAGTACGAGGTTTCATGGAAATTCTTTCAAACGAAGATGAGAAAAGGTTCCTCAGTCCAATGCCACGTCCTCAATATGATTGTTTACAATGAGCGGTTAGCTAAGCTAGGCACTACTCTAGATCCCGAGCTTTAAACAGACTTTATTCTTGGATCACTAACTCCACAATTTGACCGGTGCATATTGAACTTTGATATGAAGTCGTTAAGGTGTGCTATTATTGAGCTCCTTAATATGTTAAGGACTACCAAGTGTAGGTTCGTGAAGGAACCAAGTGCAGTGCTCTCTATCAAGAGTGGCTCTTTATCAAAAGGTTCACAAAAGAGAAAGCGTAAGTCAAAGGGTGGCAAGAGTAATTCAAAAGCTTCAGAGAAAGGTGATTATCACTTTTACTCAAAGAAGAGAATTGGAAGAGGTACTATCCCGAGTACTTGAAGACATTGTAGGGAAAAGGATTTGATTCTGCTCCTAAATGTATTTACCATATAGAAAATTATTTATCAATATGTGCTTCTAGTTGGGTTTTAATACTAGATCCAGAACTCATATTTGTAGTTTTTCATAAGGACTTAGGAGAAAGAGTCCTGTCACTAGAGAAAGCATGGAATTTTAAGCTAAAATGTAGCTAGCATAACTTATAAGTAATGAGAGAATATCATGTTAAATTAGCGAGTGGTTATGATTTGATTTTGAACAATTGTTATTATGTACCTAAATTTATTTCTAGAATAATATATATATCCCACTTTTGACCGAGGACGGATATAGTTTTATTTGAAAAGACAAAATTATGAATATTTGTGTTGGAAATTAAATAATTGAATTTGGTGCATTGAATATGGTATTTATGTTCTTAATTTAAATCATATATTTGCTGTTGAAAATAATTTTGTGTCTAAAGTTAATAATAGTTATCTACAACATTGTAGACCAAGCGATATTAGTAAGAAATGACATAACAAGTTAAGATACTGAGGGTTTCTACAATCTTTTGATTCAAAATCATTCGATGCTTGTGAGTCATGTCTTAGAGGTGAAATGGTTAAGGAAGTGGGAACAACAAAAGAGTTGATGAACTTTTAGGACTCGTGCATACTGATGTATGCTATCTGACATCTACACGACCAAAGGTTGTGCCTCTTTTTTTTTTACGTTCACCAATGATTTTTCTAGATATGAATATGTGTACCTTATGAAATTCAAATAATAAGTTTATGAGAGATTCGTTGAATATAAAAGCGAAGTTAAAAACCAAAGTAATAAGAAAATAAAAAATCTCAGATCGAGGAGGTGAGTACGTTGGATTGGAACTCCAACCGTACCTAAAGGAGAATGGGATTCTCTCTCAAGTCTCTCCTCCATATATTCTACAACACAACAATCAAACATAAAGGTAAAACATACCATCAAACAAGTCAGGATAAGTGTCTCTAATCCTACTCTTGGTTTCCCAAGTACAGTCTCTCTCGTCATCACTCCACTGAACTTTGACTAATCTGACTGTCTTGTTCCTTAGTCTCTTCTCATCTCTCGTAACTATATGAACTAGTTTTCTAACTATAGTCATATCTGTTTCCACTACTAGATCCTCTAACATAGTCGGTGTAATAGTAGTCTCTGGATCTCGAATACACTTCCTTAGATGAGAAATATGGAAAACATTGCGGACTCCAACCAAACTATTCGGTAGCTCTACCCTATACGCGAGTTTCCTAATCCTTTCTATAATAGGAAATACTCCAACCAATCTTGGTGCCAATTTTCCTGACTTTCCAAATCTGATCACACCTTTCATCGGTGACACTTTTACGAAAACATGATCTCCAATAGAGAAATCTAAGTATTTCCATCTCTTATCAACATAACTCTTATGCCTAGACCGAGCTTCTTTTATTCTAACCCGAATTAACTTAATCTTCTCTGCGGCTTCTCTAACCAAATCCAGACAAAGAAATAATCTATCCTCGATCTCTAACCAACAAACGGGAGATTTGCATGGTCTTCCATACAAAGCTTCAAATGGTATCATCCCTATACTAGTCTGATAACGGTTGTTATACGAAAACTCAACTAAGTGTAGGTGGTCTTCCCATGATCCTCCGAAATCTCGCATGCAAGCTCTTAACAAATCCTCTAAAACTTTATGAACTCTCTCCGTTTGCCCATCTCTGAAGATGGTAAGCGGTACTCATATTGAGCTTAGTACCTAAAGTATCATATAGACTCTTCCAGAATTCACTAGAGAATAAGGGATCTCTGTCGCTTACTATACTACTAGGAATATTCCATGCAATCTAACTATATTCTTCATGAATAACTTAGCTAAATCTGGAGCCATCTCGGTCGACTTAACGGGTATAAAGTGTGCACTCTTAGTCAACCTGTCCGCTATAACCCAGATACTCTCATATCCTCTATTCGACCATGGCAACCCATCTATGAAATCCATTGAGGTAGAATCCCATTTCCAGACTGGAACATCCAAAGGTTGAAGTAACCCCCTCGATTTCTGATGTTCAGCTTTTACCTGTTGACAGTTCAAACACTGCCTCACCCATAAGCCTACATCTCTCTTCATACCTTCCTAGTAGAAACTCCTCTTCATATCCAAATACATCTTAGTCCCCCCCAGAATGAATCATAAATTTTGATCGATGACATTCACTAAGGACCTCCTTCCTTAGGTTTTCTACATTCGGGACACACAATCGTCCCTTCTTTCTCAACCACCCTCTCTGGTCAAGACTAAAATCCTTCAGATCATCAATCTCGATCCGACCTCTAGCCTTCTAATCTTCTCAGCTAACATTGGGTCATCTTTCTGGTTAGATGCAATCCTTACGATCATCATCGGTCGAACTTCTAAACATGGTAACATGGCGGTTTCTCGACTAGAACTAGCCTCGGATCTCCATTGTCTCCACATGTAGCTAATGCTTCTAAGTTTTTCCACTCAGCTATCATTGCCAGTGCTGCATTCTGATGTTTTCTGCTAAGTGCATCTGCAACCTTATTTCCTCCTGGTGTGTACTCAATACCAACGCGTATGCAGCTATGAATGATAACCATATTTGTTGTCTCGTATTCAACTCCTTTTGAGAGAATAAATATCTTATTGACTTATGATCCATAAACAACTCGAGTCTTTCTCCCAAAAGGTAATGTCTCCACATCTTTAATGCGAAAATTACCACTGCTAATTCCAAATCGGGAGTTGGATATCTAACTTCATGTGTTCTGAGCTGTCGAGAAGAATAGGCAATCACTTTACCTCTGTGCATTAACACAGCTCCTAATCTTATTCTATATGCATCCATGTATACCACTAAGTCCTGATTCCCTTCTAGAAAAACTAACACATGTGCATTAGTCAATAAATGTTTCAGTTTCTGGAATGCCTCATCACACTTATCGGTCAAAACAAACTTTACATCTTTCTGAGTTAGCTTAATCATCGGTGTGGCTATCCACGAGAAATCCTTAATGAATCCCCGGTAGTAGCCAGCTAATCCAAGAAAACTCTTTATCTCAGTCACTGTCTCATGTCTCCTCCAATTATTCACTGCCTCGATCTTAGCCGGATCTATTGACAACCCTTTCTGTGAGACTACATGACCATGAAACTTCACTTTCTTCTTACAAAAGTGACACTTCAAAAACTTTGCCTTCAACTGATATTGTCTCTGTGTTTCTAACACTATCCTAAGATAAACTTCATGATCTCTTTCATCCTTGGAGTATATCAATTTGTCGTCTATGAATACTAATACAAATCTATCCAGATGCTCCTGGAATATTATGTTCATTAAGTCCACAAGGAAAGCTGGTGCATTAGTTAGTCCAAACGCATCACTAACCATTCGTACGATCCATATCTGGTCCTAAACACCGTCAAAGGAATACTATCCTCTCATACTCTAAGTTGATGGAACACTGTTTCCAAATCCAACTGAGAAAATACTTTGGCTCACTTAACTAGTCGAACAAATCGTCAATCCTAGGTAACATATATCGGTTCTTTATCTTCCTCTCATTTAGCTTATGATAATCGATACACAACCTTAACAATCCATCCGGTTTCTTAACAAATACTACGGCTGCTTCCCAAGGTGAACTGCTTGGCCTGATAAAATTCTTACCTTCTAGATCCACCAACTGCACCTTTAGCTCCTTCATCTCGGTAGGTGTCATTCTTCTTAGCAGTCTACTAACCATTTCAGATCCTAGTACTAAATCTATCTGAAACTCAATGGCTCATTTCGGTGGTAGTCCTGTGACTAGCTCAAAGACTTCTACAAACTCTTTTGCTACCAACACATAATCTAATTCTTCTTCCACTTCCATTGCCTTTAGCAAAGCACAAGCACTTGAGTCTGACTTCTCCACCGAGTATATAATTTGGTTATGACTATTAGGGTGTCTTAGCGATATTTCTCTATCTTGGCAAAATGTCATAGCATCGTATCTATCTAACCAAGCCATACCCAAAATGATCTTGAAGCATATGAAATCAAAAACATACAAACTGCATGCAAACTTATGACCTAACAAATCAAGTTCTAACTGATCGCATCTCATCCCCAGAGTTGCATACCCTCCTATCAGATTCGCAACCCTTAAGGAAGTAACAAGGTATGAGGTTCTAAACATAACTTGTCTACCAAACACTAAGATATAAATGAACGTGATGCATCGATATCAAATAGTACCCTAACTGGTATACTATGAATCAAAAGCGTACTTTCCATCACTGTCTTTCCCTACTCGGTAGCAGTTGAACTAGAAAATGATGGTTCTAAAGAAAAAACCTTTCCTTTGTCCGCTCTGACTGGTTCTGGACACTGATTCTTGTAGTGCCCCGTCTGATCACAGTTGAAGCATTTCACTCCTTTTTTCAGCAGCCTATTTTGCTTTGCCTGTCTAACACTTGTTAGCAAAATGTCCCTTCTTATCACACTTAAAGCAAACCAGATTAGCTTTTGCCTTCTTGGCAGCACCTCCCTTTTGAGCTCCCTTCTTGTAGAAAAACTTTCTCTTTTAGTTCTGCCCACCTTGAGTTTTCACTGCTTTGTTACCATTAAAGAAAGCGAGCTTCTCTTCATTCCTCAAGGCCATCTCAACAACTACATCGCACGAATCCCTAATATGTGGTAAAGTTGCTTTAGCAAGCTCGGGTCTCAATCTGCGGATGAACTTCTCATTCCTTTTGATAACTGTATCAATCGTAGCATATCTGTATCTCGATAGTTCCTCAAATCTGGTAGCATACTCAAGCACTATCATGTTTCCCTACACCAACTCAGCAAACTTCCTGAGCAGAGTTGACTTGGCGATCTCCGACATGAATCTTTCCTCAAACCTCCTTTTGAATTCTACCCAAGTCATAGCCTCCTCAGCTACTCCTACAGTAACACTGTTCTACCAATACAGTGCTGCTCCTTGCAACTGTCTAGATGCCAATCTCTTTTTCTTCTCATCGTTAAGTCCTAAATCAGCAAAAATCCTTTCGCAATGAAGCAACCAATTCTCCACTTCAATGGCATCCTCGGTGCAGATAAACGGCTTTCCTCCAAACCTAGTATAGTCTCTGCTCAATATTGCATAGTTATTGACCACCGGAGCTTCTTAATTTCCTTCTCCAACATTTCCTCCAACCAATCTAGCAGCAGCTCCAGCTTGCATTATGCTGACAAAGAACTGATACATATCTCCCATATCAACTTGCGGCACTCCAGCACCCACATTAGCAGCTTGTGCTCGACTTGGATTTCTTCTAGTGTTTGGTCTAGCATTTCCATTGGTTGTGGTGCTTTCTCTACCAAGGTTAACTCTTCCATTCCTAGCATCCATATCTTACTTCCTTAAAATGCAAAAGAATAGCCTAAGAAAGATGGGAGAATAGAGATAAAGCATATACATGTATATAGCAAATACAAGTATGTTACTATAGCGTTATTCCATACCCCAATCTTTTCTCTAATTCCTAAGGATTATGTTTTCAAAAATCATTTTAATTTTAAAATTTCTTTTAAGTTTTCATAGACCTATGCTCTGATACAAGTTGTAACATCCCTTATTTTGAGGCCCGAAGCTAAGCGCTACAAATGTTGTAGTCATCTATAGTATTAATTTCTGGTAACAACATACGGTAATGTTAATGGTATCCATAATATCAAAAGCACGTGAATATGAAATAAAATCAACACAGATTTCAAAAACAGCTTTTCTGATTACATTTCAAATCAATATTTCATATTCAATTACATAATCCCAAAACGATTCTCAGGTTTTGATCAAATATAATCATTACCAATTACGCCAAGAGCGACATATGAAGATACCCCCTCAGTGAATGATCAGAGTACTAGATAGATAGACATATCAGTCATAAATACAACACTGTGGAAATAATACTAAATAACTCCTACATAGCTAGCTTTGCCTTCCATGTCCTTGGAAGCTTATTTGTCCAACCTACTAAACCTGAAAAGTCCTTAACTCTCAATCTACTCAAATTTAATTTTGAGCACACGAGATTTAAGGTGAAAACATAAACTTCGAGTCAGACATAAAGCCTAGTGTTAATAATTCTATCACATCTCGGTTTACTGATATTGAGTGAAATCATACCGCTTAGAGAAATGGGTTTCCCCTCACTAATATCCATTTAAAAGCATATTTTTGCAAATCAAAATCCTGCAATCGAACTGATTAAAACAACAATAGCAATAACATATATGCATATAAATCAGGTAATCAACGGACTATCTATCCGAACAATATATTTTTATCAGGCTGACTATTAACAACTGGCTGACTCGAGCCTACCAGACATAATAAATATTCTAACTTCTGTTAGATACAATATTGGACGATCTGTCATTAATTTACTTCTCCTAGGGTCAACTGATCCTAATGGTTTTACGGGCTCACCAATAACCTACATATCTCTGTGTATTCCTTTCTGTGTGTAACATCATTTTAGTCTTACCTGTGACAAAACCCTACACACTAGAATTTTGGACTTCTATTAGCTAGGGGCTACTAGCTAAAGTATATGGCGGGACCCCACACCAGTCTCATCTAGTTTTCTAATATCCGAGTCATATACTTAGGAAATACTTGGGCGGACCACCCTATTCAAATTTCATTTCCTTGAAAATAATAATTACAAATGATTTACCCTTGAAATCATATCTTTATAAAACAAGAAAATCATACTCTTTGTTTTACTCAAAATACTTCTACCATGATATATGCTTTACAAAAAAATGTTGATGAAAACCTTAAATCAATAGGGTTATCTATCCCTTTGAAATAAGTTAAAGCCCTTTTTAACTTAGAAAACATTAGGCTATAAAGACAAAACAATACCTTCAAAACCATTGTTTAAAACCATAAATAGTCCCTTTCGAAATCATAGAAAGCGTCCCTTTTGAAATCATTGAAATCGTCCCTCTCAAAACAATTAAAACATACCTTCCGGAACACTGTAAACATACCTTTTAAACCACTTAAAACATACCTTTCGAAAGCATTGGATTCAAGTAAGAAGTTATTGAAGCATAGCTTTGAAACCAATTAAAAGTATTACTTTCGAAACCATAGTTTGAAAACAAAACAAACTACAAAGTATAAAAGAAGACACATTCGGAAGCTATCCTTTCAAAACCATTGCCTTCGAAACTACTAGTAAAAGCAGCTAAGTCATTCCTTTCAAACATTGGGGAAGGCGGCTTCAATGGTTGTGGATGGGTATTGATTCGAAACCTACCTTCCACACTCAATGATCTAAGGGTTATAAAAAGCAGCTTCTTACCGAGGCGAAATGTTTTAATGCGGCGGCTAGAGTATCGAAGGGGTTCAGAAGCAAATAAAGGCATCTTTAACCCTTTTGCAAGCATGCTTTCGACACCATCTTTTCCTTTTGCCTTTCTCCAATACATTACGTACCAATTACTGAATACCATGTGCATAGGTTTTGAATGGGTGCGAAAGGTTTTACTGAGTATGGTGACGGAAGTAAGCAAATGAAAGTGGCGAAGTTGTAATTCGATATAAAATTAATTTTATGCCTTTTAAAGTAATTCCTTTTCACCTAACTTACATAATTAGCCAAAATATGATCGGTTGCCAATACTTTACCAAAATTCTTTTTTTTAAAACTGCCGAACTCACCATTGAATAATTGAAGACATTTTAGCACCTAAGCCCTTCTTCTTAATAAAACGCTTAAAACATTTAAGTTGTCTAACTTAAATAATTTATTAACCATAGTAAAACACTTAGAAAAAATCTCTAAAAATCACGTTAATTCAAATTAAATATGTTTCAAACATATATAAATTTAAGACCCAAATGCATTATTTAATTGTCTTAAATAATTTAAACCCAAAATTATCTATTTTCTCTCATAGAAAATTTATAATAAATCCATATTGACTTGGAAAATTATGAAACTTGAAACCCACTTCTAAAATAATATTTTTGACCACATATCAAAAACGCAACTCATTTGGATGTCATACGATATGTTTTCTAATCTAAACATATCATAAAATTCTTATTAAATCTCCATGAATCAACTTAAAACATATAATCATGTAATCACTATAACATGGCATATACTTGCAAAAGAAAACAGATTTGCCTTTAAACCAAAATCATTCATCAAAAATAGGGATGTAAACTAATTATTCACCTTGGCTTTGTGTTAAGAAGGTTGAGATTTGCCTTTAGATTGATTTGCTTAAGCTTTCTACTTGAATCCTAGCTTTTCTTCTCCTTGAATCCTAGCTTTTCTTCTCCTTGAATCCTCTAAATGGTGGCCAGCCGAGTTCTTTAAGGTTTTAGTTTTGTTTGTGAAAGTTAAAAATGAATGAGGAATGAGGAATGAGGAATGAAGAATGAAGAATAAAAGGGTTTAGTGTATAGAAACAAAGGCTATCCCATTTTACCCTTACCATATTCCTCCGACCTGCTTATTTTTAATTCTCTTTTACTAACACATTCATTAAGGCACGACTCCTTCTCAATTAACAAATCTCAATCCCTTAACTATCTATATTATTTCATTTAATTTATCCAATTAAATGTTCTAAATAATGCTAGTCAAAATTAGGGTCATTACACCCTTTGGCTACAAATGTTCCTTAAGAAAATTAACGGTACAGTTGAAAAGGCAGTGGCCTGTAAAGTGAGTTTGGTCACAAATGGTTTTTATCAAATTTAAGATGTTAATTATGAAGAAACGTTTCCACCAGTCGCCATGCTCAAATCCATTCAGATCCTACTTGCGATCGCCTTATACCATGACTATGAAAGTTGATAAATGGATGTCAAAACGGCTTTTCTAATGGTGATTTAGAAGAGATAGTTTATATGTTTTAACTAGATGGTTTGGAGGTTAGTGGGAGCGGTGATAAGGCTTAATGACTCTTGAGATCGATTTACAGACTTAAGCAAGCATCTTGAAGTTAGAAGAAACGTTTTGATAAGGTAATCAAACATTTTGGTCTCTGTCAAAACATAGATGAAGCGTACTTATATTAGAAAGAGAAAAATAGCATTGTATCATTCTTAGGCCTATACATCGATGATTTGCTACTGATTGGTAATGATGTACCAATGTTACAATTAGTAAAAGCGTGCCTTTCTAATAACTTCTCAATAAAGGATTTAGATGAGGCATCTTACAAATTAGGTATTAAGATCTATATAGATGGATCAAAAGGATATTGGGATTGTCCAAATCTATGTACATAATTAACATATGAAGATGGTTTAGTATGGAGAATTCAAGTGCTGAAATGCTCCAATATGACATGAAATTGTCCTTTTTAAGGACTCCCCATCTACAGATAAGGAAAGGTAATGCATGATTCAGATTCTTTATGCTTCGGCAATAAGATCAATTATATATGTCTAACTACATACTAGGGGTCAAATGTCTATTTTGCACTAGGGTATAATAAGTCGATAGCAATATAACCTGAGAGAAAAATGTTAGATATCAGTCAAAGTCTTCTTTATGTATTTAATAAATACTAAGGATTTGTTTTTGGTTTACAAAAGCGACAAACTCCTTACGAAGGGGTATTTGAACTTAATATCAAAGTATTGATGATAGCAAGTCATTCTTGGAGTTTTCTTTACTCTCAATGGAGGGGTGTTTAGTTCAAAGAGTTCCAAAAAGGAAGTTTTGGCAGATTCTACCGTGGAAGCCGCGTACATCGCTCTAAACGATGTCGCAAAAGAAGTAGGGTGGATGCACAAATTCATTAAGAAGCTAGGTGTGATCCTAAGCGTTGAAGGTCTAATGCTAATGTATGGTGACAATAATGTGGTAATTTAGATTGTACAGGAACCGTGAGCTCATAAGAGGTCAAGGTTACATCCTCCGAAAATTCTTTATGATAAGGTAGTTTATTAGTGACGGAGAGATCGTGATCGAAAGAGTAGATACAAAAGATAACATTGAAGCACTAGGTGCTCTCTTAGTATATTTTAGGTAGACTAATCAACGACATAAGGATGAAGCTCTATAATTGGCCCAAGTGCAAATGTGATATTGATAGAATCAGGGTTATGCTATAGGGGCAATTATATAATTTGTTATATAATCCTCATTCTGTAAAAATCTTGTTTGGAATAAAGTATTTGTTTAGTTTTGAATTCTATTATATGTGTTTGTGATATAAGTAATAAATAATTAACACTGAATATATATAAGTAGAAAATCCTTAAGAGTGATGTTTTATTGATTGCATTTATGAATGAGTTCGTAACCATGAGTATATAATCGATATTAACAAAAACATCAACTCCTTAAATGTTCTTTGTCAAGAAGTATGGACAAAAGAACATTTATACATCTGTTGAGACTAGTATATGTAACATTCTCCATATGATGGATGGTGATTTACTTATGATCATTGAAGGCACCAATGGTTATGTACTTGTGGTTGTTTGGAACAATCAAAAAATTACTCAACGAGTTTCTTCTATAGGTTATATAACTTAGTCTAAATAGAAGATCTCAAGGTAATGAATAGAGTAGTCTTCTGGCTTGAGAGTACCGCCTAACTTGAGTATGTAAACAATACTTTGATTATAGGCAACCATGGCATAGTAACTATATTACGACCATAGTTGGGTACATGTTGTAATAATCAAAGTGAAATGCTACTTAAGAGAGGATATGTCTCCTTTGTTGTAGAAGGTCAATATCACCGTAATGTGTAAGTCAAATTAAAGTCAAAAGAGAACATTGGTTAATTGATAAATAGCATAGCATCCACACAGATTAAGATATTTTTTGTGATCTCTTCTTCCTTCATCTCTAGGTCAAACCTCCTTCCTTTTGGCGCTGACATCTTATGAAGTTGCAAATCAAGGAGAAGGAGGAGACCATTATCAGTCGCTATGCATAGGATCGAAGATGGCTAATAGTAATAAGCGATGTAAAAGCAGGATCAAAGATGACCAATATATAAGTGATAATATAAATGCAACAAAATATAACAATTGATCACACAGTCGATTTTATACTGGTTCAGACCTCCCACCCTACATCTACTCCCGAAGCTCCCCTTCAGATTTCCACTAATCCAAATATCATCACTTAGCCCAAAGGAATAGGCTTACAACTAATGTAACAAATAGTTACTTCTTGACACAGTGTATCTTTTATATACAAATTGTCACTTTTTAGTAGGACTCCAATAACCGAACCACGCAATATTAAGTGGAGGTCTAGAGAATAAGAAGTTTATTCGACTAGAATATGAGATATGGACATGAAGCACACTGGTTGATATTATCTGAATTACATGAATCTTTCGAAGTTCAGACTATTGCTTTTGGGTTTGGGAGTTTTAGGCGTGGAATTCAAAGCATAAAAGATGTTTATAAATTCAAGGATAATTAAGGGTATTTATAGGTGTTGTAGAGATGCTAAGATAGGGTTACAATCTTTCGAAAGTATTTAGGAATGAAGAGAAGTAACCGAAGGTGCAAAGAGATGTGAAGACACTTCTTTAAGAACTAGTTGTTTCCTGTTCATTTCAATCGACTAGAGATGGAGTTTAGTTGACTAACTCTTTGTAGAAAACATCCAGATAGCATAGCCAAAATCAATAATCTGAACAGGAGTTTAGTTGAGTGGTTCAGTCAACTGGGATGTCAATTCAATTGGCACCTCCTTCATATTTTTATTTGCTTCTTCATAATTGAGCCTTTCGGTCTCTAATCGGGTGTATCTGGCATTCCAATAGAATTGTTAAGACCGTTGTAAATTTTATACAGCTCATGTACTTTTATAGTATTACTTTGAAGCAAAGTATCTTCTGGTATGTGATTTTATTCTTATCTCTTCATTGAATGCTTACTAAATTTGTAACGTACTTAATGAAGACTGTTAGTAGCATTATTGTTTGGTTGTTATTATCAAAATACCATAGATATGGTTCTTTCATTCTCCCACTTTTTGATGATGACAACCACACAACTTTATGATAAAAAATAATAGCTCCCCCTAAATATATGCTATCTATATTAAGTTATTTCCCTCAACTTAAGCAATTTATCTACATAATGCCAATATAAAACATGTAAATTACACGTTCTTCTCCCCTTTTGCCATCAACAAAAAGTGATGATTGCATAGGCATTATATGTATAAAAACTCCCGCTAAATATTTTTTGAAAGAAATAGATCTATGTACTTTTCCTATATATGTGTATAGATTTTTCTTCCTCTTTATAAAAGAGATATAAAGTATCATAGATAAGTCAATAAAAATAATTTAACGTTAATGCTCGGTAATGACTATTAACAAAGTGATGAGTATCTAATAGATATGTCAAGTGTAAGCATAACGATACTTATTTTTCTAAAAATATAGGGTTCACGACTTATGGAACCATATCCAATTGGATGTGATTGATCTCTTAAAAACATAGTTTTCATTATTAATCATAGTGTCATAATAAATGCTAATGTATAAATGTCTATCATGATTGGTTAGATTAGCAGGAACCCATATATTAACATTAATTGTCATTGATTTGGTATTCGAAGGATGTTTTCTATTTCTAAGCATAATACTATAATGACATGAAGTGGTTTTAGAATTATTTCTACAATTAGTACTAGCATTAAAACATTTATACATGAATGCGTATCTAATACTATTTTACATTTATCTTGTTTAGCCTAAACCAGTTCTATCATTGTAAGCTTTGGTATTCATAATTAAGGAAGATAAATCATCTTATCCTTTATAAAAATTTGTGATTTTCTCATTTAATTTATCAAAGACATTATAGAATCACAAATTTCTTTTTGCAAAAATATATTATTATCCTTTAAAAGTTCATATTCTTTAATTAATTCTGAATTTCTATTATTTAAAGCACTACTCTCTTTTTCACGAGATAAAAGTTTAGAATTTTCTAAAAATATATTTTTATTTTGCAAAACTTGAATTTCTTTCAAAAAATCAATGGTTTTATCATTTAAACATTCATTATCATTTAATAGGAAATATTTTTGCAAAACAAGTTCTTCTAATGTATTTTCAAAAAAATTAGCGTTTTACTAAAAAATTATTTTTTTTCCTTTAAAATACTAATTTTACGCTCACAATCATCTAATTTAGCTAAAGCAATAAAATTGACCTTTTGTAACATTATAAAATCTTTTAATAAGTTCTTATGTGTTTCTAAAATATAAATATATAAAGAATATAAGCGTGCCGATTTTGATCCGAGTTTAGCCATGTAGCACATGTACCCTGATTCTATTGAATGTTTATTGCTTTCAAAAATTTGCTTTTTCTCGACTACCTTTGAGCTCTAACTATATCTTCTTTTTCTAGCCATTTTTCTAAGATTGTATCATGATCTATAGAATCCCAGGCCCTGTACCATTTATTAGTCGTTATGCATGAAACCGAAGATGGCCAATAGTAATAAACAATGTAAATGCATGATCGAAGATGGCCAATGTATAAAAGATAATATAAACGTAGCAAAAATATAACAGTATATCACATAGTCGATTTTATACTGGTTCGGGCCTCCAATTCTACGTCCAGTCTCGAAGCTTCCCTTCGGATTTCCACTAGTCCAAATACCCTCACTTAGCCTAGAGGAATAGGCTTACAATAATTGCCTAAAACTTTAGGAATGGGATTTCAACAACCAATGTAACAAAAAGTTACTATCTTACGCAGTGTATCTTTTATATATAAATTGTCTCTTTTTAGTACAAGGAGCCCTATAATCAAACCAAACAATATTGAGTGGAGGTGTAGAGGCTAAGAAGTTTATTCAACTAGAATAAGGGATGTGGAGATGAAGCACACTAGTCGATATTATCTGAATCACATGAATCTTTTTAAATTCGGTACCGCTTTTGGGTTTGAGAGTTTTAGGTGTGGAATTCAAAGTATAGAATTGCATATAGATTGAGGGATGATTATGGGTTTTTATAGGCATTGTAGAGATGTTAAGATAGGGTTACAACCTTTTAGAAGTATCTAGGAATGAAGAGAAGCAACCGCAAGCGCGAAGAGATGTGAAGACACCTTTTCATGAACAAGGCGTTTACTGTGCATTTCAATTGACTAGTGATGGAGTTCACTTGACTAACTCTTTGTAGAAAACAATCCAGAGAGCATAGCCAAAATCAATAGATTGAATATGAGTTTAGTTGATTGGTTCAGTTGACTTAGAGGTCAATTCAATCGACACCTCCTTTATATTTTTGTTTGCTTCTTCATAATTGAGCTGTTCGATATCTAATCGAGTGTATCTTGCATTCCAGTAGAATTGTTAAGGCCATTGTAAATTTTCTATAGCTCATGTACTCCTATAGTATTACTCTGAAATAAAGTATCCTCTAATATGTGCTTTTATTCTGGTCCCTTCATTGAATGATTACTAAATTTGTAATGTACTTAATGAAGATCGTTGGTAGCATTGTTGTTCAGTTGTTATCATCAAAACACCATAGATATGGTTCTTTCAACCATGGTGCTCCAAGAGGAAGAACTGCTCGAACAATGTATCAATTCTCGACTAAATCACTTCTAAGCGAGGTACATTTTTTATATAAATTTATATTATGTATGTGACTGTAAACACAATACACACACGCTTATATGTCACTTAGTCACAATATTATTTTCTACTAATTTTTTTTATAAAAATGATTGTTTTATTTGTGTATATATATAATTTACAAAATAAATTTTTATATATAATTAAAACACACACAAACACACACACACACACACACACATATATATATATATATATATATATATCAAATATGTATACACACACACATAAGTTTTCATCAGCCCAAAAAAATATTATTATTAGTTACTATATATATAACATATGAATACACACACGGATATATATATATATATATATATGTGTGTGTGTGTGTGTGTGTGTGTGTTAATCCAGAAAATAGATCAACACCCAAATATCAAACAAAAGTACCAGTTCTTTTAAAATAGATGTAAAAACAGTAGAAATCCCAGATCAAGCAAGTAAGGATAGCAGAAAAGTAAAAGGACACACAAGAATTTTTATAGTGGTTCGGCGATCTCTGGACTACGTCCACTTTATACTTTGTTCTTTATTGTTTTCTTTTCGGATTACAATGAATTATATAAGATCTGACCATAATCTAGTGGATCTCAGATTTACAATGGAGTTTCTAGAGTGTGTGAGAGGTAGAGGATAGGACTAAAGAAGAAGAAGTTTCCAATAACAGAAAAATCAGATCTCATTTTGGTTTAAACTAGGCTTGTATTTACAGGGAAACAAAGGTAATGAGTCACAAGCCCGCTTGCTAAGGTCCAAGAGATAGCTCGATGTTGTGCTAGAGAGACCGGAGTCCCACGATCAAGATCATAGCTCGGTACCGATCTAAGTTAGCTTGGTACCGACCTATAGATCTTGGTGCAAGTTGAATTATTTCACTTGCTTTGCTCTTCTATCTTCAGTCCGATGTGTTTCTATCTCTTTCCTATCGATTTTGGGTTGATTCTATTAATCTTTCTGATAGCTGCGTTCCTTGCTTTCTTCTTGTCAATCCCTGGAATTACTCACCCAAATCATGGGAAAACCCCTTGATCACTAGTAGTCGAAGTGGTATAAGAGATGTATGGAGTTTGGGAAGTGGAATGGGGGGAAATGATGGGTCGGTACTAACCTATATAGCTCAGTACCGAGCTATATACTTAGCTCCAATTCACTTAAAATTTCTCCAAGTTGTTTTTCTATTTCTTCTGATTGTGTTTCCAAATTGTGAATCATTTCATTCTTGCTTTAATCTTCTAAGTCCAATTGAAATCAGTTTTGACTCAAAAGTGGGTTAACAATATATATATACATACACACATAGATATATATATATATATATGTATGTATGTATGTATAAATTATGTGTACACACACACCAAGTTAAGTTTTCATCGGCCAAAAAAATAATATTATTATAAGTTACTATTTGTAGCACATACGACATCCCCACCCACTACCTATTTGTAGAACATACGACATATGAAGTTGGTATATATCTCCCGTTGACACTATCCTAAACATGGACATTGACGATGAGCGTTCTCATCGCACTTTAACGATTTAGTCAGGATTAGAAACTTCCAACTTTACAAAATGTCATATGCTGAAACCGTGTATGTTATCTGGGTTTTAACCCACCAAGATCCAAGAGAAGATGGAACGACTTAATGGAGTCGGAATGGCTCAGAACTCAACCCAAAGGGCTAAAGCAACAAGTTAAAGAGAGCCAAGACATATTACAAAAGCAACGACTAAGTTTGACTAAACCAAGAGACAAACATCCGTCCAATCCAATTGGCAGCTAAATACAACTAGCAAGTAAATCACCATCAAAACAAAGCGATGTACGACGAGACCGCACGAACAACGTCGATACAAGGCAACAGAAGCATGTCAGATATCAAAGTCCAGAAACAGTCTAAGTGTATGGATTTCTAGCGATCCATACTTCATCATTGGGTCGCTATGGCACATGGGGAGCAAGGAAAGCAAAAATATGCTAAGTATATGGATCGCTAGCAATCCATACACCATGAATCGCCAGCGATCCATATGTGATCAAGGAATCATGGCAACCTAAACTAGGCGAAGAGGAAAGTGGGGCTATGTGGTTAGCTCACACTCGAGCTACTACTATGGATCGCTAGCGATCCATAGACCATGGATCACTAGCGATCCATGCATTTGGCTCGGGTCGCGAGCTAAGCTCTACCAGATCATCCTGTGTCCACCTACAAACAGTCAGTGAATAGGCCTAGCCCAAAAGCTCTTTGATCTCTATAAATACATCCTACCTGCAACATAAACGGATCTTCTCCGGACTGGTTGCTGAAGCTCCGCTGGAAACTTTCTTTACTCTTCACCTCCCTCACAACAGTCTCCAAAAGGATTCACTGTTATTCTCCTGTGGATTCTAACCTTAGAGATTCAATCTAGCTAAGGACAATCAAGAGCCTTGTAATAAAACACTTCTTATAACAGCGATCAGTCTATAATAAAACTATAAAGTAGACGTAGGCTTCATTAACAGCTGAACCACTATAAAAATCTTCTTATCTTCTTTCCCTTACTGCTTTTTTCTATATATATTATCTATATTATTGCTCTGTGAGAACATGGCTTGTGCTTTCACACTCAGACCAGGGTGTTGATCCATTTTTTGGATTAACATTTTGGTGCTTTCACCGAGAAGCCAACTCAGGGTTCAGATCTAGCTATCTACTTTGGATCCCAAAGGTCCAGAAGTTAGATCCCCAATCTTTGCCTAAAAGATCTACCACTTGAATCAATGGGTCTTGGAAGAAGGATAACTGCCTCTGGAAGGTCCATAGGGGCAGTGATAGCTGGAAAAATGTTAATCCTCAACATACTGAAGTAAATGGTGCTAACTTAGGAAGTCAGGCGTTGGCATCCTTCGGTCAGCACGAAGTCGTTACTAGGGATGAGCAGAATAAGATAGTTGACGAGATCAACCAAAAAATGGAAAGTAGCCTTAAGGCTCTGATGGATAAGCTTAACGCTCTCTTAACCATACAGTCAAACCCTGCTTCAAGAACTATGCCTGAACTTGCGACTGTTATAGAACAAGAAAATTCCTCTATTTCCGGTCTAAACAGAAGAAACGGAAAACAGTCGCAAAAAAGAGCAACAACAGGAGCCATGGGACTCAACATGGAAGGAAATATGAGTACCCCGCTTGCCGCAAAACAACCAACTCTGAACTTGAACCAGAGGGTAAAAACCCCGCAAGAAGATATATCTATGGACCTCTCCAATTCAAAAGATGGAGAGCAAGACAACTAGTTGGAAGAGAATGTCAACACATTTGATGATGCTAGGAACATCTAAAACGCCCCAATCGGGCTAACTGCAAGCCAACGGTATCCCACGGGAGTGGCTCTCCCAAAGACAGGAGAGCTTAGGCTTCAACCTACTCGCCAAGACCGTTTACAAAGTCAAACACTTGGTGTAGTGACTGACTGCCGCCCCTAGGATTATCAGACATTAGAGGCATACATAGCAGACATGGTCAAACGATTAGTGGACGAGAGTAAAAATAGGAGAGATGATGAATAGGGATCTGCACCAAGTTGGACTCCCTTTATTGATGAAATCTTGAATGAGAAATATTCAAAAAAATTCACAATGCCAATTATTTCGTCCTACGACGGGACAAAGGACCTAAAACCCCATTTGTACAGGTACAGTTGGTACATGGATGGAGCTAACGCCTCTAAAGCTGTTCGGTACAGGTGTTTTCCCATCTTTCTTGAAGGAATTGCGTCTATGTGGTTCACTAAGCTTCTGCTAAGATCTATCTCTACTTTTGACCAATTAGCAACAAGATTCCTTGATCAGTTCAGACTCCATACCGCACAACCAAAAGATGTCATGTCCCTATCCGGGTTGTTCCAAGGACGCAACGAATCACTGAAATCCTTCATGAACCAGTTCAATACCGCGGTGATAGAAGTAAGCAACCCCAACGAAGACATGGTTTTTATGGCATTAGTCCATGCCATTCACCCGGAGACTGAATTCAAAAAGTGGATTAAAATGAAGCAACCCACCAAAAGGAACGACTTGAATCGTAAAGCAAGTCAATACTTAAGATTGGAGGAGGCGCAAAAGCTGGAAAGGAAGTCTACTGGTGTGCAACCGATGAACATCAGATAGAGCAATGTAGCAATGAATCAAAATGCACACGCTTCTGGAACTGCTGAAGGAGTCATAGGGAAAGATGGAAATCAAAATAGGAAATATCAAAAATCCAATAAAAGGAATGTTAATGGCAACAATAAAAGGCTTAAAGGGTTCAGGCCCGAAGAATATACCCCTCTAAACGATACTCCGGAAAATATTTATCTCGCAACACAAGGGACTGAGGAATACAAAAACCTCCTATGAAGGAAGCAACTGAGCAAAAAAAATGCTCAGGAAAGTTCTGCTGCTTCCACGAGACTCATGGTCATAACACAAACGAATGCCGCCACCTGAAGAATCTTATTAAAGAATTGATGCGGGAAAACAAACTCCAGTGGTACGTGAGAAAGTCCCAGAACCCTGATCAACCCGTGGCTCCTCAGCCTCCTAGGGAACAAAGGACTCAAGACGGAACTAGTGAAGAAGGGTCCAAATGAACTGATCAAAGACTTATTATTGGAACAATATCTGGGGACCACACCCCACGCAAAGAAGCTGGGGGAGAGGAGCGGTATGCAAGTTCGTTGAAGCATGCTCCAAAGGAATCATGTCTTAAAGTAGAAGATGAAACTCCAGCCATGCTGCAGAAAGTATTAAGCGAAGACATAGTGTTCCAAAATCGGGACACCGAAGGGATTGAGGCCCCGACTCTTGATCCAATGGTGGTAACAGTGTGAATCGGTCCTGTTGTTCTTCGACGAGTGTTGGTCGATAATGGCAGCTCCGTTAATATATTTTTCAAACGTACTTTTGATCAAATGAAGATTGACATGAAAAGCATGTCTGCATGCCAAACGAAGATCCAAGGGTTCACTGGCGAACCCAAGAAGCCTGTGGGAACAATCGACCTACCAGTGGAACTTGGAGAGGGTGACTGAAGAGTCACCCTCATTCAGACTTTCATAATCGTGGACGAAATGTCCGCATATAATGCCTTCTTAGGAGGGCCCTCTCTAGCAGATTTCAGAATAGCTCTAGCCCAATGGTGTCTAACCATGAAGTTCCCTACTGCAAATGGAATCGGAGTGGTGAAAGGAGATCAGTGCACTGCCAGAGAATGTACATTGCGGAGTTACGTGAATCCAGAAGAAGAGAAAAAGGAAAGGATGTGGGGAGAACTCTCCACGTCCTTGAACCTTCCAAATAGAAACTACAGAGCCACCCCTAGCTTGGGGACCATAGCCGATTCGACAAGGCTTTGGACCCTAGAAAGAAGAGTTCAGGGGAGGAACGGGCAGCATTGACAGAATAGACAGTGCTGTCTCGATCGATATGGACGACCCAACTAAAATCTTGAAAATTGGATCGCACCTTGGAAACAAGATGTGGTTGGAGCTTGCTAAATTTCTTTACGCCAACTTAGATGTGTTTGCATGGACGCATTCCGATATGTGTGGGGTGTCACCAGAAGTCACATGCCCCGCGCTCAACATTGACCCTAAGTTCACACCAGTAAAGCAAAAGAGGCACAGCATGGGCCCTGAATGGTCCAAGGTGTTAAGAGAAGAGGTGAACAAGTTAATGGCCAACGGTTTCATCCGTGATGCAACTTATCATGAATGGGTATCTAACCCGGTCTTAGTCAAAAATTCCAATAGGAAATGGCGAACCTGTGTCGATTACTAAGACTTAAACAAAGCTTGCTCGAAGGACAGCTTCCCTCTCCCTAGAATAGACCAACTTATAGACGGAACAACTGGACATGAGCTGCTATCATTCATGGATGCATACACCGGGTATAACCAAATCCTAATCATGAACCTGATCAAGAAAATACCAGCTTCATCACTGACCTTGGCCTATACTACTATAGGGTAATGCCATTTGGTTTAAAGAACGCCGGGGAAACTTATCAAAGGTTGGTAAATACCATGTTCAAGTGCCAAATCGGGAAAACTATGTAGGTTTATGTGGACGACATGTTGGTAAAATCACGAGCAACCGCCAACCACCTGGATAATCTCACTGAAATGTTTGAAATACTCCGAAAGTACAGAATGAAACTCAATCCGCTCAAGTGTCACTTTGGAGTAGCTTCCGAAAAATTCTTAGGATTCATCATAAGTGCCAAGGGCATTGAAGAAAATCCAGAACAAACAACGGCACTATGGGAAGTCCAAGCTCCAAAAAATAAGAAGGAATTGCAAAGCCTGAATGGAAAGGTCGCAACACTAAGTCGATTTACCTCGAAAGCTACCGACAAATGTATACCATTCTTCGATGCACTGAAGAAAGGAAAGAAGAATTTTGAATGGTGTGAAGCTTGTCAAACAACATTTGAAGAATTGCTGCAGAACATGGAAGCTCCGCCAATCCTATCAAAGCCTGTGGATGGAGAAGACCTGTTCATTTACTTAGCAATCTCACCTCATGCATTGAGTGCCGCCCTTGTGCGTGAAGAAGCAAAAATCCAATGACACGTGTATTACATTAGCAAGCGGTTTGCCAGAGCCGAGAAATTATCCAAAACTGGAAAAACTTGCGTATTGCCTCTTGATCGTGTCTAGGAAGTTACGACCATGCTTTCAGTCTCATCCAATCAAAGTGTTGACTGACCAGCTTTTGTAGCAAGTGTTGTATTGGCCTGAAACTTCCAAACGACTCTCAAGTGTAATATAGAACTAAGTCAATATGATATCACATACCACCTAAGAAAGGCCATCAATAAGTAAGCGTTAGCAAACTTCATCGTGGAATTTACTATAGGGGTTGACGAGGAAGAAACACGGCTGGAAGTGGACAGATAATGGAGACTCTTTGTCGATGGCACATCTAGCAACCTCTGTTCGGGGGTAGGAGTAGTGCTTGAAAGCCCCGAAGGACGAGCCATTTGCTATGCTTTGCGCTTGGAATTCCCCGCTATAAATAACAAAGCGGAATACTAAGCGTTGATAGTAGAACTAAAAGTTGTGAAAGAGCTCAAGATAAAATCTGTTCGCATCTACAGTGACTCCCAGCTAGTCATTTGCCAAGTAAAAGGGGAATACCAGGCTCGAGGAGAGAATCTTGCCACGTACCTATCTAAAGTGCAGGAACTGCTAAGCAACATCGAACATTACACCATAACTCACATTCCATGGGAGCAAAACACCATGGCTGATTATTTGGCTAAACTGGCAAGCTCCGGAGAGGCTCAGTCATTGGGGCTAGTCCCAGTTGAAACTCTAACCACCCAAGCATAGCTGAAATGGACATTGACTGGATCCTTGAGATCACCGTCGAACCAGAGACGTGGATTACACCGATGAAGGACTATTTACTTGTAGGGACCCTTCCGACTGACCGGAATCAACGAAAAAGCTTCTCCAAAAGGCACGATGATTCTTAATACAAGACGGAATACTTTATCGAAGGGGATTCTCAACCCCCCTTCTTAGGTGTGTGTCTGATGATGAATCACGGCAAATCCTAAAGGAAATGATGAAGGTGAATGTAGAGACAACACTGGGGGGCAGACTCTTGCAAAGAAAGTCCTTCGATACGGATACTTCTGACCAACAATTAACCGCGACGCTACAGAATACGCTAGAAGATTTGATCGTTGCTAAAGATTTAGTAAAACTAAAAGAACTCCTTCAACAGAGCAAACGCAAATGGTCAGCCCATGGCCATTTGCAATATGGGGAATCGACTTTGTAGAATACAATAGCCTATGATTTTTGTTTGATGATAATAAACATATATATATATATATTCGTTTTAAATGTATTTGTTATTGTACTATTTTATTTTTTCACATAATTAAATAAATATTTGTTGAATAAAATAAATAACTCAGAATTCATATTTAAACAAATATTTTATTCAAACAAATATTTTGTTACAAATTCAAATAGTACAAATTTAAGCTCTCACTATATTCTGAATACAAGTTTCAATTACAACACAATTTTTACTGTACAATTTTTCATACATGTTTTCACCTCACTACATAATGCACTCAACACTCGTATCTGATCTTCAACTCTGTTCTACCCTGTATCCAGCATCTGAACTATCTGCAAAATAAGCATTGACGCAGTAAAATTGAAAAAGAAATATTTTTGCAGTACACAATGAAGTGTGTGTTTAGAAACTATTGTTTGCCTCGGTTATTTGGGTTGTTCATCATCATTCTTTGTAATTCATCTTACACGAACAACTTGTGTCATGCACAGTGTATCACTGTACATGCCACAAGGTCGTGCACACCGATATACACTTGCTTGTTAAAATTGCAGAGACAGTTAAGCACAAGGTCAAACCCAAACTGGATTCAACTCAGGTGCAATGGTCAAAGATAACCAGAATGAACACAAGGAGTTCAACCAGACCAGTCACAACAACACAGTTCCAGACTTCAAATCAGAACAGAGGCACGAATACAAAAAGGACCACCAGACCAGAGTACATGGAAAGCACTTGAAATTGATATGCAACCAGAGGCACAAAGCAAACATGCTCATGAACACAATAACACTACAAGCAGATAAAAACATGTAAAAGCAAATAGAACAAAAAATGTGCACAAGGAAGGATAAAGCTATTTAACTCGAGGCAAGTCAAAACAACAAGCTTCAGACATGTACATGAAAACACTTGAACAACATGAAGTACACACACATATATGTGCAACATGACTACAGTTCAAAGACTTCAAAGTGCATCAGGTATGTACACAGTTTAACTCAAAGCATGAAAACAATGCAACACATACAACATGGATTCAAACCAGAACCAGACTGCTATTTTTTGAGGCAAGAACAGTCATCAATACAGACAAACACAACTGTGCACAAGAGTTCAAAGGAACCAGATTTAAAAGTAACCAGGTCCAGAATAGTCCAGTCAAGAATCAACTAGACCAGAGCAATTTATTTCACATTGGAACATATATATGCAAACAAAATGAAGGCATGAAAACAACACAGCAATGAACACATTGAAGCTGCAGTAACACCAATCACACACACATATATGTATGTATATACATGATGATGACCAGCAAACATTTCAAAAGAAATAATTAGCAAACTGCTGCAAATTTTTCAGAAAAGTTTTATTCAAATGCAAAGCTTCAAAAATGCTCATCTGTACAACCAGACCACAAAATATACAAAGGCAAGCTACATGCAGGCTTTCAGGCATGAAAACCAGACTACAAAGTAATGAATCAAGCTACATTCAAGCATGTACACATTGGAGCTAGCAGTTCTCTTAGTCAATGCAGACATACTAAGGTTAAATGGATGCAAAGAAAATTCACTTGCAACCAGACTCGAACAAAACATATGCATATGGTCAGAGCAATAGTGGTGCACCAGACATATACATATGCAACAAGAGTACAAGGTCCAGTATAGAACAATACATATGGATATGCAAGCATCCAACATGTACAACAAATGGAACCAGACTAAAGTAACAGAGGAGACATCAAGGAAAGCATGGAGTTCGAGTTCAACCAAATCAACCCAGCAAAATGTCCAAAAAAAAGAATAACAAGTTCAATTTCATGTGCACCATGTATATACATATACAATAGAGAATATAGTGAAGCAGCCGTAAGTTATATCGAGGAACATGATCAAAAGCATAGTAATAAAGTAGTTCGAACAAAGCTGTGGGTCACGTTTCAAAAGAAATGGTCAAACAAAACTGTGTTGAAGTGGTCAACCAAAAAAATTTAGAAAATTGTTTAAAGTCGTAGAGGGTAAGTCAAGATTATCTAAAATTCAAGTGTCGAAGTCATAGGAGCATAGAACGGAACCGACCCAAAGCAATTCAAGCAAATTCAACAATGAACAAGTCAGAGGTCACAGAGTCGTTCGATTAAAAAATCAAAGCAAGAGATAAAATCATGAAAAATTCAAACCAAAATATACGAACGTAATTATAGGGTTTCGTTCCTTATAAATTCCCAAACTCATCATCGGCACAAATCATCAAGCTCAAGCATATCAACGAGAGAAAATAAAGTAAATCGGATACCATTTTTTCTATCATTCGAGCTCGACACAATTGGAGCGACTGTGATCAAATCAAAGCTAGGAGTTGATTGAGGAAGCCAATCAAAGCGAAATAATCACTGCAATCAATCAACTGAATCGGCGTCTTCAATTCATTACTAAACCCTAATTCTAGATTGAAAAAGGAACGAGAAGGCATGGACAAGTCAGAAGAAAAATAAAAGGGGAAACTTGTCTTTTGTTTTTGGGTCGAAGAATTTACTTATTTAGGTTTTTCTTTTGGGCCGAATAGTTTTAACAATTAGGGTTGTTTAGTTGTTTTGTTTGTTTTTAATTCTTATTTAAATCAGACTCTAGTTTAACTAGGTAACGAACTACGTTTTGTAGTTCGAGAATTCGCAATTCAATGGTTGAGTTGTGGCAGGGTTTTGAGCTTAGAGTTAGGTTAATCAAGTTAGCGGGTGTCGCAAGTTTACGTGTGTTTGTAAGCGTCTGATTACTTAATTTCTAGTAGAAACCTTGGGGGCAGCACGTAGGCAGGTTTTTGCCGAAGCTTGTTAAATCTGTGTGTGATCTCTACTGCATTACTTTCTGTTAATATTTTTATTTCCACGTTAATTTTTATTAGTACAACCTATTCACCCCCCCTCTAGGGTGAAAATGATCCTACAAGTGGTATCAGAGCTAGGAACAAAAACCATTTTTGATTTTTTTTAATTTGATTTTTTTAAAAATGGCTTCTTTTAATAATGCTTTTCCTGAAGGTCAGTCCATAGCTAGACCACCCATGTTCATTGGTGAATATGCATATTGGAAAACTAGAATGAAATTTTTATAAAAACCATATATGCATGGAATATTGATGAAACGGGATATAGCACACCAACAGTAATGGTAGATAATCAAGTAGCTGAAAAACCTATGGATCAATGGACAGATCTTGAAAAGAAAATGCAAACTACTAATGCTAAAGCTATGAATTCTATTATTTGTTCATTAGATCAAATTGAATTTAACCATGTCTCACATTGTCTAACTGTGCAGGAAATCTGGTACACGCTTGAAGTGACTTATGAAGGAACCTCCCAAGTTAAAGAATCTCGTCTTGCCATGCTTAGTAGCGAGTATGAAAACTTTACAATGGCAAAGGATGAAAGTGTCAAAGAAATGTATGGACGACTTTCTATTCTTGTATACAAATCAAAATCCCTAGGAAAACCATACACATAGCTGGAAATATTTCGAAAGATCCTCGGAATTCTTCCACGAAATTTTGAAGCAAAGGTGACTACCATTCAAGAATCAAAGGATCTGAAACAGGTTAAAGTTGAAGAACTCATCGGAAATCTCACCACTTATGAGCTAGAAATCAAATTCAAGGAAGAATGTGAAGGAGGAGATACGTGAAAGAAATCAATAGCTCTCAAAGGAATAACGGAAAGTGAAGATGAGGATGATGATGATGATGAAGGAGCAACTGAACTGGCACTGATAATAAAGAGATTCAAAAGGTGGAACCGAAAATATGGAAATCCAGTCCTAAATCAACAACTAAAGAGCAGAATCGTCAAAGTTCTAGACAACTCAGAAAAGCAAGAGATCATTTGTCACAAGTGCAATAAACCCGGCCATATCAAGCTAAATTGTCCTCAAAATCGATTCAGCAAAGGAAAGAAACCAAAAAGGAGAAGCTTTGCAGCAACTTGGGATGAAAGTGATAAAGATAATGATGAAAGCATTAGCAGTGAGAATGAAAAAGCAAATATGTGTCTTCGAGGAGAAACAAGTGACAGCGATGATGACGAGCCAAGCGAGGTATCAAAACTTACTCACTCTCAATTACTTATATATTTTCATGAAATAAATGGATGTTTTGAAAGACTTAAGGAGAAGTATGCTAAAATTGAATCACAAAAGGATAGTTTGATAGAAATAAATATGCAGCTTGATCGAATGTTTCAAAACTATAGAAATAAGTGCCTTAAGTGCCTTAAGTGTCCATTATTTGAAGAGGAAATAAAAAAATCAAAAAATAAAATTAAATCTCTTGAAAATGAAATTCTGAGTTTGAAAGAAAGTGAAAATACTAGGAGGGAAAATTCTATTAAAAAGTGCACGTTGTTATTGAATGAAAATGAATCTCTCAAGTCACAAGTCCAACAATTGTCTACAACTTTAGGAAAATTCTCCAAGGAGAAAGATCACTATATATGCTATTAGGGAAACAAACTGTTAATACTGTTAGACAAGGACTTGGTTATACTCAATCTGAAAGAGTTAGAAGTGAAAATAATAATGTAAACTCCAAGTGCACGATTTGTAGAAAAATTGGACACAATCAAAACAATTGCTGGTTTAGACCCAAACACATGAAAACCATACCAATTTGGGTTCCTAAAGGCATGAATGTAAAATCCCTTAAAGTTAAACAAATCTGGGTGCCAAAAGGAACAAACATAGACTGTCTTGGTTCTACACAAACTTGTTTTTCAAAATCATTTGTCACTAACAATCATGGACCTATAAAAACAAATAGGTTACAAAAATCTTTCCTCGTGCAGGTGTGTTGGCAGGCTAAGGAACAGCAAGAGTGGTACTTGGATTCTGGTTGTTCCAAGCACATGACGGGCGACAAATGAAAGTTCCTTAGCCTAGTGAAATACAAAGGTGGCAGAGTCACAATGGGCAACAACGATGTATTGTATGTTGAAAATCTGCACCATAATCTGATTTCAATCGGCCAGTGATCAACTGGGAAAATTTTAAAAAATCATCTTTTCATGCCAAGAACACTATACACATGGGTATACTTCTTTATCTTACTGCTTCTAGACCAGACATTATGTTCTCTGTTTGTTTATGTGCACGGTTTCAGTCAATCCAAAGGAATCTTATTTAAAAGCTGTAAAAAGGATTATAAGGTATCTGTTGCACACCTCATGCTTTGGTCTATGGTATCCAACTAATGATAACTTTGAGTTAAAGGGGTATTCAAATGCAGATTATGCTCCCAGTCTAGTTGATAGAAAAAGTACTAGTGGAACGTGTTTTATGTTGGGACATTCATTTAGTTGCATCACATTTCCAAAGAAAATATCTGCATAAATTTCATTTCAACTGATTTTCAATTAGTGGACATTTTTACAAAACCCCTTCCAGAAATAGTTTTTGTCGACTTCGTCTCAGTTTAGGCATTTTAGAAATTTGATTTTATATTTTTGGATTTGATCTTAAATGCCTATGTTAACTAATCTAACTCCCTACTAATTATCGAAAAGATAAACTGTGACTGAAAAAAAAGTGATGAGTGTTGATCTTAATCATACATTATATCTTGAGAGAGTATATTTAGTAAATTTCTTTAAAAAATTTAATCAAAATTTGTAATAACTTTGGTTGGTAAAAATTCCATGACCATCTCTATTTCTATCATATTTCTACGACAATCACTCATCAAAATCCAATATAGTATGTCAAAATGTGGTATTTAAATAGGAAATTGTTTATTTTTTAATTAGCAATAAAATCATCCAAAAGTACTCATTCTCATTTAAAAGTCCTCACGGTTATGCATGGGTGAACTACTTGGAATCTTTGATTATGTGCTTTCATGCTCATTTAAAAGTTTTCATTGTTATGCATGTATGGAACACATATCAAAATTGGTTGAAATAGGTGAGTTGATTCTAACCCCATTTAAAAGTCCTCACGGTTATGCATGGTTAGAAACTTAGAAGATGCTTGGAATTCATTTTTTAATAAAAATAAGGAATACTACTAATCTCATTTAAAAGTCCTAACAGTTATGCATAGTAAGTATTTAAATTCTTGTCATAAATATACCACAAAAGGACACGACTATATGGTTTTCTATGCCGACATCACCCCTATCACTCTAAAATGGAATATGCACCTAACATAGTATTTATGATTTTTGTTTAATTTTTTTTATTGAAATTTAATATTTATACTCGATTAGGTATTAATGTTGTATTAATGTTTATCACTTTATCACTTTTATCAAACACTATTACTCTTTTGCTGATAACAAAAGAGGGAGAGAAGTTAAGATTTTGGAAAATAAGTTCAAAAAAATTGTTTGCATATTCCCATCTAGGTTTAATGCATTTTTATTTGCATATTTTTTGTTATTTTCATGCTATGTGAAGGGGGAGCTTTTTTGTAGGGGGAGCATTCAAATAGGGGGAGCTAATAGAATTCATCAAGACTAAATACATTTAATAGAGTCAAAATCTTAATATATGTTTGTTATCGTCAAAAGGGGGAGATTGTAGAATACAATAGCCTATGATTTTTGTTTGATGATAATAAACGTATATATATATATTCATTTTAAATGTATTTGTTATTGTACTATTTTATTTTTCCACATAATTAAATAAATATTTGTTGAATAAAATAAATAACTCAGAATTTATATTTAAACAAATATTTTATTTAAAAAAATTTTTTATTACAAATTCAAATAGTACAAATTTAAGCTCTCACTATATTCCGAATACAAGTTTCAATTACAACGCAATTTTTACTGTACAATTTTTCATATATGTTTTCACCTTACTACATAATTCACTCAACACTCGTATTTGATCTTCAACTCTGTTCCAGCCTGTATCCAGCATCTGAACTATTTGCAAAACAAACACTAACGCGGTAAAATTGAAAAATAAATATTTCTGCAGTGCACAATGAAGTGTATGTTTTGAAAATATTGTTTGCCTCAGTTATCTGGGTTGTTCGTCATCATTACTTTTAATTCATCTTACAGGAACAACTTGTGACATGCACAGTGTATCACTGTACATGCCACAAGGTATGCACACCGATATACACTTGCTGGTTAAAATTGCAGAGACATATGAGCACAAAGTCAAACCCATACTGGATTCAACTCAGGTGCAATGGTCAGAGATAACCAGAATGAACACAAGGAGTTCAACCAAGCCAGTCACAACAACACAGTTCCGGAATTCAAATCAGAATAGAGGCATGAATACAAAAAGGACCACCAGACCAGAGTACATGGAAAGCACTTGAAGTTGATATGCAACCAGAGGCACAAAGCAAACATGCTCATGAACACAATAACACTACAACAAGATATAAACATGTAGCAAATAGACCACAAAATGTGCACAAGGAAGGATAAAGCTGTTTAACTCGAGGCAAGTCGAAACAACAAGCTTCAGACATGTACATGAAAACACTTGAACAACATGAAGTACACACACATATATGTGCAACATGACTACAGTTCAGAGACTTCAAAGTGCACCAAATATGTACACAGTTTAACTCCAAGCATGAAAACAATGCAACATATACAACATGGATTCAAACTAGAACCAGACTGCTATTTTTTAAGGCAAGAACAGTCATCAATGCAGACAAACACAACTGTGCACAAGAGTTCAAAGGAACCAGATTCAAAAGCAACCAGGTGCAGAGCAGTCCATTCAAGAATCGACTAGACCAGAGAAGTGTAACTCACATTGGAGCATATATATGCAAACAAAATGAAGGCATGAAAACAACACAGCAATGAACAAATTGGAGCGGTAGTAATACCAATCACACACATACATATATGCTACAGTAATACCAATCACACACACATATATACATATATGTATGTATGTATATACATAGTGATGACCAACAAACATTTCAAAAGAAATAATTAGCAAACTGCTGCAAATTTTTCAGAAAAGTTTTATTTAAATGCAAAGCTTCAAAAATACTCATATGTACAACCAGACCACAAAATATACAAAGGCAAGCTACATGCAGGCATTCAGGCATGAAAACCAGAGTACATAGCAATGAATTAAGCTACATTCAGGCATGTACACATTGGAGATAGCAGTTCTCTTAATCAATGCAGACATACTCAGGTTAAATGGATGCAAAGAAATTCACATGCAACTAGACTCGAACAAAACATATGCATATGGTCAGAGTAATAGTGGTGCACCAGAAATATACATATGCAACCGGAGTACAGGGTCTAGTACAGATCAGTACATATGGATATGCAAGCATTCAACATGTACAACAAATGGAACCGGACTAAAGTAATAGAGGAGACATCAAGGAAAGCACGGAGTTCGAGTTCAACCAAATCAACCCAGCAGAATGTCCAAGCAAAAATAATAACAAGTTCAGTTTCAAGTGCACCGTGTATATACATATACAACAGAGAATACAGTGAAGCAGCCGTAAGTTGTATCGAGGAACATGATCAAAAGCATAGTAAGAAAGCAGTTCGAACAAAGTTGTAGGTCACCTTTCCAAAAGAAATGGTCAAACAAAACTGTGTTGAAGTGGTCAACCAAAAAATTTTAGAAAATTGTTTAAAGTCGCAGAGGGTATCAAGTCAAGATTATCTAAAATTCAAATGCCAAATTCATAGGAGCATAGAATGGAATCGACCCAAAGCAATTCAAGCAAATTCGACAATGAACAAGTCAGAGGTCATAGAGTTCGTTTGATTAAAAAATCAATGCAAGAGATGAAATCATGAAAATTTCAAACCAAAATATACGAACGTAATTATAGGTTTGCGTTCCCTATAAATTCCCAAACTCATCATCGGCACAAATCAACGAGCTCAAGCATATCAACGAGAGAAAATAAAGTAAATCACATACCATTTTTTTTATCATTCGAGCACGACACAATTGGAGCGACCGTGATCAAATCTAAGCCAGGAGTCGATTGACGAAGCCAATCAAAGTGAAATAATCAATGCAATCGATCAATTGAATCGGCGTCTTCAATTTATTACTAAACCCTTATTCTAGAGTGAAAAAGGAATGAGAAGGCATGGATGAGCCTAAAGAAAAATAAAAGGGGAAACTTGTCTTTTGTTTTTGGGCCAAAGAATTTACCTATTTAAGTTTTTCTTTTGGGCCGAATAGTTTTAACAATTAGGTATTTTTAGTTGTTTTGTTGGTTTTTAATTCTTATTTAAATCAGACTCTAGTTTAACTAGGTAATGAACTACAGTTTTGTAGTTCGAGAATTCGCAACTCAGTGGCTGAGTTGTGGTAGGGTTTTGAGCTTAGAGTTAGGTTAATCAAGTTAGCGGGTGTCGCAAGTTTACGTGTGTTTATAAGCGTCTGATTACTTAATTTCTAGTAGAAACCTTGGGGGCAGCACGTAGGCAGGTTTTTGCCGAAGCTCGGTAAATCTGTGTGTGATCTCTACTGCATTACATTCTATTTATATTTCTATTTCCACGTTAATTTTTATTAGTACACCCAATACAATCCCCCCCTCTAGGGTGAAAACGATCCTACAGACTTGATTGGTTTCCTGCCAATAGCAAAAAGAGGGGTGAAATATGCTATAGTTGCCATTGATTATTTCATGAAGTGGGCCGAAGCGAAACCGCTGGCCACCATAACCACAAAGAAAGTCATTAATTTTGTTACTAAAAACATTATTTGCAGGTTCGGTGTACCGTAGAAAATCATCACTGACAATGGAACTTAATTCGAAAGCATCGAGTTCAAAGACTTCTCCAAACGCTTCCAAATTTAGAAAAGCTTTTCCATGGTAGCTCATCCGCAAGCAAACAAGCAAGTGGAAGCAATAAACAAAATCACCAAGTCCACTATCAAAATGCGACTAACTAAGGCAAAAGGGAACTGGGTTGATGAACTTCCACTCGCACTATGGGCTTACAGAACTACTGACAAAGCGACAACTGGACACACTCCGTTCGCCTTGTCATATGGCTTAGAAGCAATCATTCCTGTTGAATTATAAGTCACCTCGCACCGAAGGCAAAATTTTAATCAAAAACAAAACGAGTAGCTCCTACTAGAATCACTAGATATGATTGACGAAAGTATAGAAAAGGCAGAGTTGAGAACCGCTGCCCACCAAAAAAGGATCACGCGATACTTCAACTCCGAAGTTCACAACCAAACCTTCAAAGTGGGAAATCTTGTACTCAAGCGAGTCTACCCCGTCCCGGGGCCTTTGGACCGAACTGGGAAGGACCATATGTCATCAATCAAAAACTAAGGGATGGTACTTTCAAGCTAACAACCATCGACGGAATCCAAATCCCCAAGGCATGGAATAACAAATCTCTTTGTCCTTACTTCATTTGAAAACTACCTTATGTACTCTCTATTTTTCAGTAAATAAGCCATCCCCGGATGTCGGGGGCATTGTAAATAGGTAAAATCTACCATTCTTTCCTTAATAAAAGTTGATTCACTTTTTGAATCGACAAAACTACGTTCATAATAACTACCCGCCGGGTCGACGGAAGAAAATCGACTCAAACCGTTGGATCGGCGGAACCCGATCTTCGCCTTCTAAAAACCAATTTTTCCTCGGCAACATCGGAAAGGCTAAAACATACACTCCTCGCGTTTCCCGAAGATAGGAAACACCAAGGAGTATGAAAAGTCGTGCATCCCATAAGCCGCAAACTAATTTTTTAAAAAAATTACACTCCTCCCGCTACCGAAGATAGGCAAAATCGAGGTGTACGAAAAGCCGCACAACCCATAAGCCATGCACTAATTTTTAAAACTTACACTCCTCACGTTGCCCAAAGATAGGCAACACCGAGGAGTACCAAAAGCCGCGCACCAACTTCCCAACACAAACCCCTGCCCGAAGATAGGCAACATCGAGGAGTACTAAAACCATTCCAAACCGACGACCACATCAGTCCCAAAAGTCGCGCATTTCATAAGTAGCACATTAACTCTGGAGCCATGAAATCACGCTCCTAAAATGTAAACTCCTCAAGTTGCCCAAAGATAGGTAACACCGAGGAGTATCGCCATGAAATCACGCTCCTAAAATGTAAACTCCTCACATTGCCCGAAGATATGTAACACCGAGGAGTATCGCCATGAAATCATACCCCTAAAATGTAAACCCCTCACATTGCCCGAAGATAGGCAACGCCGAGGACCACCAGAACTGTTTCGGATCGATGGGACATATCAATCCTAAAATTCGGGCATCCCATCAGTCGCGCGCACTTTCAAGTCCCAGAATTGCCCCGGCAATACCATTGTCGGAAGCAATGGAAGTGACTTCAACAAAATTAGAGTGCTACAAACCAATGGAAAATTTTCAACTGCTGACACTCGATGACTAACTATAATGTTTAACATTGACAATGTGTAACTGCCTACAGTTAATTATACAATGTGCAAAAGACTTGGACTACATGCTAAAGTTATAAAACTTCTGAAGGAAGAAAAATCAAGTTATGACTAAGTCAAAGTTCAAGTTTTAATATGCAAATTATTTAAATCATAAGTTACCAGACATTTGTCAATTGTTAGAAGTAAACAGCCCTACGAACTGGGGGCACACGTTGGCACTTAAATAAAAATACTTAAAAACAACAATTTCACAAGTTCTGTTACTCCAAACAATTTTTTTTGGCAATAATCACAGGGCTAGATAAAGTGAAGTGAAAGTATATGGAGTAAACGAAAAGTGCATAGAACACACATAAGCAAATAAGTGTAGACAAAACAAGCATAAGTGCACAAAACACATATGAACAGACAAGCAAGAGTACAGCCAAAACATTAACAATGCATTACTTATAACTTCCTTTTCTACAACATCAAAACGTGAGGGTCGTACCCACACAATGTCGGCCAACAAAAGAAAAACACAAACACCACAACAAAAACACTAAGTGCAAACTCTGCACTTCAACAAAATGAAGCAAAATCAGATCAATCACCACCCAAGCTTCTCAGCGCTTCTTTCCACCATACCCTTTCCGCCTCTTGTTCAGTTTCTGCTTCACCTCGGGAGTGGCGTCGCTGCTAGTAATGTCAACAATATCCTCAGTGCTAGTGTCCTCCTCCTATTCTGCAACCTTCTCAGAAGATTCGCCCTTCGTTTTATGCTTCCGTGATTTGCAGAAGCTCTTGGAGGCCTTGATTGCTTTAACCTTCTCCGTTTTGACAGCAACCAGCTGTTCTTGAGTCTTACGCGGCTGCTCAGTCTGAACTTCCTACTCTCTAGCTTCAGCCGTCGTTACGTCACCTTCCAAAGATATAGAAGGGTCATCCAAGCCATGAAGTTGGGCGATCTTTTCGGACTTTGGCCTGGTTGCGAGCCAGATGCAGACATGGAGACCGGAGCAAGAACGGAAACAAGCACGGAAGAAGTAGAAATAGCAGCACGTCTAGGCACCGAGGAAGCTGGCAAATCAACAGGTAAGGTAGACGGACCTATAAGATCAAAAATGCAAGCATTAAATTCTTCATGTCCTTGCGGCGTAAGCTGAAAGCTCCCAAACTCGGGGGAAACAAGAGGATTACCTGCACCAGAAGAATGACCAAGAATGTCAACTTCGTATTCACCGCCTTCACCCTCCTTAGACGGATCTATAATCCGAGGGGTAGCCTCAAGCCCAAAACTTGTTGGCAGATTACGGAGCTGCTCCAATAGCTCGCCGACACCAGAAATGAAAGGCTTTGTAAGCGCTTCGGCAGCCACAGTCATAGCGGCATCGGCAGCTTCTTTCTCCCTCTCGATCCGCAAAATCTCTTAGCCCTCCAGCAACGCCTTCTTTTATTCTTCATTAATGTAGGCGTTCTCTAACTCTCGCTTGGAATAAATGTTACCGCTGTTACAAAAGCGGGTCAAGATTTCTTCCCAGACCACAATGAGAGTGAATGGAAATTTCGGGCCTAGGTAGCTAAGGCTCCCCTGATACAGTAGAGAATCGACATAAAAATTCAAGATGGTCTCGTCTATCTTTTCCATCTTCCTTTCAAAAGTGTTTTGAAGCTCCAAATAATTCGCCGTAACGGCGGCCTTTTCAACTTCGACATGAGACTTATCGGTGCTAAGCTGCGCAACTTGATCCTGTAGTCGGGTGATTGTCTTAACCTGGTCGGAGATGGTCTTATTGTGCCTCTCAATGATAAGGTCATGATAGGAGATAGTTTTCTTCTCGACTTCAATTGTTACGCTACAAGCAGCTACCTCCTCTTTTAATTTGGCCTCTTCAGCATGAGCCTTCTTTATTTCGTCCCTATAGACGATCTCAATTCTCTCATGGGCCTCTTTTACCTCCTTCAACAAGTCGGCGCTCCTTTTGCTTTCTCGTAGCGCTGCTTCTTTCTCCTCCTCTAGCTGTTTAATCCTGCCATCACGTTCTATCAACGCTCTTTCAAAATCATCCTTGTCTGACTCAAAAGAAAGGATTTCTTGGTAGTTGTTACGATTGGTATATGCCCGCTGCTTACAGCTGCTTACACAATTTTTTCCACCCTTTGGCATGTTCTAAATCGTTTTGGATAGCTTGAAGATGTGGCATGTAAGAATCTCTACAAACCGGACGGAGATCAAGATCAAACTTAACCCCCCCTTAGAAACCACTCGGGGAATGCCGCCTCAAGCTTGGGAGGATCGGACGGAAGAATATAGGCGGGTCAACGGTGGGGATGTGAAGCACCAGGGGCAAGAGCAGCAGAAGATGACGAAATGAAAGGTTAAGGCGGAACGACGACAGAAGTAATGAGGATTTCCTGACTCGCTAAAGAGAGCGTCGGAACAAAAGCTCACTGCTTCGAAGAATGGAAATCACTGTCGAATTTAGACCTCCTCGATGGCTCCTATCTCTCATCGAAAGTCTTCCTCTTTTCATACCCGCCTTTGTATGTTCGGCCCCACTCTCCCTCGTCTCGGTGATGAGTTTCGGCATCTAGATCTTTCCTTCTTCTATACTCTTCCTCCATCTCTCAGGGATGGTGACGGTCGGAAGAACGCTTGGACCAGCGCTGGGATTCAATAAATTCCTCGAAATCATCATAAAGGTTGCGTCCCCTCGTCATACCTGTTCGAAGCATAAATAAAAGGTTTCAAAAATGGAAAATAAACATGAAAAGTGTATTCACAAGTTAATGTGACCCTAGTGAAGCATGTGGTGTGTTTGGGAGGAGAGCCTAAAACGACGACACAAACCGGACCGTGCAAGCGCCGCAAAAGGAATCAGACTAACTTCGGATGCGACATGGCTCAAACAAGAGGTCACCTCCTCAAATTTGAAACATTCCCTCATAAGCACGTCGAAGTCGACGTAAACATCACTCAAATCGTCAAACTGCACGCCAGCATCTTTACTCAGAGAATCCTTGCGTCCTCCGATTTCTGAGGCATTGTTTTTATCACTCGTATCTGGAGGAGGTGAGCACGGAACAACGGGGCTCATCCCCGGAGTCTCATCGCACGATTTAGAATCCCCATCATCGGATTCTGCATAGAAATCATCACTAGATGTGGACTCATTGCTACTACTCCCAATTTCTCCCTCCTCTTTTTATAAGTCCATCGCAGCTTTGCCTTCCCTTTGTTTGAACTCTTCTTCTTCTTCTTCCGAAATCGAAGGCATTTTGGCCGGGTGACTAACTCAAGTCGCAGCAACACCTCTTCCATCATGAGCATCTTCGACTGATTCTCCGGACAAGCCCTCTCTTTCTTAAGAAGCGCCTTCTTCAGAATCATGGGAAGAGGAAGTGGATCGCATGTGAACCCTAAATCGAGAAGGAGAGGAGGCTTCAACTGGAACGGTGGACCTCCCCGGGTGCAATAATCCATATTGGAGTAAGTTTTCGTCAATCAGCAAGACTTTAACGGACCTTTCCTCAACATCGACAGTCTTCAGGTTCGAAAAACTTCATCAAGAGACAAGTCCCTATTCGGCCTCGGGATGACTGCAAGAAATGTTCAAATTGTTAGAAGCCCCGCAGCGACATGTCAGAACTCGATAAATAGGGAAAAGAACTACCCCCATTGTCCACGGATGGTTAAACCCCTTGGGGATTCTGACGAAGAAATACTGGGTCTTAAACTGGGATAGGTTGCTCTACAGTCGCAATACGATTTTTCGATTCCTTTGAGCTTCGATTATGACCAAAGACGGACACTCATCTCTTCTCTTGAATGAAAGAAAGTACTGCAACTCGTCGAAACTCAGAGCGCGATTGAATGTGCTTATGAAAAGGACGTGCAAACAAGTTAGGATGGAATAACCGTTGGGATGAATCTGGAACGGGGCAATGCCTAAATTTGAGAGAGTCTCATGCAAAAAGTTATTAAAAAGGGGCACAGCTCCATTCAGACACATATACCGATGACAAGCGGTATATCCCGAGGGAGGCATGTGAGCAAACTCGTTCTTCTCCGTAAGGCATACGTCTTCCTCAGGTATGCCGTGTTGCACGCAGATATTGTGCAAAACCTTAGCAGAAACCATGGAAGAAGCTCTCTCTGGAGGATTGAGAAGAACTCTAAAATTGGGAGGAGTCTGATCCATGACCGGACCCACTGGGACCAACTGGCCTTATTCAGCCTGTGAGGTGGAAATAAAAAGGGCGATGGATGATGACTTGGCTTCTGAGAATGTCGGGCTTCCTCTACTTGACTTACGGCACGAAGTTGGATACTTCATTCTGGACAATAGAACTCGCATCCAAAACGGTCAGGTAATTCTATTCTAAACTAATAGTTTCACCTACAACACTTGAATTCCGGAGAGACATTGATTCTTGCCGACACAACGGATTTCAAGTATGTACCGGGGCAAGTGTAGTGTGCAATCTATAGGGGGTGAGCTCGGTGTCCGAAACACTACAAACACTCTATCCCGTGTAGATAGTTCGCTCGCAGCGGAAAAAAAAGGAACTCCCATATCGTTTCCATCTGTTTTTACTTCCTCAACACTTATCTGTTATCGATCAATGATCGATAACGGATCCGTTGTTCGAAGCTACAAGCAAGATTCCTTTCAATACAGGGACACTGAGTGTGTAAAAAGCAAGTAAGATAAGTCCAAATTCTTCGGAAGAGCCAGGACCAATTCGTGATGTATTATGCAATATTAGCTATGGAACTGGCACAAGTCAATTCTGGCTCAATGGACGAAGATAGAAAAACGTGTCAAGCACTGGGGCAAGTCCCGAATGTCATTCCGGGAAGAACTCAAAACTCGATTTACTATCTTCCTTCATTAAGCCACAATCAACTCAAACTCCTCACGACAAACATCATAAACGCAACCTCGCCATCGAATCATTAAACGAACATTGTAATTAGCAAAACCCACCTCAAACTAAACTCCAAACACAGAACTGGTCAAAGACTTGGGATCGGTGAACCAGGAACAGATCGACGATGACCTAAGGAGATGGCAAACTAGGGTCGGTGGTGGTCTATAGGTAGTCGGCGAACTAAGGCGACGGCGAACGAGGTGATGGCGAACTAAGGTTGTGACAACGTAGAAGGAATCACGACTTTAAGCAAGATCGAGCTCCTAGAAGTGATGAATCGGGTCGCACACGTGAAGGCTTGTATCAAATCGCAGCTAAGTATTCAGATCGCACGAAAGAAGAAAAGGATCGGGTCGCACGAAAGTGAGGGAATGGATCGGCTCGACTAGCTATATAGGCAAATAGAAATGAAAATGCAAAAAATCTTTAAGTAATCAGGTCGCCAACGATCCATCATCTATGGATCGCTAGCGATCCATAATTAAGGTGCCAAGATTCTCTTATCATGAGCGACCCATGAAGTTGCATGTACTTTTCCCCAAACTTGCACTGCGACATTTGCCTACTATTTTAAGATATACCGAGAAGCTATGAAGGAAAATTTGATCTGTTATGACAATCAGCAGTGGTCGAGACCCGAACTAAGTAAGCAGTAGAATAACCTGCTTTATACTTGTGAGATTCTAACATGATTACTTGGAATCCAACAAGCAGAGACTAAAAGTAATAACTTTCAGAGCACGCTTTGTTTCCAACAAAGACGTACTCTCGGGGGAAAATGTTATCCAGGTTTTAACCCACCAAGATCCAAGAGAAGACGGAACGACTTGATGTAGTCGGAATGGCTCAGAACTCAACCAAAAGAGCTAAAGCAACAAGTTAAAGAGAGCCAAGTCATATTACAAAAGAAATGACTAAGTTTGACTAAACCAAGAGACAAACATCCGTCCAGTCCAATTGGCAACTAAATACAACTAGCAAGTAAATTTTCATAAAAAAAGCGACGTACGACGAGACTGCATGAACAACGTCGATACAAGACAACAAAAGCTTGCCAAACATCAAAGTCCAGAAATAGTCTAAGTGTATGGATCGCTAGCGATCCATATTTCATCATTGGATCGCTATGGCACATGGGGAGCAAGGAAAGCAAAAATATGCTAAGTGTATGGATCGCTAGTGATCCATAAACCATGGTTCGCCAGCGATCCATACTTAATGAAGGAATCATGAAGACCTAAACTAGGCGAAGACGAAAGTGGGACTAAGTGGTTAACTCACACTCGAGCTACTGCTATGGATTGCTAGCGATCCATGCATTTGGCTCGGGTCGCGAGCTAAGCTCTACTAGATAATCCTATGTCCATCTGCAAGCAGTCAGCGAACAGGCCTAGCCCAAAAGTTCTCCAATCTCTATAAATACCATCCTACCTGCAACATAAACGGGATCTTCTTCGGACTGGTTGCTGAAGCTCTACTGGAAATTTTCTTCACTCTTCACCTCCCTCACAACGGTCTCCAAAAGGATTCACTGTGATTTTCCAGTGGATTATAACCTTGAAGATTCAATCTAGCTAAGGACAATCAAGAGCCTTATAATCAAACATTTCTTGTAACAGCCAGTCTATAATAAAACTTTAAAGTGGACGTAGGCTTCATTAACAACCGAACACTATAAAAATCTTCTTGTCTTCTTTCCCTTGCTGTTTTTTCTATATCTGTTATCTATATTATTGCTCCGTGAGAACATGGTTGGTGCTTTCACACTTAGATCAAGGTGTTGATCCATTTTTTGGATTAACAATGTACATGCAATCGGTAATCTAAACCAAATTAAACGATTTCATAAGAAGACTTTTTCAGCAGGTAATGTATTTTGATTTTGCAATAGATATTAGGGTTTTCTCGGACTTATATTAAGGAAACTCTCCATGTTGAATTAAGTGGATGCTAGGTTGGTTTTATAATCCTTTTAAGGATCGTTAGATAACCCATAACATCATCCAGAGCGTCCAATTTCTCACTAAAACATGCTAAACAATAAATCCAATCCTAATGAATTGGTCGATCAATAGAGCAGGTTTTACCCAATTGACTAGTAAAAAATCATAAAAATCCGAAGGCTCATTTTGATGGAAATTTTTTGTAGATGAAGTTAACCGCTTTGACAATAGTTCAGGATCTAGTCCACCAAAATCAATTCTGATTGATCCAAGCAAAAGCAAATTCACCTTGCGTCCTTGAACCAATAACCATCTTTCGGATAACCTAGCCTCCTCCGTCCAAAGATGGTCCACCAGTTTCCTGCTCTAAAAACTACCAGTTTGCAATAGTAGTTTTGACCATCTAAACCACGACTTCAGTTCATGGTTTGTTTTCTCTATTAGGAAACTGGTTATATCCTCCTCAGTTTGATGTAGACCCAACATAAATTTAACATCTAGATCATGTGTATCATATCGTCATTCTCCACTACAAATAAAGTTAAGATGCTTGAATCATGCATTCATATTAGTCCAAAATATAAATTAAATTTTAAAAAAAAAAGTCTGAAAATGCAAACTGCTTGACTGTGCACCATGTCCTACAAAAGCAAAGAATTCAGCGAATACATCGTTGTAATGGATTAGATGAAAAGAGGCATCATGGATGACATTTGGTGAGAATGATTGATCAAACGTTTTAGACAATTCTGCCACTGATCCCCCACTTCCTATTTCAATGGTGCAGTCCACCTTCAACTGTCGCATCTTGTACATGTTTCAATTTTTGCAGGTGAGGTCCATCTCCAACCAGTTGGTTTTTCTTTTTATTCACGTAGAAACCATAAAGCGAATTCTGTTTTGGACTCAGTAATCCTTTCCTAAGCAACAAAATTTTTAAAGTAAAGTTTGCAGTGGGCTGTTGATTTTATTTTCATGTCTTAAATGAAAGAATTTCTTAGCATGAAAAATAGAGATTATGACAAGTTAAAATCGAATGAATAAACATTAAACAAAACTAAATATGTTTAGCAACATATGAATTAATATTAGAAATATAATAAACTTACACAAATGAGAAAACAAGAAATTTTTATCAATATCAAATTTCGAAATCATAACATTGTATAAAATTTAACTTCTTTATTCTGGTTTTAATTGAAATATCGAAAGCAGCTAATGAGATAATTTAAATACGCCTTAATGTAGATATAGGTGATAATTGTTTGAAACGCAATTATGACAAAAGTTAAATACATTCATTTTATTTTTCTGTTTTATTTTTATTTAAACTTTAAAGTTCATTTTTATCCTAAAAATCAGTAAGAATTTTTATTAAGTATCCCTTCACAGTTTGCTTTTACAGCCATAATTTATTATTTAAGCTACTTTGTGAACTTTGTCTTCTTCTTATTTTAGTTTTTTCAATAAAAGTTTCATTAGAAAAGAAAAAAAGTTATTTATAAAACTTGAGTTTCATTTTGTTACATATAACGTGGATGAAAGTCATGGAATCACTTCTAGCTTTAAATGATTTGTACACCATAATATTGTGTCGATTTTTTTAATTTTTTTCAGAAAAAATAGAGCCCTAAACTTTGATCCATAAAAATAGAACTGTTACGGAATCCAGAATAGAAACAAGGGCCCAAATGCTTAGATAAAGAATAAAACGCTCACATAATATTGAACCTGTTTCGTTTAAACCGACACAGCGGCCCAATTTGGGAATGAGATGAATTACCAGACAGATAAACTTGTTTCGTTAATGATGCCCGATTCAAAAAAAAACCGAGCCGCCATTTAGGAGCAAATACATAAAAACGACCACGATATTACATAATTAAGCACATAATTAAGTTTCGTTCTTTTTTTTACAAAAGAGGAATTAGACATAAGGACAAACCTTAAAAAAAAAGTTAGACCGAAGGACAACAAGTTTCATTTTAGGCTGAAGAACAAATTTTAAAAGAAAATTAGACTGAAAGACAATACTAGTTATAACTAGCATTATTTTCAGTTTTTACACTATACAAAATGTTAATTATAACTACATTATATTCAGTTTTAGACTGTACAAAATGCTAGTTATATTTAGCATTGTTATTCAGTTTAATTTTTTTCAAAGTTTGTCTTTCAATTTAAAAATGAAACTTGTTATCTTTCAATCTAATTTTTTTTCCAAAGTTTGTCTTTGTGTCTATTTTCCATTTTTTTAAAAAGGGGAAGGTTCCATATACAACCATTTTTAAAAAGAGTGCAAATTTTTATTCAACTTCAAACCCCTGCCTCAAGGACAAACCTTCAGTATTTTAGCCTGAGAGACAACTTTCTTTAGGTATCAGTTTTTAATTATTGATAGCAGTTTTTAGGTATCAGTTTGTAGTTATCGGTAGCAGTTTTTAGATATCAGTTTTTAATTCGGTAGCAGTTTTGGAAGAATGTTTGTCCTTATGAATAATTTTGGAAGAATGTTTGTCCTTGTGGTTAAAATATTAAGGTCGTGTGCTTGAGGCTAAAAATATACAAATTTTTGTCCTTTAAATTAGTTCCTCCTTAGATGTAAATAAACTTTTGTGATAAGGCATCTGGATAAAAACCTAAATCTTTATGTGTACTAAAAGAATATTTTATTTAATAAACTTAAAATAGATATGTTTTGTCTTTTGACACAGATGTCTACTAGATTGCATTTCCTTGACAATCATCACATAAAAATTATTTTGAGAAATATTTCAACTATCATCGTTTTAACTGTTTAAAATTACATAATTAGCCTTTTGATTTTCCCTTGGAAAAATGAACGCTGGAAACGTGGAATAAGAAGTGAATGCATTCGTACGTGCTGTATACAAAAGCTCAAAACGTTAGCATTTTGCGAGAATATGCACATCATGCGACAATCTAATGTTAATAAAAGATTTTAATTGTGTATTACTGTATTATTCTGTGATGAAAGTTTGTTTAGCCATCATGAAAGTTTCATGAATACTTTTTTAAAATTTTGCAATTTTTTGACATTTTACATTCTAATTCAAATGAGGTCTAAACAAATAAAACCGGATCGATCCAAGACGTGTTTATATTTTGTTCGGTGAAAGATTCAAACAAACACAGATCGGATAAGGTTGTAGCTCGGAGATTGTTCGTACGTCTCAGAAAATGAATGTACAATGTACAGAAAATAGAAAAACATCGAACAATCTCGAACGAAAATATCTTATGCATTTTTTATTCTTTTAATTCGTGTCCTAAATAAAAATCGGACGGACAAAGAATGGGTGCTTTATAGTTTCGGACCGAGCATGAACTCGGAGCCTTTGCATCCGTAGTTCAAATATTCTACGCTTAAAATCATTTTCTCTACTCAACCACTATTCAAATATCCTTGAGTTATTATAGATATAAGTTTGTCCAAAATATATAGAATTGAGTAATTTTTAGATTATTATAAAGCATAAAGTTTGTTGTAATGTAATGAGACAGTTCAAGATATACTGCCGTGTATATATTTTATGGCTGCCATGTATAAGTACCAAGTACTCCTTGGTTCTTTGTGATGTCTTTTGAATAACATCCAACATCAAATTGCTTTTTTTTCCCTCTTAGTGGACCTAATATTTACAAACAAACAACTAAGGTTGCTTTATCTATTATCTAATGGCCCAGTAAGGACCAAAATATAAAATAACGGAAGCTCCTATTGCAATTTGTTTCTTCTTTATCAAAACAGCATAGATTCCCAACATTAGTTGACTTTGGATAGGAAGCCATGCTACAAAAAACAATTAACCTGCATGCAACAAAATTGACAAGTCGACAAAGATTGGTGCGTGAGGGACCACGCAAGTATTATATCCGTGGTTCATGGACCCATCCTATGCTATTTTGGATCATGGCCAAAAGTTTAATTTGGACCCATCAACCCAATAGCTAATATCGTTTGAAATAAGCAAGAGTGACAAACAATTTGTTCCCTTTTTTTTTCACTTTTTTTTTTTTGCACTCATAGCTAATTCAAATATATTGCTAACACCTTGTTACATTTAGTCCTGTTTAAGTTCTTCATTTGATTACTTTTCTTGCTGTTGCATATAATTACCAAATGGATGTCTAGGTCATTTCTTTAAGGACAACCACACGACCTATGTAAGATATAATAGTTCGTTTCATCTTGATTTTCATTTGCATCGAGGAAAAACGATCTCCGCACCCTTTTAATTTTGTATTGGCTTGAGTTCAGAGCGAACTGAATGAAAATTTCAAAATGTGGAAGAAGAGGTATGTTGTATTTCTAGATGAAAATACATGGCATGTTTTCGAAGGGGTGGAGAATGTAAAAAATTTATGAGATAAAAGATAGATCTATTTTTACCGTTTAAACCATATTTAGAAAATTACAATTTATTTTGTCAAACATTTTTCCGCCAAAAATTTAAAGGGCTACACTAGTCTACCTGGGGAACATAGTAAATATTGATAAATGATAATAGTTTGTTGGATAATTGTGTCGATGATTCGAGAATAATGAAGATGATAACTGTTGTACTTCTGACTTCAAGGATCTACTGCGTAGATTCTTTTAGACAATAGTTCAACCCAACAGGTACAAACGGGTTATCGAATTATCGACTTCAGGATTCAATGAAGCCTTGAAACAGCGTAATCGGATTCAAAAGTTGTACGATTTTGATCTGACCAAGAACACTCAAATTTGATCTCTGATGATGCAATGTAGCAGAGAATCGAATGAAGAAGAAGAAAATTGATCTGCAACGTTCCTGTGTTTGCAACACCTTATAGGCGTCGCAAACTGTGGTGATAATGCACTGCTCTGCAACACTTTCTGGGCATCGCAGATCTGGAGAAAGAAGAAGAAGGCACAAAGAGAAGAGATTGTTATTTTGTGATGGTTCCTGGGCGTCACTATTTATAGTAGTGAGGAGGTGTCCATTCGTCAAGCGTCGCATCCTTTCCAACAGTCCGAAACCGTTACAAACGGTCGCGTCTGTTCGTAACAGTTTAAAACTATTAGTAAACGGTCGCGTCCCTTCATTCAAATGACCCGCCAAAAATTTGTCCGTTCAAATTCTGGATCCGGCCCGTTAACAAAAATTAATTCGTCATTTTAGGTCCGAACCCGAACCCGACCCGGTCGGTCGATCGGAAGGCCGGCGGCGACGGCGCGCGTATGGTGGTGATGCATAACTTCTCTCCTCACATCAAAGCAAAGCTTTGGGTGCCCAAAGGGCACAACCTTCCTTAGAGAAATCCATATATAAATCAACATATTCTTTTTGTGACGCCCCACCTCTATGCTCATAATAACAAAGAGTATTAAAGGAAATACTGTCTATTATTATGAAGAATAAGGCTGGATAGGAGCGACCATCCGTAATTGGCCTTACACTAATATTGGTTATCTCGATAGGAGTGGTACATTCTTTTTATTTTTCTTCTATTATTTATTTACTCCCATCGACACACCCAATACTAGTATAAAACGAACTACGACGGTTCATAATAGTTTAGGACATTAGATATAACAATAACACAGATAATATAATTACGGAACACAGATAAAAACAAAAGTCTCATATATATATATAACTGATGTCAGTTAATACATAGTTGACACAATACATATGATACAACTACAACTATCGACTCTAGAAGTTATATATACAAGTACATTATCGACTAATATACATGAATACATATCGTTCTATACAATGACACGACTACTACAAAATGACATTGACAACTTCAGAAGATGTGAAAAGTCTTCATATCCTGAACAGCAACTCAAAGAAGAAAATCTACAACCTGAAATAACTCGAGTCTGACCCGAGTATTACATTCAAAAGAAAATAATACCCAGGTCAGTCTAATTCAAACCAGTTTATTAGTGCATATAGGCAGAATAATTTAAATAGACGACAGTTACAATAATTCCCGTCTATCCGATTCTTTAAACAAAGAAACCGGATAACGGTCAATATAACACTTAACAGTGTTTAACAAAAATCAGCAGATTTAAATCATCAACAGAGATAAATAAACAATTTATCAAATCGACTAAATCAATTTAAAGCCATTGAAATTGTCACTTTAACACCATCAAAACTCGATTGGCTGCCGTACACGCACGCGTGTACGGCCCCGCCAATACGGCATAAAAGATCAATGCATCAAAAGCAAAAGAAAATCAAATCAAAACTGTCGAGTTTGGGTGGCTGCAGTGCACGCACGCGTGCACCGCCTCGCCACCATCGCAAGAAATACGCAAAAGCTCAGTGGAAGTCACAGGTGATCACCAGGTCAAACCCCGAAGTGCCGGATTCAACTCAAGTGAATTCAGAAACAAATCCCAACAGGGGGAAAACTGCGAAACACATGCGACTGCAGACATAAACGAATACACAGCAACCACCACGATGAAACTGCAGTGGCAAACGGTTGTAAAGACCAGGGCAGACTGCAACTACAAAGAAGACAGTAGCAGCAAGTGAAACAAGTTCGACCAATATCAAAGAGCATGTGCAAGAGGCAACAAAACTCAAACTAGCAACTGCAGCAAGACTAAATGGAGAAACAAAGCCATCAAGAGGCAACTGCAGTGGCAACACAGCAGTTTGAAACTGCGCCTTCAACTCAGACTCGAGTGGGGCAAGAAACAAATATATATACACCATGCAGAAGTGTAAACACCACTATGAACAGGCAAGCAAGGGATGGACACAAAATGAATCAACAAGCACTACAAGGGCTACAGGTCAGCAGTTCAACTCATTGCACAGCAACATGGGTCAGAATCAAACAAGGTCACAAAGTACACAAGAGATACAAGTGCAGACACAACAGTGCACATATACAAAGCAACTACAAACAGGAGAGACGTGATAGCAGTAAGCACAGTGAACACAAATGGTCAAGCTACACATGAAGAAGGTACACAGGGGCTACAAGGAATTACGGTGGCAACTGCAAATGACCAGGCCAGCTACTTCAAGTGCTGAACAAATGACCAAAGAATAACAACATACATGAATACAATGGAACAAGGTAGAAACTACTCCAGACAGGGATGGACAAGGTGATAATACAAATGCAAGCAATCAAGTCAGAACTCAAGTCGAAGTCACGAGCAATTGAACAAGTCAGAACCAACATTAGCAAGTTCAACGAACACAATGGCCGGAGTATATTTACAGCATAGTGGCATGATCGAACAAAGTCAAAAGTGCTACCGGAAGAAAATATATCAGAGGAACCATGGCACAACAGCATACTGGCAGAAGCCAATGAGAGTCAAAAGTCCCAAATAGATGACAATGCACATAAATCAAATAACTCGAATACAATAAGACCAACTCGATGCCTTAGCAATTGCCTTTAAGAATGTTAGAGATACAAAATGACTAAGGTAAAAGTTATAACAAAGTCCAATGGTCGAATACGACAGGTCAATACTTCAGAGAAGACCGAAGTCGAGCCAAGTCAAAACTCCTTAACATAGAAACAAAGTAAAGCACTCGAATGGACGAGACCATTTAAAATGCCAGAAATCGAACTCACTGATGACCACAGAAATTAACAAAAACATTTCGAAACCGTGGTGACAAATGAAAACTACAACCAACAGAGCACTCAAGGAATCGACTAAATCGAATAAAATCATCAACATCAAAACCAATTGCTAATGTATAATGCAATGAATCAGTTTCAAGTATATGCCCAAGTGCAAATGAAATATGGACCTGACAGTACGTAGTGATACTGTCTCGAGGTGAATAACTTCCAACAACTCAACAAAGCATTAAAACCGAGATCAAGTTCATGAATGCAACAGGTAGTAGCAGTATGAAAAATAGTGCACAGTAACCACATGGACAAAAGACCAGAGACATAGCAATTATAACAAAGCAAATGCCAACAGGGATTCGCATTCCCAAAATCAAGTGGCCGAAGTCTACAAAATAAATTGCCAGCAATACGAAACAAATGAACTAGGAAATCATCATCACGGCAAAACAATTTAACAAAATCAAAGCAAGCCAAAGAAATCACGAAATCGCAAGTTCTAAACTACTGAGATTAGAATGAGATGTGAGTGAAAATTAAAATCACTCACCTTCACAATCGAAGCACCGTGAGCGAAGCGAAGGATTATCGATCGGCAGGCAAGCAACGGAAATCCTCATTCGATCTCTGAAAAGCCCTAATCTTTGAGGAACGAACGAGCCAAAGTCACATAAGTGATTCCCATAGCAACTCGTTTCGACGAAGGATGCAGTCGAGCACTAGAGATATCCAGCGAACTCAACGAAACCCTAGAAGCTTTGAACGACTCGAAGAGATAGGCGATCGACAAGACGAGGATGTAAACATCACTCGATCGAATTGCAGGGGTTGGCGCCTTCGAATTTTTTCGATGCCCTAATTTCGTGAAAAGGGACGAAGACGAGCCACCAGTTCTCTTTTCTTTGGACTTAGGGTTTCTCGAACGAAAAAAATGAACGGGTCAGGGGAAAACAAATAGAGATAGCCATCTCGGCAACGCAAAACAACACCGGCCCAACTAAATTTTTAAGCCCGCGTATAATTTTATACAAACTTAAAAGAGAATTTAAATTCGATTCAAATTTCCAATAGCAACTGATAAATGATTTAATCGTCTGATGACGATGATTAATTGATATAAAATACCGGGTTGTTACAGACTCCCCTCCTTAAAGGAATTGCGTCCTCGCAATTATAAGGAATAAATGGACAAAAGGTAACAACCAAAAGAGCAAGGCAATGACGAGTGCATAAGCAAAGCAAATGTCAGCAGGGGAAGTACTAGATATGAAATCAAAAGGTTCGACTGCTTCAAATCAAAAGAATCAACATCGTGGGAATCAGGGATCAAAATCAGACGACTAACAAAAGCAAGAACAATCGAGTTCCAGCAACTAAAAGAGAAGGAAAAACAGAGCAGAAATCCCATACAGAGCACGAATTGAATGTGAGTAAATCAAATTACTCACCTGAATCGCCAAAGAAAAAGACGAAGCTCAAATCTCAAAAATCGCAAATATTTAATCATCAAAAACGATAATCAAATTTCTCAAATCAGCAAATATTTAATTATCAAAAGCGATAATTAAATCTCAAATCAGCAAATATTTAATTATCAAAAGCGATAATTAAATCTCAAATCAGCAAATATTTAATTATCAAAAGCGATAATTAAATCTCAAATCAGCAAATATTTAATTATCAAAAGCGATAATTAAATCTCAAATCAGCAAATATTTAATTATCAAAAGCGATAATTAAATCTCAAATCAGCAAATATTTAATTATCAAAAGCGATAATTAAATCTCAAATCAGCAAATATTTAATTATCAAAAGCGATAATTAAATCTCAAATCAGCAAATATTTAATTATCAAAAGCGATAATTAAATCTCAAATCAGCAAATATTTAATTATCAAAAGCGATAATTAAATCTCAAATCAACAAATATTTAATTATCAAAAGCGATAATTAAATCTCAAATCAGCAAATATTTAATTATCAAAAGCGATAATTAAATCTAAAATCAGCAAATATTTAATTATCAAAAGCGATAATTAAATCTAAAATCAAAATTTATTTAATTATCTGAAGCGATAATTAAATCTCAAATCAACAAATATTTAATTATCAAAAGCGATAATTAAATCTTATATAAACTCTTGGGTACTCAAATTTTTACGAGTAGCCAAGGGAGTCAGGTTTGCTTTGACGAATATTCTGGAGGAGCAATGGAGCAGGAGGCTTCGGCGTTCGTAGATATAGTATTCCGCTGTGTTGATCTCTGAGTCATTATTATCTGTGTTGTATCTTGAAAACTAGACAGGTGTTTATAACTGTCTAGTATGTGTTGTATATATTGTGTAACTCTGATAGTTGTTGTATATGAAACTATGTAATAGTTTATGTTATTAATATAATTTATTCGTTCCGCTGTTTAGATTCTGTTGTTGTTTCTTTCTTTCTTCTCTTCTTTTCTCTTTCTATCCCTTTCTTTCTTATTAGCGATACGACTTTCTGGTCGATGAAAGCCGGGTCGTCACATTTGGTACTATTTAATTATCTAAAGCGATAATTAAATCTCAAATCAGCAAATATTTAATTATCTAAAGCGATAATTAAATCTCAAATCAGCAAATATTTAATTATCTAAAGCGATAATTAAAACAACAATTATCCAATTATCAAAAACGATAATCAGAACTCATATCAACAAATATCTAATTATCACAAGCGATAATTAGAAACAACAAATATCTGATTATCAAAAACGATAATCAGAACTCATATCAACAAATATCTAATTATCACAAGCGATAATTAGAAACAACAAATATCTGATTATCAAAAACGATAATCAGAACTCATATCAACAAATATCTAATTATCACAAGCGATAATTAGAAACAACAAATATCTGATTATCAAAAACGATAATCAGAACTCATATCAACAAATATCCAATTACCTGCAGATAATTGGAAACAACAAATATCTAGAAATCAATTAAGAAGACTAGAAAATCAACATAAAAGCTTGGATCGATCCCATCAGATGGCGAGTTTTTTAATTCGCCGCACGTGCAACAACATATGGCCGAAGCCTACCAAGTACTCAACATAATTTTGGCGCCCATCAGATTGACCCGAAGGTCCGCAGAGTGACCCGAAGGTCTAGTACTGGTATTTGACCCGAAGGTCCGCAGAGTGGCCCGAAAGCCCAACAAATGACCCGAAGGTCCAACAAATGACCCGAAGGTCCTCATAGTGGCTCGAAAGCACACGAAAGCATCAAAATGTTTCAATTAACGAGTCCGGAATTAACCGAAATAGCAAACGCACATGTCCCATACCACGTGTTTTACTAAATCGTTTGATTCTCTTCATCGTTTCCTTGAAAGTGTAAAATTCATCAAAATCATCAAAACAACAGATATTCAATTAACGAGTCCGGAATTAACCGAAAAAGTAAAAGTGTGGTTCCATACTTCGCACTTTTGCTAAATCGTTTAAATCTCTTCATCGTTTCCTTGAAAGTGCAAAATTGTGTATTTTATAAAAATACACTTTACATTCTCAAACGGACAAGTCCGGAATTAAGCGAATCAGTAAAAGAAAGGGGTCATAGTCCTCGATTTTGCTGAAACGTTTAAATCGCTTCCTCATTCTTTTGAAAGCGTAAACTGTTAAATTTCTGAAAACAATTTTATTTATTTTGTAAAAATAACAATTCACCTTCTCAACTGGACAAGTCCGGAGTTAAGCGAAACAGTAAAAGAAAGGGGTCATAATCCTCGATTTTGCTGAATCGTTTAAGTCGCTTTCTCATTCTTTTGAAAATGCAAACTGTTAAAAATTTATAAAACAATTTCCATTTTAAAACGATTTTTCCAATCACGTGATTAAAACAGCAAATCAGTAACAATTTCGATAAGGAAATTGTACTTCTCAAAATACCGTAAAAACGGTTACACATCAGTATTGCGGAATAACCGCTTGAAAATCCACTTTTTAAAATTTGGCGGTTACTGAAGCCAAAGCGACAGTAGTTTTAAAACGTCAAAATCACATCAAAACAATCTACATCAAAATGTAATGTCAGTGAATTTTCATTCATCAAAAATGCCACAAAACACCGTGCTTCAAAATATAGCATTGGTGTAAAAATCCCGTTATAAAAATAACGGCAACAAAATACGTTTCATAACCAAGCATCGGTTCAACGTAAAAATAAATGCAATAACGTGCAATTTAAATTTTTGCACGTACTACAAAATGAACAAAGAAATCATTCGAAGGTATCTTCAATGAAGACAATTCAAAACAGCAAAATCTAATCAATAGATGATTAGTACAAAAGAAAGCCAGCGGAAATTTCAACAAAAATCACATATCTGCAATTTCTTCGAATCCTCAATTCGGATTCGAAGTTCTCAAAGAAAAATAATAATTACAGCTATGTAAACAACAAATGAAATTCATATCAATTTCGTATTTTGATTTTTAAATCAAAAAGATTATCAGTTGTACTCAGCGAAGACAGTTTCACTGTTTCCGCTGCGCACTCTGATAAACAGAACACAAATCAATCAAATCATCAAAACACGATTTCACTATTATTTTTAAATAAAGTTATTTAAAAATTTCATCCAAATTTCAAAACTTTAGTTTTGACTCGAATCACAGATAAAACATCGACCAATAGTTGTAACATATGTTCCATCCAAGTTATGTTTTATATTATGTCCATAAACCCCAAGCTCTGATACCAACTGTGACGCCCCACCTCTATGCTCATAATAACGAAGAGTATTAAAGGAAATACTGTCTATTATTATGAAGAATAAGGCTGGATAGGAGCGACCATCCGTAATTGGCCTTACACTAATATTGGTTATCTCGATAGGAGTGGTACATTCTTTTTATTTTTCTTCTATTATTTATTTACTCCCATCGACACACCCAATACTAGTATAAAATGAACTACGACGGTTCATAATAGTTTAGGACATTAGATATAACAATAACACAGATAATATAATTGCGGAACACAGATAAAAACAAAAGTCTCATATATATATATAACTGATGTCAGTTAATACATAGTTGACACAATACATATGATACAACTACAACTATCGACTCTAGAAGTTATATATACAAGTACATTATCGACTAATATACATGAATACATATCGTTCTATACAATGACACGACTACTACAAAATGACATTGACAACTTCAGAAGATGTGAAAAGTCTTCATATCCTGAACAGCAACTCAAAGAAGAAAATCTACAACCTGAAATAACTCGAGTCTGACCCGAGTATTACATTCAAAAGAAAATAATACCCAGGTCAGTCTAATTCAAACCAGTTTATTAGTGCATATAGGCAGAATAATTTAAATAGACGACAGTCACAATAATTCCCGTCTATCCGATTCTTTAAACAAAGAAACCAGATAACGGTCAATATAACACTTAACAGTGTTTAACAAAAATCAGCAGATTTAAATCATCAACAGAGATAAATAAACAATTTATCAAATCAACTAAATCAATTTAAAGCTATTGAAATTGTCACTTTAACACCATCAAAACTCGATTGGCTGCCGTACACGCACGCGTGTACGGCCCCGCCAATACGGCATAAAAGATCAATGCATCAAAAGCAAAAGAAAATCAAATCAAAACTGTCGAGTTTGGGTGGCTGCAGTGCACGCACGCGTGCACCGCCTCGCCACCATCGCAAGAAATACGCAAAAGCTCAGTGGAAGTCACAGGTGATCACCAGGTCAAACCCCGAAGTGCCGGATTCAACTCAAGTGAATTCAGAAACAAATCCCAACAGGGGGAAAACTGCGAAACACATGCGACTGCAGACATAAACGAATACACAGCAACCACCATGATGAAACTGCAGTGGCAAACGGTTGTAAAGACCAGGGCAGACTGCAACTACAAAGAAGACAGTAGCAGCAAGTGAAACAAGTTCGACCAATATCAAAGAGCATGTGCAAGAGGCAACAAAACTCAAACTAGCAACTGCAGCAAGACTAAATGGAGAAACAAAGCCATCAAGAGGCAACTGCAGTGGCAACACAGCAGTTTGAAACTGCGCCTTCAACTCAGACTCGAGTGGGGCAAGAAACAAATATATATACACCATGCAGAAGTGTAAACACCACTATGAACAGGCAAGCAAGGGATGGACACAAAATGAATCAACAAGCACTACAAGGGCTACAGGTCAGCAGTTCAACTCATTGCACAGCAACATGGGTCAGAATCAAACAAGGTCACAAAGTACACAAGAGATACAAGTGCAGACACAACAGTGCACATATACAAAGCAACTACAAACAGGAGAGACGTGATAGCAGTAAGCACAGTGAACACAAATGGTCAAGCTACACATGAAGAAGGTACACAGGGGCTACAAGGAATTACGGTGGCAACTGCAAATGACCAGGCCAGCTACTTCAAGTGCTGAACAAATGACCAAAGAATAACAACATACATGAATACAATGGAACAAGGTAGAAACTACTCCAGACAGGGATGGACAAGGTGATAATACAAATGCAAGCAATCAAGTCAGAACTCAAGTCGAAGTCACGAGCAATTGAACAAGTCAGAACCAACATTAGCAAGTTCAACGAACACAATGGCCGGAGTATATTTACAGCATAGTGGCATGATCGAACAAAGTCAAAAGTGCTACCGGAAGAAAATATATCAGAGGAACCATGGCACAACAGCATACTGGCAGAAGCCAATGAGAGTCAAAAGTCCCAAATAGATGACAATGCACATAAATCAAATAACTCGAATACAATAAGACCAACTCGATGCCTTAGCAATTGCCTTTAAGAATGTTAGAGATACAAAATGACTAAGGTAAAAGTTATAACAAAGTCCAATGGTCGAATACGACAGGTCAATACTTCAGAGAAGACCGAAGTCAAGCCAAGTCAAAACTCCTTAACATAGAAACAAAGTAAAGCACTCGAATGGACGAGACCATTTAAAATGCCAGAAATCGATCTCACTGATGACCACAGAAATTAACAAAAACATTTCGAAACCATGGTGACAAATGAAAACTACAACCAACAGAGCACTCAAGGAATCGACTAAATCGAATAAAATCATCAACATCAAAACCAATTGCTAATGTATAATGCAATGAATCAGTTTCAAGTATATGCCCAAGTGCAAATGAAATATGGACCTGACAGTACGTAGTGATACTGTCTCGAGGTGAATAACTTCCAACAACTCAACAAAGCATTAAAACCGAGATCAAGTTCATGAATGCAACAGGTAGTAGCAGTATGAAAAATAGTGCACAGTAACCACATGGACAAAAGACCAGAGACATAGCAATTATAACAAAGCAAATGCCAACAGGGATTCGCATTCCCAAAATCAAGTGGCCGAAGTCTACAAAATAAATTGCCAGCAATACGAAACAAACGAACTAGGAAATCATCATCACGGCAAAACAATTTAACAAAATCAAAGCAAGCCAAAGAAATCACGAAATCGCAAGTTCTAAACTACTGAGATTAGAATGAGATGTGAGTGAAAATTAAAATCACTCACCTTCACAATCGAAGCACCGTGAGCGAAGCGAAGGATTATCGATCGGCAGGCAAGCAACGGAAATCCTCATTCGATCTCTGAAAAGCCCTAATCTTTGAGGAACGAACGAGCCAAAGTCACATAAGTGATTCCCATAGCAACTCGTTTCGACGAAGGATGCAGTCGAGCACTAGAGATATCCAGCGAACTCAACGAAACCCTAGCAGCTTTGAACGACTCGAAGAGATAGGCGATCGACAAGACGAGGATGTAAACATCACTCGATCGAATTGCAGGGGTTGGCGCCTTCGAATTTTTCCGATGCCCTAATTTCGTGAAAAGGGACGAAGACGAGCCACCATTTCTCTTTTCTTTGGACTTAGGGTTTCTCGAACGAAAAAAATGAACGGGTCAGGGGAAAACAAATAGAGATAGCCATCTCGGCAATGCAAAACAACACCGGCCCAACTAAATTTTTAAGCCCGCGTATAATTTTATACAAACTTAAAAGAGAATTTAAATTCGATTCAAAATTCCAATAGCAACTGATAAATGATTTAATCGTCTGATGACGATGATTAATTGATATAAAATACCGGGTTGTTACACTTTTAATTTCCTAGATGTGGGACTATTCATCTCCTCTTCTTCCTTCTTCTTCCCTCTTCTTTCCTCTTCAAAAAACAAACCCATACCCAAAACTAATTTTGAAAATTTCCAACATAGTTGTCTAGTAAGACACGAGGTTGAGAAGATGGTTTAAAAAGCTATTAGGCTAGGTGAAGCAAGATACATGGCAAAAATAGCAGAGCACAAGTTCTAAACAGAAGCGGGTCGAAACAAAACAAGCAAGAATTATTTGGTTAAGAGAAATGAAATTTAGGAGGGAAAAAAATTCAGACTAGAGTACGGAGCATTAGAAGATATGTAAACCCAACCTCTTTCTCTTTTGAGTTGAAAACTAAAACTCAAATTCACAAGTAACCAAATCAGAAAATAAAAGAGAAGAGTAAAAGAGCAAGAACTGGCTAGCGCTAAGGAGCGATTGAAAAGGTAGAAGAAGTCAGGAAATATTAAGACAACGTGTGGGCAATGGTCAATAGGTAGTCAGATCGAGAGCAGTAGCTTATGACAGTAGTTTGGGAGATGAAGTCGGTGAGAACTAGCTTATATCTGTATTGTGAAGAATTTTTTTAATATGTCAATTGGATTGGAGATGATTGTATGAATGACCATGCGAATTCCTGTTTAATTGATGGTGGTTGCAACTGGTTTACTTAGATCATGAATCCAATTTAGATTTGGTAGCTGATTTGAGAAGATCGACGCCCGAATGTGAAATTCCACGACGATCTAGGAAAATCGACAAAACATTTTGAAAAACAGAGATTGGATTGTGATTTAACCCATTTATATCGATGAACCACATAAACGAGCAAGATGTAAAGTATTTAAACTAGCAACACGTAGCGAGTGTTAATCAGAAAATGAGTTGTGATTAAACCCATTTGTGATGATGAATTATGGAAATGAGATGGATCTCCCATAGATCAGACCCATGTCCATGCAGTGAAATGATTATAGTATAGAAAGGATTATGAAAGGCGGGTAATTCACATTAAGTGGCTCAATATGTAGTTGGATGACGACATGAAAGATTGATCTAGGATTCCCCGATGGATCCCCCTTCTATCATTCGGTGTGTTAGGAATGATGTATTCTTAGCATTTCGTGGTAGGCCTTTTAAGAGATCGCCCAGTTCTCGATCCCAGCGCTTTGTGGGTCTTCTTGCCATTTCCTGTGCTCAGGCTCCTGCTAGAGTAGGAGTTGGTTGAGGCATTCTACCGGTCACGGGCCGCGCGCCCTATTTCGCCCGTCACCTATCCCCCCCCTTTTTCCTTCTTATGTCTCTGTTGATTTTCCCAGGTTCTGGATTTTCAGGTTAGACCTTGCTTTTCTCCTTTCGGGCTTATGAGTGATTCCTGCGTGGCTTCGGAGGAGGTTCTTGTGTCCTCCTTCTTTTTATTTCTTGGCTTGGATTTAGCGGTTTTCTTTGGAGGACCTTGCGCTTTCTTCTCCCGTGTCTTGCTCTGCACGAGGTTCTGTGAACATCTTCATTGGGTGGTGACATTGCCGGAGCTCGATGAGGTTGTTCGATGGACGGTGGATTTTCCGGAGCTCATTCAGATATTCCGTGCTGTTCTGATTCTTCTATGGGGCCCTTTTTGGTTCTTCTGAGCTGGCTCTTCATATCGGTCGGCGCAAGCTCCTTCCCCAGGAGTCTGCTTCCTCTAGGTTTAGCTGCCTTTGCTGTAGCTCGGTGTGCTTTCTATATGGTTTGGCTTGGTGGTCTGGCCTTTACCTTCTGGTTAAGGCGGGTTGGTGGTTGTTGGTGGTTTTTTCTTTTTCTGTATTTCTGAGCCGGTTGTCTTGTCTCTGTCTGTTGTGGCCTTGACTTTTTGTCTTTTCCGCTTTTGTTCTGTGCTCTTCGAGTCTAGGAGGCATATGTCCTTCATATGCTTCGTTTTTTTTGTGAGCCATCGAAGAAAAGCGTTTTTTCTCCTTTTGTTTATATATTTCCTCTTCTCTCAAAAAAATGAAAGATTGATTGAGGTACGAGACCATCATATTTAATATTTGATGATTGGTCTCGATTCGAGTGGTGGATTTGCATGGAAAGGACCAATGTAGTAGATTATTGGTAGCATTGAGAATTTCCCTTATACTTAAGGCGATAATTCTTTATACATACTAAATGCTTGGTGATATGCAATAATTTGTGATAGTATGAGATATGAAGTGTACAAATATGTGTGTTCGTATGACAGTTTGAGTAGGCTGTCAACTATAGTGCAAACATAGCCGGTTTGTGTTAGGAGACCATGGAGATCGGGTGGGCTCTTTGTGGTATTGCTTAAACAAATATTGGTGTCGTTTGCTAACAACAGACGGTGAGTGTGAATGACGGATCACTTAAAGTCAGGATGAAGACAAAACAATCTTCACATAAGTAGACGAGGTGATCTTACATTTTATGAAATGCAGCCAAGGCCATCCTACAATGAGTGTAAATGAGGTGATCTTATACTTTATTCGATGAGAGGTTCAGACAAATGTGAATCATATAGAAGTATTATCCAAATGAAGAAATTAAAGCATAAGAGGGTGTCCCTAGGACCCTGTAACGATCCGTAAATTTTAAATGGTCTTAATAACTTAATTAATTGAATTTTGTGAAATTTAGTTAATTGAATTTTGAAATAAAAATTTGATATTTGGAATACGTGTGTATAAACATAGCAAATGGTAAATTTTCATCAGATAATATGAAAGTTTATTTTATTGTGTAATTTTTTTTCAATTTAAATCAGTTAAGATTTGATGATAATAAAATGTTTTCCAAACCTGAATATTTTTATATAATAAATTTGTAAACCATCTTCTGAGTGAGACGTCATATTCCGTTTCGTCAAATTTGGACTGTTATTGCTCCGTTTATCTTCTTTTCGGCGTATTAGCAGCATTTTGGTACCGATTATCGACTTTTGATAGGATGGTCGTACCACTGATATTGTATGCCATTTTGATCGTCTCGTCAACTGATCTCAGCGGAATACCCATTTCTGTTTTTCGAACACCGGTGCACGACGAAACCAGTAAACAGTTAGACGTAGCGGTTCATTATTTGTGCCTTTTGGTGTCTCTTTGTCCATTTGTCTGCCTGCCTGTTGGATACCAACAGCCATTAACTTTTAACATTCCACTGGTTAATTATGTTTGATGGTTTAGTCTACATATTTTATATTTCATTCCATCAATCAAAAAAAGGAGAGTTTTTTTTAAGTCAGTTTACCTTTGACTAGAAGCTGCTTCGTCCACCATTTGAAAACGTTGCCTCCCCTGCATGCTTGCCCTTCCACTTTGGCTCCCGAACCCGCACCTCCATTCCTCCCATCGCCTCACGCGAGTACCCACAGCCGAGCCACCCTATGCCTTTTTCCTTTGCACCGTTGTCATCTCTCCTCCGACCCTCCTCCGCCTTGAGGCCCTCACCGAAGCCACCCCTTGCCGCCATCTTCCCATCGGCCACCCTCCAACCGATCACATCCTGAAGCACCGTCCACCGTAGCAGCTGATCCCCCTCCCTCCAAAATCACCACTCTCCACTTCGGCATGTTCCGCCTGCAACTCCACGTCTTCCCTACAGGAGCAGCCGATTGCGTGCAGGTATCTTTGCTCGTGTATATATATTCACGATAAAGTAAGTTTTATTTTATTGCTTCATCAAAGTGGTAGATCTAGTTTTCATATTTTAAAACTTATTTTACCGAAGCATGCTCGTGCTTCCTCCCTAAAGCCTGTCCCTTCTCTGGTTATTTTGTATATATAGTATATTATGTTAGTTTGAGTATATATAACTTATTGCTTATTATATGAGTCTTTATATAATTGTATTGTACGTTGGATCTGAGATATATGTTTTGATTTAGCCGTACTATTTATATATATATTAGTTGTATAAAATCTAGTTACTATATATATATGTGTGTTAGTAATAACTGTATATATATAATATGTCATATTCTATCTTATATATAAAGGTATACATGCTTTATTTATTGTTTCCAAATTTGATACCGTTTAAGTATAAATTTCATGCTGCTGTTATATATGTATATAATATATATTCTTCTAAGTTAATTATATTTTTTAGCTGCAGTTTGTATAATAGTTTAGTATATAGGTTGTTGTTTAAATTTATATATAAAGGTTTATACTATCACTTGCAAATGTTAATTTATACATCAGTTTAATTCTACAAAGCTATTGTTTATAGTTTTACGGTTTTGTTATTTATAGTTTTAATTTTTCAAAGTTGTTTACAGTATTTATGTTTACAATGGTGTATAGGTTTATATGTATATATATGTATATTTCAAGTTATATATATAAATCTGTTGTATATATATTATGGCAGCCAAGTTAAATATATTTAAGTCTGCATATGTTGTTATGAATATTGAGCCTACATATTTGATTTTGGTTAGATTATATATATATATATATATATATATATGTGTGTGTGTGTGTGTGTGTGTATTTTATAAACCATAGTTTTGTGTTTATGTTATGATTATATTATATTTGTAATAGAATATTTGACTGTTGTATATGTATAGATTACAGTGCTATTATAGTATTACATATGTCTGCATGTATGATATCTTGAACTGTTGTATATATATAAGTATTTATTTCAAATTATATTATATATATATATAATTTTTAATATATGTGTTTTAATATAAAACAATGATTTTATTTACATATGTATTTTATTTTGATATTTGTCTTAAAATGAAATATTGATTTAATAAGAAAATAATAATGTTATATATATTTTTAGTTTATATCAAAACTGATTTTGATTTGTTCTCATCAATTTCTGTTATCAGCTCTATCCGTCGAATTCGTACCAATATGTTTTGCTTTGGAATTCGTGCTTGGATTCGTAACTCATCTCATTCTCGTTCATCTCTAACCTCAAAAGGTGAGCAATCACTCACGATTAACGTTCTTATATTTATTAAATTTGATTTCAATTGAAACGACAATCGAAATATGCTGCTATTAGTTATTTACATTGCTATATATATGCAATTATCTGTATCTATTCACTTGTGACATCTGACACCATGATATGTTATTTATATTTTATCTGTTATTGATGATATATGCCTGTTATTGATATGTTATATTATTATCATCACTGTTCTCACTCTGCAAGTTCCCTGTTAGTATAGAATTCCCTATGGGTTGAAATGATACATACCCAAACGATCTTGTAGAATAGGAGAGAATCGTTATGGGTTGAAATGATAAACCCAAGCGATTTTCATTGAATTGAATTTGGAATTACGGGTTGAAAAGATATATGCCCGTAGATATTTTAAATTGTGGATTGAAATGATAAATATCTGTATCACATAACCATAGGATAGAAAATTATATACATACACCATGGTCTATATATATATATATATATATATCAGGCTTTTAAATCTCCCCGAGATGGCCGAGATGAAAAATCCGAGATATCAGCCAAAATCTGAGATTTGGCAGCCTATTTAGTTATAAGTGTTTTAAATATCGCCCGAGATAGCCAAGATATTTTCCTGAGATATTGGCCAAAATCCGAGATTTAAAACACTGATATATATATATATATATATATATATTTTGAATGATTTTTCAATAGTTTTAAAAGGAAATATATATGGTTTTACGTAAATATTGATGTTAAACATTACATATATAAATGTTATTTTATAAAGGTTTAAATTTCATATTTTTAAATTTATATGTTTTGGAAATTTTAAAATTATAAGTTAGTTTTGAAATTTTAAATTTTAAGAATTTACTTATAATTTTACTATTTTAAAATATGTATAAATTAGTTTTAATATAAAATAAGTTTAATAATAATATGTAATTTAATAAAGTCTGATTTAATTAATATATAATATGTTTAAGTATTTATTTAAATTTATATTTTAAAAAAAATAGATTTTTATAATGATTTTTATATGTTAAGGTTGGGAAGGTAAATTTGAATTTATTTGAAATTGTATTTAATTAAGAATTTTATTTAATTAAATCGATTTGAAACTTATTGAATTTGAGATTTTTAAAGGATATGATTTTATAACTTGATTTTATTTAAGGTGATTAAATGAATATTTCAAGTTTAAATAAATTGAAGGAAATAATTTATTTATTTGTAATTTGAGGTTTTATTTAAATGATATTGGATTTATTAAGTGAATATTTCAAAACTAAATAATAATGAAGTTAAATTAAGATATATATGAAATTATCAAATTTAGTTTTGAAATATTGAATATATAAAGCTTTGAATTATATTGAAATTGAAATGGTTTATTTGGTGGTTCAAATCTATATTTGAAATCGATAAAATTTGAAATGGTTTATTGAGAAACTGAATTGAATTGAAATTGATGAATTGAAATTGAATTAAATTTGAATTTTGGAACTCGTGTTAATTTGAATTGATTTATGAAATTCGAGGAAGCTATTTTATTATACAAAGTATTTTAAATTATATTTAAAACTATTGATATATTTTATTTTATAAATTTTTAATATAAACTATTTTAATATACTGATTATTTTAATATAAACTATTTTAATATACTAATTATTTTAATATGAACTATTTAAACTTATAACTATTTTTATATAAACTATTTTAGTTTAGAAACTACTTTATTTTATATACTATTATTAATATCTAAATTGTTCAAGTGGGAAGTTATGATTTCAAAGTTATGAATTCCAAAGTATTATGTTATCAAGTGTTATGATTTCCAAAGTGTTATAATTTCTAAGCTTTATAATTTTGAAAGTGTTATAACTTTGAAAGTGTTATGATTTTGGAAATGGATATATATTTGAAGTGAAAACTGATATAGTATTGATATGGTTTTGAAATGGAAATGATATTTTGGTTTTGAAGTATGATATTTTGAAATGACCACGGTGTTATAATAACGGTTGGTTGTTAAAGATACCGGGATCGGTTATTGTCATACTCTCTGCCAATACCGAAAACCACTTTAACAACTGTGTACATGGTGGAGATTCCAAAATGAAGTAGGATGGTGGCGACGATTCTATTTGAGGTATATACATGGACCTGACTCCCGTGAGTTAGCATAAGGTGGCTAAAACAGGAGCAATTGACGGGCCAAGTGAGGTAGCTCCTCCGATCGAACACACTTCTTCGATTGCCATTCTATTACTTTGTGATTGATTTGGCGTGCACCTTTTATTTGGGAGTGTGGCTCGAGGTGGGCGGTAGTTGCTGCTATGCGTTACCACCAGCCTGGAAGTGTAATTGGTATATCTACCCTGGCATTGCCTAGTTGTGCCATGTCACCTACCTTATCGAGACCACTACGAGTTTGTTTTGTACCATACCTATGGAGTGCCCTCTGACGACGCCCATGGGGGAGATTACAGTACTGTATAGACTATGGGAATATATAAAATGTGTTAAGGGGGAGATGCGTAATGCCTTAACATTATTTTAATAGTTTACTTTACTATAGACATTATTATAATAGCGTATATTACTACATAGTAGATAGTTCCACGGATCCTTAGAGGATGGTTATCCCAAACATCCTTTAAGTTACTTGTATTTCAGTTGATATTTCACTTGAGTTGGATTTATTGAAATAAGAATGTTAATCCTGACTCGAGTGTTTTGTGTTTTACTTTACGCTCGGGTTAGACTGAGTACCCCAGCATTAGGGACTCACCTTTGGAGTTGGAGCTTCGCTTGGAGATCCATCAATCTATTCAGCTTGCAGTTATTCAGTTGACTCCTGTGATATATTCTGATCTTGTATTTGACTATTGTATTGAGACTTCTATGTATTCGAGACTTCTGTTGTATCTTGTTTTAACTCTGTTACATATATATAGTAGCTTCATGAACTACTATTCTTTTTTTTCCGCTGCTTATTGTTATATTACTCTGTGTCTATGATTCTGTGATTGATTTATTTACTGTATATGCTAAGTTTTGCCAAATATAAATTAACAATCTGATATTTTGAGCAATTCAAGTTTGACATATGCGAATGGCACGAAATACCGGGTCGTTACAGACCCCGACTATTGATCAACTGTGTAATCGAAAAGTGACAGATGTGAATTTGTACGGTCAAATGAGGCTACTACAAAATATTTACTCATGGGCGGGGCAAGCTCTTCTATTATGGTTCATGGTTCGGGAGGCTGCAGGTACTATGGATCCTCTGACTCCCGGTTGCCTTCCCGGGTCTCGCCGGTGTTGCCTGTAGGTCGTGATGTGCCTTGAGATGGCCGTCTCCAGCCCCCCTGCCGGTTTGGAATCTGCTGTCCAGTTTCTTCTTATCTTCATCAAGTTTCTTAACTTCTTCAAGTTTTGACAAGTGGTAATAACACTATCTTTATGAGCTAAAAGCTCTCTATTTTTCACCTATATTTCCAATCCAACAGATGTTTCCGATGAAGATTGGCCCCGGTTATCTGCTGTGCAAATCTCCGCTGCTATTACTACCTGCGCTCGTATCCATATGTACAAATACATCTCCAGTCCTTACCAGGATGTGGTTGGTGCTAAGTCCTTGTGTGCTGCCCTCTCATAATGAGTAAGTACTGTTGCCCTCTTCAAACCCATTGGGAAAGAGAATATCTTCTAAGCTAATCACTTACCCGTAATATATCCTTAGGCGCTAGCTAGATAGGATAGAACAACCCAGTATATTAATTTGAGAACCCAGGGAGTGAGAATCTGTGTCCCATGCTAGGAAGAATTACTCCTCTTTTCATTCCAAATTCAAGAATACGATCGATACGATTGATTGGTCTGTGCGCTTCTCTTATTACTTTTTTGTATCCCCCTGTTCCTCGGATACAATTCGATCCTTCTACCTCCTAGAGTAGCTGTTAATACGAATAATAGAAACTCTGTTATAGCCATTTTTGTACATTCAATGTACTCTACGGATAGAGGAAAGGACCCCGAATGCGATTTGGGTCCGGTTCAAGCCGCAATCAAGAAAGCGATTCGCCGCTCGATTGTCGATAACCAAATACGCGATATTTAAATATGGCGGAGAACGAACCCTTTGAATCTAAGCGGGGTGTTAAAGAGTGACCAACGACGTGTATAAAACAGGATGTACGATAGCGGGTATGATCCAAGAATAATGATCAAGCGAGTAATCTGGATGTATGATATATGATTATTTATGTAACATAACATTGAGGTATTCTGCCTAAAAATGATGATATATCTAGCGGGCGAAGATCATGTAAAGTAGGGTGAATATGGGTGGGCATGATTTATGGATAATGAACAAGCGGTTAATGTAGATACACAAAATATAGTTAGTTATTATATAACTTAATGTTGAGGTATTCTGCTATAAAATAAAAGTATAATTGTAATTTGTGAATAGGATACGTAGCAGGAGTAGAATATAAAACAAGGTGAAAGTGAGCGAGTAGAATTTATGCATAATAAGCATACGGTTAATGTGGATGTATGGTATATGGTTAGTTATATCGCCTGACGTTGAGGTATTCTTCCTATGAATGAGGTGATAAGGTGCAATAAAGGATAGCATGTCTAGCAAATGGGATGTATAAAATGAAAAGGGAAATGGGTATTGATTGAGAATTATTCACATCAGACATTATATCTGACCCGAGTGATTTTTTATGTTTCTGAGGCTACTCTTGTTCAGGAGTAGACCATGGATGATTGGTTTGGTTAGGTGTGGTATGGACTTAAGCACGCATTGATGCAAAGCGAAGGATATCGATATTTTACTTATGTATTTTGGACTATTTAAGTCGCATTGATGTGATAAAATTATAATACTTGAGTATGCTACATGCTTGGCAGGCTTGGACGTTTTAATTGAATTTAAATCTAGTTTTACATAAGAGACACCTATAGTGTTAGATAAATTATTATGTGTTGCTGTTAGAAGAAGCAATCGATATGTAAGATTATGTCATCTAGACGTTAGAACCTTAGCGCTAGTATAATTGGGTGTTACATTTGTAGTATCCGAGCAAAGGTTGACACATCACGAATAGTAGCATATGAGCAATGAGTGAGACCTACGACTAGAGGGTATATTATTGTGCTATAATACTTAATTATTAATGAATATAAAATTGTTAAAGTACTTTAGGAAAATATTTTGTATTATTGTTGTTGATAAAGTAACTCTACTATTATTGATAGATATTTATTTTGATTTGCTTAGAGTCACGAAGTTTTAGATTGATATGGTAGATATGTAAGATGGTCTCTTATATAAAAGTTTATAAGTTTTTAGGTGCAAAGCTTTATAACACCATTTCAAAGCTCGTGTGATAAACTTCATATTTATTTCCATGGGTAGGGAAAGCCTAAGAAACAAGGGCATAACACGAGGAACGTATGAATAAATGTTTCGAGAGAATTTATACAAGTCCGTACTCATATTCATTGACGATAATCTAATTTAATCAATGAATGAATAAGAGCATGAGACATGTTTAAGGATAATTCTTGAATGATTCTCAAGCATGAGATGTGAGAAAAGTTTAGAAAATATCATTTTTAGCGAAAAGAAGTTAAATTTTTGGAGCACATATTGTTCGGGGAGGGTATTTCTATCGTTCTAGTTAAGGTAGCTGTAGTATAAGATTGCCAATGACAGTTGGGGAGATCAGATCTTTCCTAGGGTTAGCCAGTTATAGTAGAAGATTCATTCAAGATTTTCGAAGATAACCACGCCTTTAACAACGTTAATAGGGAAGAACATAGTATTTAGTTTGACAGAAGAATGCTAGTAGGCATACTTGTCATTGAATAGAAGGCTGATATGTGCACCTATAATCGTTGTGCCAGAATATTGGAGGACATTTTATGGTGTACATAGATGTGAGCTGTTTAGTTTGGGCAATGTACTGATGTAGAAAGGCCGTGTGATTATTTTGACGGTTATGGGCACATGAGATGCAATATTCCGTACATGATTTGGAGTCGATGTCCATTGTTTATGCTTTGAAAATCTGAAGACATTACTTAGTGGGCAAAAAGTTTTAGTTGTGCATTGATCATAGGTCCTTAAGGTATTTGTTTTCACATCCAGATTTGAATATGAACAACAAAGAGATGGAATTTATGGTCGATTATAATTTTAAGATAGCTTACACTATAAGGAAGGTAAATATGGTAGTAGACACTTTGAGTAGGAAATGCAAAGCCATGATTTTTTCTATGGAGAAAGAGTGGAAATGTTTAGAGTTAATAGCCATGTGTAGTTTATAGTCAAAGATGGAGTGACTGGAGTATTTTTAAGATGTATATTGTTGCAACTAGGCTTATTCAAAGGTACTAATAAGAAGATGGAGGATGAACGATTAGATGAAATAAGGAGGAAGATTAAGGAGGGTGAAGAGAACATGGTAAGTAGTTTCAAAATAGTTACATAAGGATGGTTAAGGCAAGATAGATGATTATGTGTTCTAAAAAAATTGAAAAACTTAAGATTGTGATGTATGAGATTCATAGGTTGAATCTGAATATTTATCCTGGTGGAACAAAGATGTACAAGGATATGAGGCAACATTTTTTGGTCGATCATGAAGTTTGATGTTGGTTGATATGTGGAAAAGTTTTCTATTTATCAACGTTTAAAGGCTGAACATATGACACTTCAGGAATGTTGTAGCCATTAGAAATTTAGTCTTTAAAGTGAAATTCTATTTATATGGACTTTGTTGTTGGACTGCCAAGATCCAAGGGAGGAAATGAGAGAATATGGGTGGTAGTAGATCAGTTAACAAAGAACACACATTTTATACCAATTAGTTCGCACACAACAACAGTTGGGTTGGTACACTTGTTTATGAACAACATAGAATAGTTACATGGGATTTAATGGTTGATTATTCCAACGAAGACCCATTGTTCACACCAAAATTTTGGAAAACCTTACAAGAGTGTTCGGGAACTACATTAAGTTGGAGTACGACTTTCCATCCATAGACAGATGGTTAGACGAAAAGAGTGAATCAGGTGTTAGAAAACTTACTACAAGCATGTGTACTTGATTTCCAAGGGTCGTGGGAGCATCATATCCGTTTGGCGGAGTTTTCTTATAATAATAGTTATTAGGCAAGCATCAGGATGACTCCTTTTAAGATCAATATGAGAGGCCATTTTTTCACTAAGTTATTAGACAAAAGTGAAAGACAAAGCTGTGTTAGTACCGAAGCTTATCAAAGAATCTAGTGAAAAGATTTTTCCAATGAAGTCATGGTTGCGAAGAACACAGAGTAGGCAGAAACAATATAGTGACCGAAGAAGGAGGTCGTTGGAATTTGAAGTGGAAGACTAATTATTTTTAAACATCACTTTGATAGGTAGGATGAGTTGGTTTAGGCTGGTTGACTAGTTAGCGTAGTGGTACATTAGACGGTGTCTGATTATTGAGCAAACCGGGAAGTTCTTTATATGGACTAAATGCTTAGTGATATGTAATAATTTATGAAAGTATAAGATATGAAGCGCACAAATATGTGCATTTAAATAAAATCACGAGTCAGGTGTCAACTATAGTGCAACATTGTCGGTTTGCATTAGGAGACCATTGAGATCAGGCAAGCTCCTTTGTGGTAATGCTTAAGCAAATATGTGTGTCATTTGCTAATAATAGGCAGTGAGTGTGAAAGGTGGATCACTCAAAGTCTAGATGAAAATGAAATAAGCTTCACATTGTGTTAAGTGATAAAGTAGATGGTGTGCTCTTAAATTTTACAAATTGTAACCAAGGCCATCCTATAATGAGTGTAAATGAGGCGATCTTATACTGTACTCAATGAAAGGCCCGGACAAATGTGAAACACTTGGGAAGCATTATCCAAACGAGGAGATTAAAGCATAAGTGGATATCCCTGGGACTTTGACTATCGATCAACTGTGTAAGCGGAAATTAACATATGTGAATATGTGATGTCTGAAAATGGGCGAAGAGTGAACCCCTTGGTTCTAAACGGGATGTTAAAGAGTGACCAATAATGTGTATAAAACAAGATGTGTATGATAACATGCAGGATTCAAGAATAACAAGGAGGCGATTAATTTTGGTGTATGATATATGATTAGTTATGTGACATAACATTGAGGTATTCTACCTAAAAATGATGATAATGTAATTATTCGACAGTGATATCTAGGGAGCATAGATCGTGTAAAACATGATGAATATGGATGGGCATGATTTATCAATAATGAACGAGCAGTTATTGTAGATACATAAAATGTAGTTAGTTATATAACCTAACATTGAGGTATTCTGCCCTAAAATAAAAGTATAACCATAACTGGTTAATAGGATGAAATTCTAGTGGATCGTGTATATGGCTAAGCTAACTAAATTACATATAGTAAATTAAACTAACTTGCAGATGAAAAGTAAAGTAAAAATAAATAGGCACACCAGCAGTTTTATGCTGGTTCGAAGCACCGACCTACATCCTAAAATCTCTATTTTGGCTTATCACTAACTAGCACCCTCTCTTCATCTAGAGAAATAGGCTTACACAGTGCCTAAGCCGCTAAATAGTTCTTTACACAATCTCAGAAAGGAAACAATCTTATATAACAAGTGTATCTCCAAATACTGATTTTTCAACTTGAGTAAAAAGGTCCTATAACTTATCTCCAAATATTGATTTTTCAACTTGAGTAAAAAGGTCCTATAACTTACAACAGTCTTTTTGGAATCTATTAAATAATAGTAAAGCAAAAGAATTTGAAACCCTCTCCTTACTTCTAGTACTTATCTCTATTCTCCTTAATTCTCTCAAAATTTGGATATTTTATTTTTAAAATCCTATGATTTACCATTTTACAATTATTTTACTAAATTTCTCATACTATTCTACATCCAAATGTCTACTTTTAAAAAAAATTATTACAAATCTTTCACGGTTCTCTATCAAAATTTTACATTAAAGTCCATACATTTAAATTAATTACGTAATGCAAATTTTAAACTAATTGTTAAATTTAGTCGACTAATATTTATAATAAACCTAAAAGATGAAAGTTTCAATATGTATGTTACATGCACATCAACAAATTGGTTAGAAAAATTATTCAGATGCAAATATATATAAGTCACATAACATAAATTATTTACGTTAATGACAATAATAAAGTTAATTTATAATTTATTTAATAAATGAATTTATCATACATTGCACTGTAAAATTCTGTTAAATTAAAATACCTAAATTTTAATGTTTTTACAATTACATTAAAACACTTCTCAATTATCTTCTAATATTTTACATTTCAAATCCATATATTTAACTAATTGTGTAATCGTAAATTTAAACCATTTACATAAATATGATTAACTATATTCATTAATCCATGTAATAAATCCTAAAAATACGAGAATTTCAATATATACAATATTCATATATATGGGGAAAAAATGATACAATTATTTCTTTTTTATTCCGATATATAGAAAGATATTTAAATCACATAAAGTAAAACGTACATAAATAATACTAACTCTTTTAATTTCTGATTCATTTATCTCAAAAAATTATCGGACATTACATAACATAATTTCATTTTGAACAATTATAAAAGATAAATTTATTACAACTTTATGATGTGAATGCACAGATTACATCAATATTAGATTATATAAACATTCTCGCTTTCAACATGTTATCAAACCATACCAAACTTATAACTCAATTTAATGCTACATACATTATTTTGCAATTATCATGACCCTTTTACAACAGTATAAAATATATGGTTAATTACAAGGATAAAATTGTTTTAATACGAAAACTAAATATGGATAAAAGTTCACATGTAGATAAACTAACCATAAGACCAATGCTCTTCTATATTACAATATGTATAAAGCTCTTCTCAATTTTCTTCAACGTTTACATTCGACTTCTTATATTTAATTAGCTATGTTGACCATTAATTCAAATTATTTGAATAAATTCAATTATTTAATGTTCATTAATCCATTTATAACCTTAAAAAAAGGTGACAATAATATATATATATATATATATATATACAATAATCGTATTAATAAATTGGTAAATTTACTAATTCACTCCTACATATAAAAATATATATCACATAACATAAATTATTTTTGTCATTAAGAGAAAACATAAATTATTTACATATACAATATTAATAAATGTAATTTTTTTTGAGTTAGTACATTAATTTTACAGAGATGTGTAGTTAGTGAAGATTGAACCCTCAACCTTATATCCAATCATCGCATGTCATCTTAATTTATGATTAATATATCAGGATAAATTTATCACATATTGCATAATAAGATATATTTTAGCAATAGTTAAAATATAAATACTATTGTTTAACAACATTACCGTGTGCAACGCACGGGTTACACACTAGTTGAAAGAATAGAAGTTGGGACTGAGAGCAATCAAAACACTAATGTTGGAATTTAAAGAGTGCTGATTTGATCACTTTTAAAATCAAGAAGGCATTTTGAAAACAAGAGACCAAGAACAAAATAGCAAATGCTGATTCCTCAAAAAGCATACATATGTATAGATCACAACCTTTTGAAGAGAAAGATCACAACCGTTTGAAGAGAAAGATCACAACCTTTTGACAAGAAGAAATATTTTGAAAAATTCAAGGCTTTAGGAAATCTTGAAAAACCTGTATCCACTGGTACACCAGTTACCCCCACCGGTCCACTGGGATACACAATTTTTCCAGGCTTGCATGAGCCTTTATTTTAGGCTTTAAAATATATTTAAAAAAATCATTTTTTTATGCTAAAAGTCATTTTAAGCATTTCTGAAGCTCTTAAAATTTATGGAGAGATTCTTGTGAGTTTTAACATGTTATAGCTATGACTATAGACTCACAATGTTAAAGTCTTTAGAGAAATCTTTATTTGTCGATACTCTAATAAGGTTGCAAGCATTCTTCACTTCAATATAAAGCTCTATTGATAGTCCACTTCTGTTTTTTTGTTATAAATGATGTATGAAGTTTTGTCACCAAAATTTGAGAAATTTGCTCTAACATTTTCCCCCATTTTGATGATGACAACTCATTGTATGCATTTATGCAAATGGTAATAACTTAATGTTGAGATGAACGAGATACTCCCCCTTAATACATACATACATACATATATCATAATAAGGAGAAAATAGACCATAATACTCTAGAATGCATATCACTGAACATAAAAATAGTTACATAATGTTATAATAAAAAACAGTATCAAACAGAATGCCACATGGTTGGAGAATGCATATACAAAACAAAATTCTAACCAAATGTCTAAAGAGTGTTATTGCCGAAAACAAAATGCTAATAAATAAACACATAAAGATACTATAGTCTGGAGATGATCATCAGCCAAATCGCTCATCATCATTAGGGGGACCTGTAACTGGGAGGTGTACCGGAATTAGTCTTTGAAACCATGCCATGATGTTGATGCGGACCTGGTGCTGGAGGACAAATAAGAGATCCAAACAGATGACTAAGTCCTACTTATGGCCTAGGTCCTGGTGCAGTAATATCCATGCAAGTAATACCAGTATGATGTTGAAAGGCCGATCTAGGTACATCACTCCCCTAAGCTCCTGCTTGAAAATCATGTGTTGAAGGCTGGGAGAAAAGCATCTCATCAGAAAGAAGAGGAGGCTGCAAAGCGCTAGCCTCACTGCTAGTGTCAACCTCATTCTCTCTAGTGTGCACAGAGCCAGATAAGTGAATCATCAGAGATCTAATAAAGCCTAGCTTCTTCTTCTGTCTCACTATTGATGTAAAACTGATTGGATAAGATGGTCCTGTCTCTCGTGCATGGATATAATTTGGTTATGTCTATTGAGAAGCCGAAGGCTATGAAGATAAAGGAATATCGAGCTGTATGGGTTGATAGACTAGTGTCTCAACAAGAATCTCATCTAGTGTGGCTGAAATCTTCATGGCCTTAAGGACTTTTTCATCAAGTATAGTACCATAGTGATGTTGAACAAATGTCTCATCAACCAACATATTGTGAAAATGCTGGAGAATGGTAGCAATCGGATTTCCATAAGGATTGTATCTTCTCCCTTCATCCAATCTATTTTCTATCATGTCATCTACTATGAGATGAGCCCAGTTGACTTGAATACACCTAAGAATGGCATTCTCTATAGACTAAAGGATATATCTCATCAAAGCTACTAGTTTTGGGAGCAAATTGTGTTGAAGATACGAATGATAATTTGGGCTTGATGAGTGAAATTAAATCTAGTCTAATTTCCATTTGGTATCTCTAAAATTCTTTCCATCGCATTTTGATCATTCATTTCTGATTCATCTAAAAAGAGACAAAGAAATACCCAAAATGGCTCCTAGAACACCTTCACTAAATTCTCTATTTATCCTATTTACACTTGTATACAAGACAATTCCATTATCATCATTTCTGACATCCATATTAGCGTAAAATAAGGCAATACAACGGGATAAATGTTTATTCCGAAATCATATGCATCAATAATAGTAATTAGTCGTGCTTAAGCAAATAAATCTTAAATATTACAGAGAGCAAGGGAGTCTAAGTTTACCGGATGACCTCCAAGTGTATCATTCTCCATTATAACCATAATCTTTTGATATTTTCCTTATTGTTTTTCTACCACTCCTTCTGGAAGGTCCCAGTTGTGTATGCTGCCATTGTCATGGTGGACATAAAGTTTTTCTAGAAAAGAAGATGAAATAGTGGCTGCTTGATATTATTTTCCTTTTTTAGTTAGCCAAGTATCAAGAAAATGGTGAACTGGAGCTTGCTTATGGCACATGCAATGTGTCTGATTCAAGAATTGTGGCAAATTGTGATGAATAATCACAAAAACACACGAATTAGCAAGAATTAAGGCTACAATGACAGAATGGTCAAGAACAAGAATCAACGGAAATGAATTAAAAAGAAGAATGAACTGGAGAATTAAGAACTGAAGTAAAAACTAAATTGCAATAAGAAATAGTAAAGGCAGATCTAAGTACAAGAGCAAATAACAAGAAATTAACAAGAACTGGAATTGAAGTATGGGTAGGAATCTAAAGAACTGGAAATTGAATTGCATATAAAATGAACAGAGAACTGGAATTAAGGAGCAAGTGATACTATTAACAAGAACTAGATGCACAAATTAAAGAACTGGAATGATAAATCTGCTGATATTGAAACAAGAACTAAGATGAAGAAAATACAAGAATCATAATAATAGGAATTGAAATGGCAAATTAATGAACAGAATGAATCGATATTGAATAAGATCTAATCTAGCAAATGACAGAACTAAACTAAGTTTGCACTCAAAATGAAAAATGAAAGAGAAGTAATTTTGATATTCAGATTTCTTCACTGATTACAATCGCCTATACCAGTATATATAGACATATTCGAGTACAACTCCACTTGATTCAGCTCGGCCCAATTACAACCCAGATAAGAAGTGATCAATCTTTTTAGGGCTGTTACAACTCCTCTCCCCTTCAAAAACGACCTTGTCCTCAAGGTCGGGTGATAGCAAAGGAGGTGGCCATGGTGATTTATATGGTTTGTATGAATTCTCACTGAAAATGACAGCTTCAAATGCGGAGAATGTTCTCTTGTCTTCCTCAATATAAATTGTGTTAGCAGCCTCAATGAGCAAGAAAAATTCACTTAAACCCGTAATGGAATCACTTGATTTCATCATGGTTATATTATCAGCCTTATGAATAGGACTTGGCGGTTGAATATACACATCATGCGAATTAAAATCATGTGAATCCTTAGCTACTTCATTGCTTGTATAATGTTCAGTCTCAAGACTGGGCTTACCACTCACATCGTCAAATTCAATAGCTGAAGGAATAGGAATTCTTGGCTCTGAACGATGAACTGTTGGCATACGAACTGGATTGACAGTGGTATATGGGTTAGATAGGAGATGATCTAGTTGATGATCAGCTGCAGTCTCGTCATCTTTGAATTTTCCAACAACCTCTTCTTCATTTCCAATCAAGTTTCCTAAGTCCACAGCCCCACCATGTATGTAAACCTGGTTTTTACATTGATGCTCCATATGCATTTTTTCATTATAGCCGCAACTTAGTTCATCTCTTCTTCTTTCGAGCAACTTGTCAGTTGTTGGATCATTGCTTTCTGCCAAGTTTTCAAGGTTGCTTTTGCCTTGCATTTTTTGTTGATAAGAATTGGGCATCTGAATATAATTTTTTGTTGATGCACTGCTATCAAGAATTGAATTGGGCATTGCTGCTTCATCAATTGCAGTTAGCTTATTATTCTTCTGATTGTTGAGCCATTCGGCTTCAAAGAATCTAGCTAAAGAAATTGCTTCTCTGAAATCTACAGGTTTACAAGCCAATACTTCATCTCTAATGTCCTTTTTAAATCCATCCAATAATTTCTTTAGTAGTTCTTGGGTCTGATTCTCAATTTGCTGCAAATCTTGGACATAAGATGAAACTGATCCTGCTAATGCTTCATATGGCATCTCCATCTCCTCGTGATTAAATCTAAGTATAATTTCTTCCTTGAATACTTGCTATGACCTATGATTTTGCACATTCTTTGTATACCAGATATACCATCGCATTGGCTCCTTGTTGAGATAAAAGGAACACATATCCACCCAAAATCTTTCATCTGTTTGATGAAATCTGAAGTATTGCTCCACATGTCTGATCCAATCAGTCACTCTCTCCTCATTTTCAAACACAGGAAAATCAAGCTTGTAGGTGGTCATTGGTGTATTTCTTGGATCAGGGTAGTAGTGATTTTGGTAAGGTGGTCTATACCCATAGGACAGTGGAGGTTCTTGAGGATAGTTTAGGGAGTTTTGATGATTTCTTGGTGGGTTTGCAGGCATTCTTGGTGGATGTGGCTGCAGTACTGGCTGAGGGTACATGGGGACTTGCATAGGGTAAGGGTTTGGGTAATTTGAGGAATGTAGTGGTGGTGTAGACTATTGTGGAAAAGGATGGAAGTGTTGATTCTTGATTCCCTGGACATCTTGAACTAGATCTTTTGGAAGACGAGGGTAAGAAATATACTCATCTTGAGGCTCTGATACCAATTGGAAGGTCCCAGTTGTGTATGCTGCCATTGTCATGGTGGACATGAAGTTTTTCTAGAAAAGAAGATGAAATAGTGGCTGCTTGATATTATTTTCCTTTTTTAATTAGCCAAGTATCAAGAAAATGGTGAACTGGAGCTTGCTTATGGCACATGCAATGTGTCTGATTCAAGAATTGTGGCAAATTGTGATGAATAATCACAAAAACACACGAATTAGCAAGAATTAAGGCTACAATGACAGAATGGTCAAGAACAAGAATCAACGGAAATGAATTAAAAAGAAGAATGAACTGGAGAATTAAGAACTGAAGTAAAAACTAAATTGCAATAAGAAATAGTAAAGGCAGATCTAAGTACAAGAGCAAATAACAAGAAATTAACAAGAACTGGAATTGAAGTATGGGTAGGAATCTAAAGAACTGGAAATTGAATTGCATATAAAATGAACAGAGAACTGGAATTAAGGAGCAAGTGATACTATTAACAAGAACTAGATGCACAAATTAAAGAACTGGAATGATAAATCTGCTGATATTGAAACAAGAACTAAGATGAAGAAAATACAAGAATCATAATAATAGGAATTGAAATGGAAAATTAATGAACAAAATGAATCGATATTGAATAAGATCTAATCTAGCAAATGACAGAACTAAACTAAGTTTGCACTCAAACTGAAAAATGAAAGAGAAGTAATTTTAATATTCAGATTTCTTCACTGATTACAATCGCCTATACCAGTATATATAGACATATTCGAGTACAACTCCACTTGATTCAGCTCGGCCCAATTACAACCCAGATAAGAAGTGATCAATCTTTTTAGGGCTGTTACACCTTCACTTAATCTGAAAGGATTTCATCCATGGAGAGAAAGGAAGTGGAAGAAATGGGTCTTTTGCCTCTTGTCATTAAAGAAAGATGAGTTTTTTGTGAAATTTTGGATGGATCTCGAAATCGAGAGACTAGAGTTTTTTAAAGGGAGGGGTAAAATATCGAAATAGAAGAAGAAAAAGTGACGGATGGAGTGGAAATTTAATAGGGATGAATAAAAGGAGCTCATGGATTCCTTTAGAAAACTCGTCCACCGATGTACTAGTTGGGCTTCACAGCGGCCCACCGATGTGAGGATTTTTTGCAGGATGTCAGTTTTTTGAAAAAAATTGATTTAAAATAAAATAATTTATTATATACGTTTATTGTAAATAATATGAATTTATTATCTTATATATTTACTCTGAATTCATTATCCATAAATAATATGAATTTATTTTTATTGTAAATAATATAAATTATTGTACAAACCCATAATTAAAATGAATTTCTTATTTATAAATAATATGAATTTATATGTTATCATAAATAAATTTTTGTAAGTTGCTAAATTTATTACCACACAAAGAAATAACATGTATTATTATTTTATTGTGAAAATTTATTGTTTAAAACCTTTAATTTAATCTAGTATTATATATTAAAATAATTCATTTAACACTTTTATTATTCGATTAGATCTGTTAGTGAATAAATTTCAAGTTCTCTTCGTAATTTAATATATGTATTTTCATTTAATGCTTTAGTGAAAATATCTGCAATTTGATTTTTAGTATTTACAAATTCTAAAATAACTTTTTCTTTTTCGAAATGATCTCCTAAAAAGTGATGTCTTACATCAATATGTTTTGTTCTTAAATGGTTAATAGAATTATTCACTAAATTTATTGGAATAGTATTATCACAATATATAGGTGATTTTCTGAAATTTACTCCAAAATCTTTAACAATTTGCTGCACATGGATTATTTGAGCGTATGCTAATGCGACTGAAATATATTCTACTTCACAAGTAGATAATGATACATAGTTTTGTTTTTACTAAACCATGAAACCATAGATTATCCTATAAAGTGACATGTACCACTAGAGCTTTTTCTATTTTTTTTAACATCCACCAAAATCAGCATCATTGTGTGATACTAATTTGAACAGAATTCCTTTAGATAGGAAAAACCATAATCTTTAGTTTTGTAGCGACACAGAATTTCAAACATTTCTTATTTAAATATCTGAATTATTTAAATATTTATATCTTGGTTTAATATGTTAAAATTGATGTTATAATCATGCTAAACCCTTTTTAACTAATAGCACATGATGGTAAAATTGTTTTTAAAATAGTTTTACAAAAATAAATAGTTTGATGAAATATCGATAATGTGGCCGAAAATCGTTTTAACGATAAACGACTTTTTACTCGATAAATGTTGTTCGAACTCTTTGGGAATGTATAATATATTATTGTAACGACCCGTAAATTTCAACTAATTTAATAACGTAATTAGTTGAAATTTTGTGAAATTTTAAACGATAAAATTTCGAAATAAAAATTTAATATTTGGAATACGTCTGGTTAAACATAGCAACTGGTAAATTTTCGTCCGAAAATATGGAAGTTTATTTCGCGCGTAAATTCACTTCAATTTAATCAGTTAAAAAGCGATGAAAATAAAATGTTTCCGAAATCTAAATATTTTTACATAGAAAAATTCTAAACCATCTTCTGAGCAAGATGTCAGTTTGTCGTTTTTCCAAATTCGGACATCTTTGGCTCCGTCGTTCTTATTTTCCGCAAAATAGCAGTATTCTGGTGCCGATATCGATTTTTATCGGATGATCGTACCACTGATTTCTATATACCGTTTTGATCGTCTCGTCGTGCTGATCTCTACGGTATATTCGATTGTCAAATTCGGAGTTCCGTTGTACGTTGCACTTTGCGTAACGCTTATCACATCGGTAACCGTATTGGGTTTTGTTTGGTCCACTTTGTCCGTTCATTTCACTGTTCCAACCAATGGCCATTTGCATTTCATATTCCCAGATAATTAATATCAACCTTTTGCAATTCACCTTTCCAAAATTCAAGCGTTTACCAAGCAAAATTTATTGCTTTCAAGTTTCAACAGTTGCCTTGCTGCTTTCCAATATATGCCCATTGTAACTTTTAGCATTGATCTGTACGTTGCCTTCCCTTCCTTTCTTTTACTTTTGCATTATGGATCTCAAGTCTTTCTCCCTCTTTTATAAAAAAAAAAAATATAATCAAAAGCATGCAGCCTCCAACATTCATCCAACTTCGTTCTCCTCTGACGGGCTGGCAACCGAGCACCGCCTTCCACCTCCGACTTCGCACCCCAATCCTCCGACCTTCCCCGCTGTTCTGGCCTCCAACCGAGACCCCACCGACCATCCATCTCCTCCCTCTCCCACGCAACCCTTGAACCACCACCGTACCCATCTTTCATCGCCTCGCCTGAACCTTACTTCCTCTCCCTTGCTACGGCCAGCATCACCCACTAGACCCATCTACTTACCCACGTCACCACCACGCGGCCACCTGAAAGCCACCCACGTCACCTCCGCCTTCGTCCCTGAAGCGTCCACCCCATACCCTACCTTCCGCCATCACCTACCTACGCCCATAGTCCCACCCGTGCCTCCCCTTGACCAAGGCCACAGACCACTTCGCCCTCTTCCGCCAACTCACCTCCACACTCCGCCTACAACTCGCCGAGCGCTGCAGCAGGTCCGCCCACGCACGCAATCTAAGGCCAGCCCGCCCCATCGCACACCTCCCCACCGCGTCAGCCCCGCATCCTCCAACCTCCACCGAGAGCCTTCCACTTCGCTTCCCTTGCCGCCTCCGCCCACGCCTAGACCACCGCTTCTTCCTCCCTCCGTTCGCTTCCACCGAAACCCACCACGCAAGATCAGCTCGCCTTTTCTCCTATTTTCCCTCAGCCGGCAGTATTCACGGTACTCTTCGCATATGTTATATTATTGATAATACTATGTTCAATCTGGGTGTACTTGTATATGAGTTCAACAGCTGTATATATATTAGTTTTATATATATGTTCTAGCTGTTAGTTTAAAAGGAGTTGGGTACATATATATTTATTTTGTTATGTACTGTTTATAGTTGTATAGTGTGTTTATATTCATATTCTACTTAGTACCTATTCCGCGCGTGGGTTCCAAAGCATGTTTTATAAAGTTAATTTACATATTCGTTTTACATAGGTATATAGTTTCAATAAAATGTCCAGTTTGGTTATATATATATTATTCGCATTTTTACAAGTTACGTTATATATATACATGATTTTTAAGAGGGGTTATATGTACATGGTTTAAAAATAAAAAAAAACATACGGTTACAAATCTAAATTTTCTTTTGCTGAGAGAAAAGATAGTAATACATATACTCTTATGTATTTAACAGATTTCAAAAATTTTATGTTTAAGTTTCATATAATGTAAGCTTATTATATAGTATAGATTTAATAAAGTAAGTTTATAAAATATAAATATGAAACTTCGAAATGTTGGTTTGAGCTAGTTATGCATAGAGTATGTACATATGTTTGTTTCCAGGTATACTTATGTTAAATTTAAGATTTATTTAAAACATATATGTATTTTAAATTGAATATTGGGTTTAAAATAATAATAATAATAATAATAATATAGTTTACATCTCGTCTAAATTTTATCAAACTGATTTATTTATTTCTCTCATCGATCCCTTATTACCAGCTTTGTCCGTCAAAATTCGTGCCAATCTTACTTCGCTTTGAGATTTGTTGTTGGATCGGTCGATGGTCTAGATCGTGATTCAATCGTAGCTTGTTGTGTATCAAATTTCTCCAGCCTCGAAAGGTGAGCCATCACTCACGATTAACGTTCTTTTATTTATTAGATTCGATGTCAATTGAAACGACAATTGAAATATGCTGCTGTTAGTTAATTACACTGTTTTATTTGCTATTACCTGTATCAGTTCACCTGTGATATCTGACACCATTATCTGATAATTATTTATGCGATGATAATACAGTTGGCTGATAATTGATTGATTGTTGATATTTATATTGGACGTTAAATTGTTAATGTTAAAATGATAAACAATATGAAATTGAACTTGATATAGGATAATTAAATGTTAAATTTGATTAACTGACATTTGTATAATATGACCCCTTTAACTGTTAAACCCATTGACACGTATGATTTGCTTAATTACATTTTGAATCACTGAATGTATGTTGTTAAATTGATGATGTATGAAATTGTAAATAGATGACAAGTGAAAAACCGTAATGTAATAATCTTTAATCTACATGAAATGATAGTGTAGATTCTAGAAATAATTATATTAATTCGTACAAATAACAATGCGAATTAATACGGTTATTTCGGGATTATTTGAATTGATTATTGGATTGATATTGGTTGTTGTTATTGCTTGTTTATTTACTTTGACACCATCCCAGTTATCACACTGCAAGTTCCCTTTGTTATGCTTTGATTTTGAATTGAATTGGAATCGGGTTGAAATGATAAATACCCAAATTGAACTTTGACCTTGGATATAGAAAATTAAATAAAAACCCGATTGGTCAATAATTTGATTTGAAATAATTGAAGATTTTATTTGAACAAATAATATGGTTTTGAAATGAAGTTGAAATTTGAATTTTAATGAAAGGAAAATGTTAATATTTAATAATCTGAAACAAAATGTTAACAATGAAATGGATGGAAGAATGATGTTTAATTTGAGAAATGATTGAATTAACTTTGAAATGATTTAATAATTAAGTTTGAAATTATAACTAAGTTTGAAATTGTTAAACCTTGAAATGATTTAATAATTAAGTTTGAAATTATAGTTAAGTTTGAAATTATTAAACTTTGAAATTATTTAATAATTAAGTTTTGAATTATTTAATAATTAAATAAGATTGAATTATTTAATGATTAAATTGATTTGGATTCTTTAATAAGAGAAATTGAATTTTTGAATAAGTGAATTTTACTTTGTAATAACTGAAATTGAGTTTCTTTATTAATTAAGTTTTGGAAAATTATTTAAGTAAGTAAATAAGTGAAATGGAATTTCTTTAACAAGAATTGAAAATGTGATATTTTGGAATTAACGTAAGACTTGAAATGTAAAGAATTTGATTTGATGAATTTAATTTAATTAAATTTGTAAGTTTTGATTTAATGAAGTTGAATTTAAGAAATTGATTTAATGATTTGGAAATTTAATAGAAATTGTTTGAATGATAAATTAATTGAACGATATTGAGTGAAATTGATAAATGAATTTAAATTGATTTAAATGTTAAATTAAATTAATTTAAATGTTTTCGAAATGAAACTTATATTCGAACTTGAATCAATATTTGAATTGTTTTAAAAAGAAATTGAAATTGAATTATAAGATTTTGAAATTGTAATTTTGGAAGTTTTGAAACGAGATTTGGAAATTGTTTTAGAAAGACAAATGAAATGTTGATTTACGAACTCTATTTGAAATTGAAATTGATTTGGTTTTTGAAATATATAAACGACCAATCGGTGTAATAATTACGAAAGTTATTAAAGAGACCGGGATCGGTAATGGATATACTCTCTATCTGAACCGAAACCACTTTAATAACTATACGCGGAGTGTTGATCCAGAACGAAGTGGATGGTTTTGATGAACGCGTTGACTGAAGAAAGAGAACGATTTTGGATGACCCTTGACATGACTAAAACAGGAGCCGCGCCGGGCCATTGAGGATCGCCATCTCTAGCGGACACACTTCTTCGATACCATATCTATTACTTTTGTGATTCGATTTGGGTGCACCCCTCGATTTGGGAGTGTTGTTCGCGGTGTTGGGGTAGTAGCTGCTATGCCCAACATCAGTCCGGATCAGGCAACTACTAGTATCCTAGTTGGTATCGCCTCATGTACCTTGTCATACTGTTTATCCTATTCGCGACCACTACGATTTTGATTTGTACCTTTAGTATATGGATTGCCCTCTGGTGACTTCCGGTTTTGGGGAAACTACGGTCTTGTATATGCTTTTGGGAATAAACAGGTTAAGAGGTGTATGGGCCCTGCTTAACCCTACTTTGATATCTTTATATTACTGATAGACATTATCTACTTAGCGTACATTACTACCTAGTAGATAGTTTAACGGATCCTTAAAGGATGGTTATTCCAAACATCCTTTGAGTTACTTGTATTTCAATTGCTATTTCACTTGAGTTGGATTTATTAATATAAGAATGTTAATCCTGACTCGAGTGTCTTGTGTTTTTGCTTTACGCTCGGGTCAGACTGAGTGTACCAGTATTCGAGACTCACCTTTGGAGTTGGAGCTTTGCTTGAAGATCCAGCCATCTATTCTGCTTTCAGTATTCGATGATTCCAGTGATGTATTCTGATTTGTATCTGATGTATCATATTACTCTTCCGTTGTATCTGGTTTAACTCTGATGTAACTTATACATTTATATAGTAGCTTCATGAACTACTATCTCTTTTAATTCCGCTGCATTTATTACTCTGTGTCTGTGATCTGTGATTATATTTATTTACTGTATATGTTCAGTTTTGCCAAATTTAAATTAACAACGTGGTATTTTGAGCAATTCAACTCCGGCATGAGTGTCTACATATACACTTATAATGGATGCGAATGGTCCAAAATATCGGGTCGTTACAGTTGGTATCAGAGCTTTGGTAGCTCTAGGCAAAACTTAACATATAGGGTAAATGTATTTACAGAATCACTTTCATTTCGAGTTTCAATCTCTTCCTTTCGACTCGATTTCTTTGAATTTTGGAACGTTCCCAACGGTTCCAAATTTCATTCGTGTCCCTCACTATTCGTCTTCTTTCAATTCTGGAGCATCTCATAACTCCACTTCGAATGACCCTTATAATGAATCGGCGGTCTCGCCAAACTTCAAATGATTCGTAAAGGAGCAAAACTCCTTTATAATAGGCATCGATTCACCGGAGATTTCTGTATCCTCGGTTTACGATGCTATCTATTCCATGCTATACCTGAATTCCATCTCTTGAGATCGAGTGTTGATTTACCTCGGAATTCAGCATTGATCTTATACTTGAAGTTACGGACGACCCGGTTAAGGTTGCCCGTGAATTAAATAAACTCATCCATCTCCCGATTGTGGTAATCGAATTTTTCTTATCTTCTGTTTCAAACCTATTTTCGAATCAAAATTCTCTTTGATTTGAGTCCATCAAATTTGAATCTATACCCTTGCTTTGAAATCCATTCTTGTATCATCAAGCGAGGAAGTGTATTTGTAAATCTATATAAAAATGTTTTATATATTGTGTTGTTTGAGTTGCTGAGGTTGATTTGGGTTTTCGATCGATTCGTCTGATCAACGCTATCGATAGAATTTCCAAAACACTTTAGCAGAGCAAACGGACACAATATTGTTTTCAAATTTGTTTGATTATATTGTAAAAACATAAGGAAAATTTTCTGGAATTTTGGGGATAATTAAATTGGTTGTTTGAAATGATAATATTTGATTATCATTTATTATTCTAAATGAATTTATAATTATGGTTTATAAATTGATTTGGAATTTAAAATGAACTTAATTCAGAAATTTGAGAATTTAGTTTCCGGTGATTTCGAACTTTGGTTTTTAAATTTTTTTAAAAGTATATAGTATTGGAAGTATTTTCGAATAGAAATCGTTTTCAAAGAATTTTTTTTTTTAAATGATGAAATCAGTGCTCTTCTCTTTGTCGCTGGAAAATAATTTCGGTGATGGCGGCCGCATCATCGATATTCATTTTCGAGTTTCGAAGTGGAGAAACCATTCTGTAGCTTTGCTACGGTTTTGTTTTGAAAAATATTTTGATTTGAATTTCTTCAGTATAATTTGATTTATATATAAGTATCTTATTTTAAAATTTAATTTGATTTCATATAAATATATTATATATCTCTCTAAATTGTTTAAAGTTAATCGGAAATCTAATTCTTAAATGTTGTTAAAAGATGATTTTAATTATAAATAAAACCAAAATTTGGAATGAATATTTAAACTTGAATAATTGAATTGGGAAAATTTTATTTGTATATTGTTCAACTGCATTCTAATACAACTTACCTAAATCATTCAGAAGTTGAATATGTAATTGGATAATATATAAGATAAATTGAATTTATAAATAAAATTTGAGTGTTTATAATAAATGTTATACACTAAATTTTGGTTATAAAGATGTTAATAGAGTTAGATAGGATAATAAGTAAACTCAGTTAATAATGAAATAAATTTGTTTTGAAAGAATTACTAAATTTGTTTTGAAAGAATTAATAAATTGAAATTTGATCAACATATGAAAATACCTTGAATTTAAAAGAAATTAATAGATGTAAATTAATTTAAATCGAAACTCTTATGTTTTAAATTAATTTATATGGGTTAAATATATATGAGTAGATATATTAAGTAGAAAAAAAAATTTAACAGTAATTTGAAAAAAAAAAAAGGAATTTACAGTTGTTGAAGGAAATATGATTATAATAAAAGACTATTCAAATTTATGGTTTTATAAATTGTAAATTGTAGATAATTGGATAACAAGATAATGAATTTAGAAATAGTGAGATTGATTTTAGTGAAATCAAATGGATTAAATCCATTATTGAATATCAATTAATCTAAATTTGAGTTTATATGGTTTAAATTAATTATTATTTTGTATTTCAAATCTGTTTTCTTTCTGGTTGTTTCTATTCTCCTACCTCGTTCCTTTTCGAGGACGAAAAGTTTTGAGTGGGGGAGATTGTAACGACCCGTAAATTTCAACTAATTTAATAACGTAATTAGTTGAAATTTTGTGAAATTTTAAACGATAAAATTTCGAAATAAAAATTTAATATTTGGAATACGTCTGGTTAAACATAGCAACTGGTAAATTTTCGTCCGAAAATATGGAAGTTTATTTCGCGCGTAAATTCACTTCAATTTAATCAGTTAAAAAGCGATGAAAATAAAATGTTTCCGAAATCTAAATATTTTTACATAGAAAAATTCTAAACCATCTTCTGAGCAAGATGTCAGTTTGTCGTTTTTCCAAATTCGGACATCTTTGGCTCCGTCGTTCTTATTTTCCGCAAAATAGCAGTATTCTGGTGCCGATATCGATTTTTATCGGATGATCGTACCACTGATTTCTATATACCGTTTTGATCGTCTCGTCGTGCTGATCTCTACGGTATATTCGATTGTCAAATTCGGAGTTCCGTTGTACGTTGCACTTTGCGTAACGCTTATCACATCGGTAACCGTATTGGGTTTTGTTTGGTCCACTTTGTCCGTTCATTTCACTGTTCCAACCAATGGCCATTTGCATTTCATATTCCCAGATAATTAATATCAACCTTTTGCAATTCACCTTTCCAAAATTCAAGCGTTTACCAAGCAAAATTTATTGCTTTCAAGTTTCAACAGTTGCCTTGCTGCTTTCCAATATATGCCCATTGTAACTTTTAGCATTGATCTGTACGTTGCCTTCCCTTCCTTTCTTTTACTTTTGCATTATGGATCTCAAGTCTTTCTCCCTCTTTTATAAAAAAAAAAAAAATATATAATCAAAAGCATGCAGCCTCCAACATTCATCCAACTTCGTTCTCCTCTGACGGGCTGGCAACCGAGCACCGCCTTCCACCTCCGACTTCGCACCCCAATCCTCCGACCTTCCCCGCTGTTCTGGCCTCCAACCGAGACCCCACCGACCATCCATCTCCTCCCTCTCCCACGCAACCCTTGAACCACCACCGTACCCATCTTTCATCGCCTCGCCTGAACCTTACTTCCTCTCCCTTGCTACGGCCAGCATCACCCACTAGACCCATCTACTTACCCACGTCACCACCACGCGGCCACCTGAAAGCCACCCACGTCACCTCCGCCTTCGTCCCTGAAGCGTCCACCCCATACCCTACCTTCCGCCATCACCTACCTACGCCCATAGTCCCACCCGTGCCTCCCCTTGACCAAGGCCACAGACCACTTCGCCCTCTTCCGCCAACTCACCTCCACACTCCGCCTACAACTCGCCGAGCGCTGCAGCAGGTCCGCCCACGCACGCAATCTAAGGCCAGCCCGCCCCATCGCACACCTCCCCACCGCGTCAGCCCCGCATCCTCCAACCTCCACCGAGAGCCTTCCACTTCGCTTCCCTTGCCGCCTCCGCCCACGCCTAGACCACCGCTTCTTCCTCCCTCCGTTCGCTTCCACCGAAACCCACCACGCAAGATCAGCTCGCCTTTTCTCCTATTTTCCCTCAGCCGGCAGTATTCACGGTACTCTTCGCATATGTTATATTATTGATAATACTATGTTCAATCTGGGTGTACTTGTATATGAGTTCAACAGCTGTATATATATTAGTTTTATATATATGTTCTAGCTGTTAGTTTAAAAGGAGTTGGGTACATATATATTTATTTTGTTATGTACTGTTTATAGTTGTATAGTGTGTTTATATTCATATTCTACTTAGTACCTATTCCACGCGTGGGTTCCAAAGCATGTTTTATAAAGTTAATTTACATATTCGTTTTACATAGGTATATAGTTTCAATAAAATGTCCAGTTTGGTTATATATATATTATTCGCATTTTTACAAGTTACGTTATATATATACATGATTTTTAAGAGGGGTTATATGTACATGGTTTAAAAATAAAAAAAACATACGGTTACAAATCTAAATTTTCTTTTGCTGAGAGAAAAGATAGTAATACATATACTCTTATGTATTTAACAGATTTCAAAAATTTTATGTTTAAGTTTCATATAATGTAAGCTTATTATATAGTATAGATTTAATAAAGTAAGTTTATAAAATATAAATATGAAACTTCGAAATGTTGGTTTGAGCTAGTTATGCATAGAGTATGTACATATGTTTGTTTCCAGGTATACTTATGTTAAATTTAAGATTTATTTAAAACATATATGTATTTTAAATTGAATATTGGGTTTAAAATAATAATAATAATAATAATAATATAGTTTACATCTCGTCTAAATTTTATCAAACTGATTTATTTATTTCTCTCATCGATCCCTTATTACCAGCTTTGTCCGTCAAAATTCGTGCCAATCTTACTTCGCTTTGAGATTTGTTGTTGGATCGGTCGATGGTCTAGATCGTGATTCAATCGTAGCTTGTTGTGTATCAAATTTCTCCAGCCTCGAAAGGTGAGCCATCACTCACGATTAACGTTCTTTTATTTATTAGATTCGATGTCAATTGAAACGACAATTGAAATATGCTGCTGTTAGTTAATTACACTGTTTTATTTGCTATTACCTGTATCAGTTCACCTGTGATATCTGACACCATTATCTGATAATTATTTATGCGATGATAATACAGTTGGCTGATAATTGATTGATTGTTGATATTTATATTGGACGTTAAATTGTTAATGTTAAAATGATAAACAATATGAAATTGAACTTGATATAGGATAATTAAATGTTAAATTTGATTAACTGACATTTGTATAATATGACCCCTTTAACTGTTAAACCCATTGACACGTATGATTTGCTTAATTACATTTTGAATCACTGAATGTATGTTGTTAAATTGATGATGTATGAAATTGTAAATAGATGACAAGTGAAAAACCGTAATGTAATAATCTTTAATCTACATGAAATGATAGTGTAGATTCTAGAAATAATTATATTAATTCGTACAAATAACAATGCGAATTAATACGGTTATTTCGGGATTATTTGAATTGATATTGGTTGTTGTTATTGCTTGTTTATTTACTTTGACACCATCCCAGTTATCACACTGCAAGTTCCCTTTGTTATGCTTTGATTTTGAATTGAATTGGAATCGGGTTGAAATGATAAATACCCAAATTGAACTTTGACCTTGGATATAGAAAATTAAATAAAAACCCGATTGGTCAATAATTTGATTTGAAATAATTGAAGATTTTATTTGAACAAATAATATGGTTTTGAAATGAAGTTGAAATTTGAATTTTAATGAAAGGAAAATGTTAATATTTAATAATCTGAAACAAAATGTTAACAATGAAATGGATGGAAGAATGATGTTTAATTTGAGAAATGATTGAATTAACTTTGAAATGATTTAATAATTAAGTTTGAAATTATAACTAAGTTTGAAATTGTTAAACTTTGAAATGATTTAATAATTAAGTTTGAAATTATAGTTAAGTTTGAAATTATTAAACTTTGAAATTATTTAATAATTAAGTTTTGAATTATTTAATAATTAAATAAGATTGAATTATTTAATGATTAAATTGATTTGGATTCTTTAATAAGAGAAATTGAATTTTTGAATAAGTGAATTTTACTTTGTAATAACTGAAATTGAGTTTCTTTATTAATTAAGTTTTGGAAAATTATTTAAGTAAGTAAATAAGTGAAATGGAATTTCTTTAACAAGAATTGAAAATGTGATATTTTGGAATTAACGTAAGACTTGAAATGTAAAGAATTTGATTTGATGAATTTAATTTAATTAAATTTGTAAGTTTTGATTTAATGAAGTTGAATTTAAGAAATTGATTTAATGATTTGGAAATTTAATAGAAATTGTTTGAATGATAAATTAATTGAACGATATTGAGTGAAATTGATAAATGAATTTAAATTGATTTAAATGTTAAATTAAATTAATTTAAATGTTTTCGAAATGAAACTTATATTCGAACTTGAATCAATATTTGAATTGTTTTAAAAAGAAATTGAAATTGAATTATAAGATTTTGAAATTGTAATTTTGGAAGTTTTGAAACGAGATTTGGAAATTGTTTTAGAAAGACAAATGAAATGTTGATTTACGAACTCTATTTGAAATTGAAATTGATTTGGTTTTTGAAATATATAAACGACCAATCGGTGTAATAATTACGAAAGTTATTAAAGAGACCGGGATCGGTAATGGATATACTCTCTATCTGAACCGAAACCACTTTAATAACTATACGCGGAGTGTTGATCCAGAACGAAGTGGATGGTTTTGATGAACGCGTTGACTGAAGAAAGAGAACGATTTTGGATGACCCTTGACATGACTAAAACAGGAGCCGCGCCGGGCCATTGAGGATCGCCATCTCTAGCGGACACACTTCTTCGATACCATATCTATTACTTTTGTGATTCGATTTGGGTGCACCCCTCGATTTGGGAGTGTTGTTCGCGGTGTTGGGGTAGTAGCTGCTATGCCCAACATCAGTCCGGATCAGGCAACTACTAGTATCCTAGTTGGTATCGCCTCATGTACCTTGTCATACTGTTTATCCTATTCGCGACCACTACGATTTTGATTTGTACCTTTAGTATATGGATTGCCCTCTGGTGACTTCCGGTTTTGGGGAAACTACGGTCTTGTATATGCTTTTGGGAATAAACAGGTTAAGAGGTGTATGGGCCCTGCTTAACCCTACTTTGATATCTTTATATTACTGATAGACATTATCTACTTAGCGTACATTACTACCTAGTAGATAGTTTAACGGATCCTTAAAGGATGGTTATTCCAAACATCCTTTGAGTTACTTGTATTTCAATTGCTATTTCACTTGAGTTGGATTTATTAATATAAGAATGTTAATCCTGACTCGAGTGTCTTGTGTTTTTGCTTTACGCTCGGGTCAGACTGAGTGTACCAGTATTCGAGACTCACCTTTGGAGTTGGAGCTTTGCTTGAAGATCCAGCCATCTATTCTGCTTTCAGTATTCGATGATTCCAGTGATGTATTCTGATTTGTATCTGATGTATCATATTACTCTTCCGTTGTATCTGGTTTAACTCTGATGTAACTTATACATTTATATAGTAGCTTCATGAACTACTATCTCTTTTAATTCCGCTGCATTTATTACTCTGTGTCTGTGATCTGTGATTATATTTATTTACTGTATATGTTCAGTTTTGCCAAATTTAAATTAACAACGTGGTATTTTGAGCAATTCAACTCCGGCATGAGTGTCTACATATACACTTATAATGGATGCGAATGGTCCAAAATATCGGGTCGTTACAATTATTGTGCCATTAATCAACAACTAAAAATATTTTAGAGTTTATGGATAACTAGTTACATTTGATGATGTCATGGGTGATGACATGAGGGAGTAGATGTTTGTGTATAAAGGGAGATATTTTCCTAAGAAGAGCGAGGTGTAAAGGTGTGCACATGGGGGGTTGCTTTGGCTGGCCACTAGAAGGTTTAGGAGGTAAAAATTTCCACTTGTAAACATTTACAAGTATGCATATATGCCCACTAAATCATTTGCCTTAGTATGAAAAAAAATTAGCTTCTTCATCCTCTTCTCTTTTCTTTAACTTCCTCAAATCATATCGAATGATGTCCAAACTCCACCAAACTTTGGTAAAGGCCCTAGCACATCATATGAGCATGCAAAATCACCTCAAATCTTGAAGGAGAGGATCAAACACCCACCACCATCCAAGGCCGTGAGCAATTTGGGCTATTCTAGGCTTAATCATGAGCTATTTAAATGCAAGGGTGGAGTTTTGGGCTTGTTGTGGTTGAGGTAAGAAGATGTCTTATGGTTGAGGATTGTGCTAGGTCGTAAGCTTAGTTGAGGTTGAGCTAACTCACCATTTGATTGTATATGAAGTGATATAATATGCTTGTTCAACTATAGTAAAGTGCTTAACTAATTAAAGTCATAACTTTGAATATTTCTTCCTTTTGAAAGAAAATGACAACTCTATACTGTATGTACATCATCAATTCTATAACCTTTTATAACATGTGACATGGTCTTGACATTGTGTATGCATGTTTTATTGGTTTATGTGGCATTGAATTGAATGTGGAATTGTTTGTATAGCGAAAGGTTGTTGTAGATGCACTTTGAATCCATTGTTTTGGTAAATTTTTTATAGAATCCTGAAAAGACATCCTTGAGGATTTCTTGGTTTAGTTATTATGTACTATATGTATACAACATATAGTAGAAAATAAGATCTTATAACAATTATTAACTTGTAGAAAAATGACCGAACTTTGTAGTTTTTAATTCTGTTCTCCGCCAGGGTCTGTAACAGCACTTTACAGCAGCAATATTTTTACCTACAACAACATTTCTGGACCTTTTTATAGCACTGGCTGTTGTGTGTTGTTGTAGGCCTGGTTGTGACTTTAAAACGTTTGAAAATGATAATTAAATTAATTAATTTTCTGGAATCTTTTTAGAAATTTTTAATAGCAGGTTTTTGAGTATTATAAAAGTGGTTTCGAGCTAAATATATTTTTAATAACTATTTGTGAATGTTTAAAGTAAAAGGCTATCTTCTTAGCATTCAATTAAAAATGGTTTTTTCTAATAATTTCTAAATTAGTTAGCTTTAAATAATATTTCATATAAATATTTAAAACATATTTATAAGTATTTTAAAAGTATATATAAGTTTGGAAAAGTAAGTTAAGCATTGTAAAAGCATTTATATATAAGTTTGGAAAAGCAAGTTTAGTATTTTAAAAGCATATATATAAGTTTGGAAAAGTAAGTTAAGTATTTTAATCTATATAAGTTTGAAAAATGAGTTATGTATTTTATAAAAGGATAATGGTGGATTTTTTTGTAACATTAAGTTATAATGAATGGTTTTGAGAAGTTATTTAAAAGTATATTATCTTGTTAAACTAGTATACTTAGATCTTTAAAAAGAATGTTTTAATGATAATGACAAGTATAAAAGTGTTTTGGGTTTATAGTAATAATGTTTTAGTAACATTAGTATTTAACCCATTTGAATATGCTTTTGAATGTAAATAGATCTTTAAAAAGTATGTTTTAAAGATAATGAAAAGTAAGGTTTTGGGTTTATAGTAAACATTGTTTAAGTAACATTTGATTTTAACCTTTTTGATTATATTTTAAACTGGGAAATCTGGTTAAGTGATTTGTGAATATTCTTATACCTTTGAGATAAGAATATGAATACATTTTGAAGAATGTAAGGAGTAGAAATGAATAGTGAAGTAATAATTACATGTACATATGTGTATAAAGGCATTCTAAATATATACACACAAGTATTTACAAAAGTATTATTTGATAATATGGGGATTAGAAGTTGTGTGACTTAATCATATTTGTGTGTTTACTTGTCCATGGAAAGTATTTTATCCTATACCTAGCACTAAAAGACAACAAAGTAGTTTGTTCTATTTGTGAGAGTTAAGAATAAGGTGTCAAGGTAAGGCTTAGATACAACCAGTGCTCTAACCTACCTGGCTTTACACTTGACCGAGGGATTGCATATGCTGAGAAGGTTGAAATTGGTGATAGGTATACGAGACTTGATTTCCATATGTGATCATTTTTATTGCTATTGAATTTGACCAAAATTAACTTAGGAAATATTTAGAAGAAGTATGAGATTTATATGGTACAGTTATCCTCTCGGTGATGCTATACCCTACGTATAAACTCGTCTTTCTCTTCTAGGACAAGAAATAAGGGAATCCTTTCGGATAAGAGACGATCTCTACCTTACGCATTATCTGTTTAATTCTAAAAGGACTGGAGTTAAGTTAACAGGAAATTCATCAACTTGGTTTTGAAGAGTCCGGTAAGCGGGGGAGTGTACTTATACGAGATGACTCAAAACATTAACCACTTCAAAATCGATATACGAGTTCTATGTTTTGGAAGCGGTTATGGAGTGAAATATTATTGAGTTTCATCGTCTATCCTAAGGGTAACTTTGAGGGAGAGATCGACGTTAACATTTCGGACAATGCTATATAGTTGAACTAGCTATCCTAAGGGTAACTCCAAGGGAGAGGTAAGCTTTAGCATTTGTCGGACGACTTATGCTAGAATCCATGGAGACATTCTTGAACTATTTGAGTGATGATGGCTCATGTGTTAAGATACTGGAATCCATGAAGAGATTCAAGATCTGTTCGAGTGATGAAAACTCATGTGTTAAGATGTTGAACGTGACCTCACCATCGGTAATGACAGAAAATAGAGTAGGATGCATAGCCAGTGGGTTTATCTAGGTATATGAACTCCATATCTAGAGATGATTTTGATTGTTGCGCTGGGGGTTGATGATATTTGACATCACTTTTTTGGGCATAGCCCATCAATGTTACCTTTGTAGTATATTCTATCTAGAGATAAACATCGCTCAGAAGGTAGTTTCTGACCCTTTTTAGGAGGTCCGCCTGGATGTACTAAGGGCACCTCTATGAAAATCCATATGCAAACACACCTTAGCAGTTTTAGTTGTACTTCTAATATTGTTGTGATGTGAGATGCAAGTAGCACATCTATTTTCTAATTATATTCTAAATCTATCTAGTATATCACCTTATGTACTACTAAATGGTTGGTTCTTTTAAGGGAAAAACCATTCTGCTGATTCGGTTGGTCCCAAAACATACAGTTATATTGTGGCAAAATGTTTCTTGAGTTTCTCATGCCAGACTTATATCTAACTCATGGTTTAATCTTTCCCTTAAATTCTCAGGTGCTCTTTCGAGCGGTTTGAGAAAGGCAGATTTTCGTTTGATATTCTTTGGAGCTCAAGGAAACGAGCTGGATATTTTCACCTACCATAGTATTCTTATTTCCAACGCACTACTAGTATATATCAGCATTTGTGAGCACAAACTATTATAACTGTCTTGGCTAATGATAGAACTTAAGTTAGTAACTCTGTAATGCTATAAATCTTAGAGTAATCCTTTGTACTATCTTTTTATATGTTATATATATTATTGTTCTTGTTATGAGATTCGAATGTTTTGTTCGTTCTTTCTTGTTCCTTTTCTTTTTGCTTTTTAACCCTAATAATCGATCTTTCCGGCACTTGGGTATTCGGTACGTAAATACTGCGGATGCATTAGTATAGACATTTAGGGGTCGAAAAGGCGGGTAGTTACAAGTTCAGATTAAACATCTTAAAATTATTTTAATAACATGTAAGTGTTACTCCTTATGATTAGCCTGAAATCTTATGCATAGACAAACTGATCATTATATTTAGACGACTACCTGTTAAATATAGTAAAGTTCCAACCATACTTCTAAATAGTTTTTGATTGACATATTTATCATTTTCATCTTTATCTAAGTGAACAGTTGTATTATTGGAGTTGGTTTACTACCCATATTTTGTACACCAAATCTTTTAATTAACTCTCTACCATATTTTTCTTGTGAAATAAATATTCCATTTTGTAATTATTTAATTTGTAAAACAAGAGAATAATTCAATTCACCCATGTGGTACATTTCAAATTCTTTTCTCATTATATTTGGAAAATTTATGCAATTTTTTTCATTTATTGATCTAAAAATAATGCCGTCAACATAAATGTGGACAACTAATAAGTCATTATTATTATGTTTGATAAAAAGAGTTGAGTCTACTTTACCTATTTCAAAACCCGAGTCTAGCAAATAATTTTTAATTTTACCATACCAAGCACGTGGTGCTTGTTTGAAACCGTAAAGAGCTTTTTTAAGTTTAAAAATTTGATCGTGATATTTTTCATGTTTAAATAAAAGGGTTTATTCTACATTATATTTTCTATAATAAAACCATTTAAAAAAGAGCTTTTATTGTCCATTTGATATAATTTAATGTTATGGTGACAAATAAAAGCTAGTAATATTCAAATTTCTTCAAGCCGTGCAATAAGAGCAAAAGTTTCATCATAGTTGATTCCTTCCTCATAATTGTACCCTTATGCAACTAAACTAGCTTTATTTCCGATTATTTCTCCATTTTCATCACTTTTATTTTTACAAACCCATTTAGTTCCAATTACATATTGATCATTTAGTCTAAGAACTAATTCCCATACATTATTTCTTTTAAATTGATTTAACTCTTCTTTCATTTCTAAAATCTAGTATTTTTCTTTTCCGACTTCTTTATAATTTTTAGGTTCTATGTTTAAAATAAATGCTAAATGAATCGTTTCGTTAATTATCTTCTAGCTACTTTGTACTCACATCTCCTAAAACATTTTTAATAGGGTAAACTTTAAAAATACATGGGGATCCTTAATGATGTTTTGTTTTAAAGATTCAATAGTTTCTATCCAATTTTCATCAAGTTTATTTTTTTCGGTATTTTGAGTCATATTTGTTGATTGGTTTATATTGGATATTTTAGTATCATGTTTAGAATTATTAAAAAAAAATTCAAAGGAAATGTGTTAAGTTTCTTCAATAACATTAGTTCTTTTATTGAAAATTCTATAAGCTTTACTTCTTTCTGAATAACCAAAAAACAGTCCTTCATCGGCATTAGAATCAGAATTTTCTAAATTATCCTTTGTATTTAATATAAAACATTGTGCACCAAATACTATAAAGTATGATATCTTAAGTTTTCTTTGATTAAAAAGTTTATAAGGGTACATTTTGTTTTAGGTCTTATTGAAACACAATTTAGAACATAACATGCAGTAGTAACAACTTTAGCCTAGAAATTCCAAGGTAATGAAGTGCTATTTAGTAATGTTCTAGTGCATTCTTGTAAAGTCTTATTTGTCCTTTAAACAACATCGTTTTGCTATGGCGTTTCGGAGAAAGAAAAATTATGATTCCCTTTATAGTAATTAAATTTATAAAGGTATCATTTTTGAATTCTCCTTACGTAATCGTTTCTAAAAAATTTAACTTTTAAATCTTTTAATTTTTTTTATTCTTTTTGAATTTTTTTTAAACATTTCAAAATTATCACTTTTATGGTTTAAAAATAAATTCCATGTATATTCTGAAAAATCATCAATTGTTACAAAAACATATTTATTATGATTTATTGACCTAACTTGAGTTGGATCAAATAAATTTATATGAAATAATTCTAATGGTTGCTTGGTCGAAATTTTGTTTATAGATTTAAAAGAGGATTTTCTTAATTTACCTTTTTGATAATAATCACACAAATTATTAACTATAAAATTGAATTTTGAAAGTCCTCACACAATTACATGTTTTGCTATTTTTTTTAATAATTTAAAATTAATATGATTGAAACGTTTGTGCCAAAGCCATGGGTCATTAGAGTTTTCCACAAGGCACATATTATAGTCATGATTAACTTTCATATTTAAAATGTAAATATTATGTTTTCTTAAACCTCCAAAAATAAGTCTTTCATTTTGGTCAAAAATATGTCAATTTTGTTTTTTAAATTTATTTTAAAACCACTGTGACATAATGGACTAATACTTAATAAGTTATATGTTATATTTTCAACTAAATAAACATATGTAGTAAGGTGAATTCGGTCTACTATTATTGTTGGCATCCTCTATTCCGATGATATAGTCTTTAGAATTATCACCAAAAGAAACAGTATCTCCATCTTTAGGTTTGATGTTTGTTAGAATGTTGGAGTTTCCTATCATATGATTGGAACATCTGCTATCCAGAATCCATCTCTTCCTTTTGTTATTATGAGTGACTACGTGCAAAAAATAGATAAATTTATTGGTACTCACTTCCTTTGTTAGGGTCATGGGATTAAGTTTTAGGTAACAATACCCAAGAGGATTTGGTAGAAACTTTGAAAGAATAATAAATATTATTATGAATATCTATCATAAATCTCTTTATACGTTTTTTTAATTCGATTATTATTTGATTTTAGAACCCGGATTTTAACTTTCCTTTTTTTAGGCATTTTAATTTCAATTTTTGACCTATTGTTTGATTTCTTAAATTTTGTAGGTAAGGAACTATACTTCTTTGGGGTATTATTGTTTCTATTTTTTTGAATTGGTACTTAGATACAACATATCACTGGGACAACAAACCACAAATCATGTGTCAATAAATGTTTGAATCACGCTACGCAAGTTTCGAACTTGTGACCTCTCGCACCAAAGTCGAATCACTTAACCATTGGAACAATGGTGCTTCTCATTGTTTCTATTTTTCTTAAAGCCTAAACCATTTTTAATGTGTGATGATCTTGAAATTTGTATCAAATTTAATAAATTTTCTTGGCCTTTATTAAATTTTGAAATATTAGTTGTAGGTTTTCCTAATCTTTCTTTAAATTCCAAATTTTCATATTTTAGATTTTCTATATTTGTAGTTAATTCACAATTTTCTTTAGATAATTTTACATTTTCATCTCTGTATTGTTGGAACCTGTCTTCTTCGATTTTAATGTGACAACTATATATTTCAAACTATATACTATGATGACAAATATTCTTGCAGGAATCTACAAAGAAAAGTTATTATCTTATCGTCAACAAACAAAGCTCAAAGTCTCAAGTATTTTGATTATTATTTCCGGTTAGATATTTTTGTACAAACTCTGATATGATGATAACAACACACACACACAAATAGTTTTTGAAAAAAAACATGTTCTACAAATATAAAATATCTTTAACTATTTAAAGATATAAAAGTATTTTCAAAAACTATAAATATCTCAAGTTCAGAATCACTAAAATAAGGAAGAGGAACAAATCAGTACAAGTTCAGACGTCTGAACTTTTATACAGCCGTCTGTTATCAATAACAAACGTCTGATAATAAAGTCGAGATGTCTGTACTTCCTGGATTACTATTTTCTATTTTAAACTGAACACAGACGTCTAAAAATTTAATATAGACATCTATCATTAACGACAGACGTCTGAATTAAACATCAGACGTCTGTATTCACTAAAATTGTTTCCTCTGCCTCTTTGACCTTTTAAACTTACTTAGCCATCTGAATATTTTTCTTAGACATCTAAACTTGACGAACTGAAGCATCTCTTCATGAAAATTCAAATTTTGAAGAGTTGTCTTCTTCACCAAGAGTTGCACTCCTTCTAATGATTGCAACTATTGAATTAAAACTATTCAATACTATAAATAGAGATGAAAATCCACTATTTAAGATACTAATTCTTTCTATCTATTCTTGTTTTATACTGTTATAATCTCAAGTGATTTTAAAATCTCTACTTCCTAAAATTGAACATTCAAATCATCATATCAAGAAGATTATAGGAAGGGTGTACTATATTGACTATATCGTGTTACTCAAGAACACACAAGTCAAGAAACAATTTATAAATTGTATTTGAAGTCCTATTCGGTTGCTTAGGCAGAAAAGTCCTGTTCGGTTGCTCAGGCGGTGTAATACATGTTCCTCTAGGTTAAGTGAGGATTATTCGAGGAATTCCATAAGGAGTCTGGGACTGAACGTAGAACGGGAAGTTCGAACCAGTATAAAAATCCCTGGTGTCATTTTTATTACTGCTATTTACTATTATTTATAATTTCGCACTTGCTAGACTAGTCTTACTATATATTTTCGATCCATATATACTTTCATTTGGTATCAGAGCAAGGTCATCACATAACTATAACACAGTTATCTGATATTTTAATAATATGGACAATAACACTAGCAACAGTTTTACTGAGGGACAAGCCACTACATGACCACCATTGTTTAACGGATTAAATTATAGTTATTGGTCAACTAGAATGAGAATTTTTATGCAAGCTAGTGGATTTGAAACCTGGAATATCATTCAAACTGAATATACTATTCCTACTACAGAGTATGCTGCATGGTCTAATACACAAAAACTAGATGCTACTGCAAACGCAAAAGCAATGAACATGTTATTTTGCGCTTTAGACAGAAATGAATTCAATTGAGTCAGTATTTGTAAAACTGGATATGAAATTTGGAATACACTTAAGGTTACACACGAAGGAACGAATAAAGTAAAACAAAGCAAGATTTGTATGCTTAAAAATCAATTTCAAAATTTTAGAATGAAGCAAGGAGAAAGTATTAGTGAAATGTACTCTAGATTCCAGGATATCTATCACTCACTATTAGCTTTAGAAGTTACTTTTACTGAACCTGATATTGTTTCAAAAATCCTTAACTCTTTAACTGATGAATGGGAACGAAAAGTCTTAGCTATCGAGGAAGCTAATGATATTTCAACCATAAAAACAGAAGAGTTAATGGGTAATCTAATGTTCTATGAAGTAAACTTACAGGCAAGATGAGCACAAGCACAGGACAAGAAAACTATTGCTTTTCAAGCAGAAAAAGAAGACTCTGAATCATAATACGATATGGCATTTATAGCTAAGAATTTCAAAAAGTTCTTAAAATTCAAAAAGAGCAATAAATTTGGAAATAACAAGGGTTTCAATAAGCCATCAAGCTCATCTCTTGAATGCTACGAATGTCACAAGAAGGGACACATAAAGAAAGATTGTCCTGATCGGAAGAAAGAATATAATCTCAAGAAGGACAAATTTAAAAAGAAGCAAGCCTTTTCAGTTACATGGGATGATACAGAATCTTCTTCATCAGACAATGATAGTGACAGTGATTCAGAACAAGCCAATGTTTGTTTTATGGCAACAAATGATGATGTAAGTGATCTAACTTTTGAAGATTTAATAGAAATAAACTCTGAATTATTAGATAAACTTAGAATCCTAAAGAGTAAATATAAAGATGCTGTAGGAAAATTAAATAGAACTGAAATAGAAACTGACATGTTAAAAGATGAAAAGAAAATATTAGAGGAAGAATTAGTAAAATCTCAAGAATCTTATGTTAATATAACATCTCAATTCACTGATTTAAGCAGTAAAATAGAAAGACAGAAATATGAGAATGTTAAATTAGCAAAAGAGAATTATGATTTAAACACTAATATTAAAACACTTGATATAGAAGTATCACATCTTAAAACAAAACTGGAAAATATTTCTAAAAATGTTTCTAAATTTAACAATGGAAGAGAGAGTCTCTCTAAAATAATTGAGAATTCTCAAACCTGTTCAAATAAAAAGGGGTTAGGATATAAAAAACCGATACAAAGTCTTTCTAAAAATAATGGTTCATTATATACTAATTTTAAGAAAAAGGAATCTATATCTGCTCAAAAATCTTCTTCAAAAGTTGTTCATCCAAAATCAATTATGATTTGGGTTCCAAAGATTAATAATAATTTGATTAGGAATAACTACATTAAATCATTTATTAATTTTGTACATAAGAATGAAATTTTTTATATAAAGGGAACTCTAAACCCAACTGGGTTTGGCTTCCTAAGATTTAACCCTTAGGACCCTAACAGAGGAAGTGGGTACCAATAGAATTTCAATATTTTTTGCAGGTACCGATTAAGAAAAGAGGAAAATGGATTCTAGACAGTGGTTGCTCAAAACACATGACAGGGGACAAAAATATGTTAACAAACATTATCTACTCAGATGGAGGATCTGTCACTTTTGGAGATAATTCCAAAGGTTACATCATCGGCAAAGGCGATGTGAGCAATGATGGTACATCTAATTTACCTCTTATTACAAATGTTTTATTAGTTAAAAATTTAAAACACAACTTACTAAGTATTAGTCAATTATGTGATAAAGGTTTTAACATAGTATTTTCTGAAAATAAATGCAATATTTTTTATCATAACAAAAATCTTATTTCGAAGGAGTTAGAGATCGTAATATTTATATTCTGAATATGAAAATAAATCATAATACAAATATGTGCTTATTAGTCAAAGAAAATGATCATTGACTATGGCATAAAAGATTTTGTCATATAAATTTCAAAGCTATTAATAAATTATCCAAAAACAATTTAGTAAAAGGTTTACCTAAAATGAATTTTAAGGTAAATAGCATTTGTGATGCTTGCCAACTAGGAACGCTAACTAAATCTTCTTTTAAATCTAAGAAGATCATCTCAACTTTACAACCTCTTGAGTTGTTACATCTAGACTTATTTGGACCAACTCAGACTCAATCTACTAATCACAATAGATATGTTTTTGTAATAGTTGATGACTTCTCTAGATATACATGGACCTTATTTATGAAAAACAAAAGTGATACATTTGAAAATTTCAAAATCTTTGCTAAACGAATTCAAAATAGTAAAAATCTAAAAATTAAAAACATTAGAAGTGATCATGGAGGTGAATTTGAAAATGAAATGTTTGAGAAATTTTGTAATAAGAAAGGAATATTTCATAACTTTTCATTTCCAAGAACTCCTCAACAAAATGGAGTTGTTGAACGTAAAAATAGAACACTTCAAGAATGTGCTAGGACTTTATTGAATGGAACCACTCTTCCAAAACAATTTTGGGCAGAAGCCGTTGCTACTGCTTGTTATGTCCTAAATCGTGTCTCTATTCGACCTTTAACTAAACACACTCCATATGAACTTTTCAACGGTAGAAAACCTAATATATCTTACTTTAAAGTTTTTGGTTCGAAATGTTTTGCTTTAAATACGAAAGATCAACTAGGAAAATTTGATCCAAATCAGATGAATGTATATTCATCGGATATTCAGAACGAAGCAAAGCATATAGAATCTATAATAAAAGAACTAAAATAATTGAAGAAACACTTCATGTATCATTTGATGAAAATTTCAAAACTAACACAAATGATGATGAAGATATTATAATTAATTCTAATTCAAATATTAACATCAATATACCTGAAAACACTTCTTCTGAAAATCAAAGTGAAAAGGAAGTAAAATCTCCACCGAGAATTTTAAAAGATCATCCAATTCAAAATATAATAGGAGAAATTGATGAAAGAGTTAAAACACGTAATCAACTAAATCAAATGGGTCATATAGCTTTTCTTTCTAATATAGAACCTAAAAATATTAAAGAAGCCTCAACTGATGATTATTGGATTATTGCTATGCAAGAAGAACTAAATCAATTCGAAAGAAATGACGTTTGGGATTTAGTTCCAAGGCCTAACGATCAATCAATTATTGGTACTAAATGGGTTTTTAAAAATAAAGCTGATGAAAATGGAAATATCACTAGAAATAAAGCTAGATTAGTTGCACAAGGTTATAATCAGGAAGAAGGAATTGACTATGAAGAAACGTTTGCTCCTGTCGCAAGATTAGAAGCAATACGAATTTTATTAGCCTATGCTTGCTTTCATGATTTTAAACTATATCAAATGGATGTTAAAAGTGCATTTTTAAATGGGTTTATTAAAGAAAATGTTTATGTTGAACAACCTCCCTTGTTTATACACGAACAATTTCCAGACCATGTTTATAAACTTAAAAAAGCTTTATACGGTTTAAAACAAGCACCTCATGCTTGGTATGATCGTTTAAAAAATTATTTAATCGACTCTGGCTTTGATATTGGAAAGGTTGATCAAACTCTTTTTATTAAGAAAAAGAAACTTGATATATTAATTGTTCAAATTTATGTGGATGACATTATTTTTGGGTCAACCAATGATAAATTATGTCAAGAATTTTCTAAGATAATGACAAATGAATTTGAGATGTCTCACATGGGAGAATTAACATTTTTTCTTGGACTACAAATTAAACAAGTTAATAATGGCATTTTTATAAATCAAGAAAAATATTGTAATAATTTAATTAAACGTTTTGGTATGGAAAATACTTCTGCCAAACCAACTCCTATGAGTACAACTATACATCTTGAAAAAGATGAAAACGGCAAGAGTGTAGACCAAAAATTATATCGTAGTATGATTGGATCTTTATTATATTTAACCGCTAGTAGACCCGATATAATGATGAGTGTTTGTTTGTGTGCACGATTTCAAGCAGATCCTAAAGAATCACACATTAGAGCAGTAAAACGTATTTTACGTTATCTCAACAAAACCAAAGATTTTGGACTATTCTATCCAAAAGAATGTCCTTTTGAATTAGTTTCATATAGTGATGCTGATTTTGGAGGAAGTCGGACGGATAGAAAAAGTACTAGTGGGACTTGTCACTTCATTGGACGGTCTCTAGTATCTTGGTTTAGTAAGAAACAAAATTGTGTATCACTTTCTACTTGTGAAGCAGAATATATATATGCAGCTTTGGCATGTGCTCAAGTAATTTATATGCAACAAACTCTTCAAGATTTTGGTTTTAAATTATCTAAATCAATAATTTTCTGTGATAATTTTAGTGCTATAAATTTATCTAAAAATCCAATAAATCATTCACGAACAAAACATATTGATATTCGTCATCATTTTCTTCGTGATAATATTGAAAAAGATATAATCAATCTAGAATTCGTATCTTCAGAAAATCAATTAAAAGATATTTTTACCAAACCATTAAATGAAAACACTTTTGTAAAATTGAGACGAGAACTTGGAATCATCTCATTCAAAAATTTATGAAGTTTACTTCAACTCATTTCTGTTTTTATTTAAAGGTTAATATAAACTTGGTTTTTGTCCTCACATTTTCTTCTGGTTAAAATTAAATTATTCTACATTTAATCTTAACTATTCATTGTTTAGCCTTCAGTTTTATATATAATTATTTTCATTCAGAAGAAAACTTTCATTCAGCTTATTTCAAATAAAAAGGTGAAAGAAGAAAATCAATCATGTTTTTTAATTTTGCATTATTCATCTACACCATGGCCGGTTCATCTTCAGCTGAGCCTTCTTCTCATTATTCATCTGGATATTCTTCAATTGACTTTGAAACACCAAGTTCAGGGTCTTCTAAACTTCCAACTCTAACTCCTGCCTATATTCCGATATGTCCACCACAAAGTCATCATACGGGATATACGCTAAAAAATAAACGCACGCGAAGAAATTTATTTCCATCCCCAACTACTAAAGAAAAGATAGATGACTTACATCACTATTAGAGGGAAACACTTAATCTTCAGCGTGAAATGTATTTTGAGCAAAAGAGTCATGGTAGAAGACTTAGTTTCCTTGAACGTTGTGCTGCAAAAATATGTGGTTCATCTCCGATCAACACAAATGCACATATTCATTCACCTCAACGTCCTAATGTTTCTCCAAATTCTTGGGAGCGTCAACCTCAGGGGTCGCCAATTAAACCTTTTTACGAATTAGATAATGAAAAGTCTCCAAAATCTCCAAAAACTCTGAAGACTTCGAAATAAAGTATATATATATATATATATGAGATTTATGATTGTTCATTGTTGTTTTTATATGTACTTTATAGAAATATATATGTGTGGTTATTTTCAAAAAAATTTAACTTAAAAAGGATATAATACTAAAAATCAGCCACACAGACATCTAAATCAATACATCAGACGTCTGACTTTAGTCTAAAAAGTCTTAAATTCTCTGTCCCTATTTGAGCCGTCTGAAAATTATGTCACAGACGTCTGTAATATTATTTAGACGTCTGTAACAAAAAATTTAGACGTCTAAATTTAGTTCAAAATGTTTTTTACTCTCTGTTTCAAATTTAGCCCTCTGAGCCGTCTGAAGAAATCATTTCAGCCGTCTGTTATCACATTTAGACGTCTATTGTAAATTCGAGTCGTCTAAACTCTATTGATTGTTCCAAATTGCTTTTAATTTCTACAGAACATCAGACGTCTGATTATTTTTCCAGCCGTCTGAAACACTGTTGAAATCAAAAACATATAAATCATAACTAACCACCCCCTTCTTCTCACGTCTATTCATTTTGTAAAATATAAAATTCAAATCAAAACCCTAGTTCTCTCCAACAATGGCGCCTAAATCCAAATCAAAAGGAAAAAAGGGAGAATCTTCTCAACCATCTCCTCACGTTCTTCCAACTGATGAACAAATTGAAGCTTGGCTTTATCATGAACCTAGGAGTATGGCTCGATACAAATATCTCTCTTCTCTGTCTTCATTTCATGGTATATTCCACGACCTCAATCACTTTCCTACTTATAGAATTAAGTTATTTACTGATAGGTCTAACATCACCAGTCTCATTGACTACAAAGACAATCAAGTAAATATATATAGGCTTAGTGTTCTATTATTTCTAGCCAATGTCAATAATCCCAAAATTAGGCTTCATAGAGAAAAAGGAACACTATGGTCAAGCGTTTTTGGAAATATTCTGAAAATAACTCCAGATGACATTGCACGAATTTTGAAGTGTACCAACGACGGGATAGAATTGGAAGATTTAAAGTTAGAAGGTGATGATCTTAATCAAATAGAATATCATCTTTTCGAACCCGGACAGTCTAAAGATAGGTCGAATCATCTTCGTCCACGACCGAGACTATTACTACGAAAGCTTATTAAAACTGTTTTTCCCCGGTAAGGAAGCCACGAAATTATTTATGATCATGAAGATAAAGCTCTTCAAGCAATCTTTGGAAATCGGCAGATTAATTGGGCTCAATATTTTTATGATGAGTTTCGTACATATCATGATTCTAAAAAGAGATCACTTATCTATGCTCCTTACATTACCCGAATACTCGCTGATTTTTCCATTCAAAGTCCGTCTATTGAATTTGAAAAGATTAAAGTATCCAATATTCGATTTTTTAGCCTTATGGGATTACTAGAATCCCCTCCGGTATATCTTACCTACCCTGATTATAAAGCTCAACAACTGGCACTCTAAAAACAAAAAGGTAAATCTAAAATGGGTACCTCTGGTCCCGATGGAGAAGAACCGAATATTGGAGAAGAGAGAGATAATGGAGATGAAGAAGAAGATGAGGATGACGAAGCCATAGAGCAAACTTTTATCCAAAGTTCAATTCAAGAAAACTCCGATATTGAACAAATTTCTGGAAATTTAAAAAGCTATACCAAAAGTGAGAAGCTCAAATCCGATATCATCATTTCTAAAAATCAAAAGAAGCTTTCTAATCAAATGGCCCAAGGCTTTTCATCCATAAACTCTAGATTCGATAATCTTGATACCAAAGTAGAAGAAAATGCAAGAGAGATGAAGAATGATAAGACTATTCTACGACGTATGTGGAAGAACTCTTATGGATCTTCACCTCCTCCCTCTCCAACATGGGGAGACTCTTAGACAAGATACTTCTCTTTGTCTTGTCTACACTCTATTGTGTTTTGTTAAATTATACTATGGTTTGTAATCTTTAAAAACTCTCTTTTGTGTACTGTCTGTATCTTTTCTGTCACTTCTGTATCTTTTTGTAAAAACCGTGTGTGTCTGTATCTTGTTTTGTCACTTCTGTATCTCTATGTGACTTGTTCTATATGTTTCTCTGTGTTTAGTATATTAAGATGTGGAACCTGTTCAACAATGTATCTTATCTACACCCGTTACAAATTTCTTTTTGTTAATGACAAAGGGGGAGAAATATTAATCATTCTGCTATATAATATGGTCATGTTGACAGGGGGAGCAAAAGGTATGGTTTATACTAACCGTTGAATTATATAGTTGTCATCATCAAAAAGGGGGAGAATGTTGGAACCTGTCTTCTTCGATTTTAATGTGACAACTATATATTTCAAACTATATACTATGATGACAAATATTCTTGCAGGAATCTACAAAGAAAAGTTATTATCCTATCGTCAACAAACAAAGCTCAAAGACTCAAGTATTTTGATTATTATTTCCGGTTAGATATTTTTGAACAATCTCTGATATGATGATAACAACACACACACACACAAATAGTTTTTGAAAAAAAACATGTTCTACAAATATAAAATATCTTTAACTATTTAAAGGTATAAAAGTATTTTCAAAAATTATAAATATCTCAAGTTCAGAATCACTAAAATAAGGAAGAGGAACAAATCAGTACAAGTTCAGACGTCTGAACTTTTATATAGCCGTCCGTTATCAATAACAAACGTCTGATAATAAAGTCGAGACGTCTGTACTTCCTAGATTACTATTTTCTATTTTAAACTGAACACAGACGTCTAAAAATTTAATATAGACATCTGTCATTAACGACAGACGTCTGAATTAAACATCAGACGTCTGTATTCACTGAAATTGTTTCCTCTGCCTCTTTGACCTTTTAAACTTACTTAGCCATCTGAATATTTTTCTTAGACATCTGAACTTGACGAACTGAAGCATCTCTTCATGAAAATTCAAATTTTGAAGAGTTGTCTTCTTCACCAAGAGTTGCACTCCTTCTAATGATTGCAACTATTGAATTAAAACTATTCAATACTATAAATAGAGATGAAAATCCACTATTTAAGATACTAATTCTTTCTATCTATTCTTGTTTTATACTGTTATAATCTCAAGTGATTTTCAAATCTCTACTTCCTAAAATTGAACATTCAAATCATCATATCAAGAAGATTATAGGAAGGGTGTACTATATTGACTATATTCGTGTTACTCAAGAACACACAAGTCAAGAAACAATTTATAAATTGTATTTGAAGTTCTATTCAGTTGCTTAGGCAGAAAAGTCCAGTTCGGTTGCTCAGGCGGTGTAATACCTGTTCCTCCGGGGTAAGTGAGGATTATTCGAGGAATTCCAGAAGGAGTCTGGGACTGGACGTAGAACGGGAAGTTCGAACCAGTATAAAAATCCCTGGTGTCATTTTTATTACTACTATTTACTATTATTTATAATTTCGCACTTGCTAGACTAGTCTTACTATATATTTTCGATCCATATATACTTTCATGTATGTCGTAAGTTCATCCTTAAGTATAGAAATTTGATTTGTCAAATTTTCAGATGAATTTTGTTAATTTTTAGATCTTGAATTTTTCTAAGTAACTCGATAATTTTATTTTCTAAATCATCATTTTTTTCTAAATAATCATTTTAGAATCTAAATTGTCAACAAAAAAACTTCAAATCATTATTTAAATATTTTAATAAACCACATTCTTTAGATAACTCTAACTTTTCTTGAAAAAGTATTTCAGTTCCATTTTCAGAGTTAGATGTTTCTAAAGATAATTTTTTATCATCAGTTACTTCTTCCAAAAAGGTCTTCTCATAGTTAAGCGTGGGTATTTCTAATTATTCTCTGCTTAATTTTGTTATAATCTCTTTATGAGTTTTTCTAGGATTTCCAAATTCATTATCTAGCTCTATGCAAAACTCAAAAAGTTCACTATATGTTAAATTATATTGTACCTCATTTTCTGTAGCCATGAAGTACAAATTTTCTTGTTCAACATCACTATCACTTTCTGAAGAAGATAAGCAATTCGAATCATCCCATGTGGCTTGAAATGATGGCTTCTTTTTCTTATTGTATTTTTTATATTTGTTCTTTCCTTTGAATTCTCTTTTTCCATTATTCTGATTCGGACAATCCTTTACTTTACTATATGGCCAGGCTTGTTGCATATGAAGCATTTGAGTGTAGAATTGGTGTTGTTATTGCCATTGTTGTTGCTTCTTCTTACTTGCTTCTTAAACTATCTGTAATTCTTTGTAATGTAAGCTATTTCATTCTCATCAAGCTTGAAGTCTTCTTCAACTTGGAATGCAATAGTTTTCTTTTCCTAATTCTGCATTTCTTTATCTGCAAATTCACTTCATATGCCATTAGATTACCACCTAACTCTTCAACCTTGAGTTGTGAAAGATTATTAGCCTCTTTGATGGCTAAAACTTTCCTTTCCTAATCATTGATTAAAGATTTTACATTTTTGTCATAATATCATATCAGATATGGTCCCTTCAAATCCAATAACTATATGAGTATTATCTTAAAGATGGGAGTACATATCCAATATATTTCATCTTCTTCCATTCTAAAATTTTGAAATTAACTTTTTAACATAGAGATTATAGATTGCTTAACTTTATTTGTGCCTTGGTATGTAACCTGTAGTGTGTGCCAAATGTCATATGCAGTTTGGCAAATCATAACTTTAGTAAATTCATTTTTATAAACACAAAATAAAATATTCATTGCTTTTGAGTTGTTTGTAGCAGTAGTTTTTTGATCAAAAGTCATGTATTTATGGAGTAGTCAGAGCTACATATTGATTTGGTGTGGCATCCCATATCACAAGATTGTTTGCTTCCATATAAATCTTCATTCTAGTTTACTAAAAATTATAATCATTTCCAATGAATAGCGGGGGTCGTGTAGTGGACTAACCTTTAACAAAAGTGCATGTGTGTGTCATATTAGATAATATTCACTAAACTGTGTAATGGTTTATGAATGATCCTGCTTTGATACCAAATGAAATTATAGTGGATCATCTATATGGCTAAGGTTACATAGTAAATCAAATTAACTAGCAGATGAAAAGCAAAGTGGAAATAAACAAGCATGCCAAAAATTTTATACTGGTTTGGAGCACCACCCTACATCTAGTCATAGAATCTCTATTCTGGCTATTCACTAATTGATACCCTCACTTCACACAAAGGAATAGGTTTACACAATGCCTGAGCTATTGAACATGTCTTTACACAATCTCAAAAAAGAAACGATTTTCGACAACAAGTGTATCAAAAAATACTGATTTGTCAACTTGAGTACAAGGTTCTATAACTCACAAGAATCTTTTTAAAATCGAAAGAATATGCGTTCATGACTGATTTGTTTTCTTTTGAAATCAAGAAGGACTTTAGAAAATAAGAGATTAAGAACAGAAAAGTAAGTGCTGATTTCTTAGAAAGCAAACATATATACATATATTGAAAAGTCTCCATGAACAGTAATGACCGAAGCCATGAAACCCTAAGAGAACGATCATGGCCTTTTAAAGGGATGCGATATTTAAAAAATTCACGACTTTAGGAAATCTTGAAGAACCCATGTCCACCGTTGCACCAGATACCTCACCGATCCACCGGTGTACACTGTTTTTCTGGCTCACCCAAGACTTTATTTCAGGCTTCAAAAAATGTTGAAAAATTCAATATCTTTTATTAAAATTTATTTTAAGAATTCTAAAGGTCTCAAAAGTTATGTAGAGATCTTGTGATTTTTAACATACTATAGGTATGACTACAGATTCTGAATGTTAAAGTCTTTAATGAAATCTCCATTTGCTGATTCTCAAATAAGGTTGCATGCATTCTCGACTTTAATATAAAGCTCTATTGATATGACAGCTTATGTTTTTCTGTTATAAGTGATTTATGAGGTTTTCGTCCTCCAAATCTGGGAAATCTTTCTCTAACCTAGGATACCCAACGGCTGTAGAATATAAAATAGGGTGAAAGTGAGCGAATAGAGTTTATGCATAATGAGCATATGATTAATATGGATGTATGGATATGGTTAGTTATATAACCCGACGTTGAGGTATTCTTCCTAAAAATGAAGTGAAGGTGCAATAAAGGATAAATTGCCTAGCAAATGGGATGTATAAAATGAGCGATAAAGCGGGTAGGATGACATGAGTAATGAGTAGGCGATTAACATTGAACTATGAGATAAGGTTAGTTAAATAATTGCAAATTAAGGTACTTTACCTAAAAACATGATGAATGTAGTATGATTGATGTATTAATATAACTTTAGGGTATTTTGCTTAAATTAGTGTATATGTGACATGAACTTTTTGTATATACTAGGTATTGATTGAGAATTATTCACACTACACATAATATTTGACTTGATATTTTCTATGTTTCTAAGGCTACTCTTGTTCGAGAGTAGACCATGGGTGATTGATTTGGTTAGCTGTGGAATAGACCTAAGCATGTAAGGGAGCAAAGCGAAGGAGAACAATATTTTACATTTGTGTTTTGGCCTATGTAAGTCACACTGACGTGATAAATAAGATACATTTATAGTATGCTAGGTGCTTGGCAAGCCTGATATTTTAACTGAATTTAAAGCTAGTTTTAAATAAGAAACATTTATAGTATTAGAGAAATTATTATGCGTTATTGTTGGAAGAAGTAGTTAATGTGTTTAGTTATGTGATCTAGACTTTTGAACCTTATGGCTAGTATGATGGGGTGTTACAATTGTAGTATCCGAGCAAAGTTTGTCTTGCCATGAATAGTAACATATGGGTAGCAAGTGGGACCTACGACTGGGGGTATATTATTGGTGCTCTAACACGTTATTAATGAATGTGAAATTTTTAAATAGTTTTTTAGGAAAATATTTCATATTATTATTGTTGATAAAGTAACTTTGCTATTATTGATGGATAGTTGTTTTTATTTTCTTAGGGTCATGGAATTTTTGATTGATAGGGTAGATATGTATGATGGTCTCTTATATAAAAGTTTATAAGTTTTTAGGTGCAGAGTTTAATGACACCGTATCAAGGCTCATGTGATAAACTTCATATTTGTTTCCACAGGTATGGAAAACCTTAGATATAAGGGCATAACATTAGGATCATTTGAATAAAGTTTCGAGAGCATTTATACAAGTCCATACTCATTTTCATGGATGATAATCTGATTTAATCGACAAATGAACAAGGGCATGAGTCGCATTTGAGGATAATTCTCGAGATGATTCTGAAGCATGAGACGTGAGAAAAGTTTAGCAAGTGTTATTTTTGGTGGAAGAAAGTTAAGTTTTTGGAGCACATAGTGTCCTGGGAGGAAATTTTTATCGTTCTAATTAAGGTAGCGGCCATAGAAGATTGCCAAAGACAGTCGAGGAAATTAGATCTTTCCTAGGGTTAGCTGGTTATTATAGAAGATCCATTCAAGACTTTTCAAAGATAACCACATCTTTATCGATGTTGATAAGGAAGAATACACTATTTAGTTGGATAGAAGAATGCTAGTGAGTGTGCTTGCCATTGAATAGAAAGTTGATATGTGCACATGTAATAGTTATATTGGAGAACTAGAAGACATTTTACGGTGTATAAATATGTAAAGGTTTCAGGTTTGGGCGATGTACTGATATAGGAAGGCCGTGCGGTCACATATGCTTGTTGACGGTCATGGGTGTATGAGATGTGATATTCCATACACAATTTGGAGCAGATGTCCATTGTTTATGCTTTGAAGATCCAAAGACATTACTTAGTGGGAAAAAAGTTTTAGTTGTACACTGATCATAAGTGCTTAACGTATTTGTTTTCACATACAGATTTGAACACGATCAATAATGAGATGGAATTTGCAGCCGACTATAATTTCAAGATAACCTACACTCTAAGGAAGGGAAATATGGTAGCAGACACATTGAGTAGGAAATGCAAAGCTATAGTAGCTTCTATGACGAGAGAGTGAAAATGTTTAGAATTAATACCAGGTGTACTTTACAACCAGAAGGGGAGTGACTGGATTATTTTGGGATGTATATTATTACAATTATGATTATTCAAATGGATTGAAAGCAAGAAGATTGAGGATGAACAATTAGATGAAATAATAAGGAAGATTAAGGAGGGCGAAGAGAGCATAGTAAGCAATTTCAAAATAGTTACACAAGAATGGTTAAGGGAAGACAGATGATTATGTGTTCTAAACATTGAAAAACTTAAGATGGGTGATGTATGAGATTCATAAGTTGAGTCTAACTATTCATCCATGTGGAACAGAGATATACAAGTATATGAGGCAAAGTTTTGTTGGTCGAGCATGAAGTTTGATGTTGGTTGATACGTGGAAATGTTTTTTTGTCAATAGTAATAGACCGAACATAAGTCACTTCAAGAATGTTGCAATCGTTAGAAATTCCAACTTGAAAGTGAAAGTAAATTTCTATAGACATTGATGATGTATTTCCAAGATCTAGTGGAGGAAATGAGAGCATATGGGTGGTAGTAGATCAGTTAACAAAAAGCGCACAATTTATACCGATCAGTTCGCACACAAGAACGGTTGGTTTGGTACACTTGTTTATGAACAACATAGAATAGTTACATGGGATTCATTGGTTGATTATTTTGACGAGACCCATTGTTCACATCGAAATCATGGAAAACCCTACAAGAGTGTTTGGGAACTTCGTTAAGTTGGAGTACAAATTACCATCCATTGACAGATGGTCAGATGAAAATAGCGAATCAGGTGTTAAGGATGACTCCTTTTGAAGAATAATATGTTGTTCGTTGAGTTATTGAACCGAGGTGGACGACAAAGCTGTATTAGTACCGGAGCTTATCAAAGAATCTAGTGAAAAGATATTTCTCATGAAGTCATGGTTACGAACATCACAGAGTCGATAGAAACAATATAGTGACCGAAGAAGGAGGTCACTGAAATTTGAAATGGGAGACGAAGTATCCTTGAACATCATTTTGATGTGTCGGATAAGTTGGTCCAGTCAGATTGACAAGTTAACGCCATGGTACATTGGACGATATCCGATTATTAAGCAAATTTGGAATTTTTCATGTAGACTTAAGCTATATGCACAATTGGAAAGGGTACTTGACGTGTCCATATTTCATAACTCAAGAGATGTTTGAGGGAAAATGAAACTGTATTTGAGCCATAGGAACACGAGATTGAACCCAACTTAACAATTATAAGGAGTCTATTCGTATTGCTAGGTCAGATATGTTGGATAAGATGCAGCTAGCAGCGTGGTAGAAGGATAAACTTAGAAAAAAAATCATTTTATTCATTATGCTTTAGATTTTTATAATATACTATCATAGATAACATAGTTTAAATTAAATCGTATTTAATGTTTGATGTAACAACCTACACCCCAACGGGCCTAAATTTTCGCTAAATCGAAAACCTAAGTCCACCAAAGTGTGGATCATTGGTTTGGTATCCTACAAATAAACAAATATATGCATATCAAAGCACTATCGATATAACTCACAGCATAATAGTAAAGTGTAATAAAACATATATTGTTGACCAGGATTGACATTTCCAATATCTAGTGTCCCTGTCGGTGCTAAGCATGCTTAGGAAACCTGTCCTCCATAGTTCCTGACTTGTACCGGTACTTGTCTCTCTAAAGATATCCTGTGGGTTGTAATGAGGAGAAGGTCCGAACAATGTTTCGGTGACAGGTCAGTTGCACACTTTGTACATAACACTATTTTATGCCGATTGTCTTCCACTACATGTTATGTCTTTTAATTTTTTCTTAGTTATCTCGAGCCCACTTTCGTGTACGATATGCCATATCTACTCAAAGTAGACTATAACTACTGGCGTATGTGTAAATATATAAGTCCCACATTCCTCTTTAGACTAAGATACCATCCCCGCTAGTATCCTTAATTCTGCACCGTCAGGCATCATCATCACTGTCTAGGACAAATTACCCGCATACAAAGTAGAACATCCTGTTAGTGCCTAATAACGGTGTCACAAAACTTTAGCCGTATTTTATCTTGCCTTGGGGATTTAACAACTTGTCCGCTTCTTAATTGGACTCATCTCCACGGACTACCACATCTGTTTTGAAAGAACCCTTCTATAGGTTAACTAGCCTTGCCCTAAAAAACAAACTAGCAAATAACCGTGGTGGTGCATTACCTAACGTGGCCTACCTAGTAGGAAGCGTAGCCCGTTAGGTGTAACCCTGTCTTTTTCATTTTCACCACTCTGGACCGATGACGCACTCAACCTATGTAGCTTCTACTCCTGATTTGGTGCTACACCTGTTGACATAGCGTTGAGCTGCTCACTATCCTATTTTCTATTGTATCCTTTTTGTTTACCGTTTGTTTTCTACACCATCTTAAATCATATACTTTACGTCCCAATTTAAGTTGTTATTATTCCTACTTACATTAATTTAGTTATACTTAAGGATTTTTATACCTTAATACATTGGAATTACTTCTTTCCCCAAAGGAATTTGTTAGCACCCTAATTCTATATAAATTATTTAAAAGAGGACTTTGTGTTATGTGTGAAACAATAAGGAATTATCTTTTATTTTTCTATTGGAATAGGCAGCACAAAATACAGTAATTCCATTATTTTGTACACTCTTTCTTTTTGTTTACATTCCTTGTTATTTTAACCAATACACTTTTATTTGTATTTTTAGAACAATTATAGAAATCCACATCGTTACACAATTCATTCCAATATATTAAAATATTGTCTAATCCCAATTTAATTTATTATCAATTCTAATTTATGTTCAACAATCTATATAAGCCGATCAAATCTTAAATCCCAATATGATTCATTAACAAGTTGTTTATAAATATAGAGACTATTTATACCCCTAACTTTCTAAATCCAAACGTATACAATATCTATCAAGTTTAGGGTTTTTCATAACATATAGACATATTTTCTATAAACATTACAAATACAATTAAATATCCCACTCATGATTTATATCAATTCCTTATGCTTATAAAATTAAATATCCAAATTGTGAATTATATCTAGGCCTAAATGAAATAGATCTACAACAATATAAATACGATGTTATTACAAAATATGTAATTTCCCACTCGCCTCTTTTAAGCTCCAATTCTCCAAAACTAGATCCATTCTCTTTTTATTTAACTCTCTCTTACTACAAATGCAAGATATAAAAAGGGTATTAGAATTGTAGATCTAGGAAATGGGTTGAATTAAATTTAGATTTGAGTTTTTAGATTCACGATTTACCTTTGTTTCTGTGTTCTGAATCGATCATATTCTTCTCTTCTCTTATTCTCCGCTTTTCTCCACACACACACACACACATATATATATATATATAATAGTTTGACTGCTTTTAGAATTTTAGAAATTATAGAGAAAAGATAATGGCAGTGTAGAATATGCTAGTATATGATTTTTGTTTGATGATAATAAAGATATATATATATACGTTTAAATGTATTTATTATTGTACTATTTGAATTTGTAAAAAAATATTTGTTTGAATAAAATATTTCTTTAAATATGAATTCTATGTTATTTATTTTATTCAACAAATATTTATTTAATTATGTGAAAAATAAAATAGTACAACAACAAATACATTTAAACTAATATATATGTTTATTATCATCAAACAAAAATCATATACTAGCATATTCTACAGGCAGAGCTTCGCTCTTTGACCCATAAAATATGAAAAAAGAAGTGAGAAACTAGACCGGTATTTTTAGGCTCTAGAATCAATCCTATCCATTAATAAAAAAATTATTAAATCCGGGCATTTTGGCTATGTGTTATTGTCATTTTGACACAACCAACGGTCGATCGCTTGTTGGCTTTGGTCGACCGATAACAGTCGACTTAGGTGCCTAATGGATCGACCTGTAGCTTGTTTTATACATAAATAAATCGGCATCTTTGATTTGTTTTATTATTCGTTTGTTCATTCCTTTTAAATCCAATTACAATAATTTGTTGCCCACTTTACACATCTTCTGAGATTTGATTTTTAACTTCAACATTTCTTAACTCTAATCTACCATTTACGTTATTAATTGACATTTAATTTTTTTTATTTCCTTAATTACATATATAATTATTTTTGACTCTAAAATTTCAAACAATAATGACTTTTTCATTTGAACTCCGATCGAAAAAATTTATATATAAAAGTTTATTAGAAAATCGCCACGAACCTAACGGTGCAAGTTTCATAACAAAGTTTTGATGTTTTTAAAAATTCTATTTTGGCATTTAATAATTTTATTAATTAATTACCAAAATTAATGGGGTGTTAGATTCCTCCTTAAAAGAATTTTGTCCCAGAAATTCTTCAAGCTGAACAATGTAACATAATGCACAAGCCTTCTAGACTAACAAATCAATTAGTGTGCAACCAATTTTACAACCAATCATGTACAAGTGCACGGTGTGTCACTATACATATGATATGTATGCAGAATGATTGTAATCGGCGCCTCCTATATGAATGCATCCCTTTAAAATAGCTTTGAAAATATGGCATAATCAACCAAAATATACGGCAGTTCTATATGTATGTAAATTTTGAAAAATAAATCTTGTTTTTGCATTTAATTTTTTCCACTTCCACGAATAAAAGTATTATTCAACCAATTTTTCATCATTTCCTACCATCCAAAATCCTAGCACACTATTGCTAACATGCAAGTTTTAGAAAAATTCAATTTTCAAAACCTATATTCTTATGTTGGAAAATGGTCTAGATGAAAATTTTCATATTTACATCCTTCTCTTATGTGCCCTTTTTTCACTGTACCTTGCAACCTCCTCTTGTGCCTTCAATTCTCTTCCAACTTTTTCAAGTACAGTCTATTCGTGCCATAGTAGTGCGGTCCGTGATATTATTGGGAAAACAATAATATTGTTCCTAATATTATTTTTAACGTATTTCTAATTACTAACATTATTTTATATAAGTTCCTAATATTGTTTTATTTATATTTTATAAAGTTACTACTATTTATCTTTTTTCTACCTAAACTACTCTTATTTAATGGTTCCTATTATTCTCAACTTACAGTCTTCTTTATTGAACCATAGTAGTGTGTTCGCCTACTACTTTTATTTTATGGTTCTAATCTTCTTTTTCATTCTTTTTACTCCATTTCAATCTTGTACCACTTCCTATTGTCTACCCCTAAAAAGAATTTTCCAACTTAAAAAATATTCATTTTAAAAAAATTAACGAGCTACATATGCTATAACATCCTGAATTCTAGTGGGTCCGGATTTTTTGCAAGCTAAAATCCAAGCCCACTGAAGCCCGGGTTGGGTATTTGGTATCCTGCAAATAGGTAAAGACAAATATATCAGAGCTCAAATAAATATCACAGCGAAACTAACTAAAATATAATAGTAAAAAAATACTCACCAAGACAAACACTTTCTAAACAAGTGTCTCAAAGCTGGGAAGTCTCTGCCATCTACCTAACCTGTGGGATGTTTTGAGGAGGGTGTCAGAACTAAAGTTCTGGTGAATGGACAAATTATACACTTCTAAGTTTAATCCTACATATACCGTTTTATTTCCATTTTCTGTTATATTAGGTTTATTGGGTTTATAATACTCTCATCTCTATGCGTGAATCGTACCCATCTACTCCCTAGTAGATCAAAACCCAATGACTAAAATATATATGTAGCTATATGTCCAATGACCGCATCGGTCCTAGGTACTACCCTTAGTACCTTCCATGTCCTCCTCGAAAAGGACTCCATCGTCTTGCTCCTAGAGCGTTCTGCAACTACATCTGTAAAGGATAGCTTCGTGAGGCCTACAATACAGATGTTCCGTCGTCTACTATGAAAACGTAAAATTGCGTCCGCACTAGCCTATACTAATGCTCGGACATCCACAATGTACCACCCAGTGCGTACCTTGAGGACTATACGTAATCGTTCTGTTTACTCCCTGAATCCCACCAACAAGGTCTACCTTGTATGGAACTCGGTCGGGGATTTTCTATATATGTAAAGGATAGCTTCGTTAGGCCTACAATACAGATATTCTACTTGGTCTATCTCTTTTCTCATCGTGGCTATGGCCCCACGCAGCCACCCCTCAACTAATCGAAAAACCTCTAAAGAGATAAGTGGCTGTGCTCTACTGCAAACAATCTAAACATCCAGTTGGTTGCGCCCCTCATCCAATGTCTCGATAGTGAAAGAATCATTGGCCTGTTGGTTTAACTCTAGTCTTTCCCGAACTTGCTCTTGGTTGATGATGGCTTGATCTCCGCATGCGACTATCCTTTTGGGTCCTGCCCACTAAAACCTACTCGCAAGTCAGAGAACGGTGTCATACGAATATCCTACTCCATTTATCAACCTTTTGACTGCGTATAAAGGTCCGCTTCGTTTGGCCTGCAATATAAAAGCAGTCAAGGCATACTCTCTTGATGGAACATCTACAGACCTGCCTCCAGGGGTGCAGTTTCGTTAGGCCTACCCCAGAGGGCCATCCTAGAGTACCCTCACGTCCCGTTGAAGTCTCGTACTTCCTTCTAGCCCAAATTAACTAAGTTGGACGTGGTATTTCTGTGCTGAAATCTGTGATGAATTGCTTCGTTAGGCTCTTCATCCTTTGGGCTGCTCCGAACGCATCTTACCATTTTATTAGACCCTACGTCTAATCTTTTCTTATGCATTTAGTTTACTTTTCTAATTCTATTGGCTACTTATTTACCCTAATCAACATAAGCTTGCCCAGCTTCACCTAACTGTTGGTATAGGCCTTTATTCTATGTTTGCTTATTAACTTAGTGTAAGTTTTAAAATAAGCCTTTTCTGTTATTTCTAATTATAACCTATGTTATAATTATATTTGCAATTGTTACTTCTATATTCTTTTATAATCTACATGTTATAAATATAATTGCAAGCATCTCTTTTCTATTCTAGTCTATGTGCTTTTATTATGATATTGAATTCTCTTTAGTTCTCTTACATTATATGACAATCTTGGCTTGGGACTATGTCCGACTATCACAAATTTACTTATCATAACAACTGCTTTGCTTTTATTCTACTATCTGCGCAGTAAATGCAGATCTAGGCAAATTTATGTTTATTGTTTCTAGCCTTGTCAAATAATTAACTTGATTTCATCTTTAATTTCTATAACTCTTCACTTTATTCTCTTTTATTGTAGGAAGTAGTTCTATTCTATTTGGTTGGTTACAAAAACTGTGCTAAAAATCCATTTCCATATTTTAATACTAAATAATACTATAAACAATAACTCGAAATTGCAAGATATTTCTTTTATTGTTTCTTTAACTATTGGGTAATGCAAAATACAAAAATGTCTCTATTTTACACTAATTCCCATTTTCTTTCTTTTATTCTTGCAATTACGTTTATCATTATTTTTGCAATATTACACTATGGAAATGTATTCTCTTTTCTAAACCAACCAACTAATCTATCACTAACTTCCAAATCAAGTTATTAGATTTTCCCCTTTTTAATTTATTTCTCCTGTTTTAGAATAATTTACTGTAAATTTCTTGCTTTTAGGCTTAAGCCTTTCTCTATAACTGTTAAGCCTAATATTATTCATATTTAATTCGATTTCTTTCTTTCTTTTCCATTAAATATAAGTTCTCATATAAAATTTACAGTCTCAACATAACTAATTAACAGAATTAATTACTGAAATAAATGTCGAATTAATATATTTATCGGGAATCTAACGATAAAATATCATAAACGTAAAAGATATATAATTTAAATCCACTCACCAATCGTCCTTAGCTTTGCTCCATGGTCTTAGCTCTGCTCTATGGCCTTCCTGGACCCCCTTCTAAGGCGTCTAATATTTTTATTAAGAAGATCTTCTCCCTAGAAATATTTTCTATTTAGGGTTCAGCCTCAGGCAATGAACCCAATTGGGAGAAAATCTTATTGTGAAAAAATAGCTAGGCCTAGGGTTCTATTTATAGTGTAGCTTAGGGATCTTAGACCATTGATTTAGCAGATTGAATCTGAAGCCACCACGTCACAGGGTCATTTGGAGCCATCAGATCCATCAACATATGGCTCCGATTGAATAAAAATCAAATCTATTTGGTTCGGCACGTCCCTGGATGATTTAACGTCCAGGGGAAAATGCGGGTCGACCTAGAGGTCGACCTGTGTTCTCTTTAAGTCGACCTTAGGGTAGACATGTGGCTTTGTGGGTCGATGTAACGACCCGTAAATTTCAACTGTTTTAATAACGTAATTAGTTAAAATTTTGTGAATTTTAAACAGTAAAATTTTGAAATAAAAATTTAATATTTGGAATACGTCTAGTTAAACATAGCAACTGGTAGATTTTCGTCCGAAAATATGAAAATTTATTTCGCGCGTAAATTCACTTCAATTTAATCAGTTAAAAAGCGTTGAAAATAAAATGTTTTCGAAACCAAAATATTTTTATATAGAAAAATTCTAAACCATCTTCTGAGCAAAATATCAGTTCGTCATTTTTCCAAATTCGGACATCTATTGCTCCGTCGTTCTTATTTTCTGCAAAATGCAGCATTCTGGTACCGATATCGATTTTTATCGGATGATCGTACCACTGATATCTGTATACCGTTGTGATCGTCTCGCCGAGCTGATCTCTGTGGAATACACAATTCTGTATTTTGAAGCCTGATTCGTAGCGGAATTCATGAAAACAATTTTGTATCGGTATCGGTTTTAAAACCTTTTGGTTTTCCCTTTGTTTTTTTCAACGTCTTTTAACCAATAGTCTTTTCATTTCATATTCCTAGAAAATTTATAGTGACCATCTATTTTCGTGAACATTTATTTCTTTCATCTACTTTATGGCTGCTCGTTTCTTTATCCACCTTTTCGTTTCTAGTTGATAGCTTTGAATAGGAATTTTACATATGAATTACAATTTGAGTTTATACTGCTTCTGCATCTTCCTATACCTCCACTAAACAACCGAACACATACCACTCCTCAGCCATGTTCTTCCGCATGCTACAGACTCACGCGACTCCTTGCTCCACTACAAACGCCTCCGCACTTCCCCTCCTCCCTTCCTCCAGCCGCCGCGAGTAGCTCGCGCACCCAGTTCAGCCAACGACCCGCCACCACCTAACCCTCCTCTCGCCCGTAGCCACTTCGCCCAGTATCGAACCACCCTACCCGAACCCGCACCACCTCCCCTTCCCGTAGCCCAGACCCGCTCCTCTTCTCCTCCGCGCACCAGCCTCGTCCACCTCCTTCCATCCAACCCAGTAGCCTCCTTCACGTTGCTTCCCCACCACCTTATCTAGCCGAGCAACCACCTTTCCCCATGATTTGCCACTCGAGTAGCCTAAAGCCGAAGTCTTCCCTCTGGTAGAGCCTCCCACATGCCGCAGCACATTTTCCTCCCTTCGCCTCTTCTCCATGGCTGACGAGCCTCTTTTATTTCATAGGTAATATGTATATTTGTTAATGCTTATATTAATCTACTGTATGGGAATGTTTGTTATATATTTCATATTAATATATATTGAGAAAGATCTGTTTTTGTAAACTTTGTAAACTTTTGAGTAGCTATATACTTGTACAGAGCACGTTAGTATAAAATATTATATTTATATGAATTGTGTATATGATAGTTAAACAAGTTTTGAAATCTATAGTATGTCTGTAATATATATTATATGGTTTCAGTTACTTATGTAAGTAATCTTTTCTACTATTTATATACATTGTTACAGTAGATTTTGTTATATAAGTTTATATAAGGTTATACAGTATATAGATAAGAGATATATATTTTATGTCACCTTATACATGTTATGATATAATTATGATTTCTTAAGTATTATCCGTATTAGTTATATATGTATATATAGTGTTATAAAGTATACAGATATGTATGTTCTGTTATATGTAAAAAAAAAAAAAAAAATAAGTTGTTGTATAGTCACTTGTTATATAGATAATTTTTCTGAAGCCTATAGTGTAATATAATAGTGTGCTCATATACAAAGATATTGGTTTTATTTATATATATAAGATGTAGATATTTTGGTATTGGCAAATTTTACTACTGGTCTAAATGTAAGATATGATATGACAACGCTATATATAAGTACTTATGTTAAACTATATGATGTATGCTTCATAATTGATATACTACTCTTATTTACAGGTTATACATATTGATTTGAGTTTATATCATATAGTCGATACACATATCTTAGTGGGTCTGCATATGTTAGAAGTTTGTTTCCTAATAACATTGTCTTTTAAAACTATATATATTGGTATTTGATTTGTTAGAAATATATATAGAAAATTTTGAAGAATAAATAAATATTTTATCCTTATTTTATATGAGCTTACTTGTATTAAATAGTGATTTGAGAAAATGTATAACAATATAATTTACATCTCGTTTAATTTATATCAAACAAATTCTAATAGTTCCATCGATTCTTGCTTATCAGCCTTGTTGTCCTATTCGTGCCAATCTAGCTTTGCATTGGAAGTCGTGTTTGAAATCTGTAACTCGACTTCATTACCGGTCTACTCTAGCCTCGGAAGGTGAGCACTCACTCACGATTAACGTTCTTTTTTTTTATTAGATTTGATTTCAAATGAAACGACAACTGAAATATGCTGCTATTAGTTAATGACACTGTTATATATGCTATTACCTGTATCAGTTCACCTGTGACATCTGACACCATTATCTGTTTATTGTTTATGCGATGATAATACAGTTTGGCTGATAATTGATTGATGGTTGATGTTTATATTGGACGTTAAATTGTTAATGTTAAAATGATAAATAGTATGCAATTGAAATTGATATAGGATAGTTAAATGTTAAATTGGATTAACTGACATTCGTATAATATGACCCCTTTTAACTGTTAAATCTATTGACACGTAGGATTTGTTTAATTACACTTTGAACCACTGAATGTATGTTGTTAAATTGATGATGTATGAAATTGTAAATATATGACAAGTGAAAAACCGTAATGTAATAATCTTTAATCTACATGAAATGATAGTGTAGATTCTAGAAATAATTATATTAATTCGTACAAATAACAATGCGAATTAATACGGTTATTTCGGGATTATTTGAATTGATTATTGGATTGATATTGATTGTTGTTATTGCTTGTTTATTTACTTTGACACCATCCCAGTTATCACACTGCAAGTTCCCTTTGTTATGTTTTGATTTTGAATTGAATTGGAATCGGGTTGAAATGATAAATACCCAAAATTGAACTTTGACCTAGGAAAGAAAATTAAATAAAACCCGATTGGTCAATAATTTGATTTAAAAATAAAACGAAGATTTTATTTGAATAAAAATATGGTTTTGAAACGAAGTTGGAAATTGAATCTTAATGAAATTTAAATGTGAATATTTAATGTTCTGAAATGAAATATTAATAAAGTAATTGATGGAAGAATGTTGTTTAATTTGAGAAATTATTGAATTAAGTTTGAAATTATTAAACTTTGAAATGATTTAGTAATTAAGTTTGAAATTGTAATTAAGTTCAAAATTATTAAACTTTGTAATTATTTAATAATTAGGTTATGGATTATTTAATAATTAAATAAGATTGAATTATTTAATGATTAAATTGAATCGAATTCTTTGATAAGAGAAATTGAACCTTTGAATAAGTGAAGTTTATTTCGTAAATAATTGAAATTGAGTTTCTTTATTAATTAAGTTTGGAAAATTATTTAAGTAAGTAAATAAGTGAAATTGAATTTCTTTATCAAGAAATAAAATGTGATTTATTGAAATTAATGTAAGATTTGAAATTCAAAGAATTTGATTTGATGAATTTAATTCAATTAAATTTGTAAGTTTTGATATAATGAAGTTGAATTTAAATAATGGATTTAATGAATTGGAAGTTTAATAGAAATTGTTTTTGAATGAAATTAATTTAACGATATTGAATGAAATTGATAAATGAATTTAAATTGATTTAAATGTTAAATTAAATTAATTTAAATGTTTTCGAAATGAAACTTATATTCAAACTTGAGTTAATATTTGGATTGTTTAAATAGAAATTGAATTTGAATTATAGGATTTTGAAATGAATTTGGTAGTTGAAACGTAAATTTTGGAAATCGGTTTTGAAAGACAAATGAAATGTTGATTTACGAATTCTATTTGAAATTGAAATTTGATTTGGTTTTTGAAATATATAAACGACCAATCGGTGTAATAATTACGAAAGTTATTAAAGAGACCGGAATTCGGTTATGGGTATACTCTCTATCTAAACCGAAAACCACTTTAATAACTATGCGCGGAGTGATGATCCAGAATGAAGTGGTTGGAATGATGTACGTGTTGACTGAAGAAAGAGAACGATAATGGATAGCCTTGACACTTGTGTCAAATTTGAAATGACTAAAACAGGAGCTGTGCCGGGCCAATGGAGGATTGATACCTCAAGTGGACACACTTCTTCGAACTACTTATACTTGTTGTCGATTGGTGCACCCTTGATTTTGGGAGTGTTGTTTCACGGTGTTGCGGGCGCTGCGGCGTTGCGTTCTCACCAGTCCGGATCAGGCGAACGGTAGTATCACTACCTTGGGTATAGCCTCATGTGCCTTGTCATACTTGTATTCCATTTATGCGCGACAACTACGATTTTGATTTGTACCTTGAGTATATGGATTGCCCTCTGGTGACTTCCGGTTTTGGGGAAACTACGGTCTTGTATATGCTTGTGGGAATAAAAATGTGTTAAGGGTGGAATGGGCCATGACTTAACGCTATTTTGATATCTTCTTATATTACTGATAGACATTATCTACTTATCGTACATTACTACATAGTAGATAGTTTAACGGATCCTTAAGGATGGTTATTCCAAACATCCTTTGAGTTACTTGTATTTCAATTGCTATTTCACTTGAGTTGGATTTATTAATATAAGAATGTTAATCCTGACTCGAGTGTTTTGTATTTTGCTTTACGCTCGGGTCAGACTGAGTGGTTCAGCTTTCGAGACTCACCTTTGGAGTTGGAGCTTCGCTTGGAGATCCAGCTATCTATCCAGCTTTCAGATATTCGATGATCCCAGTGATGTATTCTGACTTGTATCTGATGTACCATATTACTCTTCCGTTGTATCTAGTTTAACTCTGATGTATCGTATTACACTTCTGTTGTAAACTCTGATGTAACTTATACATTTATATAGTAGCTTCATGAACTACTATCTCTTTTATTTCCGCTGCATTTATTACTCTGTGTCTGTGATTATTTATTTACTGTATATGTTCAGTTTTGCCAAATTTAAATTAATAACGCGGTATTTTGAGCAATTCAATTCCGGCATGAGTGTCTACCTATACACTTATAATGGATGTGAATGGTCCAAAATGGCGGGTCGTTACAGTTGGTATCAGAGCTTTGGTAGCTCTAGGCAAAACTTAATATATAGGGTAAATGTATTTACAGAATCACTCTCATTCGAGTCTCAATCTCTTCCTTTGACTCAATTCCTTTGAATTTTGGAACGTTCCTTGCGGTTCCAAAAATTCATTCGTGTCCCTCACTATTCGTCTTCTTTCAATTCTGGAGCACCCCATAACTCCATTTTGAATGATATCTATAATAGATCGGCGATCTCGACAACCTTCGAATGATTTGTAAAGGGGTGAAACTCCTTTACAATAGGCATTGATTTATCGGAGATTTCTGTATCCTCGGTTTACGATGCTATCTATTCCCTGCTATACCTGAATTCCATCTCTTGAGATCGAGTGTTGATTTACCTCGGAATTCAGCATCGATTTTATTCTTGAAGTTACGGACAACCCGGTTAAGGTTGCCCGTGAATTAAATAAACTTACCCATCTCCCGATTCTGTTATTGAATCATCTTATCTTTTCTTTCGAATTTGTCTTCGAATCTGAATTCTCTTTGAGTTGAGTCCATCAAATTTGAATCTCTATCCTTGCTTTGAATCCATTCTTGTATCGTCGAGCGAGGAAGTGTATTTGTAAATTTATATTAAAAATGTTTTATATATTGTGTTGTTTGAGTTGCTGATGTTGATTTGGGTTTTCGATCGATTCGTCTGATCAACGCTATCGATAGGATTTCCAAAACACTTGAGCAGAGCAAACTGACACAATATTGTTTTCAAATTTGTTTGATTATATTGTAAAAATATAAGTAAGATTTTCTGGAATTTAATAAGTTAATTAAATTGGTTGTTTAAAATGATAATATTTGATTATCAATTATTATTCTAAATGAATTTATAATTATGGTTCATAAATTGATTTGGAATTTGAAATGAATTTAATTCAGAAATTGAGAATTTAGTTTCCGGTGATTTCGAACTTTGGTTTTTAAAAAAAAAAAAACTTTAAAGTATATTATTGAAAGTATTTCCGAATAGAAATCGTTTCCAAAGAATTTTAATTTGTTGAAATCAGTGCTCTTCTCTTTGTCGCTGGAAAATAATTTCGGTGATGGCGGCCGCATCATCGACTTTCATTTTCAAGTTTCGAAGTGGAGAAACCATTCTGTAGCTTTGCTACGGTTTTGTGTTGAAAAATATTTTGTTTTAAATTTCTTCAGTATAATTTGATTTATATATATATGTAGGTATCTTATTTTAAAATTTAATTTGATGTGATAAATATATTATATATAACTCTAAATTGTTTAAAGTTAATCGGAAATCTAATTCTTAAATTTTTTTAAAGGATGATTTTAAATTATAAATAAAACCAAAATTTGGAATAAATATTTAACTTGAATTATTGAGTTGGGAAAATTTATTTGTATATTGTTCAACTGCATTCTAATACAACTTACCTAAATCATTCAGAAGTTGAATATGTAATTGGATAATATATAAGATGAATTGAATTTATAAATAAAATTTGAGTGTTTATAATAAATGTTATACACTAAGTTTTGATTATAGAGATATCAATTGAGTTAGATAGGATAATAAGTAAACTCAGTTAATAATGGAATAAATTGTTTTGAAAGAATTAATAAATTTGTTTGAAAGAATTAATAGATTGAAATTTGATCAACATATGAAAATACCTTGAATTTAAAAGAAATTAAAAGATGTAAATTAATTTAAATCGGAACTTTTATGGTTTAAATTAACTTATATAGATTAAATATATGTGAGTAGATATATTAAGTAGGATAAATTTAACAGTAATTTAGGATAAGAAGAATTTAAAATTGTTGTAGAGTATATGATTATAAATAAAGATTATTCAAATTTATGGTTTTAGAAATTGTAAATTTAAGATAATTGGATAATAAGATAATGAATTTAGAAATAGTTGAGATTGATTTTAGTGAAATCAAATGGATTAAATCAATTATTGAATATCAATTAATTTAAATTTGAATTTATATGGTTTAAATTAATTGTTATTTTGTATTTCACATATGTTTTCTTTCTGGTTATTTCTATTCTCCTACCTCGTTCCTTTTCGGGGAAGAAAAGTTTTTGAGTGGGGGAGAGTGTAACGACCCGTAAATTTCAACTGTTTTAATAACGTAATTAGTTAAAATTTTGTGAATTTTAAACAGTAAAATTTTGAAATAAAAATTTAATATTTGGAATACGTCTAGTTAAACATAGCAACTGGTAGATTTTCGTCCGAAAATATGAAAATTTATTTCGCGCGTAAATTCACTTCAATTTAATCAGTTAAAAAGCGTTGAAAATAAAATGTTTTCGAAACCAAAATATTTTTATATAGAAAAATTCTAAACCATCTTCTGAGCAAAATATCAGTTCGTCATTTTTCCAAATTCGGACATCTATTGCTCCGTCGTTCTTATTTTCTGCAAAATGCAGCATTCTGGTACCGATATCGATTTTTATCGGATGATCGTACCACTGATATCTGTATACCGTTGTGATCGTCTCGCCGAGCTGATCTCTGTGGAATACACAATTCTGTATTTTGAAGCCTGATTCGTAGCGGAATTCATGAAAACAATTTTGTATCGGTATCGGTTTTAAAACCTTTTGGTTTTCCCTTTGTTTTTTTCAACGTCTTTTAACCAATAGTCTTTTCATTTCATATTCCTAGAAAATTTATAGTGACCATCTATTTTCGTGAACATTTATTTCTTTCATCTACTTTATGGCTGCTCGTTTCTTTATCCACCTTTTCGTTTCTAGTTGATAGCTTTGAATAGGAATTTTACATATGAATTACAATTTGAGTTTATACTTCTTCTGCATCTTCCTATACCTCCACTAAACAACCGAACACATACCACTCCTCATCCATGTTCTTCCGCATGCTACAGACTCACGCGACTCCTTGCTCCACCACAAACGCCTCCGCACTTCCCCTCCTCCCTTCCTCCAGCCGCCGCGAGTAGCTCGCGCACCCAGTTCAGCCAACGACCCGCCACCACCTAACCCTCCTCTCGCCCGTAGCCACTTCGCCCAGTATCGAACCACCCTACCCGAACCCGCACCACCTCCCCTTCCCGTAGCCCAGACCCGCTCCTCTTCTCCTCCGCGCACCAGCCTCGTCCACCTCCTTCCATCCAACCCAGTAGCCTCCTTCACGTTGCTTCCCCACCACCTTAGCTAGCCGAGCAACCACCTTTCCCCATGATTTGCCACTCGAGTAGCCTAAAGCCGAAGTCTTCCCTCTGGTAGAGCCTCCCACATGCCGCAGCACATTTTCCTCCCTCCGCCTCTTCTCCATGGCTGACGAGCCTCTTTTATTTCATAGGTAATATGTATATTTGTTAATGCTTATATTAATCTACTGTATGGGAATGTTTGTTATATATTTCATATTAATATATATTGAGAAAGATCTGTTTTTGTAAACTTTGTAAACTTTTGAGTAGCTATATACTTGTACAGAGCACGTTAGTATAAAATATTATATTTATATGAATTGTGTATATGATAGTTAAACAAGTTTTGAAATCTATAGTATGTCTGTAATATATATTATATGGTTTCAGTTACTTATGTAAGTAATCTTTTCTACTATTTATATACATTGTTACAGTAGATTTTGTTATATAAGTTTATATAAGGTTATACAGTATATAGATAAGAGATATATATTTTATGTCACCTTATACATGTTATGATATAATTATGATTTCTTAAGTATTATCCGTATTAGTTATATATGTATATATAGTGTTATAAAGTATACAGATATGTATGTTCTGTTATATGTAAAAAAAAAAAAAAATAAGTTGTTGTATAGTCACTTGTTATATAGATAATTTTTCTGAAGCCTATAGTGTAATATAATAGTGTGCTCATATACAAAGATATTGGTTTTATTTATATATATAAGATGTAGATATTTTGGTATTGGCAAATTTTACTACTGGTCTAAATGTAAGATATGATATGACAACGCTATATATAAGTACTTATGTTAAACTATATGATGTATGCTTCATAATTGATATACTACTCTTATTTACAGGTTATACATATTGATTTGAGTTTATATCATATAGTCGATACACATATCTTAGTGGGTCTGCATATGTTAGAAGTTTGTTTCCTAATAACATTGTCTTTTAAAACTATATATATTGGTATTTGATTTGTTAGAAATATATATAGAAAATTTTGAAGAATAAATAAATATTTTATCCTTATTTTATATGAGCTTACTTGTATTAAATAGTGATTTGAGAAAATGTATAACAATATAATTTACATCTCGTTTAATTTATATCAAACAAATTCTAATAGTTCCATCGATTCTTGCTTATCAGCCTTGTTGTCCTATTCGTGCCAATCTAGCTTTGCATTGGAAGTCGTGTTTGAAATCTGTAACTCGACTTCATTACCGGTCTACTCTAGCCTCGGAAGGTGAGCACTCACTCACGATTAACGTTCTTTTTTTTTATTAGATTTGATTTCAAATGAAACGACAACTGAAATATGCTGCTATTAGTTAATGACACTGTTATATATGCTATTACCTGTATCAGTTCACCTGTGACATCTGACACCATTATCTGTTTATTGTTTATGCGATGATAATACAGTTTGGCTGATAATTGATTGATGGTTGATGTTTATATTGGACGTTAAATTGTTAATGTTAAAATGATAAATAGTATGCAATTGAAATTGATATAGGATAGTTAAATGTTAAATTGGATTAACTGACATTCGTATAATATGACCCCTTTTAACTGTTAAATCTATTGACACGTAGGATTTGTTTAATTACACTTTGAACCACTGAATGTATGTTGTTAAATTGATGATGTATGAAATTGTAAATATATGACAAGTGAAAAACCGTAATGTAATAATCTTTAATCTACATGAAATGATAGTGTAGATTCTAGAAATAATTATATTAATTCGTACAAATAACAATGCGAATTAATACGGTTATTTCGGGATTATTTGAATTGATTATTGGATTGATATTGATTGTTGTTATTGCTTGTTTATTTACTTTGACACCATCCCAGTTATCACACTGCAAGTTCCCTTTGTTATGTTTTGATTTTGAATTGAATTGGAATCGGGTTGAAATGATAAATACCCAAAATTGAACTTTGACCTAGGAAAGAAAATTAAATAAAACCCGATTGGTCAATAATTTGATTTAAAAATAAAACGAAGATTTTATTTGAATAAAAATATGGTTTTGAAACGAAGTTGGAAATTGAATCTTAATGAAATTTAAATGTGAATATTTAATGTTCTGAAATGAAATATTAATAAAGTAATTGATGGAAGAATGTTGTTTAATTTGAGAAATTATTGAATTAAGTTTGAAATTATTAAACTTTGAAATGATTTAGTAATTAAGTTTGAAATTGTAATTAAGTTCAAAATTATTAAACTTTGTAATTATTTAATAATTAGGTTATGGATTATTTAATAATTAAATAAGATTGAATTATTTAATGATTAAATTGAATCGAATTCTTTGATAAGAGAAATTGAACCTTTGAATAAGTGAAGTTTATTTCGTAAATAATTGAAATTGAGTTTCTTTATTAATTAAGTTTGGAAAATTATTTAAGTAAGTAAATAAGTGAAATTGAATTTCTTTATCAAGAAATAAAATGTGATTTATTGAAATTAATGTAAGATTTGAAATTCAAAGAATTTGATTTGATGAATTTAATTCAATTAAATTTGTAAGTTTTGATATAATGAAGTTGAATTTAAATAATGGATTTAATGAATTGGAAGTTTAATAGAAATTGTTTTTGAATGAAATTAATTTAACGATATTGAATGAAATTGATAAATGAATTTAAATTGATTTAAATGTTAAATTAAATTAATTTAAATGTTTTCGAAATGAAACTTATATTCAAACTTGAGTTAATATTTGGATTGTTTAAATAGAAATTGAATTTGAATTATAGGATTTTGAAATGAATTTGGTAGTTGAAACGTAAATTTTGGAAATCGGTTTTGAAAGACAAATGAAATGTTGATTTACGAATTCTATTTGAAATTGAAATTTGATTTGGTTTTTGAAATATATAAACGACCAATCGGTGTAATAATTACGAAAGTTATTAAAGAGACCGGAATTCGGTTATGGGTATACTCTCTATCTAAACCGAAAACCACTTTAATAACTATGCGCGGAGTGATGATCCAGAATGAAGTGGTTGGAATGATGTACGTGTTGACTGAAGAAAGAGAACGATAATGGATAGCCTTGACACTTGTGTCAAATTTGAAATGACTAAAACAGGAGCTGTGCCGGGCCAATGGAGGATTGATACCTCAAGTGGACACACTTCTTCGAACTACTTATACTTGTTGTCGATTGGTGCACCCTTGATTTTGGGAGTGTTGTTTCACGGTGTTGCGGGCGCTGCGGCGTTGCGTTCTCACCAGTCCGGATCAGGCGAACGGTAGTATCACTACCTTGGGTATAGCCTCATGTGCCTTGTCATACTTGTATTCCATTTATGCGCGACAACTACGATTTTGATTTGTACCTTGAGTATATGGATTGCCCTCTGGTGACTTCCGGTTTTGGGGAAACTACGGTCTTGTATATGCTTGTGGGAATAAAAATGTGTTAAGGGTGGAATGGGCCATGACTTAATGCTATTTTGATATCTTCTTATATTACTGATAGACATTATCTACTTATCGTACATTACTACATAGTAGATAGTTTAACGGATCCTTAAGGATGGTTATTCCAAACATCCTTTGAGTTACTTGTATTTCAATTGCTATTTCACTTGAGTTGGATTTATTAATATAAGAATGTTAATCCTGACTCGAGTGTTTTGTATTTTGCTTTACGCTCGGGTCAGACTGAGTGGTTCAGCTTTCGAGACTCACCTTTGGAGTTGGAGCTTCGCTTGGAGATCCAGCTATCTATCCAGCTTTCAGATATTCGATGATCCCAGTGATGTATTCTGACTTGTATCTGATGTACCATATTACTCTTCCGTTGTATCTAGTTTAACTCTGATGTATCGTATTACACTTCTGTTGTAAACTCTGATGTAACTTATACATTTATATAGTAGCTTCATGAACTACTATCTCTTTTATTTCCGCTGCATTTATTACTCTGTGTCTGTGATCTGTGATTATTTATTTACTGTATATGTTCAGTTTTGCCAAATTTAAATTAATAACGCGGTATTTTGAGCAATTCAATTCCGGCATGAGTGTCTACCTATACACTTATAATGGATGCGAATGGTCCAAAATGGCGGGTCGTTACAGTCGACCTATGGGTCGACCCATATATATATATATATATATATATATATATATTTCTGTTATTCTGATATCTTGTTCTATTCGTAACTTCTTCGTATTAACTTGGATTTCGATAAGTTATATATGGAAATTGATCAGAAAATCGCCACGGACACAATGGTATAAGTTTCGAGGCCATATTTTGAAAATTCCAAAAAAAATTATTTTCACTGTTCATCGTTATTTGGTTATTTAATTATCTAAAAATGCGGGGCGTTACATTCTCCCACCCTTTAGGAAATTTCGTCCCCGAAATTCGACAAGGGTAAATCTATGTAATTCCTCGCATCAATCACATCCATTTTGTGTACATCCAATTTTGCGACCATCCGTGTTCTTGTGCAAAGTGTCATTCAACATAAAATATATGCAAGCACATAAATTTCTAAGCAGTACCTCTTATGTGAATGCTTTTCTCCTTTAAAAACTCCTTTTAAAATATGATGCACACATCCTAAATATACTTGAAATTTCTACATGAATGCAATCTTTTGAAAAATCAAAACGTTTTTCATCCAATTTTTCCCACACTCCTACTGAATAGGGGTGTAGTTTAATGGATTTTACATCCAAATCCTACCACACAACTTTTAATATTCAAATTTTAGAAAAAATCTAATTTTCCGAACTCGATTTCTTATGTCAGAAAGAAGATAGAAAACGAAAAACTTCACATTTACCGTTTTACTTTCGCACACCTCTTTCTCTGTACTTGGAACTTTTGCTACCATTCTATAAAAATATCTATTTTACCATACCAAGCATAGTTCACATAAGAAATTTTTTCTTTTCAAAATTTTTCCAAGCTTAATTTATGGGAAAAATGTATTTTCCTTTTGCAATTCTCCTTTATTTCTATTGACATTTCTGTCGCTTTCTTTAGATCTTACTGTTTTTCTTTTAGTTACTTTTATCTGCTTTTACTTTTCTTTAATACAACAGTGAAACACAGCTATCTTCTAGGGCTAGGAGGCCCAGGACCATGTCCACTCTGACACAGAAAGGTCCTACTCTAGGAATCCAAGTAACTCATATGCTCCTCCTGCCGCTTATTACTTTTTACTAACTTATGTTGTATTACTCACGATGAATAAGATCTATTCATATCTTCCTTTCCATATTCAAAATGGAATAACCAAGTCTCGTTTACTGTAATAAATAAGGATTTTAATCTATGCAATCGCTATCTAAAAAGGCAACTAAGCTTGGGGAAATTTTCTCTTCACCTTTACTTTTCATTTTTCCCCAACTAAGGTCTATTTATCCCAATCACATGTGTCTTACCATCTTACTAATATCAGTTTATTATTCTTCTATAGTCTACACATATGAAGCAACATTCCTAGGTTCTCACCAGTGTCCTATACACTTTATGGGAACTTTTATTATTACTACTAAAAGTAATTACTGCTATCTCCTACATAGTCTTACACTTTTTCTCGTCATACCTAGGAAATGATTCCTATCTACTCCATATTTAAAAGTTTAGTTTGGTATTTATCATTTCATTTCAAAAATTAAAGCTTCTAAATTTTTGAAACATCAAATCCCAAAATTCTTGCCTTTAAAAGTGTTACTTTGAAGTTTCTATTAAATTCAAAGGTACTTGGTTACTTAACATTTTACCTTTCTAGACTTGCATCTTTATAGCTTTTTTTGAATTTAAATTATTTACCGAACCTAGAGGGGAAAACTTACAAATTTTAAGTTCAAAACTTATTCTTCTTTTCCTTTTAAAGATCTTTACAGCTTTCCTTAAAAATATTTTGGACTTTTTAAATTTAACTGTTTACTAAGTTTTTCTCATCCAAAAACTTATTTACTTTTTCACCAAACCATTTTTCTTTAAAACGTGCCTTGCTTGTTCTTAAAACATTTTTCTTTTTTATTGACTTCCAAAAATGTCCTCACATGTTTCAAAATATCTTCTTTTCATAGATTTTCACATTTACTAAAACTGTAGTAGATAAGAACAATTATTTGATCAAAAATCCCTTAACTTTCCTACTCTTCCAAGTACCTAACCTTGGAGGAGTTTCTAACTTACTACAAATGGGGACTTTCTACAAAGGCAAGCAACCAATGCGCATAATCAATGGAAAAATATGAAATTTCCATTTCTTAAATTTCCTACTAAGGCTCTCTATAATATCCCTTCTAACTAACACTGTCTCTAATTATTACACTTCTTATTACACCTAATGGTTTTATACCTTAATGTATTGGAACTACTTTCTCTTATGACGAACCATTAACGCTAAAACCTTCTATGAATCCTTTAAAAGAGGATTTCATGTTTATGTGAAATTACAAGGAACTTATTTTATAATTTATCGAAATAGGCTATACAAAATATGGTCCTGTCCATACCTTGTACATCTCTTTCGTTTATCCCTTATAACTTGCACAAAACATCTTTATTTGTGTTTTGGTTTCATAGAAAATTATATCATTATTCATTTCATTTCAATAGATTAAAGTATGTTTAATCAATATTTGCTTATAATAGACATTTCCTACGAAATTTATTAATTTCCTAATATTTAACTTACATCTTTTTTTCTTTAAAAGAACACATTTTCAAAATCGTTTTTAATATTTTCATAACTAGAAAACATTTTCATATACTTATTTAAATAATAAGTGTACGTACAAACCACTTTATTTCTATACTTAGAAATTATCTTCAAAACACATTTTTATTTGGGTCATAACAGATGTTGCGTAAAACAACGTTACTACAACCCAAAAAATACTAGTATATGGATTCAATTAAAATAAATATTAATAAATCCCATATGTTATGTAAAAAAATTTCCTCTGGGAGTCACCTACTATAACAATAATGTCATAGTCTATGCTTCCTTTATTTTTCACAAAAGCATCTATTACAACAATAAATGTTCTAACCTACGTTTTCGATACTTAACACACTCATGATTTTTATATTTAAAATCTTTGTTTACCTACAAAGAAACTAGCGAGCTATACATGCTCTATAATTCTTCAAAAAGAATTTCTCTTTTAACAAAATTTACATCATATAAAAACTAATTTAAATTTCATACCACTTTTTTTCTTTCAAAAACCCAATATTTACTTCCTCAAACATATTAACAATTATATTTTTCAACTTTTCAATAAGTTTCAGTTTATTGGGCTAGACGTAAAGTGGATTTTCTTCTTACTACCCTAGGAATACCCTTCCCAAGCCTTGGAAATCTTATTTCCTTACTAAAATCTCTTATTCCTTCCAAAATAGAAATACTCTCCCTATTATCCCTAGGGAACTTTCCCACTTCTTATGACATATGGATACTTATCTTCTCTCTAAACATAGCTTGTTATACACTATAAATTGGTAATAACTTAGGGCTCAACACTCTTGGGTCATCCCAAACCCAACTAGCAAACTATGCACAAATGTCTTTCCATATGTTAAAATCTATGATTGTTAAAATCTATGATTGGGGACTATTTGGATTTTAGTACATAATATATTCAAAAATACAAATACGTTCATTCACTATCTACCTAGGAACCCTAAACCTAGGCTCTAATACCAAATGTAACAACCCGAATTTCAGTGGGTTCGGATTTTTCGCAAAAATGCTAAAATCCAAGCCCATAGAAGCCCGATTTGGGTATCTGGTATCCTGCAAATAGACAAAGACAAATATATCGGAGATCAAATAAATATCTCACAGCGGAACTGACTAAAATATAATAGTAAGTAAATACTCACCAAGATAAACACTTTCTAAACAAGTGTCTCAAAGCTGGGAAGTCTCTGCCATCTACCTAACCTATGGGATGTTATAAGGAGGGGGTTAGAACTAAAGTTCTAATGAATGGACAAATTATGCACTTCTAAGTTTAATTCTACATATACCGTTTTATTTCCATTTTCTGTTATATTAGGTTTATTGGGTTTATAATACTCTCTCCTCTATGTGTGAATCGTACCCTTCTACTCTCTAATAGATTAAAACCTAATAACTAAAATATATATGTAGCTATATGCCTAATGACCGTATCCTCCTCGAAAAGGACTCCATCATCTTGCTCCTAGAGCGTTCTGCAACTACATCTGTAAAGGACAACTTTGTGAGGCCTACAATATAGATATTCCGTCGTCTACTATGAAAATGTAAAACTGCGTCCGCACTAGCATATACTAATGCTCGGACATACACAATGTACCGCCCAGTGCGTACCTTGAGGACTATATGTAATCGTTCTGTCTACTCCCTGAATCCCGCCAACAAGGTCTACCTTATACGGAACTCGGTCGGAGATTTTCTATATCTGTAAAGGACAGCTTCGTTAGGCCTACTATACAGATATTCTACTTGGTCTGTCTCTTTTCTCATCGTGGCTATGGCCCCACGTAGCCACCCTTCAACTAATCAAAAGACCTCTAAAGAGCTAAGTGGTTGTGCTCTACTGCAAACAATCTAAACATCCAATTGACTGCGCCCCTCATCCAATGTCTCGATAGTGAAAGAATCATTGGCCTGTTGGTTTAACTCTAGTCTTTCTCGAACTCACTCTTGGTTGATGATGGCTTGATCTCCGCATGCGACTATCCTTTTGGGACCTGCCCACTAAAACCTACTCGCAAGTCAGAGTATGGTGTCATACGAATATCCTACTCCATTCATCAACCTTTTGACTGCCTACAAAGGTCCGGTTCTTTAGGCCTGCAATGCAAAAGCAGTCAAGGCATACTCTCTGGATGGAACATCTACAGACCTACCTCCGGGGGTGCAGCTTCGTTATGCCTACCCCAAAGGGTCATCCTAGAGTATCCTTACGTCCTGTTGAAGTCTCGTACTTCTTTCTAGCCCAAATTAACTAAGTTGGATGTGGTATTTCTATGCTGAAATCTGTGATGAACTGCTTCGTTAGGCTCTTCATCCTTTGGGCTGCTCCAAACGCATCTTATCATTTTATTAGACCCTACGTCTAATCTTTTATTATACATTTAGTTTAATTTTCTAATTTCGTTGGCTACTTATTTACCCTAATCACCAAAAGCTTGCCCAGCCTCACCTAACTGTTGTGAGACCATCAGTTCCCGATTGAAAGGGAATGCTGTTGGTATAGGCCTTTATTCTATGTTTGCTTATTAACTTAGTGTAAGTTTTAAAATAAGCCTTTTCTGTTATCTCTAATTATAAGCTATGTTATAATTATACTTGCAATTGTTACTTCTATATTCTTTTATAATCTACATGTTATAAATATAATTGCAAGCGTGTCTTTTCTATTCTAGCCTGTCTTCTTTTATTATGATATTGATTTCTCTTTAGTTCTCTTATATTATATGACAATCTTGGCTTGGGACTATGTACGACTATCACAAATTTACTTATCATAATAACTGCTTTGCTTTTATTCTACGATCTGCACAGTAAATGCAGATCTAGGCACATTTCTGTTTATTGTTTCTTGCCTTGTCAAATAATTAACTTGATTTCTTCTTTAATTACTATAACTCTTCACTTTATTCTCTTTTATTTTAGGAAGTAGTTCTATTCTATTTGGTTGGTTACAAAAACTGTGCTAAAATTCCATTTCCATATTTTAATACTAAATAATGCTATAAACAATAACTCGAAATTGCAAGGTATTTCTTTTATTGTTTCTTTAACTATTGGGTAATGCAAAATACAGAAATGTCTCTATTTTACACTAATTCCCTTTTTCTTTCTTTTATTCTTGCAATTACGTTTATCATTATTTTTGCAATATTAAACTATGGAAATGTATTCTCTTTTCTAAACCAACCAACTAATCTATCACTAACTTCCAAATCAAGTTATTAGATTTTCCCCTTTTTAATTAATTTCTCCCATTTTGGCATAATTTACTGTAAGTTTCTTGCTTTTAGGCTTAAGCATTTCTCTATAACTGTTAAGCCTAATATTATTCATATTTAATTGGATTTCTTTCTTTCTTCTCCATTAAATATAAATTTTCATATAAAATTTACAGTCTCAACATAACTAATTAACAAAATTAATTACTGAAATAAATGCTGAATTAAAATATTTAACGAGAATCTAACGATAAAATATCATAAACGTAAAAGATATATAATTTAAATCCACTCATCAGTCGTCCTTAGCTTTACTCCATGGTCTTAGCTCTACTCCATGGCCTTGCTGGATCCCCTTCTAAGGCATCTAATTTTTTATTAAGAAGATCTTCTCCCTTGAAATATTTTCTATTTAGGGTTCAGCCTCAGGCAATGAACCCAATTGGGAGAAAATCTGATTGTGAGAAAATAACTAGGCCTAGGGTTCTATTTATAGTGTAGCTTAGGGATCTCAGACCATTGGATTTAGCAGATTGAATTTGAAGCCACCATGTCACAGGGTCATTTGGAGCCATCAGAACCATCAATGTATGGCTCTGATTGAATAAAAATCAAATCTATTTGGTTCGGCACGTTCCTGGACGATTTAACGTCCAGGGGCAAACGCAGGTCGACCTATAGGTCGACCTGTGTTCTCTTTGGGTCGACCTTAGGGACAACCTGTGGCTTTGTGGGTCGACCTATGGGTCGACCCATATATATATATATATATTGTTTTTTTTCCGTTATTCTGATATCTTGTTCTATTCATAACTTCTTCATATTAACTCAGATTTTGACAAGTTATATATGGAAATTGATCAGAAAATCGCCACAGACACAATGGTATAAGTTTCAAGGCCATATTCTGACAATTCCAAAAATGTTTATTTTCACTGTTCATCATTATTTGATTATTTAATTATCTAAAAATGCGGGGTGTTACATACGCTCTACTATTTTTTTCTTTCGAAAAGAATTAACTTTTTTTATTAAAACCTATTTATTGTTATTTTCGGCCAATAAATATTAAATTTTCTACTAAATTTTTTTATTTAATATAACATGGTTATTTATATATATTTTTTGAAAATTTAATATTTACTTACTTTTCAAAAGTAGGGGTTTTCTATTTTAAATAAAAAACTTTGAAAATAATTTCAAATATATCATTTATATATTTTATCTAAATTTTATATCAAAATTGTTTCAACTTTAAAAACTATTTTCTATTGAGTCGGACTCAGAGTAGATTTCTATTTGTCCCTTCTTTTGGACTTTTCTTCAACTTGCCGACTTATCTTCTTTCAAATACTAAAAATTCGGCTATTTCTTAGAGTGACTACTTCACATATTCCTTTGGGAACTCAATTTCTTTAATATATCTACAACATATAAATTCTTACCTTTCCCTTATTTGGACCTTCTGTGCATTATCAATCGGCATCATATAGAGATCTACAATCATTGGGCTATCGAAAGCCCAACTAGGGAGTCACATACTATCCAGCTTCAGGGACTTTTCATATGCTGCACCTGTGCTCTTCTTAAGTCAGTGCCTTCCCATATGACCTATTTCCCTTAGGGTAATCAGGTAGGTGTAAATCTTCAAATTCTTCCATTGTTCTGACTCATAATCAACTTATCCATATTTTAATGTATGGTTGCCAGTACTGTATAGCCAGAATTTATATGATTTGGCATATAATATATTTATTTTTATAGGAAAAATACAAATATGTTCACTCAACATTTCCTAATTTTTCAAGACCGACTAACCTATGCTTTGATACCAAATGTAATAACTCACACCCCAGTGGGCCTAAATTTTCTCTAAATCGAAAACCCAAGTCCACCAAAGTGCATATCGTTTGTTTGGTATCCTGCAAATAAAAAAATATATGCATATTAGAGCACTATCGATATAACTCATAGTGGAATAGTAAAGTAAAATATAACATATAGTACTGGCCAGGATCGACACTTCTATTATCTAGTGTCCCAGTCAACGCCGAGCATGCATTAGGAAACCTATCCTCTATTGTTCCTAACTTGTATTGGTACTTGCCCCTCTAAAGATATCATGTGAGTTGTTATGAGCACGGGGTCAGAACAATGTTTTGGTGACTGGTAAATTACACACTTTGTATATAACACTAGTTTATGCCGATTGTCTTCCATTACATGTTATGTCTTTTAATTTTTACTTAGTTGTCTCGACTCTACGTTCGCATTCGATCTGCCCCATCTAGCCGGAGTATACCATAAATACTTACGTATATATAAATATATAAGTACCACAGTCCTCTTTTGGACCAAGATACTATCCCCGCGAGTATCCGTAATTCTGCACTATCGAACATCATCATCAATGTCTAAGCCAAATAGCCCACGTACAAAGTAGAACCTCATGTTAGTGCAAAATAACAACATCACAAAAGTTTAGTTGTATTCTATCTCGCCTTGGGGATTTACTGAATTGTCTGCTTCCTATTATGGACTCAGCACCATGGACTACTCCATCCATTTTTGAAAGAACTCCTCTATGGCTTAACTAGCCTTGCCCTAACAAACAAACTAGCAAACAAATGTGGTGGTGCATTACCGAACGTGGCCTATCCTAGTAGGAGGCGTAGCCCGTTAGGTGTAACCATGTCTTTCCCGTTTTGACTACTCTGGACCGATGATGCACTCAACCTATGTAGCTCCTACTCCTGATTTGGTGCCACATCTGCTGACACAACGTCGAGCTACTCACCATCCTATTTAGATGGCGTAATGCAATCAAGGCAATACCCCCCTTTTTGATTTTTGAAGTAGACTCTATTTTCTATTAGGGTGTTCCTTTATCTATACGCAAGCATTTACTCTCCACAGATCCTATTGTTAGATATGTCTCATATCAGTTTAATGTATACATAACTACGGGTAGCCCCTTGCATTGGGCAGACTTCTATTGTGTAACACTACTAATCTCACGTTCCAGCCCATTCTAATGCCTATGTCATTCTTATTTACTAAGCTATTTACATATGTATATATTTCACGCCCGTCATAATGTATATTTGAATATACATTCATTTAATTATTTCTTTTCTTTACATCCAATCATTGATGTTTGATAAATCTGACATAACTTATTTTTGATTTATTCTTGTCATTTATTATCATTTGTTATCCATTTCTAATTTATTAACTTAAGTGTCATTTATTATTTTCCTTTCATTTAACATTTTTGGGAAATCTCCTATATCCTTTTTAACTAATATCTCCCTTAAATTGCCTATTTAGACCTATTACTTCCTTATTCATTTAATTCTATCTTCTTTGTTTATTGTTTTTTTTCTACACCATCTTAAATCATATACTTTAGGTTTCCTATTTAAATTGTTGTTATTATTCCTACTTACATTATTTTAGTTGTACTTAAGGATACCTTAATAAATTGGAATTTCTTCTTACCGTAAAGGAAACTATTAACACTATCATTCTCTATAAACTATTTAAAAGAGGATTTTATGTTATGTGTGAAACAACAAGGAATTATCTTTTATTTTTCCGTTGGAACAGGCACTACAAAATATAGTAATTTCCTTATTTTGTACATATTTTCCTTTTTGTTTACATTCCTTGTCATTTCAACCGATACACTTTTATTTGTATTTTTAGACCATTTATAGAAATTCACATTGTTACATAATTCATTTCGATGTATTAAAATATTGCTAATCCTAATTTAATTTATAATCAATTCTAATTTATGTTTAACAATCTATAAACTAACCAAATTTGAAATCCCAATATGATTTTATTAACAAGTTATTTACAAATCTGGGGACAATTTATACCCTTAACTTTCCAAATCCAAACGTATACGATATCTATCAAGTTTAGGGTTTTCCATAACATACAAGCATATTTTCCATCATCATTATGTGTATACATTTAAATATCCCATTCATGATTTATATCAATTTCTTACACGTATAAAATTAAATATCCAAATCGTGATTTATATCTAGGCCTAAATGAAATAGATCTACAACAATATAAATCCGATATTATTACAAAATATGTAATTTCCCACTCACCTTTTTTTAGCTCCAATTCTCTAAAACTAGATCCATTCTCTTTTTATTTGACTCTCTCTTACTATAAATCCAAAATATAAAAAGGGTATTATTGTAGATCTAGCAAAGGGATTGAACTAAATTTAGATTTGAGTTTTTAGATTCACAATTTACCTTTGTTTCTGTGGTCTGAATCGATCATGTTCTTCTCTTCTCTTATTCTCCGCTTTTCTCCACTTATATATATATATAATAGTTTTACTACTTTTATAATTTTAGAAATTATAGAGAAAAGATAATGGCATAGCTTCGCTCTTTGACCCATAAAATATGAAAAAAGAAGTGAGAAACTAGGCCAGTATTTATAGGCTCTAGAATCAATCCTAGCCGGTAATAAAAAAATTATTAAATCCGGGCATTTTGGCTACGTGTTATAGTCATTTTGACACAACCAACGGTCGACCGCTTGTTGGCTTTGGTCAACCGATAACAGTCGACCTGGGTGCCTTATGGATCCACCCGTGGCTTGTTTTATGCCTTAATTAATTAGCATCTTTGATTTGTTTTATTACTCATTGTTTCATTCCTTTTAAATCCGATTACAATAATTTGTTTCCCACATTACACATCTTTTGATGTTTGATTTTTAACATTTCTTAATGTTTAAGCTTCCATTAATGTATTAATTAACGTTTAATTTATTTTTATTTCCTTAATTACGTATATAATTATTTCCAACACTAAAACTTTAAACGCTAATAACTTTTTCATTTGAACTCCGTTTGGAAAACTTAATATATGAAAGTTGATCGGAAAATTGCCATGAATCCAATGGTGCAAATTTCGTAGCTAAATTCTAATGTTTGTAAAAATCCTTTTTTGGCATTTAATAATTTCATTAATTAATTACCGAGTTTTACGGGGTGTTACATTTGATTTGATAGAATATGATTTATTTTGATTAAAGTTAACTATGTTGTAAATATTTTAATTGAATTATATATAATGAAACCATATGCCCATTATTATATTATAATAATGTCTAGGAAACACTCACACATATATTCATACATGATATCACTCTATATACACACACACACACAGATATATATATATATATATATATATATATATATATATATATATATAGACATGCGCACACACACACACATATATTTGAATACTATATTTGATTAGTTCTAAATTTTATAATAATTAATATTACAATGAAATAAATCAAACATATATATTATAATTCATTAAATATTTAATATTCTTTCTAAATCCAAACATAATTTGTTAGATTATCTTATTAGTTTGAAAAAATAATTCAAATATATTTCATATGTTTAGTTTTTTAACAATTAATATGTTCACAATAAAAATAAAATAAAAATACGATAATGCACAAATTATGTATTCCATCCTCCGGATCCAAAAAAAAATTCCATATTATTTTATTAATATTTGTTCAAAAAATTATAATAGTTAATATAGCTATATTAAATTCAAATAAAAATATATTTACTTGTCTATACCTTGTGATGGTTTTTTAGAACCGAAAATAATTTTTTCTTATTGAATTATTATTTTATTTTATTATTTAAATCCGTTTATAATATACATATGTATATAAATTCATAAGAACTTGAACAATTATGATAAAATTTAAATAAAATTGTCATGGTACCATCAAAACCATATAGTAATTTTCTAAATTAACCTTTTTCTTTATATACATACATACACACATATATATATATTGCACTCTTAATAAAATATATACATAATCATTAAAACCGAAAACTAATACAAATAAATTTACAAAAAAATTACCATTTCCTACAAAATACCTTTTATACCGAAGTTAAAATAACGGGTTTTATTTTTATCTTTTATAATCATGTTTTTTGGATTATAATATTGTAACGTCTGCGGATTTTGCCCGCTCGAAAATCGACATCCATACTTTACATCGTACTCGAATGCCATAGATTAGACCGTTCAAATCCGAGTCGCCGGAGCTTATAACAACATTAAGTAAATAACACAGCGGAATAAAGAATAATACATTGATATACAATATCTGATACAACAGAGTGATACAATGAATATCAATATACATCAGAGATATGATACAACAAGTAGCAGCGGAAAAGAAAACGATAATATCAGCAGCGGATAATCTCCATCTCCAAAGCACTAATCCACAAATAGCTCGAACTCCCAATAACGAGGCACAAAGATAAGCAAGTGCAGTCCATATCCAAAGACTGAACTAGCTCCGGAAAATCTACTAATCTGATTATCTGAAAAACCCAACTCTAGACTGCTCGTGTAGAAAATTTTGAGCACCCAGAGTTTAGGAAAGAAACAATAAACTCTGGATCAGTCATGGGACTGGTGTGAGCAACAAAAACAGTTTATCTTTAAAAACAAATAGCAAAAGAATTTTAAAGTCAATTCGCAATGCTTTTGGAAAATTAAACTACCATAAGACCTCCCGCCACACACACAATGCAAACGCAGAATTGGGGAAGATTTCTTCTTATGATAGTCAAATATGCTTAATACGAGAAAAATTCTTTGATATTATTTCTAGTGCATAGTGTATAAAACATTACGAAAGTAGAATATTAATCTTAGCCAGCATAGATACCATTATACTATGCCTACTATAGCTACCATATTAGATGGCAGGTTCTACAACTAAAACCGTACAAGGCTCGTATTGGATGAATGGATTTTCCAACAAATGGTCAGGCCAAGGAACTTCCCATTGCCACATGGAAACGCCTCTGGCTGGACGCTCCGAGAGACAAACTGCTCTCTGCCAAACAAGGCCGGCTACCCCCTTTCCCAAGGGATATACAAAACCTCAGATATGCCACCCCCGGTCCTTTGGGACCTTTAAACAAGGTACCTCTAATCCAACATCACACATAATAAATAAAGTGTGTCCACATGAGTGAGTATCTGGGCTCTATACCATGATACTACCCTTTTCCAGAAGGAATGGTCATACCCTAGGGGTGCTACCCCTGAAACCTTGCCGCATAATTCCTGTTTCGACCATTACCGGGTTATGAGGTTCGACGAAGTCTCATCCACAAAGCTACGCTTTTTCATTCAAAAAGCCACGCTTTGGGTCAACAGATGATCAAAGCAATGATCACAAAGATAAATGATCAAACAAATGATCATATCACAAATGATCAAACAATGATCATCACACAGCAACACTCCGCATGTCACATTACCAAATTGGGAATATATCGCTGATAAATTTCAACTACATAACCTCTAAGCTCGTACGTATCAGAGAAGGGTGTTAAGCTAAGAGAATAAATTCTCCGCCACCAACAGAAATGTATTTGAAAGAAATCGGCTTTATATCTCAAAGTGTAATGTCAGACATACAATCCATACAAGTCTGTTCTGGGTTCGAACAGAATCGAAGGCACTTCTCACGAAGCCCTTGCAAATCCGGATAATTTCCAATCACGTCCGGACTTCCCGTCACTAAGGGTGATAAAACCTCTATATCGGGGATCAGCCGATGCAGAGTAACTCGACGGTAATCCTTCTGTTTTCAAAAATATCTGGTCTTCAACACCGATCATCAAATGCTATCCATATACATCGTATCATTATTCAGAATGGGTTATATGACACCCATGTCTTTTCCCGGCTAACCCGAATAACGAGCGTAATTATTAGAAATCATATGGATACCGGGGTTTCAATTAAGTCACAACTTATTACCCAAAACCTTTATTTTAAATGGTTAAAACAAATTACCATTTCCAATCTTTTAAAACAAAAAGATTCAATTCAAAACGTTAACCCCGTTCACAAAGATCCGTTTATGGATTTCAAAACAATTTCTATTTCAATTTAATTAACTCGTTAAATCTTTAAGTCAAGATTTAACTTATAGCTTTCAAAACTCGTTTCCAAAGATTCATTCATAGCCTTTTCAAGTTGGATTAACTCATTCGGTCTTTGAATCAAAGACTCATTTCATAGTTTTCAAAACATTTCAATTTTATTTCAAATTTGAAACCTTTCAACACAATTTGGAAATCCTTTCTTACAATAAAAGCTATTATTATTTGAAAGCAAGTAGTTTTCGTTTTGGAAAAATCCAGTTATATTTACACGAGTTAAAACCCTTGAATTAAATTCAAATTCCAAAATCAATACTTTTAAAATAGTTTAACCCATATATAACTAGTATAACATCTTTAATCCCTAGTTTCAAATCACAGGATTCAATTTCAAACTTGAATTCAAATTTAAATCAAATTATTTAAATTTCAAAACTAAATCAAGTTATTCAAAATAACTTTTATCTATGAAATTCCATTTCAAAAGCTTTTCACTTTAAACCCAAATTTCCAAATTCAAAATCAATTGAAATTAAAATTTCAATTTCAAAAACATCAGATTTAAATTATCCGTGACTTAACCGATTTCCACATGAAATCCATATTTGTGTGTGTAACAGTGTGGTCTAGGGGTTTCACACAGTAGTGCAACATCATACAATCATCACAGATCAAGATACAGAAATATAGTTGATAAGCGATATAAACTATAACGCTCATCTTTATTCACAGATCACAGATATATATCACAGATAAGTAAATTACAGATCACAACATAAATCAGGGTATATCACAAAGCATCATATATCAGGGATATCAACAATTCAATCATTCAGTCAAATCCAATCATCCATAAGTAAGGTCAATTTAATTGTCTGATTAATTCAAATCAGATTAATTTCTTATGAATTACTAATCCTGGTTAATTAGCATGAACTAATTACAGATTATTTTGATTAATTATTCTTTAATCATTTATTAATTAACCATTTATAATAAATTAATTAACCTTTAATTATAATTCTAAAATTAATTACTTTAATTATAATCACATTGATTAATTATCCTTTAAATTAATTAACCTTTAAACACTTGATTAATCAATCTTTAATCATTAATTATCCGTCCTTAATTACTTTTATTAAGTAATTAACTTTCAAGTAATTAATTTCCTTTACCAATAAATTTAATTTAGACTTTAAAAGTTAATTAACAATTAAAACATTCTTTATATTAATTAACTAACCTTTAATATTATTAAGTTTATTTAAGCCTTTAAAATCAATTTTTATTTAACACATGGACTATCCTTAATTTATCACATTTACAAATGAACCTTTAAAACTTAGTTAACTCATATTTATGAAAACTTGCAAATTTCATTTACCTTTGAACTTTATTTAACATTTTCCTTTGATTTAAAACATTTACTTTTGAAACTTGTATAAATAATTTCACTTGAAAATTTGGTTAACAATTTACTTTAAAATTTTAAATTTCATCTTCTGGTTGCTTTTAATCCTGGTACAAGATTACTTACCAAATTTCAACTTGTATAAACCTGTTACTTTTAAATAAAAACTCAGGCTAATTTGCGTATATAACAAAACCCGGGCCGATGCTCAGGATTCTCGAGTACAAACCCGAGAAACTCACGAACTTCCTTTACTTCGAGAAAAACATGAAACAACCTCGCGTTGAACCCGAGCCACCTTCGTCTCCCTCAATTTCCAACCACACCAGACATAGAAAATACCACGTGCACGTGCACCGTGGCTCCAGCCACCTCCGGCCACTCACCAGAGTTGCTCCCCATCGTCGACTATCTCTAGATGACCTCGCAATCACCAGAACCCATCACCACATCTCGAATCAAATTCGAGTTCTCCTCTTCAAACCTGCAACACGAACTCGGCCAACATTCAAAACCTGTCAACAGCTCGCCTCTGCTCCTCCGACCACCAGAGAACCACCACCACCGTCCATGCATTCGCCTACGACTCCTCTTCCAATTCCCAAAGCCTCTCAACACTCGACGCACCAGAGAGCACGCGAAGCCAACAAACTTCGTCCATCCACAAACTAGGGTTCTGAACAAAAAACGCCAACCGCAACCTCCTCAATCAATGCAATCACCATCGGCCATTTTTCCTCCACTCACCAGTCATCCAACTATCACCGGAAGGAACCCCGTCCTCCCCCTTCAAGCGTACCGGCCGAGACAACCCAAACTACCCAAAATGCTCAACCCAGAAATGCCAATTCATATCATTACAAAAAAAATATGATATGAGCTTTAAAAATCCTATTTTTGATTAAGAAATCAGTTTGTAAACTTGAAACAATAATTCATGATGTTTGAATTTGCCACTTATGCTAACTTTGTACTGTTCTTATGTTCTTCCCAGAGCAGTTAAATTTTATTAGCATGAATTAAATTATTAAAATTTACTTTATACTTACCCAACCATATTTTGTTTATATGTTGGGTCCCAACAATCAATGGTTTGTGCACACATGATTTTTTGAAGCAACTCAGGCCTCTAAAATTTTTAAACAGAGCATCATCCAGATAAAAGAAAATGAACAGGCTTCATATTATCAAAGTTAAATGAAATGCATATATTCCATACAACAATATATCTGATATCCATCATACGCTAGATTTAAACTTAGGTTGTTTGAGAAAAGTGAAGTTACTCACCTGATTTGTGAAAGAAGAACAGAGCCTTCATTTTGTTTGAAACAGGCTTGTAAAACAAAATAAGTTGAAACCCCCTTCTTTGATTCTTCTGGTTTTAGTTGATTGTTTGAAATCTTTGTTTTAAGTTTGAGTTGACATTATTTTCTTGAGGTATCCAGTTCAAATGAACGAACTAATGAAGATTTCTATATGTAAAGTGAGTTTACAGGGACATCACTTTGTACAAGGTGATTAATTTTCTTGTATTATAGCCAGTGATATTCCTTGTTTGTAGGCTGATGGAAATACTAAGGAGGCTAGCATTAATTAGTTTGTACAATACATTTTTTTATATTCATATATATTTTTCTTTAGTTCGGCTGTACCAATATGAGATGATAGTTTGATGTGCTTCTTTTACAAGCTTAGACTTATCTAATTTTTTTCTTTCTTGCTTTATCAACTATGCAGATCATTTCTACTTGCCTTGGATTTCTTTGTCTCGGCTGATATGATCTTAGTTAGTACAAATGTTTCCTTTTAAGTTTACATGAATCATTTCATTTGATCTTGTATTTGTATGCAGATAATTTTCTTTTGCCTTACTTACATTCTCTTGTTTTATCTATTTCTTGCATACACTTGTTTATTTTGTTGTTTTGTTCAATTCGAATGACTCACTTGTGTTTCTCATTAATTAAAAGCTTTTAAATAAATTTTATATTACATTTTTTTCTTATTTTATAAATACATCTTCTTAATCATTATTATATATATATTTATTTATTTCTATTTTTAACTAACATATTTATTTCTAACTTAAACTTTTATTATTAATCTATTTTTATTTCTAACATAACCCATTAATTTGATAAATTAAATCATTTATTTATTTTCTCGTGTCAATGTATATACTTTTACATTTATTTTCAAACCATTTATATTTACAATTTAAATTCAAGTCAAATATGTATACATATATTTATAATTTCAAATTGACTCATATATACCCAAATATATATATACAATATGTACAATATTTTTAAATTTAAGTGATTTATACAAATTTATTTGAGTTCGGGGAAACTCGCATCTATTTAATCAATTTATTTTACTATTTTTATTCAAAAATACAATTAATTATTAATTTAAATATATAGAAAATTTGGGGTCGTTATAGACTTCCCCCCTTAAAAGAATTTCGTCCTCGAAATTTGCCAGGGAGACACAAAGATAGATGAAAAATATTTCATCGAATCAAACTGAACGTATATTCTGCATTTGGCTTACCAAATCAGAATATCAATAACAGATACAAGAACGAATCTATTTAACACTTCACAAAATACTCAGGTTATCCAGATCTACGAAATATGCAGGGGCATCGGTTAGTTCGAAGGAATAACTAACCATTCGTAGAACATATCGGGACCCAAAGAATAGATAGATATATGGATACGATTTCAGAACTTTCAGTTTAAAACTGAAGTATACCTATCAACCATAGCAACCAAAACAAACAATACATCCAAATAATAATTTCTGACTCGGTTGGAGTTTATGTCCTATATTAATATATCGAATTTCTTCCTGGATCTACCAGAAATCATCGAAGAATTGAGAAGAGATGCTGAACAAAAGAGATTGATAGAGAAAAGATTGCTTCCTTGTTGTTACAGGATATTGACCATTTCATAGTGGTATTCCCGTCCCCTATCTCATCCTCTTCTTGCACTCATACTCACTATCAGTGGATAGTAAGAGAATTTACTGAGGCATTCGAACGAATATCTGAGGAATACTCATTCTAGGGTATACTTCACCCTATCTCTAATGAGCTACTTAATGTGTTATACTCCTGAGCTAAAGTTCAACCTTAGCTCTGATACCAAATGTAACGAACGAACCGTCGGCGGCCACCGGTAGGCTTTGCAACCATCCCAGTCCCACCGTGGCTTACACTAGCACCTCGCATTTACTTTTACGGCCAGCCTCTCGATTGTCACAACCAACCAATCCCACTCAGGGACATGTAGGGGTAAGAGTCTCCCGTTCGCCACCAAACCGCGAAGCGAGAACCCCCTATCATGCTGTAATATAGCAAATGCGATCCATATACGCCGTATCATTATTCGGAATGGGTTATATGACACCCATGTCTTTTCCCGGCTAACCCGAATAACGAGCGTAATTATTAGAAATCATATGGATACTGGGGTTTCAATTAAGTCACAACTTATTACCCAAAACCTTTATTTTAATTGGTTAAAACAAATTACCATTTCCAATCTTTTAAAACAAAAAGATTCAATTCACAAAGTTAACCCCGTTCACAAAGATCCATTTATGGATTTCAAAACAATTTCTATTTCAATTTAATTAACTCGTTAAATCTTTAAGTCAAGATTTAACTTATAACTTTCAAAACTCGTTTCCAAAGATTCATTCATAGCCTTTCAAAACAATTTTATTTCAAGTTGGATTAACTCATTCGGTCTTTGAATCAAAGACTCATTTCATAGTTTTCAAAACATTTCAATTTTATTTCAAATTTGAAACCTTTCAACACAATTTGGAAATCCTTTCTTAAAATGAAAGCTATTATTATTTGAAAGAAAGTAGTTTTCGTTTTGAAAAAATCCAGTTATATTTACACGAGTTAAAACCCTTGAATTAAATTCAAATTCCAAAATCAATACTTTTAAAATAGTTTAACCCATATATAACTGGTATAACATCTTTAATCCCTAGTTTCAAATCACAGGATTCAATTTCAAACTTGAATTCAAATTTAAATCAAATTATTTAAATTTCAAAACTAAATCAAGTTATTCAAAATAACTTTTATCTTTGAAATTCCATTTCAAAAGCTTTTCACTTTAAACCCAAATTTCCAATTTCAAAACCAATTGAAATTAAAATTTCAATTTCAAAAACATCAGATTTAAATTATCCGTGACTTAACCGATTTCCACGTGAAATCCATATTTGTGTGTGTAATAGTGTGGTCTAGGGGTTTCACACAGTAGTGCAACATCATACAATCATCACAGATCAGGATACAGAAATATAGTTGATAAGCGATATAAACTATAACGCTCATCTTTATTCACAGATCACAGATATATATCACAGATAAGTAAATTACAGATCACAACATAAATCAAGGTATATCACAAAGCATCATATATCAGGGATATCAACAATTCAATCATTCAGTCAAATCCAATCATCCATAAGTAAGGTCAATTTAATTGTCTGATTAATTCAAATCAGATTAATTTCTTATGAATTACTAATCCTGGTTAATTAACATTAACTAATTACAGATTATTTTGATTAATTATTCTTTAATCATTTATTAATTAACCATTTATAATAAATTAATTAACCTTTAATTATAATTCTCAAATTAATTACTTTAATTATAATCACATTGATTAATTATCCTTTAAATTAATTAACCTTTAAACACTTGATTAATCAATCTTTAATCATTAATTATCCGTCCTTAATTACTTTTATTAAGTAATTAACTTTCAAGTAATTAATTTCCTTTACCAATAAATTTAATTTAGACTTTAAAAGTTAATTAACAATTAAAACATTCTTTATATTAATTAACTAACCTTTAATATTATTAAGTTTATTTAAGCCTTTACAATCAATTTTTATTTAACACATGGACTATCCTTAATTTATCACATTTACAAATGAACCTTTAAAACTTAGTTAACTCATATTTATGAAAACTTGCAAATTTCATTTACCTTTGAACTTTATTTAACATTTTCCTTTGATTTAAAACATTTACTTTTGAAACTTGTATAAATAATTTCACTTGAAAATTTGGTTAACAATTTACTTTAAAATTTTAAATTTCATATTCTGGTTGCTTTTAAATCCTGGTACAAGATTACTTACCAAATTTTAACTTGTATAAACCTGTTGCATTTAAATAAAAACTCAGGCTAATTTGCATATATAACAAAACCCGGGCCGATGCTCAGGATTCTCGAGTACAAACCCGAGAAACTCACGAACTTCCTTTACTTTGAGAAAAACATGAAACAACCTCGCATTGAACCCGAGCCACCTTCGTCTCCCTCAATTTCCAACCACACCAGACATAGAAAATACCACGTGCACGTGCACCGTGGCTCCAGCCACCTCCGGCCACTCACCAAAGTTGCTCCCCATCGCCGACTATCTCTAGATGACCTCGCAATCACCAGAACCCATCACCACATCTCGAATCAAATTCGAGTTCTCCTCTTCAAACCTGGAACACGAACTCGGCCAACATTCAAAACCTGTCAACAGCTCGCCTCTACTCCTCCGACCACCAGAGAACCACCACCACCGGCCACGCATTCGCCTATGACTCCTATTCCAATTCCTAAAGCCTCTCAACACTCGACGCACCAGAGAGCACGCGAAGCCAACAAACTTCGTCCATCCACAAACTAGGGTTCTGAACAAAAAACCCCAACGGCAACCTCCTCAATCAATGCAATCACCATCGGCCATTTTTCCTCCACTCACCAGTCATCCAACTATCACCGGAAGGAACACCGTCCTCCCCCTTCAAGCGTACCGGCCGAGACAACCCAAACTACCCAAAATGCTCAACCCAGAAATGCCAATTCATATCATTAAAAAAAAAAATATGATATGAGCTTTAAAAATCCTATTTTTGATTAAGAAATCAGTTTGTAAACTTGAAACAATAATTCGTGATGTTTGAATTTGCCACTTATGCTAACTTTGTACTATTCTTATGTTCTTCCCAGAGCAGTTAAATTTTATTAGCATGAATTAAATTTTTAAAATTTACTTTATACTTACCCAACCATATTTTGTTTATACGTTGGGTCCCAACAATCAATGGTTTGGGCACACATGATTTTTTGAAGCAACTCAGGCCTCTAAAATTTTTAAACAGAGCATCATCCAGATAAAAGAAAATGAACAGGCTTCATCTTATCAAAATTAAATTAAATGCATATATTCCATACAACAATATATCTGATATCCATCATACGCTAGATTTAAACTTAGGTTTTTTGAGAAAAGGGAAGTTACTCACCTGATTTGTGAAAGAAGAACAGAGCCTTCATTTTGTTTGAAACAGGCTTGTAAAACAAAATAAGCTGAAACCCCCTTCTTTGATTCTTCTGGTTTTAGTTGATTGTTTGAAATCTTTGTTTTAAGTTTGAGTTGACATTATTTTCTTGAGGTATCCAGTTCAAATGAACGAACTGATGAAGATTGCTATATGTAAAGTGAGTTTACAGGGACATCACTTTGTACAAGGTGATTAATTTTCTTGTACTATAGCCAGTGATATTCCTTGTTTGTAGGCTGATGGAAATACTAAGGAGGCTAGCATTAATTAGTTTGTACAATACATTTTTTTTATATTCATATATATTTTTCTTTAGTTCGGCTGTACCAATATGAGATGATAGTTTGATGTGCTTCTTTTACAAGCTTAGACTTATCTAATTTTTTTCTTTCTTGCTTTATCAACTATGCAGATCATTTCTACTTGCCTTGGATTTCTTTGTCTCGGCTGATATGATCTTAGTTAGTACAAATGTTTCCTTTTAAGTTTACATGAATCATTTCATTTGATCTTGTATTTGTATGCAGATATTTTTCTTTTGCCTTACTTACATTCTCTTGTTTTATCTACTTCTTGCATACACTTGTTTATTTTGTTGTTTTGTTCAATTCGAATGACTCACTTGTGTTTCTCATTAAGTAAAAGCTTTTAAATAAATTTTATATTACATTTTTTCTTATTTTATAAATACATCTTCTTAATCATTATTATATATATATATATATTTATTTCTATTTTTAACTTACATATTTATTTCTAACTTAAACTTTTATTATTAATCTATTTTTATTTCTAACATAACCCATTAATTTGATAAATTAAATCATTTATTTATTTTCTCGTGTCAATGTATATACTTTTACATTTATTTTCAAACCATTTATATTTACAATTTAAATTCAAGTCAGATGTGTATACATATATTTATAATTTCAAATTGACTCATATATACCCAAATATATATATACAATATGTACAATATTTTTAAATTTAAATGATTTATACAAATTTATTTGAGTTCGGGGAAACTTGCATCCATTTAATCAATTTATTTTACTATTTTAATTCAAAAATACAATTAATTATTAATTTAAATATATAGAAAATTTGGGGTCGTTATAGACTTCCCCCCTTAAAAGAATTTCGTCCTCGAAATTTGCCAGGGAGACACAAAGATAGATGAAAAATATTTCATCGAATCAAACTGAACGTATATTCTACATTTGGCTTACCAAATCAGAATATCAATAACAGATACAAGAACGAATATGTTTAACACTTCACAAAATACTCAGATTATCCAGATCTACGAAATATGCAGGGGCATCGGTTAGTTCAAAGGAATAACTAACCATTCGTAGAACATATCGGGACCTAAAGAATAGATAGATATATGGATACGATTTCAGAACTTTCAGTTTAAAACTAAAGTATACCTATCAACCATATCAACCAAAACAAACAATACATCCAAACAACAATTTCTGACTCGGTTGGAGTTTATGTCCCATATTAATATATCGAATTTCTTCCTGGGTCTACCAGAAATCATCGAAGAATTGAGAAGAGATGCTGAACAAAAGAGATTGATAGAGAAAAGATTGCTTCCTTGTTGTTACAGGATATTGACCATTTCATAGTGGTATTCCCGTCCCCTATCTCATCCTCTTCTTGCACTCATACTCACTATCAGTGGATAGTAAGAGAATTTACTGAGGCATTCGAACGAATATCTGAGGAATACTCATTCTAGGGTATACTTCACCCTATCTCTAATGAGCTACTTAATGTGTTATACTCCTGAGCTAAAGTTCAACCTTAGCTATGATACCAAATGTAACAAACGAACCGTCGGCGGCCACCGGTAGGCTTTGTAACCATCCCAGTCCCACCGTGGCTTACACTGGCACCTCACATTTACTTTTACGGCCAGCCTCTCGACTGTCACAACCAACCCATCCCACTCAGGGACATGTAGGGGTAAGAGTCTCCCGTTCGCCACCAAACCGTGAAGCGAGAACCCCCTATCATGCTGTAATATAGCAAATGCGATCCATATACGTCGTATCATTATTCGGAATGGGTTATATGACACCCATGTCTTTTCCCGGCTAACCCGAATAACGAGCGTAATTATTAGAAATCATATGGATACTGGGGTTTCAGTTAAGTCACAACTTATTACCCAAAACCTTTATTTTAAATGGTTAAAACAAATTACCATTTCCAATCTTTTAAAACAAAAAGATTCAATTCACAAAGTTAACCCCGTTCATAAAGATCCATTTATGGATTTCAAAACAATTTCTATTTCAATTTAATTAACTCGTTAAATCTTTAAGTCAAGATTTAACTTATAGCTTTCAAAACTCGTTTCCAAAGATTCATTCATAGCCTTTCAAAACAATTTTATTTCAAGTTGGATTAACTCATTCGGTCTTTGAATCAAAGACTCATTTCATAGTTTTCAAAACATTTCAATTTTATTTCAAATTTGAAACCTTTCAACACAATTTGGAAATCCTTTCTTAAAATGAAAGCTATTATTATTTGAAAGCAAGTAGTTTTCGTTTTGGAAAAATCCAGTTATATTTACACGAGTTAAAACCCTTGAATTAAATTCAAATTCCAAAATCAATACTTTTAAAATAGTTTAACCCATATATAACTGGTATAACATCTTTAATCCCTAGTTTCAAATCACAGGATTCAATTTCAAACTTGAATTCAAATTTAAATCAAATTATTTAAATTTCAAAACTAAATCAAGTTATTCAAAATAACCTTTATCTTTGAAATTCCATTTCAAAAGCTTTTCACATTAAACCCAAATTTCCAATTTCAAAACCAATTGAAATTAAAATTTCAATTTCAAAAACATCAGATTTAAATTATCCATGACTTAACCGATTTCCACGTGAAATCTATATTTGTGTGTGTAACAGTGTGGTCTAGGGGTTTCACACAGTAGTGCAACATCATACAATCATCACAGATCAGGATACAGAAATATAGTTGATAAGCGATATAAACTATAACGCTCATCTTTATTCACAGATCACAGATATATATCACAGATAAGTAAATTACAGATCACAACATAAATCATGGTATATCACAAAGCATCATATATCAGGGATATCAACAATTCAACCATTCAGTCAAATCCAATCATCCATAAGTAAGGTCAGTTTAATTGTCTGATTAATTCAAATCAGATTAATTTCTTATGAATTACTAATCCTGGTTAATTAACATTAACTAATTACATATTATTTTGATTAATTATTCTTTAATCATTTATTAATTAACCATTTATAATAAATTAATTAACCTTTAATTATAATTCTCAAATTAATTACTTTAATTATAATCACATTGATTAATTATCCTTTAAATTAATTAACCTTTAAACACTTGATTAATCAATCTTTAATCATTAATTATCCGTCCTTAATTACTTTTATTAAGTAATTAACTTTCAAGTAATTAATTTCCTTTACCAATAAATTTAATTTAGACTTTAAAAGTTAATTAACAATTAAAACATTCTTTATATTAATTAACTAACCTTTAATATTATTAATTTTATTTAAGCCTTTACAATCAATTTTTATTTAACACATGGACTATCCTTAATTTATCACATTTACAAATGAACCTTTAAAACTTAGTTAACTCATATTTATGAAAACTTGCAAATTTCATTTACCTTTGAACTTTATTTAACATTTTCCTTTGATTTAAAACATTTACTTTTGAAACTTGTATAAATAATTTCACTTGAAAATTTGGTTAACAATTTACTTTAAAATTTTAAATTTCATCTTCTGGTTGCTTTTAAATCCTGGTACAAGATTACTTACCAAATTTCAACTTGTATAAACCTGTTACTTTTAAATAAAAACTCAGGCTAATTTGCGTATATAACAAAACCCGGGCCGATGCTCAGGATTCTCGAGTACAAACCCGAGAAACTCACAAACTTCCTTTACTTCGAGAAAAACATGAAACAACCTCGCGTTGAACCCGAACCACCTTTGTCTCCCTCAATTTCCAACCACACCAGACATAGAAAATACCACGTGCACGTGCACCGTGGCTCCAGCCACCTCCGGCCACTGACCAGAGTTGCTCCCCATCACCGACTATCTCTAGATGACCTCGCAATCACCAGAACCCATCACCATATCTCGAATCAAATTCGAGTTCTCCTCTTCAAACCTGGAACACGAACTCGACCAACATTCAAAACCTGTCAACAGCTCGCCTCTACTCCTCCGACCACTAGAGAACCACCACCACCGGCCACGCATTCGCCTACGACTCCTCTTCCAATTCCCAAAGCCTCTCAACACTCGACGCACCAGAGAGCACGCGAAGCCAACAAACTTCGTCCATCCACAAACTAGGGTTCTGAACAAAAAACCCCAACCGCAACCTCCTCAATCAATGCAATCACCATCGGCCATTATTCCTCCACTCACCAGTCATCCAACTATCACCGGAAGGAACCCCGTCCTCCCCCTTCAAGCGTACCGGCCGAGACAACCCAAACTACCCAAAATGCTCAACCCAGAAATGCCAATTCATATCATTACAAAAAAATATGATATGAGCTTTAAAAATCCTATTTTTGATTACGAAATCAGTTTGTAAACTTGAAACAATAATTCGTGATGTTTGAATTTGCCACTTATGCTAACTTTGTACTGTTCTTATGTTCTTCCCAGAGCAGTTAAATTTTATTAGCATGAATTAAATTTTTAAATTTTACTTTATACTTACCCAACCATATTTTGTTTATATGTTGGGTCCCAACAATCAATGGTTTGGGCACACATGATTTTTTGAAGCAAATCAGGCCTCTAAAATTTTTAAACAGAGCATCATCCAGATAAAAGAAAATGAACAGGCTTCATCTTATCAAAATTAAATTAAATGCATATATTCCATACAACAATATATCTGATATCCATCATACGCTAGATTTAAACTTAGGTTGTTTGAGAAAAGTGAAGTTACTCACCTGATTTGTGAAAGAAGAACAGAGCCTTCATTTTGTTTGAAACAGGCTTGTAAAACAAAATAAGCTGAAACCCCCTTCTTTGATTCTTCTGGTTTTAGTTGATTGTTTGAAATCTTTGTTTTAAGTTTGAGTTGACATTATTTTCTTGAGGTATCCAGTTCAAATGAACGAACTGATGAAGATTGCTATATGTAAAGTGAGTTTACAGGGACATCACTTTGTACAAGGTGATTAATTTTCTTGTACTATAGCCAGTGATATTCCTTGTTTGTAGGCTGATGGAAATACTAAGGAGGCTAGCATTAATTAGTTTGTACAATACATTTTTTTTATATTCATATATATTTTTCTTTAGTTCGGCTGTACCAATATGAGATGATAGTTTGACGTGCTTCTTTTACAAGCTTAGACTTATCTAATTTTTTTCTTTCTTGCTTTATCAACTATGCAGATCATTTCTACTTGCCTTGGATTTCTTTGTCTCGGCTGATATGATCTTAGTTAGTACAAATGTTTCCTTTTAAGTTTACATGAATCATTTCATTTGATCTTGTATTTGTATGCAGATATTTTTCTTTTGCCTTACTTACATTCTCTTGTTTTATCTACTTCTTGCATACACTTGTTTATTTTGTTGTTTTGTTCAATTCGAATGACTCACTTGTGTTTCTCATTAATTAAAAGCTTTTAAATAAATTTTATATTACATTTTTTTCTTATTTTATAAATACATCTTCTTAATCATTATTATATATATATATATTTATTTCTATTTTTAACTTACATATTTATTTCTAACTTAAACTTTTATTATTAATCTATTTTTATTTCTAACATAACCCATTAATTTGATAAATTAAATCATTTATTTATTTTCTCGTGTCAATGTATATACTTTTACATTTATTTTCAAACCATTTATATTTACAATTTAAATTCAAGTCAAATGTATACATATATTTATAATTTCAAATTGACTCATATATACCCAAATATATATATACAATATGTACAATATTTTTAAATTTAAATGATTTATACAAATTTATTTGAGTTCGGGGAAACTCGCATCCATTTAATCAATTTATTTTACTATTTTTATTCAAAAATACAATTAATTATTAATTTAAATATATAGAAAATTTGGGGTCGTTACAAATATAATATAGTGAGAAAGGTTTAATGGCACCAATTTTTGGAGCATCCCTTTAGGGCTTTATCATATTTTGAGTTACATTATTTTAAATGCTATGAAATTTTGCGGATATGTTCATACCATACTCAACATCATCTCCAAAAAATTTGAGTGCATTTAAATATACATAACGTGGTAACATTAATACTTCAAACCAACAGACAAATAAATATTTCAACAGTTAATATTGACGTAATACCCCCATATTTTAAATAAGACTTAAATAATAATAAATAAATTTGAAAGTGAGTCGAAGGGTATTTTGGTAAATTTTAATACAAGGGCAAAATAGTAATTTCTATAACCGATTGAATTAACTATAGGGAGTCGCATCATTGCATAGCTCTCATTTTTCTGGTCAAGATGGAGTATTCATTTTTTCGACTCAGATAATATATGAATGAGATATCAAGATTTTAATTTAGCGGGTTTGGGTTTGGGCTGAGTTAGGCCAAGCCCATAATTTGGGTTTGGAATTAACCACCATTTCATATTTTCCCTCCTAAAGTCTGTTCAAAAGTCACGTATGTATATTCAGTTTCTTATTTCCTGTAATCGAAGAACTATAATCGTCCTCTTTCTTTCTTTCAAACCACCCATAAACAAACATCAATATCTCTCGTAATTTTCAACGAAAACCCATGAAACTGACGGTGTTGTGAAGTTATCGAAGAGAAATACTAATTTGGAGTGATTGGAAGGTGAAATTTTGGAGTACGGAAGTGCATCAAGATCGGACAGCGAAGCAAAGTGGTGAATTTTTGTGTACAATTTTCTTATTTCAGTGTCAATCTTCGAAAAGGCATATCTCCTTCATTTCTCAATGGATTTGCATGAAACTAGTAGAAAATTGAAACATGTAAAGAGTACCATGCATAAAATTGAGTTTGGTAGCATAAATCGGAGGGATGGAGGAGTAGCAAGGAAAAACAATAAAGAAATCCCATAACCAATTCCTTGTCAACAACGTCAAAATTCAAATTAACATATCTTCTTCGTTTCTTGATGGAGTTCAGCGATCCACCGCTTGAAACGATCGTATGGATGAGCACTATAATCTAAAAAAGGAGTTAGGGGCCAAATGTGAAGTTTGCTAGCTAAAAATAGTAGAACAGCGAAGGCAAAAAATCGTCTTAGGCATTTCGGTGAGTGTGGCTTCTTTGGTCTTGTTATAGTACTTCGATATTGATATGGGATGCTTTAGGGCTATCTAGGATTAAACTATATTACAAAATTTTCCTAATTTATGATATTTGAACTTAATAAATATAAATATGTACTCTTTTTTTCAAAACACTTCAGAAAACCCTACGTTGGTCACTAATCAAAGTTTAAACCTATCGAATCGTAATTCGACAATATGAACATATTAGAACTTTGGAAAACTAGTAGATAATGTGTATATATATGATGTTTGCACAAAAAATGGACAAACACCTCAAAGTTGTATGATTTAGTAGATCTTATGTTGTTCTTAGTGATTCGGGTGATTTATGCAAATATATGAAAAGCAGGGGCTAAACTGTAAAAAGACACGCAGATTTATAGTGGTTCAGCCAAAATGTGCCTACGTCCACTTTATATGTTATTTCTCTTCTCTTGTTTTGATTACAAGTACAAGACTTTGATACAAGTAAAAGAAAGTTGTTTGAAAGTTCTCTCCATGCTTGAGCTCTCAAACTTGTGACCATTGTTGTACCCCTGCCCCTCTATTTATAGAGTGAGGCTGGGGGTAGGGGTCTTGGATGTATACAGCTGTTGACGGGCCTGGGATGACGCGATCTGGCCTGGTAGTGTTGGTTCAGAATGTCTTGGTCCGGTAGTAGGTGGTCCGGTAGGAGCTTGGTTCGGTGGAAGGAGATGAGTGGACCGGTGGAGTTTTGGTTTGGTGGTAGGAGGTATGTCGTTTGGATCGGTAATGGGTGGAGTGGTGTTGATGTTTGATTCGGCGAAGGCTGCTTTGGAATTGGTTCGGTAGTTCTGTGAGTCTGGTTGGTTCGGTAGGCACTTTGGTCCGGTAGGCATGAGGAAGGAGGTGGTTCGATAGCTTGGGAGAGAGCTGGTATTTGGTTCGGCAAAGACCGGTCGAAATACATCCAACACTTGCCCCCCAAAGTGGGGTACGTGCTCGTATGTGCCACGCTTTGTTTTCCTGTAGCCGAGGTAGCTTCGTTCGGTCTTGGGTGTGCCGAACCAGTTGGTCCGGTCGGCATGTTTCGCTTATAAATAGAGGCTTTAGGTTACTATCATTCTTTATCGTCTTGAGATAGCCGAACCAACTTGATTACCGAATCAATCTGAGGACCGAACCATCCTGATCACCGAATCAATCTGAGTACCGAACCAAGTATGTTTGAATGCCGAATGGGCCTATTTTGAATTACCGGATGATCTCTTGAGATTCCTAAATACCGAATGAGCCTTAGTATCTGCCTTACCGAATGAACCTTTGTATCTGTCTAACCGAATGAACCTTTGTATCTGCCTTACCGAATGATACTAGGAGCTCTGAGTGTTTTAAACTATGAGTGAAATTTCATATTATATACTTACTTGTTTACATCCTCTGTTCTAACAATACGCTTTTTATGTTTCAAATAAGTGTCTTGAAAAGCAGAAACCCGATCAGATAAAAAGAAGTCCCAGGGCGAAGGAGAATCTTTCGCAGTGCCCCCTGCTCAGCCAGGACCGGAACGTCACGGATCTACCCCGAGATCACTAGTGGATGAGTACGGCCCTCAGGAGCTTCTGAACTCCCCGCCCGATTGCTTTCCCAGCTCCCTTAAGGAAGAGCAGCTTGATGTCATCTCCCGTTCTTTCGGAATTGATAGGGCGCGCATGCTGTTGCCAGGGAGAGAAGTTATGCCATACGACCCTCCCGAAGGGTACTTTGCCTACAGCAGATACCACTGTATGTGTGGTGCCATCCCGCCTCTTAATGCTTGGGTACTCAGCTTTCTTACATATCTAAAGGTGGCCCCATTCCAGCTTCAACCCAACTCTTATACTATACTGGTGAGCCTTTTCGTCATCTTTCAGAGGAAGCATGAGCGTGCTCCTTCCAACCGGGAGATCCGGTACTTATATAATCCGAGGGGCTATAAGAAGGGGTCCCCATACATAAGCTTGGAGTCAACTGTAACCTTCAAGCCGGTCTTGGATCTGTATTCCAAGTATAGCATGTTCAAGAAGGAATGGTTCTTCGTCAGGGACGACTCTGTTTCTATTCGGCGTTTCACCTCTGGATGTAAGTCGATGCTTTATTTATAATTTCCATTCTGGTTGCGATGCTTCTTCTCATACGTTTTCATTTTTTGCTAGCGACAGGTGGCTTTGCGGTTGTGGAGACTGATCGCCTGGTTCAGATGGCGGCTGAGATAGAAGCTATCCCCGGGAGAGATAGATCGACTGCTTACCTGATCAGAAATGCAACCCTTCTGGAGTATAATTTGATCCTTCCACAGCAGTCAGTAGTCAAGCAGAGGGAAACGGCGGAGGAGAGGGCGGCTGCTCAAGCTAAGGGAGGTGTCACAGTAGAGAGTGGCAAGAGGAAACCTTTCTCAAAATCTCCAGTGGTCGGAGGTAAGAAGCTTAAGAAGTCGGATAGTCCTTCCCCCAGCACTTGTCCACTTACTCCGGGGAAGGAAGATGTGGAGGAGGAGAGAGGTGAGGGTGGAGATGACCGGGAGGATGGTGACGGTGGCGATGGCATCGGGGCCTTGCTTCCTGGCAAGCAGGCGAGATTTAGGAGTGGACGGATGATGCATTCCACCAAGCTTTCGAGGGGCTGGACGGAGAACCGGCTTTGGTAGAGAAATCCGGGAAAGCTGACAAGGCCGGGACCGGTGCAAGCGAGTCTTCTCCGACGACTCAAGGTGAATTTTTGACTCCTGCATGCTCCATTTATGATAGGGACTTAGGAATATTTTATGATCCGCTCCCGTCCTGGAATGAAATCCAAGACTCATTGCAGTATCCTACTTCTCCCCAGGGTTTGTATAACAGATGTGTTTCCTTTCCTCTTTTAACTTTTAATTTACCGCGTTTCTCGAATTATGGATCAATGTAAGCTTGTGACACTTGTTCTTCATATCAGGAGCAGGTAAAACGGCCAAGGCCTTAGATCTTCGGCACAGGCTTGAACAATACAAGCTCTCCAAAGCTTCCGCCAAGCCGAAGCCTTCGACCCACCGTTCCAAGGATGTAGTCAGCTACCGTCCTCTTCTCGGGGTTATTGAAGAGGGTATTCAAAAGAGAAAGAGGAGTCATCCCTTATCCGAACCTTCACTTGGTCCTCAGCCCCCAGTTCAGCCTCTTCATGATATCACGGAGGAGGATACTGAGTTCGCACTCTCTCCGCACTCGTCTAAAAATCCTACCCTTACTCAGATTGATCGTCCTGGCTTGGCTCGTAATCCATTTGCGGGTCATCCTGATTTGGATCCAAGTTCCCATGATATTACCTTTGACGAGGTTACCGGTGAGCACCTTCTTCCCCGCAATCCCATGGTACGGGTGCTTGATGAGGCTAAGTCCTTAGATCTCGATTTACTTACTACTCGGATAGTTACCATGGGAGATGAGGCCAAGGCTAATATTGATCGGGTGGTGGAGGAGACTAGGAAGCTGATGGGGCATCATGCCCGGTTGGTTAAGGCTGGAGAGGAGATTGGGAGTGCCAACATCCGACTACGATTGATGGTTTCGGATCAGGCCAAACAACTTGCTGATCAGGCCATTCAGATTTCTCAGCATGAGGCTGCCTCCGGGCGGTTGAGGAAGACTATGGAGGAAGCTAGTAAGGCGAAATTGCGGAAGATGGAGGCTGCCTGCAAGGAGCAGATAAATATGGCCATCTCGACAGTGGACGAGGTTCAGAGGGCGGATCCTGAGCAGGTAGAGGAGCTGTCGGGGAAGCTTGAAGCTGTAGAGCTTGCTCAGGTCAGGCTAAAGGAGGAGATGGAGGTGATGAGGAGGTCCCTTCAGGCTGACTGCTCGCAATACCGACTGGAGAGGGATGCTGCCATTGCAAGGCTATCGGTTTCTGAGGCTCGTATGAGGGAGTTTGAGGAAAATGAGGGGATGATGGATGATATGCTGCAGGATATGTACTTTCGCATTTGGAAGCAGGGCAGCTTATCTTAGATGGACGACTACCCCCAGGTTATGGCTAGGATTTACCTCAAGGCTTTGGAGGAGGCCAAGGCTGAGGCGGATAAGGAGGGTGGAGCGGCCTTTAGGATGGATGTGGTAACCGCTCAGTTCACCAAGGAGGAGGAGATAGCGGTGAAGGAGGGGATGCGGTTGTTTGCAGCTGAGGAGGCAGGCGTGGAAGTAGGGGATGATGACCAAGATGATCAAGGGGAAGTTGCTGGTAACCTTTTCTTCTTTAGTTTCTTCTTTTGTTAACTCTGTTGCTTATCACTAATGATTCCCTTCTCTGACCGAACAGGTAGGCAACAAGACAAGGACAAGACTCCGACGCAGCCGGCTCCTTGATTGGACCTGAAAAAATCCTTTTTTTAGGGACCTGACATGGTTGTGTATGTTAGTCTTAAAATAGTAAAGTAACTCTTAGGTTGTAATTTTTGCTACTTGTAATAAATAGCTCTATTCTTAACGTGTAATTTTTTAACTTAAGCTGATTTGTCGTCTTTTGAATGTTTTTTGCTATTCCAACATGTTGTATGAGAAATACAGCTATGCATATTCTTGTAATCAAATTGTGTTTGATGTCAGGTTCTCGTTTAAAACATAATTTCATGACTTGCAATGTTAGCGTGAGGTGTGAATAAATTATAGTCATGTGTTTACATATGAAAGAAGGAAATACCGCCCTTTATATTTTGCTTGTAAATGGCAGTCTTGAATATCCCGTGTGACCGAGTAAGGGAGGCGGTCCAGTATCTTGCTGTGAGTATCCGCTTCTATTAGTGAGTGTCTCCTATTTTGTGTCCTGTACTTCAGGAATTATTACAGAGGATAAGAGAAAAGTTTCTTAAGTAAAATTGAAATATGTGAAAAAGTAAAACTTCCAATCACGGAAGGCCTTCGATGTGCTTAAGTTCGTGGCAAACGGGCTTTGTAGTCACTTTCCCTAGCTGTGGGTCTTGGAGACATTTGTCACCCATCTTACGCCTCCGCGGGGAGTTAATTCTTTTTTTACCACAGCCGCACTTAAGACACATCGGAGCCGAGATCGCACGCAGTAACTACCCGGGCCATTATGGCCCGTAATCGTGGGTATTATTCGATTTACTGTGGCTGGCTAGCGTGGGTGCCGATCGTCAACCGTGAACTGCCCCTGGCTGGCCACACCTTATGTTGGGGCTTATAGTCGGTTCACAGTTGCCGGCGAGCCGAACGCCGTAATGAGCTGCCTCGGCTATAGTCGGCCTTCTCGGTGGCTTATAATCGGCTCATTACAGTTGGCTTTAAGGGCCGTCGCGATCAATGAGTTAACCCGCAGCAGAGGGGTGCTGGAGCAAAAGTGTCTCATTGGCAAGGGCATAGATTCGCATAGTACCTGTCAGGTCTTGTCCAGGTGAAGCTCCGCTGTGGAGTGCTTTGAATTGAAATGCTGTATGCACAGGATTTTGTTCAACAGAAAAGGATAAAGTTAACAAGCATCCAAGATATAAAGGAACAAGTTAAAAAGGAGACAAGGTTTTTTAAAGTGGTTCGGCACGAAAATGCCTACGTCCACTGATTCTCTTTGTTAATTCACTTCATATGGGCAGTACAAGTTACGAAAAGTATCGACGGAGGTGTTGGATGTTCCATGCCCTCTGGAACACCTCTCCGTCCACTGTTGACAAAATATAGGCTCCATTGTGGAGATCTTTATGAATTACATATGGCCCATCCCAGATTGGATCTAGTACTCCGGGGCGAGGGAAGATTCGCTTGAGGACAAGATCCCCTTCTTGTAAGGTACTATGCTTGACTTTGGAGTTGTATTGTACCGCCACTTTTTGTTTGTGGGCTGCTGCTTTAAGGACTGCATCATTTCTTCTCTCCTCAACTAGATCCAAAGACATGTGAAGGAGTTCTTCGTTCTCTTCTAGGTTATAGTGGATCCTACGGTGGGAAGGCACAATGGTTTCAACTGGGAGCATAGCCTCCAATCCGTATGCCAAAGAGAAAGGAGTGTGCCCCGTTGATGTTCTGAAAGATGTGCGATAGGCCCATAGTGCCGTAGGAAGTTCATCCACCCAAGCACCCTTTGACTTTTCGAGCTTCTTTTTTATTAGAGTTTTCAGAATTTTGTTGACGGCTTCGACTTGTCCGTTTGCCTGGGGATACGCTACGGATGAGAAGCTTTTCTGAATTCCGTGCTCTTGGCACCAGTTGGCGAATTCCTCGCTGTCAAATTGAAGTCCATTGTCTGATATGATTTTGAGTGGGACTCCGTACCGGAGTATCTTTTTTGCTAATGTTTGCCCTCCGGTGTGATCTCCGCAGCTTCCCTGATGAATGTTGAATAAGATTTCCTTGGCTTCCCTCCCAGTGACACACCTTAATAACGGGTTAGAGAATCTGTGCCGATAGAGGATGTCTTCTTGTATTGTGTAGCGGGAAGCTTTCCTCAAGATTTTCTTGACTTCGTTACGCCCGTTGGGTAGTGTGCCACTTTGTAGGTAGTCTCGGATGGGAGTCATCCAAGTTGCTTCTTCGGTGGCAGCTATCAGATTTACTTGCTCAAAACTTGGGGTCAGTTGCTTTGAGATGGTTACTGCTCCGAAGATGGCGATGTCTCCCATACTTGCTTGCTTTGCCAATTCGTCGGCCTCTTGGTTCTCTTCCCGAGGGATGTGTTTGACTAAGTAGTGGTCCAATCGGCTGAGAAGTAACTTGGTCTTCTTTAAATATGTTTTGAGTCGTTCTTCTCGAGCTTGGAATTCTCCTAGTATTTGATTAACAATAAGTTGAGAATCGCTATGAAGGCACAAAGAATTGGCTCCGATTTCTATGGCAAGTTCTAATCCAGCTATCACTGCTTCATATTCTGCATCGTTGTTGGTGGCAGCGAATTCCAACCTTATAGCATAGTGCAGCTTATTTCCCCGGGAGTGATTATTACCACACCTGCCCCCGAGCCTTGTTCGTTTGATGCACCATCCACAAAGAGATTCCACTTGATGTCTTCTGCTATTTCCAATTGCTCCTTATCTTCGTTGGTAGTGAATTCGGCAATGAAATCAGCCATGGCTTGTCCCTTCATGGCAGTGCGAGGGTGATAGGTGATATCATACTGACTTAGTTCAATGCACCATTTAAGTAGTCGCCCAGAAGTGTCGGGACGATGGAGTACCTGCCTCAGTGGTTGATCGGTCAGAACTTTGATGGAATGGGACTGGAAGTAGTGACGCAGTTTCCGCGATGTGATTAGTAAACAGTATGCTAGCTTCTCAAGTTTAGGATATCTGACTTCTGCCCCCGTAAACCTCTTACTGACGAAGTAAACTGGCCGCTGCGTGTGGTTGTCTTCCCTTACCAAGGCAGCGCTTAGGGCGTGAGATGACACAGCAAGGTACATGTATAATTCTTCGCCTTTGCTTGGAGTCGAGAGTACCGGTGGTTTCTGGAGGTGTTCGATTAAGTTAAGGAAAGCGGTCAGGCATTCGTCGGTCCATTCGAACTTTCCTTTGTCTTTCTTTAGAGCTTCGAAAAAGGGGACACACTTGTCTGTTGCTTTGGAGATGAATCGGCTTAGGGCGGCCACTTTTCCATTCAGGCTTTGCATTTCCTTCCGAGTGGAAGGTATCTTGATATCCCTTAGCGCTCGGACTTGTTCAGGGTTTGCTTCAATCCCTCTGGCATGGACGATGAATCCTAAGAACTATCCTGATGACACTCCGAAGGAGCATTTTAGAGGATTCAACTTCATTCCATACTGTCAAAGTACTTGGAACATCTCGCCTAGGTGGCTTACGTGATCATCGGCTTTCCTTGACTTTACCAGCATGTCATCCACGTACACTTCCATAGCTTGCCCTATTAGCCCCGCAAACATCTTGTTGACGAGGCGCTGGTAGGTGGCTCCTGCATTTTTAAGTCCGAAAGGCATTACCTTATAGCAGTATAAACCCCGGTCGGTGATGAAACTAGTGTGGTCTTGGTCGGGAGCATGCATAGGAATTTGGTTATACCCTGAGTATGCGTCCATAAAAGATAAGAGCTCGTGCCCGGCTGTGCTGTCTACAAGTTGGTCGATTCGGGGAAGTGGGAAGCAATCCATTAGGCAGGCGTCGTTTAGGTTGGAGAAGTCAATGCATGTTCGCCACTTCCCATTAGCCTTCTTTACCAGCACCGGGTTAGCGATCCATTCCGGGTAGATGGCTTCTCATATGAAGTCATTGGCGAGTAGATTCTTTACTTCTTCATCGAGGGCTGCCGATCGCTCTGCCCCCATACTTCTCTTACTTTGTTTTACGGGCGCCTTGGTAGGATCAATGTTTAGTACGTGGCATGCTACGTCGGGGGAGATTCCGGTCATATCAGCGTGTGACCATGCGAATACATCCAAGTTGTGGCGGAGAAAGTCAATGAGTTGCTCCTTCAACTCTGCTTTTAGTTGGGACCCAATTTTTAATAGTCTACTTGAGTCGTGCTTGTCTACAGATACAAACTCCATAGCCTCTATAGGCTCGGCGGTGGCCTCCTCCTCTTTGTCCCTAGGGCCTAATTCATTGAAATGGTCGCTGGTGTATCGAAGAGGAGGGGCTTTCTTTAGTTGCTATGCTTCTAGACTTTTCGTGCAGAGGGCAACCTCTACACCCTTCCCTTTATCTTTCCTGTGGTTGTTGCGAAGTTCGGTCACATAGCAGTCTCGAGCAATGTCCTGGTCTCCTTCTACTTCCCCTACTCCATTGTCCGTTGGAAATTTCATCTTTAGGCACCATGGGGCTAGGACAATTTGGAAGTCAGACAAGGCCGGCCTTCCTAAGAAGGCGTTGTAGGCCGAATGGTTTTCTATTAGCACAAACGTCTGTTTCCGTACAATGGAGCGGGGATGGCTTCCAATCTCAACAAAGAGGTCCAGTTGCCCGAGGGGCATCTTCGCATCTCTAGTGAAACCGTGTAGTGGTTTATCGCAGGGAGATACATCCTTCATTGATAGTTTCATTTTGTCGAAGGCATGTTTGAACAGGATATTTACTGAGCTTCCAGTGTCCACTAAGATTCGGTAAACTTCGGCGGGACCGAGCCGGGCAGAGATAGCCATGGGATCCATGTGAGGGTATTGCCTTCCTTCTAGGTCACGCTTACCGAATGTGATGTCATCACTTTCTTTCCTTTTCGGGTGGCGTTCTTCTATAACTGAATTGACACAGTCTTTATTGTCTCTGAGCGACTTTCCATATTTTTCCATCTCTTTCCAGCTCCTGTCTGCGATGTGCGGTCCTCCCGAGATGGTATGGACCACTATCTTCTCTTGACTAGAGCCGCTAGTGTTGTGGTTTCCTCTGCCGATCTCCGGTGAGGGTAGCCTTGGGTTCTCATTGGCAGGAGCTGGAGCCCTGTCTTGACCTTTTACATAGCGTTCCAGTTTCTTCCTCCAGATGTGTTCCTCAATCAAGTCCCGGAGATGATGGCATTCATTGGTATCGTGCCCATGAGATTCGTGGAAGCGGTAGAACTTTCCAGACTTCTGCGCGTTATCTGATTCCTTCTTGTATGGTGGGCGTTTGTATCTAACTTCGCCTTGGGTGGCAAGGAAGATATTTTTGACGGTCTCGTTCAAGGGAGTGTAAGTGTCGAATCTCGGTCCTGGCCGATATAGGCGCTCTTCTCCCTTCCTGCCCCCAGCATTGTCTCTGGAATCATTTCTTCGAACGTCCCTTGCCACAGTAGGGGCGTTGCTGTGAGTTGCCTTATTTTGATGTCCTGGCTGCCCCTCAACGGCAGCATCCTCAAGCCTCATCTATTTCCCGGCTTCATGGAAGAAATCGGGTAAAGTAGCTGGTTTTTCTTTTGTCAACCTTCTAGCAAATTTAGTGTCCGGATGCACACCACTACAGAGGGCCATTAGAATAAGCTTCTCATCGGCATCTTGGACTGCGGCTGCTGCGGCATTGAATCGGGTTAGGTATTGCTGCAGTTTCTCTCCAGGCTTCTGTTTGACGCTGGATAAGGAATAAGCATCCTTAGGTTGTTCCACATGAATGCGGAACTGACTGATAAACTTTTCTTTCAACATTTCCCACGAGCTGATGGATCCCTGAGGTAGATGACAGAACCAGGAGGTAGCGAGATCTGCTAAGAAGAGTGGAAAGCATTTGCACAGTACTCCCTCTGTCGCTCCACTCATGAGCATATGTTGTGTGTATCTCTACAAGTGTACGACGGGGTCGGAGGTGCCTTTGTAAGGTTCCATTGTTGGCATCTTCCATTCCCGGGGGGTGATAGCAATTTCGATGTTGTGGGCGAAAGGGCTGGTTACCCTAGCGCCTATCCCTTGATCTCTTTGCTCCCGTTGGACGCACTCTCTGAATAAGCGTGCCATCCTTTCATCAGAATTTGGAGCAGATAGAAATGAATTTGGCTCTGTTCTGTGGGATTGATCCCGTCCAGATGATCTGTAGGGATGGTATCGTCTATCATTCCTCATACTCTCCGGTGGCTGCCTTTGGTCTTCTGGGAGCACGCTAGGGTCAGCCATAGTTGGCCCTTGCCTTGATCTTCCCCTGCTGGGTTCTGATCTAAGCACTTCCTCGGGTCCAACTTCGGGCTGGACTCTAGCTCGGCCCCGTTCACTGGCGTTTCCATGGTTAGGCAGTATGACAGGCTCAGCTATAGTTGACCTTCGCCCTGCACCTCCCCCGTGGGGTTCGGTTCCAAGCGTTTCTTCAGGCCTAACCTCGGGCTGTGCTCGATCTTGATTCCTACCATGGCTGCTTCTGCCGTTAGCTCCTTCGAAGAAGGAAGATCTTTGTTGTCTCCGAGACCCTTCAGACTGGGACTCGCCCATGATTCAGTGTTGCGGTTGGACTCTTCAGCATCCCTTAAGCGTGACATGAGATGGTCCACCAAGGCTTCCTGCTGGGACGTGAAGCGATTAGTTACTTCAACCACAACCCTGCCTAGATCTGCCCTAGTAATTGCTGCGGGCTGTTCTACGGTAGGGGTGGTCGGATTAGCCTATCCTTCATTCGGTACTGCCGCTAGAGGAGGACGATTTACTTGATCCGTGACCGCTGGATCTGGAAGACTGCTGGAAGCGATGTTTTTTCCTTTGTTAACATCTTTTTTCTGCTTGGGAGGCATGTTTCCAGATGATGGATGATGTTGTTAGGAAAAAGGTTAAGTGGAAGAAGCTGAAGCTTCGAGCTTCAAGATTCTCAGTGAAAGCACCAAAAATGTTTGCACAAAAAATGGACAAACACCTCAAAGTTGTATGATTTAGTAGATCTTATGTTGTTCTTAGTGATTCGGGTGATTTATGCAAATATATGAAAAGCAGGGGCTAAACTGTAAAAAGACACATAGATTTATAGTGGTTCAGCCAAAATGTGCCTACGTCCACTTTATATGTTATTTCTCTTCTCTTGTTTTGATTACAAGTACAAGGCTTTGATACAAGTAAAAGAAAGTTGTTTGAAAGTTCTCTCCGTGCTTGAGCTCTCAAACTTGTGCCCATTGTTGTACCCCTGCCCCTCTATTTATAGAGTGAGGCTGGGGGTAGGGGTCTTGGATGTATACAACTGCTGACGGGCCTGGGCTGACGCGATCTGGCCTGGTAGTGTTGGTTCAGAATGTCTTGGTCCGGTAGTAGGTGGTCCGGTAGGAGCTTGGTTCGGTGGAAGGAGATGAGTGGACCGGTGGAGTTTTGGTTTGGTGGTAGGAGGTATGTCGTTTGGATCGGTAATGGGTGGAGTGGTGTTGATGTTTGATTCGGCGAAGGCTGCTTTGGAATTGGTTCGGTAGTTCTGTGAGTCTGGTTGGTTCGGTAGGCACTTTGGTCTGGTAGGCATGAGGAAGGAGGTGGTTCGGTAGCTTGGGAGAGAGCTGGTATTTGGTTCGGCAAAGACCGGTCGAAATACATCCAACATATGATGTAGAGTAAACTAAAACAAAGAATGAAGTAAAATGTGAAAATTGGAACAAAAAGAAGTCAAAATAAGAAGAAAAACCCGTATCTAAAATATGCTCCTATCAAATGGTGGGTGCACACGGGTCCACTAGTGGATGTTCCGAATTGAGGAATTTAGGATTTTTGAAGGCCCATTTCGACATGCATTGTAACGACTGCGATTTTTCAACGCTTGAAAATCGACATTAATACATTCACTGTATCAACTGCCGAGCAATCGAATGCCGGAAAACCTAATTGTTATGTAGAAAATGAAGAGGTAGAAGAAGACAGAAGGAAAAGAAAGAAGAAACAACAGAAACAAAAACAATATCAGAATCTCACATTCGCAGCGGAACAACATATAATAGATAAATGAATAATCTTTAAAACAAAGAACTATATCATTTTTACACATTACATCACATCAGAGAGTACAACAACAATATACAACACAATACCCAATGGACAGTTATATAAACTTGTCATCATACAGAATACACAGCGGAATAACTAATATCCTATACAAGAGATACGTCTCGTCATCCAGCTCGCCAATGAGCTCCACAACATCTCCCGAATCCAGAATGACCTGATAACCTGACTCTAGACTGCCCGTGTGGAAATTGGTGGGCACCCAGAGTTTAGGAAGGAAACAATAAACTCCAGGTCAGTCATGGTGACTGGTGTGAGAACTAAAACAATTTATCTTTAGAAACAAATAACAAAAGAATTTTAACATTGAAACCCGCAATGCTTTTGGAATATGAAACTACCATAAGACCTCCCGCCACACACACAATGCAAACGCAGAATTGGAGGAGATTTCTTCTTATGATAGTCAAAAATGCTTACTACGCAAAATCATTCGATGTTATTATCATTAGTGCATAGTGTCGAAAACCATTTCGAAAATATAATATTAATCTTAGCCAGCATACAACCATTATTGTATGCCTACTATAGCTACTACGTTCAGTAGCAGGTTACCGCCACATTCCATAGCAGGTTATACAACTAAAAACCGTACAGGGTTCGTATTGTTTCTTTGGGTTTCCAACAAATGGTCAGGATAAGGAACTTCCTTACACCGAAATAGAAAACGCCTCTGGAAAGACGCCCCGGATCCTAACCGGATCTCTACAAACACAAGGCCGACGCTACCTCATGCTCTAACCGAGCTGTAACTAGGTAACTAACACATGGGCTATGTCATCCCCCGGTCGTCACCGACCTTTATCCGAGGATCCTCAATCACAAAGCAACAACCACAAAAGTATAATAAATGTGTGGCATCAACATAGGTAGAATATCTGGGCTCCATACCATGATATCACCTTTTATCCAGAAGGAAATGACATACCCTAGGGGTGCTACCCCTACAAACCTTTGCCGCAACATTCCTGTTTCGACCATTACCGGGTTGTGAGGCTCAAAGAAGTCTCGTCCACAAAGCTACGCTTTTTCACAAAGCCACGCTTTTTCACAAAGCCACGCTTTTTCACAAAGCCACGCTTTTTCACAAAGCCACGCTTTTTCGCAAAGCCACGCTTCTTCGCAAAGCAACTCTTTGATCAACAATTGATCAACAGCACTTCGTGTGCCACATTACCAAATTGGGAATGTATCACTAGTAACCATCAACTACATGACCTCTGAGCTCGTACGTCTCAGAGAAGGGTGTTAAGCTAAGAGAATAAATTCTCCGCCACCAACAGAAATGTATTTGATAGAAACCATCTTTACATCTCAAAGTGTAACGTCAGACACACATCCATACAAGTCTGTTACGGGATTGAACAGAACCGAAGGCACTTCCAAAGAAGCCCTTGCAATCCGGATAATTTCTAATCACGTCCGGACTTCCCATCACAAAAAGAGTGATATAAATCTCTATACCGGAGCAACTCGGTGCAGAGACATTCGACAGGTTGTCCTTTCATTTTCGAAATATCCGGTCTTCAATACGATCCATATCGTCGTATCACTAATTCGGAATGGGTTATATGACACAAAGGTCTTTTCCCGGCTAACCCGAATAGTAAGCGTTTGTTTAAAAACAAATCAAGTGCCAGTTCAAAGGTAAATATTGATAGTCGGTTATTTAACTATCAACAACATCCACAACAATCAATCAATTTAAATAATTTTTCCCAAATTATTAAATTTCAAAATATCTTTGCAAGATATAAAATTTCCACACTTTCACATTTGAAAACCAATTTCAAATCATATTTTCACACTTCACATTTGAAAACCAATTTCAAATCACAAAATGGTTCATTTAAACCGATTAAATAAATCCTTATCGATTTATTTCAAATTTACATTCCAAAACTGTAAATTTATTTCCACACTTAAAAATAAATCAATGTTTATTTTTAAACACGTTTCCCTTTCCTTAATAAATTCCATTGTGAAATTAAATTTCCAAATATCCATTTTTAAGTCCAAATCAGCTTCCAAATTGATTTCCAAATTTGTTTCAAAACCCAAATTGATTTCCAAACCTTTATTTCAAACACCGAATCAAATTCCAAATTGATTTCAAAATTTACTTCACACCAAATCAATTATAAATTGATTTCAAAATCATTCCAACTCAAATCAATTTCCTCATTAAATCATCAAATAAATTTTCATATCGATTTCCCAAAGATTTATTTTCAAATACCAAATCAATTATAAATTGATTCCTAGAAATTTATCACCTTTTGAAATAAATTCATTTATCTCTTTCAAACCATTTAAAATTCCATTTTAAATAAATTTTCCAACTCTCGAATAATATTATTCAAAATCCATTTATAAAAATCCTTTACCATATTTTAGAAATAATTCGATAAGATTTCGAAAATCAACTTTATACTTTAAAATCCTTTCTTTTAAATTCACCCAATTCTTTCAAAAGAATTTACTTAAAATTTCCAATTTTAATTTTAAAAATCAAATTTCATTCATTTCTGGTATCCAACGATACCAAAAATACATTCGGCTAGATTATAGCCTTCAACACATTCAATCACAGATATAATCATTCACCGATTATAAATAAATAATCACACGGCGATTATAAATAATTCAACACAGAACATTGAAATAAATTCAAATGTTTGAGGAATCCAGTTGGATCCCTCCAACCTACTTCCCTGCATCCACAAATGTTAGCACAATACCAATTTCACTTCAATGTGAAATTATCGCGGTATATGGGATTTATAAATATTATTCGCTATTATGCGGCACAATAGGGTCTCATCCGCTATATAATGCGGGAAATCAACAACTCCAATATATACATATTCCAATATATATATATTGCTATACATATATAATAACAATTCCACGTCAATGTGAAATTATCGCGGTATATGTTTTTATTAAATAACCTCCACTTAATATACGACGTATAATGTCTATTTTAACAATCAATAGATAACAATCATCATTCAAACAAACAATCAAGCAATTTTAAATCTAACTATTTAAAATTTACATCGAACTATTTCGATTGAGTGAGAAGTTCTCACCTTGGTTTCAATTCCGTTCCAGCGTTCTATTTCGAATAAAATTAAACACGCGTTAAATTTTACCCGAAATTTTCACTGACTCCAAACAACTCCGATCTTGCTCCATTACGTAGTGCTCGACAAAACGATTCCAACGCAACTGGTTTCGTGCGTTTTCGACCTCGTAGCAAAAAGTTATACATTTTTAAACATTACACGATTTAAATTATAATTTTTTAATTACAATTTCTTTTTACTTTAAACCTTAGCCAAATCTGGCCGTGCATTTTGAAATTTGCAGATCTGGACCATTGCCTTCCCTTTCTTCCTCACATAAAAAACCCCCTCCTGGCTCACGTTCGAACGTGATAAACCCACTAGCCGCCTCTAAAACCCTAATGACGCGACCACCTACATCCATTTCTACCCCGATCAACTACGAACACTTCGAAGCCTTCGAAGAGAGCTACCTTCGGCTGTAGCATAGTGGAGCTCGGTCCTCCATGGTTCGAGAAAAACGAACCCATACGGCAGCACTTCAAAGACAATTTTCCGTCAATCCATTTACGATCTTGACCGTTGAAATCGTAGAGCTCGCGAAGCTCTACAAGTTTGCAGTTGGAAATTTCTTGAAATAATTGATAGATTTGAAGAAAATGAGGGAGGAAGATGAGTGATTTTCGGCCATTGCTTATGGAGGTGGCGGCTGCGTATAACTAGGGTTAGGGTTTCATCTTGTTTGCAAAATAGAAGATAATGGTCCTTATATAGAAAATTGCCAAATTACTATTCACCCGATTTTTTTCGAACTCCAAACGAAGCGTGTCGGCTGGCGTTTTTAGGGTTTACCCCGCGTTCCGAACACAATGGAACGTGTTTCGGAAGCTAATTCGATCATATGTGAGAGTTACGGAAATAAACGATCAAATTTAAATTAAACCGATTAAAACGATTTCTAGGCGTTTTGGCTTGCCCCGGACAAAGGGTACATCCGATTGACACGAAATTTGAAACCATATAATAATATCACAATTAGGATCCAATGAAACTGGTTTCGTCGAAATCCGAGACTGTTTGAAAAATGACTATTTTTAACTCGCCAAATAAATATTAAAACAATTTCGATGCGTTTCGAGCTGCCACGGTCAAACGACAACTCCGATTGCTACGAAAATTGAAATCCGATAATAAAAAACTATTACGGATCCAATGGAACTAGTTTCGTCCAATTCTGAGACTGTTCGAAAAATGGCTAATTTCACTAGTCGATTAAATATTAAAATATTCAATTTTCACAATTTAACTTTTAATTCAATTTTAAAAGTCCTATAACATCACTATAACTTCAATATGATTCATTATAACTTTATAAATCATTTTTAACCATATTTAACCCAATTTTCAATTATTTCTGGAATTTCAAATTTTAAATTTATCGATTTAATTATCCAATTAAATCCAGATATTCGAAAAATAAATTATTCGATTTATTAATTCCACTGGTTAATATTTAAAATCAATTAAATATTCGAATTTCAAATATCAGAAATTCTGGGTCATTACATGCATTGTTTTGACCTTTTGTGTGACCATCCTTGAGCATTATCTTGACACTTGTATGGTTTGGATGGTTGATTTAGGATGCGTAAATCGATGTATGAAAGCAGCACCTGTACTTTGGAATGGTAGTTGATTTCTCTAGACAAGTATAGTGAGTAGTTTGATGATGGTGAGGTTTGATAGCCAGATATGTAGTTTCATAATTGGGCGAGTATGTAAGACCTATACGAAAATGATGAAATATGAATATAATGTATATGGCTTTGGATATTGTAATTTCAATAAAGTTTAAAACCTATGGTTAGTGATATGAATACCTGAATCTTCTACCACACGTGGTGGGTCCTTGATTCATAATATTTACATGGTGTTCTGTTGTAGAGTGTTGAGGCAGGTCCAGGAGTGTTGATGTGGACAACAGTCTACTATAGTGTACGGGGTGGGACCGAGTGTGGGTCTAATGCGAGGTTCTTTTTACCGCACGTGGCAAAACTGGATAGTCGTTGACGTGTAATCCTTTACGCAAGGATACAAAGCATGTCATAGGCGGGTCCAAAAGTATTATACTTAGGCTTAAATCATGTTATAGCACTGTCATAGTAGTATACTTGTATTAGATTTGCTTCACTCACGCAAACATATATCTGACCCACTCCTATATTTTCCTATCTATATTATTCAAGTTGATGGAGTCTAATGGCATGATGGATCTGGAGACAAAACTTGTATATACTGTATATATATTATAAACAAAGTATATATTAAAACTTAATGTGACTGTGTGGCGTTAGTTGGGTTTGGATTGTATAAACATATGTATTGGTATCAGATTTGTAATCCAACACACACAGATATATATATATATATATCTTTGTGTGATATGATATTTTGTGTGACCATCCATGCTCTCTTTGTGTATATCATTTGTATCATCACCTAACGACTCATTGTTTTGGAACTTCGTGGTGTATCTATAGGGTTCTGAAATGATGGGTTATTACATTTGGTAACAGAGCATATGCTATAGGATTAGGGAACGTATTAAGAGAGCGTAATTGTATATTTTATAAAATATATAATTTAATATATGTATACGAGCCGTATATAGTTGTAGTTGTTCCAGTTGAGCTATCTGACTGTTGGGGTGTTGCTATCTGACTGTTCCAGTTCCACGTCCACATTTGGTTCCATCGATATCTATAAGTGATAAGTCATATGAGTGAAAACCCTACAGTCCTTCATTTAGCGTATGAAGAGTGATTCTTAGTATTATGTTGGAAGTGAATCGCAATTGACACTGGGAATGTAGCTAAGCACATATGGAAGTATATGTGATCGTTTAGATTTGATTTGGTAGATGCACCAGATAGTTAGTTATTGAGGATGGTAAGAGGATTGAGTTTCGGAAGTAAAATATTTTAAGAGAGGAAATTTAAAGAAATTTTTTAAAAGGGAAAGTAGTTTTGAAAGTTGAAATTATAAATTTCTTTTTGTAAGAAAATTTATGAATTTATATGGTGTTTATATAAAATAGTGGGTATTTGGATAATTTTTGAAAAAGAGGTTAAAAGTTTTAATCCAAAGTAAGTAGAATTTATATTCATTTTTAAACAAGAAATTGGAGGATTTGTGAAATTCAATTTCTGAAAAAATATATAGTAAATATGATTAAAGGCCGTGGAAATGGTTTTCTAAATTTATATAAATGTCGTGAGTAGCTAAAGTGAATTTATAGTATGTTTTCATATATATAAGTTGTATTATTTAAACGTATTGGAAATTTCTATTTAATATATATATATATATATATATAATAAGAGTATTTTAGAAAACAACCATTGCTTATTTAAAATTTTAATTTTTTTGAAAGTAGTTAATATTAAGTTATTTAAATTAAGGAAAATAATTCATGTTGACAAGACAAAGTAAATAAAGTGAGATGTTTTGGTAAAGCAATATTAAAGTGATGATGTATTTTAAAAAAGCGAATGGAAGTTTGATAATTTTGATGTTTTTTGAGAGAGACGGGTGTGTAGCGTGAAACTACACAGCCGGTTAACTAGTTATATGATAAAATATGTAAGAGGTCAATCGACAAGCCCGATCGATGGCCAAAAAATAGATATGAAGCAACAACATACAATTAAAGTGCTAGAGTATCATAGTCCATGCAATACTAACTATTACAGGTGCTAAGTATTAGCCCACGCTAGACTAAGACTACCTGTCCGGAGATGCACTAGAACTACCTTGAGATTCTGCTGGCTGGGCGCTGCAAGGCGGGAGGCTCAGACGGAACGGCGCAGAGGAGCACTGGTCTGTTAGAGAGGAGAAAAAGTGAGTGATACTTCTACAGGTTCCCCCAAAATGACGTGCAGGTTTCCCAAACACGTGTGCATTCCTCTCTTTCCAAATGCACCAACTAAAGATTGATATGAAGGTGTCCATCAGCAAATTCTGCTGGTTAAACTGCCAATATTCGAAGAAGGAGGTCGAGCTGGGGATAAACCCCAGTAGATAAGCACTGGTTGCAGCCCAAATTGAGTAGGAGAAGTCGCATTCGAAGAAAAGGTGGGTGACTGATTCATCGTGTGTTAAACAAAAGACGCAGCGTGGGTCGACGGGGATGTTGAGTCGGTTGAGTCTGTCTTTGGTATTAATTCTTCCAGAAATTAGGCACCATTGGAAAAAAGCTATGCGAGGTGCAAGATTGCAATGCCAAATCCTGGGAAAGGAGAAAAGGCGACCGGGGTGAATTAGGTGTTGATAGCAGGAGGCGACTGTGAAGCCCTTGGAAGGTGCGAGGGCCCAAAGGAAGTGGTCTTGACTGTTGGAAGGATGAATCGATAAGAGGATATTTGTGGCGGAGAAGAGTTCAGGAACCAAGTCTGCATCGAAGATGGAGGGTGGGCAAAGGTGCTCAGGGCCAAGGGTGAGATAATCTTCAACTGTTGCGTTAGGGAGGGTGGCGTGCGAGAAGAGGTTGGGTAGGAGCTTAGAAAGGGGCAGTTGGCCATACCAAATGTCTTGCCAGAAGAGGCATCTGTTACCTCTTTCGATTTTCACCTGAAAAAGTGCTTTGACTCTAGGTAGGGTTTGGAGGACCCCAGACCAGAAGGGGGATGGCCGAAACCGGGTGGTGTGGTGGAGCGCCAAGTGGGGGTTTGAATGATAATGTTGACATAGAATCCAGGATTTCCAAATGAAGTATCCAGGTGTGAGTAATCTCCAAAGCCATTTGGACAGCAACGCTTGATTGAATGTGCGGAGGTCTGTAATCCCTAACCCCCCATGATTGCGGTGTAAGCATACCGTCTTCCAGTTGACCAGCCTTTTTGCGTTGCCACCGTTCCAAAGGAACGAGCGCCTGATTGAGTCAATTTTCTTGATGACCCAGGACGGAAGTGTGAGAAAGGACATCCAGTATGAGGGGATGGCTAATAGGACTGATTTGACTAGGACAAGACGACCTGCAGAAGATAGTGAGTGTGCCTTCCAAGTTGAGAGTCGGGATTCAATTTTGGAAATGAGAGGGAGCCAGTCAGCACGGTGGAGTTTGGTGGGGCAGATGGGGATACCTAGGTATGAAATGGGGAATTGGGCTATGCTACAGTTGAGCAAGGATGAAATTGGAGGGCCGAGATGAGCGGAGTTGCCAAGCATGATGACAGAGCTTTTGTTAAAGTTGATGGAGAGGCCAGAAATTGCTTCAAAGACATACAACGCAACCTTGAGGCAATAGATGTGGTTGGTTTCGGTGGAAGCGAATAGGATCGTATCATCTGCAAATTGAAGGTTAGAAACAGACAAATCTGAGTCTTGAAGCTTGATACCTTTAAATAAATCATTGGACGAGGCAAGCTTGATCATCTGGTTGAACACATCCGCTACCAGGACAAAGATTAATAGTGAGAGCGGGTCCCCTTGTCTCAATCCCCTGGCTGATTTAATGTGACCACCCGAAGAGCCATTGATTGAGATGGACGAGATACTTGTGTTGAGTAGCCCTTCGATCCAGCCGCACCACTTAGGCGGAAAGCCCCCGTGCTTCAATAGGTCAAGGATGAAGTCCCAGTGTACCGTGTCAAAAGCTTTGGAGAAATCTAATTTTAGAAGGGTACCAGGGGTTGATGTTCTATGGCAGTAAGAGACAACTTCTTGAGTGATGGCGACACAGTCCATAATGTTTCTGCCTAGTATGAAGGCGGACTGTTCCGCCCCCACCAGAGGATTGATGACTGACTGAAGTCTATTAGCAAGAACCTTTGTGATGATTTTGAATGTGGTATTAAGGAGACTGATTGGTCTGAATGCGGACAGGGTGTTAGCGCTGGGGGATTTGTGGAGGAGGATAATGTTGGCGTAGTTAAGGCGGGCAACGGAGGTGGGATTAGCTTGGAATTCTTCGCACATGTCTAGCAAGTCGAATTTGATGGTTTCCCAATAGCGTTTAAAAAAGTATGGGCCGAAACCATCTGGGCCCGGGGCCTTATCATCCGACAAGTCCTTGAGCGCGGCCCAAACTTCTTCTTTGGAAAATGGGTGGTCAATAGGAATGGGGGAACAGGATGGGTAGAGGAGGTTCCCGTCAATAGGGGGTAGAGCCGGGGATGACTTGCCGAGGATATTTCGGTAATAATCTGTGAAGAGGCGGAGGTGATCAGGCAATTCGGTGAAGCTGGAGTTTGGAATGATCATACTTAAAATTTGTTTGATGGATTAGAAACAAATAAGGAAGAGAAGGGTTAGGCATTGGAGGTGGACCTAAGTTCAATTATGACATTATCCGTGGTAAAGAAAGGAAAAATAAATCATGAAAGGAGGCGAGTTGTGATTTTGGATAACAAATGTAGCAGTAAATGGTTTAAGAGTAATTCTCACATTGTGCATAAATCAATTGATTTTGGATTAGATTGAATGATTCATTATGGAAAAATGTCAGATGCAGATAGAAACATGGCTTGGTTAAGTATTACTGGACTGGGCACGATATTACCATAAGTTGTGATCCCGATAGTCATATGAATTTGGATATGAGAATTTTCGAATAATGAAAAGAAGATTGTGGTTATAAACAGAAAGAGGAAAAGTGAACCAAATTATTGTGTTGAAGTATTATAGCAAAGAGACGCTTACCCAGTAACAAAGCTAAATGGGTTAAGATTAATATGAAGGATATTTGGGCCTATATTATACTTATTTGATATTGGAAATTTTTGAAGATATGTTTGAAGTAAAATCGACTTAGAAAATTTTGGTAGTAAAGAGAAATGAGTGATATTGGAGTTTTAATTGATTGGATCTCGTTAACCGATTAATTGAAAATATTTTGGAAATATGAATGAAGATTTTAGTTAAAGAATTTAGAGTTTATTTAGGATAGGGTCCCGGTGACACAGTGATGCTATTATGTGATCTGACTCGATGATTGGTCCATAGTGCAGAAATGAAATGATCGACATTCACATTCTTTTGTTCTGTATCATTGTGGTAATGGTTGGAGATGGAAGCAAATGATATTTAGAATACCTTGTTGTTTGATATCGTTGTAAACGTAAATTGATTGAATTGATATGTGGATGGGTGTCATTGACTTGATGTGGCAGGTAACATTATACTATTTATATTATATAGCTTGGGTGGATGTAGTTCTCCAAGCAAGTGATTATTGTCATTCTATATATGTTTTGGGATGATAATTATAGATTCTCGATATTTGAGTAATGGATGTGATTTCGAGTATATGAGTTGGATTGGATTAGAAGTGACATGAGTTTGATGGCATGTTCACTATGTCAGGACATCATTCCTTTTTCGATGTTTCTAGATAGGTCATGGCGTAAGAAGTTGCTATACTAGTATTTTGTTGATTGGATTTATATAGTGAGATGCCATTCCTTATTAAGTTGTCTCATCCATAATATGGAAGAATAATAAGTCGGTGAAGTAATATATGAGGAAAGATGCTATTGATTGGTTGTTATTAGAAAATGAATTGAGCTTGCATTTTGCTTGCGAAGTGTATCGAGTTTGAATTCTCAATTTTAAAGGAAATTCTGGATTAGATTTGGTACAAAATTATATGAGGATAAATATTATCCTTGAGAGTACATAGGAATATTTGAATATAGATAAGTATATAGATAATATGAGTTATTGTTAATTATGGAGAGATGAAGTGTTCATAATTTTATAGGTAAATGTCATTTGTAGAATAAAGAAATGGTGTAGATTTGTAACTCTTGTTTATAAAAGATATTCCAATTTGGATTGGCAGCAAGGATTATAGGAGAAGTATTTCTGATTGGTGTAGATAAAGGATTTTAATAATGAATTTGAGCTATTGAGATGAACTGATTTTAGGAATTGAAGAAAAGATGCACTATATTGAACGGATACTATAGTAAAATAAAAAGTACCATAGTGTGGTGTGAATTCATGTATTACATGATAATAGAAGAATTGTTTTATTAGAAAGGCTGAAGAGAGGGTGTATGGTTTGCACACATAGAAGATGCGAAGGCGATTTTATGTAAAATAGTATTTGAAAGTTCATATATGATTTTGATTAAGTAGTAGATAAATTCTTTTCAATCATCCCACGGATTGTAAAGAAACTATTTATTTAGAGAAAATCTCTTGTACTATCGACTTAAAGGTGCAGAGTTTACATTACATATAAGGTGCATGTAAATAATCTATTATATAGTTGATTTTTTAAATTTTATCACTATCTTAGGTTAGAACTTTCCTTAGGTTATGATTTCACTTAGATTTCAGATTTTTGAATACTATGGTTTTGTTGGAAGAATAGAATAGGATTACCCTTGTTTGGATGTTTGCTTAGTTGTAGGCTGTGGAATTTAGGATGGAATGTCTTGATAATTGAAGAGGTGATACGTTGAGTATTGATTTTGTTGGATATTGGGGAAGTGATATCATAAGCGTAATGATGCCATTCAAGTTTGATTTAAGATTTGGATGGGATATACATTATGTTTATTAGGTTAAGACATCGATTATGTTGAATATCCGTAGGTGGAAAAAGAAATAGTATGATAGTTTAAGTTTATTGAATTTTTTTGGGTATGACACTGTCCACATTTAAGTTGCCTTACCTTAGAAATCTAGAAGATGAATTGTGGAAACTACAACTGGATGATTTAGGTGTTAAATGTATGCGTTTAGGAATGGTATGGGATGCTATAAATTGGTTTTGGCATGTTGGTGCTAAGGCTATCTGTTGTCATGCATTGTGGCATTGATTATTTAAGATGGTAGCAGAAATTTGAGAGGTTGTGTATATGCATGCACGATTGAGATTAATATTTTAGGATGAGTCATGCCAGTAGTAGAGTTTGCTAGATTTAATTGGGGGAATGATTTGGATAGAGACAATTGGAATGTGAGAAGTAGATCCGATCTTTTCAATTTGATTTCCTTCCAAAGCGTTTTCCACTTATTAATTTAGCTAATTTCTAGGTTTGGTCGAATTATTGATTGAAATCATTGTTGTTTTTATTTATGTATGATTTATTATTATCTTGATATGTTTTATAAGTTGTGACTTCATGATTTGTTGCTTTGTATGTATGTATGTATGTATGTATACACACACACACATATGTTTATTGATTCTACATAAATATAGAATTTATATGATCACCCTAGGATGCTTGCATCATAATTTAAATTTCATATCATCACATTTATATAGATGTGCCCCAATGTTAGATATTTGCATATATAATGTCATATATTATCTGCATACATATCATGATGTTATGTTGTTGGTTGCATTTCAAAAGGTACACAAACACAGTTCTACATATTAATTAAACACATGCACATATTATGAATTCAATTGCAAATTTTATATGTGTGTATGGATGTTTGGTTTGATTGGTTGCTTTGTTGTATGGAAGATCATTTGGATAAGTGGTTGAATAACTTATTTTGTATGCTTATATATTTAGGCGATACGAGAGAGTGCGACACATTCTTTGCCCCTTGGAAAATTCGAAGACGAAATTCCTTTAGGGAGGAGAATGTAATACCCCAAAATTTTAAATAAGACTTAAATAATAAAAACATATAATAATAAATAAATTTGAAAGTGAATTGGAGGGTATTTTGTTAAATTTTTGTATAAGGAAAAAATAGTAGTTTTTACAAAGGGTTGAATTAATAGTAGGAGTTGCACCATTGCGTAGCTCTCATTTTTCTGGTCAACATGGAGTATTTATTTGCCCAAACCAGATAACAAATGAATGAAATATTAAGGCTTTAATTTAGCGGGTTTGGGTTTTGGCTGAGTTGGGCCAAGCCCATAATTTGAATTTGAAATTAACCACCATTTCATATTTTTCCTCCTAATGTCCGTTTAGAAATTATGTACGTATACAGTTTCTCACTTCCTTAAATCACAGAACTATCCTCTTTCTTTCTTTCAAACCACATATAAACAAACATCAATATATCTATTAATTTTCAATGAAATTCCATGAAACTGATGGCGTTGCAAAGCTATTGAAGAGGGCTACTGATCTGGAGTGATTGGAAGGCAAAATTTTGGAGTATGGAAATGCAGCAGGCTCGGACAGTGAAGTAAAGTGGTGAATTTTCGTGCATAGTTTTCTAATTTCAATGTCAATCTTCAAAGAAATACATCTCCTTCATTTCTCAATGAATTTGAATGAAACTAGCAGTAAATCGATGCAAGTAAAGAGTATTACACATAAAAATGAGTTTGGTAGCAGATATCGAAGGGTTGGAGGTGCAGCAAGGAAAAACAATAAAGAAATCCCATAACAATTCCCTACCAACAACGCCAAAATTCAAATTAACATATCGTCTTCCTTTCTTGATGGAATTTAGCGATCTACCCTTTGAAACGATCATATGGACAAGGACTATGGCATGAAAAAAGGATTTGGGGAAAAATATAAAGTTTGCTAGCCAAAAATAGTATAACAACAAAGGCCGAAAACCATCTTAGGCATTTCGGTGAGTGTGGCTTCTTCGGTCTTGTTATAATATTCCGATATTAACATGGGATGCTTTAGAGCTATCTAGGATTAAAATTGTTAACCATTTTTTTAACTATTATCCAACCCTTTGACCCAGCTATAACCAGACTATTGGACAAGTTAGGCTCGATGATAGATAAGGCAAGCAGCCTAGAGAGGTGATCGTAGAATCCAGAGATTAAGCATAGACAACAATATGAAACAACAATCAAGTGAGATCAAGAGATAGACTCTCCCAAATATTCTAAATATGGATTAGTGTCTTCCTAGACAGGGGATCGGTGTCTATCCCTTCTCCTATGTAGGGGATCGGCTCATATCAATATGACTATGAACAACATCAAACAACAGTTCAACTCAACGAAAATCGATCGATCTCTCTAATAATAACATGAAGATAATTACGTAAATAACTTTAAAAACATGAAACTAGCATGGAGGGGACCTACCAGAGCGACCGCATTATGCCATGTGTCCATATGGACCGATCGGTACCGATACTGTCACGATCCAAATTTCAACGTTCGAAAATCGACACCCGTATTTCACTTGTACTCGTATGCTGCAGATTCAATCGTTGAAATTCGACTCGTGCCGGAGCTTATAACACAGTAAGTATAACAACACAGCGGAAGAAAGAAATGACTGATATCATATACATCACAAATGATACAATATCCAGAATATGATATACAACAATGATATCTATATGATACAAGAATATCAAAGACAAATAATGATGTTACAGCGGAAATAACAGAAGTGATACTCCAAATGATCTTTAAAAGAGAATGAGTCCAACAACTCCAACATCAAGCTCGAACCACCATCACGATTCACAAAGATAAGAAAGGTCGGTCGTAAACTCCAATAACTGAATAAGCTCCCAGATACTCTACTGAACCTGACTATATGAAAAACCCAACTCTAGACTACCCGTGTGGAAAATTGTGGGCACCCAGAGTTTAGGAAGGGAACAATAAACTCCAGGTCAGTCATGGGACTGGTATGAGTAACAAAAACAGTTTATCTTTACAACAAACAACAAAAGAATTTTAAACATTGAAATCCGCAATGCTTTTTGGAAAATGAAACTACCATAAGGCCTCCCGCCACACACACAATGCAAACGCAGAATTGGAGGAGATTTCTCCTTATGATAGTCAAACATGTTTACTACGCAAAAAAAAACTCTTTTGATATTATTACTAGTGCATAGTGTAGGAAACATTTCGAAAATATAATATTAATCTTAGCCAGCATAGGTACCATTATACTATGCCTACTATAGCTACCATTTTAAATGGCAGGTTCTACAACTAAAACCGTACAGGGTTCGTATTGTTTCTTTGGATTTTCCAACAAATGGTCGGGCTAAGGAACTTCCTATGCCACATTGCAACGCCTCTAGAGGGACGCCCCGAGAACTAACTAGCTCTCTGCCACCACAAGGCCGGTTACCCCCTTCCCGGGAAGTAAACCTAAGATATGCCACCCCCGGTCGTTTGCGACCTTTATCCAAGGCGCCTCGAGCATAAAGCAACAATCACACAGTAAATGAGATTGGAGCAACCACACAGGTAAAATATTTGGGCTCTGTTAACGCTAAAATTGTGAACGCTAACACCCAGTGTGAGTTGTGACAAAGTGAAAGCACCACCCTTTTGCATGGGAACTAAAGGTAAACAGAAAATAGCAAAAAATAGTAAAAAGACAACAGTTTTTATAGTGGTTCGGCTCAAAGTCAAGCCTACATCCACTTTATCTCTTCTTTATTGCTGATTTGATTACAACTTTTACAATGAATCTTCAGATACAACACGATCAAGACAAGAAGTTAGAACTTTAACGATGAATTGCTCTTCGAATACATGTTGAATGTGGTTGATCTCTTCTCTCGGCTCTTTGAAGTGTTGTTGGAAAATGAAGTGTCGTGGAGGTTGAGAAAGTAGCAGAGCTTCGATGCTTCATAATCCGGAAAAAAGTCCCCTTTGAATGTGGAGTAGGCGAAGTATTTATAGGAAAGGCTGGACCTAGGTTGGCCAGGTAATAGGTCGTGGGCGACCTAAGGGATAAATAGGTCGTTAGCGACCTAAGGGAGAATGGAGGAGCGGCGACTTAAGGAGTAGCGGCATATGGATTACTAGGTCGTTAGCGACCTAAGGGGTAGTGGCATGAAGAGTTGCGATATAAAGAAGTGGCGACCTAAGGGAATGACGACCTAAGGAATTGGCGACCTAAGTATGTTGAGGCATGGCTTCATAGGTCGTGGGCGATCTAAAGGAAGAGGTAGTGTATGGATTAGGTCGCGAGCGATCTAAAGAAAGAAGAGGCATTTGGCGACCAGGTCGTTAGGCTACTAGGTCGTTGAGAGTTTTAGGTCGCGGAGAGTTTTAGGTCGTGGAGAGTTTTAGGTCGCGGAGTGTTTTAAGTCCCGGAGAGTTTTAAGTCGTAGCCTTTAGGTCGTTGCTTTCTTAGCTCGTTACAAGCTTAAGTCGCTAGGTCGCTTGTTCTTTATCTCGTTAACTCGCTGGAGGTTTTGAATTGTTAGGTCGCTGGAACCATTAGGTCGTTGATCGCTAGGTCGTTGAAGCTTTTAGGTCGTAGGTCGCTGAACGACCTGACAAGGACTTGCTCTATTGAGATGCTAAGTTGACCAATCTCTGAGACAAACTATCTTTGGTTTCTCGGTCGATCTTTTGGTATCAAGGCTTTGCTAAAAAGGCGGGATAACACTTGCCCCCCAAAACATGCCTTGCGGTAGGAAGGTGTGTTTTGTAATGCCATAAGCTGGACGTCATATCCTGTTGATGACCTGCAAAGGAACTGACAGTTTTATATGGCCCCAAATGACGGCCGTTCGGGATCGAGCTATTTGGGATGAAGTGCGGCCGTCCATGGTCAAGCGCCTGACTTCAAACAGCGACCGTTCGTGATCGAGCCATTTGATGTGAAGTGCGACCGTGTGCGGTCGGGTGCCGTTCATGGTCAAGCGCTTTACTTCAAATGACGATCATTCGGGATCGATTCATTTGCGGTAAAGTGCGACCGTGCGCGGTCAAGTGGCGAAGCTCAAATGATGACCTTTCGCGGTCAAGCGCCTTACTTCAAATGACGACCATTCGGGGTCGAGCCATTTGTGGTAAAGTGCGACCATGCGCGGTCAAGTGGCGGATCTCAAGTGACGATCGTTTGGGATCGAGTCTCTTGAGGTGAAGTGCGACCGTTCACGGTCAAGCGCCTAACTTCAAATGACGATTGTTTGGGATCGAGCCATTTGAGGTGAAGTGCGACCGTGCACGGTCAAGCGCTTATCTTCATATGATGATTATTCGGGATTGAATCATGTGAGATGAAATGTGATCGTTCACAGTCAAGCGCCTTACTCCAAATGACGATCGTTCGCGATCAAGCCATTTGTAGAAAAGTGCGACCGTGCCCGGTTAGGGGCGGACCCTCAAATGACGATCGTTTGGGATCGAGCCATTCGAGGTGAAATGTAACCGCTCACGGTCAAGCGCCTTACTTCAAATGATGAACATTCGGGATCGAGCCATTCGAGGTAAAGTGCGACCATTGGCGGTCAGGGAGTGGACCCCAAATGACGATCGTTCGGGATCGAGGCATCTGAGGTGAAATGTGATCGCTCGCGGTCAAGCGCCTTACTTCAAATGATGATTGTTCAGGATCGAGCCATTCGAGGTAAAGTGCGACCGTTGGCGATCGGGGGGTGGACCCCAAATGACGACCGTTCGGGATCGAGCCATTTGAGGCGAGTTTTTTGCCGTTCGAGGCGAGTTTTTTCCGTTCGAGGCGAGTTTTCCTGACCTCAAATGACGACCGTTCGGGATCGAGCCATTCGAGGTGAGGTGAGCTGATATGTGCCCGGGGGGGCATTTGAGGTGAGGAGATGTGTGCCTGGGAGGGCTTAATGTTGGAGGGACCTAGCGTTACCGATGCCAGATTCACGTTCGGGTGAGTTCCTGGATCATTGGTTATGGTGGTTCAACACCATCTCAGAGCATGCGTAGGGACCGTTCGTGATCCCGTACATGTGTAAGCGGCTTAGCTATTTTAGAATCACAAGTAGCATTCTTTTACTGAAAATGAGTTTTTAGTAGATATGTCAAACAGAATCAAGTCCAATCATGAGAATAGAAAAACAAAAACAAAACAGGGACGTCCAAGTGCAAACACCTACACTGCTACGATTAAGAGTCATTTCAGAGCATGCCTGGGGATCGTTCGTGATCCTATACATGCGTAAAAAGACTTAATTGTGTTGGTGTAGGGTTTGCTACTTATTCGTCATTATCCCAATTATTCAATGACAAGTTGACGTCTCGATCCTGATACATCACCAGCAGGTGCAGGTGGTGGCGGTTCCCGTTCCACAGCCGTCACTCCCCTTTTCACATATTTCGATAGTAGGCCATTGCGGACATGCCCTTCGATTTCATCCTTCAAGTGTCTACAATAATTTGTACTATGACCATTCATCTCATGGAATAAGCAGTACTTGTCTGATTTTCTTTCATTGCTGGACGGATCCCTCCTTATTGGCTTGCAATAAGAAATCTGTCCTTTAGTGTCTTGGTAACTTCGTTCCAAACTTTCGTTTAATTCCGCATAAGTGGTGAAACGCGGCTCCCTCCATGCTCGCTTTGACCTATCATCGTCATCTTCAGCCTTTCGTTTTTCTTTATCTTTGACAAGATCCTTTTCAAGAGGTTTTCCGCCTTTAAGTGCATAAATTTCTATTCCTTCTCCTTCTTCTCTTTCAGCTTTTGCATCTTCTAATCGTAGAAACCCTTCGGCCTCATGGAAAAATTCTCCTAAATCCATAGGGGGATCTCTGGTCAATGAATTCTTGAACTCTGTGCCGTCAGCTATGCCCGACACGACTGCCATTAGAACCATGGATGGATCTGGTCGATCCACCGATGCCGCAGCTGCGTTGAATCGTGTCAAAAAGCTTCTCAAAGATTCTCCAGTTCTTTGCTTTAGTGCTGTCAAACTCATAACATTCTTGGGCCTCGAGATGTGGACCCTGAATTGCCTCATAAACCTTTCAGTCAAATCATTCCATGTCCCGATAGATCCACTTTCCAGTTGTCTGAACCATAATGCCGCAATATCTGTCAAATACAATGGAAAGCACCGGGCCATAACTTCCTTTGATGCCCCCAGTACTTCCATATGCCTCATATATTTTGTTAGATGAACCGTAGGGTTTGTCCTTCCATTATACATATCCAACGATGGTAGCTTAAAGTCTGGTGGGTTCTTAGATCGCCTGATTGTCGTGGTAAAAGGACTCCTATTCACATCCTCCAAGTCCTTGTTTACCAAACCGCCTCTCATAGCCTTCTCGACCATTTCCACCAATCTGTCGTTGTCTCCTAGCTGTAGTCCTCGCCCATTGCTTTCGTCTTGCCCCCCGAGTTCACGAGGGGATGGTGGAATCTGTTCTTCTGGCTGGGTTCCTGTTCCTCTTTGATTCTGTGCTCCAAGTTGTCCAATCTGATGAAACAAATTCTGGATCAACTCCTCTTGCCTTTTCATCATTGCCTCCATCTCGTCCCTGGTAACAAAGGCTGAAGTTTGGTTTGATCTTGAGGAAGCCTCTTGATTTCCTTCATGTTGACTACTCTCTGGTCTTAGCCTTCTACTCGATCGCCTTGCCATAATTTTCCAGATCCAAACCAACAAATTCTTTGATCTCACCCTTAGTTGACCAAATTCCTGAGTTCAATTCTCAGTGAAAGCACCAAAATGTTAACGCTGAACTTGTGAACGCTAACACCCGGTGTGAGTTGTGACAAAGTGAAAGCACCACCCGTTTGCACGGGAACTAAAGGTAAACAGAAAATAGCAAAAAACAGTAAAAAGACAACAGTTATTATAGTGGTTCGGCTCAAAGTCAAGCCTACATCCACTTTATCTCTTCTTTATTGCTGATTTGATTACAACTTTTACAACTTTTACAATGAATCTTCAGATACAACACGATCAAGACAAGAAGTTAGAACTTTAACGATGAATTGCTCTTCGGATACATGTTGAATGTGGTTGATCTCTTCTCTCGGCTCTTTGAAGTGTTGTTGGCAAATGAAGTGTCATGGAGGTTGAGAAAGTAGCAGAGCTTCGACGCTTCATAATCCGGAAAAAAAAAGTCCCCTTTGAATGTGGAGTAGGCGAAGTATTTATAGGAAAGGCTGGACCTAGGTCGGCCAGGTAATAGGTCGTGGGCGACCTAAGGGATAAGTAGGTCGTTAGCGACCTAAGGGAGAATGGAGGAGCGGCGACTTAAGGAGCAGCGGCATATGGATTAGTAGGTCGTTAGCGACCTAAGGGGTAGTGGCATGAAGAGTTGCGGTATAAAGAAGTGGCGACCTAAGGGAATGACGACCTAAGGAAGCGGCGACCTAAGTATGTTGAGGCATGGCTTCATAGGTCGTGGGCGATCTAAAGGAAGAGGTAGTGTATGGATTAGGTCGCGAGCGATCTGAAGAAAGAAGAGGCATTGGGCGACTAGGTCGTTAGGCTACTAGGTCGTTGAGAGTTTTAGGTCGCGGAGAGTTTTAGGTCGCGGAGAGTTTTAGGCCGCGGAGAGTTTTAAGTCGCGGAGAGTTTTAAGTCGTAGCCTTTAGGTCGTTTCTTTCTTAGCTCGTTACAAGCTTAAGTCGCTAGGTCGCTTGTTCTTTATCTCGATAACTCGCTGGAGGTTTTGAATTGTTAGGTCGCTGGAACCATTAGGTCGTTGATCGCTAGGTCGTTGAAGCTTTTAGGTCGTAGGTCGCTGAACGACCTGACAAGGACTTGCTCTGTTGAGATGCTAAGTTGACCAATCTCTGAGACGAACTATCTTTGGTTTCTCGGTCGATCTTTTGGTATCAAGGCTTTGCTAAAAAGGCGGGATAACAGGGTCCATACCATGATACCACCTTTTTCCAGAAGGAATGGACATACCCTAGGGGAGCTAACTACCCCTGAAATCTTGCTGCATCTTTCCTATTTCGACCATTTCCGGGGTGTGAGGTCCGATGAGGTCTCGTCCACAAAGCTACGCTTTTCACAAAAGCCATGCTTTGATCAACAAATGATCAGCAACACACAACAACACTTAGCATGCCACACTACCAAATTGGGAGTATATCACTGATAACCTTCAACTATATAACCTCTGAGCTTGTATGTCTCAAAGAAGGGTGTTAAGCTAAGAGAATAAATTCTCTGCCACCAAACAGAAATGTATTTGAAAGAAATCGGCTTTATATCTCAAAGTGTAATGTCAGACATACGGCCATACAAGTCTGTTCCGGGTTCGAACAGAACCGAAGGCACTTCTAAAGAAGCCCTTGCAAATCCGGGTATCCACAATCCCGATCGGACTTCCCATCACTTAGGGAATCTCTATACCGTAGCTACTCAGTGCAGAGACAATCGATAGGTTATCCTATCGTTCTCGCAAACACCCGGTCTTCAAATGCTATCCATTTACGTCGTATCACTATTTGGAATGGGTTATATGACACAAAGTCCTCTCCCGGCTAAACCGAATAGTGAGCGCAATATTTTAAAACATATGGATATTGGGATTTCAGTTAAGTCATAACTTATTACCCAAAACTTCTCTTTCAAATGGTTTAAACAAATTACCATTTTAATCTTTACAAAAAGATTCATCTCACAAAGTTCACCCAGTTTCACAAAGATCTATTCATAGATTTTCAAATCAGTTTTCCCTTCAAATTGGATTAACTCGTCCAATCTTTAAATCAAAGATTTAATTGATAGCTTTCAAAACAATTCCATTTCGACCTTTTATACAAAAGGTACACCTTTCCAATTTCAAAACAAAGTTCAACAATCTTTCACAAAGATTTATTCATAACTCGGAAAACCATTTTCATTTCAAACTTGAAATTCTTTTGACACAAATTGGAAATTCATTCCTTATATGAAAGCTTCTATTATTTGAAAATAAATAGTTTTCATTTCGGAAAATCTGATTCATTTATACGAGTTAAAGTCCTTGGGTTAAATTCAAATTCTCAAAACCATACTTTTAAAATGGTTTAAATTCATATAAACACATTTATAACATCTTTAACCATAATTTCCAAACATGGAATCAATTCCAAATTTTGAATTCAAATTCAAATTAAATTATTTAAATTAAAAAACTTTACCAAGTTATTCAAAATAACTTTATTCTCAAAACCCCTTTTCAAAAGCTTTAACATTTAACCCAAATCCATTTCCAAATCAATTGAAATTAAAATTTCAATTTCAAAAACATTAAATTTAAATCATCTGTGACTTAACCAATTTCCTCGTGAAATTCATATTTGTGTGTGTAAAAGTGTGGTCCAGGGGTTTTACACAATAGTGCAACATCATTCAATCATCACATCATCACAGATTTAAGTATATCAATATCGATAAGCGGTATATTCCTATAACGTTTATCTTCCTTTTACCAATTCACAGATAAATAGTATACATTCATCATAGATCAAATAAATTACATTCATCACAGCTTGAATTAAAACAAATTTACATCACAAAGCATCACACAGTAGAGAATATCAAACAATTCACAGCATTCAATAGAATACAGTCATCCATAAGTAAAACCAATTAAGATATCTGATTAATCTAGACCAGATCATCTGCCTATGGATAATTCCTAGTCAGGGTTAATTAATAATTAATTAATTACAAATTAATTAATCATCCTCTAAGTACTAATTAATCACCCTTGATTAATTATACTCTAATTACATTAAGTAATTTTCCATAATTAATTACACAAATTAATCATTCTTAACCAATTACAGTAATTAACCTTTAATTACTTCATAAATTAATTAACTAAAATTAATTACATTAATCCTTAATTAATTACATTAATTAATTATTTAAATAATCTTAGTTAATGACTTTTCAATAACTATATTCATTAACCAATACTTTAATTACTTCTTTAAGTAATAAACTTTAATTGATCATTTATAATTACAAATTAATCAGTTCTTAATTACAAATTAATTAGACACTTAATTATAAATTAACTAGTCTTTAATTACAAATTGATTAATCTCTAATCACTTAGTTAATTGCAATTATAAATTTAGTTAATATTCTTAATTAACTTACCATATAAATTAATTAAATAAAAATTATGTACCTTACCTTTTAAAATCTTCCTTACTAACTTTGAAATCAATTTGTTAAAACTTTAATGTTAATAAAATTTAAACACTTATCTTATATTAACTTCTAAATCAAAAAATTAATTCAGATTTAAATACATTCTTAAGTATTTACAAAATTGATGAAATCTTAACTTAAATTTCCAAACATTAATTCATTAATACTTAAATACAGTTTTAAGACAATTAGCTTAATTTTATTAAACTAAAATCTGAACCCAATACTCGAGATAATCTCAGCATTTCTCGAGTCAAAACCCGGGTTCACTCACTATCTTCCCCGAGTACTTCTTCTTCCTCGCGTATTTAGTTTAAGTTTAAATTTAATAACTGTTGTTTTCTGGCTCGAAAATCTCGCGTTCCAACCCGAGAAAATTCATCGCTTTCTCGAGTATCAACTTGAGTCGCTCACCTTCAACTTCCTGACACCATCTTAAGGTCGTGCACGTGCACAGTGCCTCGGCGACACTTCGATGATCGACGAGACCTCTAGCAAGTCACGAACGATCACGACATCGAACCCCGAACGTCGAAAACCCCACACAGATCCACGAATGAAATCGAGTATATCTCGAGTAACTCGAACCAGACCTCCGATCAGAACCAGCCTCGCAACCTCGCCACCGACCCTCATAGGTTTCGAGACTCCGGCCACGTCTCAGCCACCCCCAGACTACCATCTCCCCTAGCCACGTGCAGCTCGATGCACGAACGAGGCCTCCACGATCAAATTTCCGACCTCAACTAAAACTAGGTTTAGAAACTTAAAACGTTCGCCGCCGACGCCTCGATGAAATGGAATGCATGCGACCATTTTTCCCGACCTCCCTGATCACTCACCTAGCCTCAGCCCAAACCCCAACCACGATGGAGTCTCCGACCGCCTGAATTTGATCGAAACCCAATTTTCGATCATCTCTAAACTACTCTTTAAACACAACACTAAAAATTATAATTTCATTCTTAAAAATCATATCTAGGGTTAAGGATTTAGTTTATGTTTCTGAATTGATGAATTAAAATGTTTGAATTTTCACTTACCTCAAACTTGCTATGTTGTTCTTGATTTATAGAGTCAATACCAAATTATTTTAACTTGAATAAATTTTTAAACTTTACTTTATCATATAACAAACAAATTTCGTTCAAATTCTAAGTCTTAACAGCAACCAGATCAAGAGAAAAAGAATTTTGATCAAAACTTGAGTTTGAACTGGAAACAGGTAGTGTCTCAGGTGAAACAGACATGCAAACTCATTCATATAGATATATATACACATCAATGTATTTATCAACATATATACAATCATACTTATCTCCATAGATAAATTAAGCAACCAGATTTATATACTTAAAATTTTAAAATGTGATGTCACTCACCTGATTCCAGAATGAACAGAGTTTCCTTTAAACCAGGCTTGTGAAAATTTGCAAGTTGAAATCGTTCTTCTTTGATCTCTGGTTTGTTTTGATTGTATTGTTGTTTATGTTGAAGTTTAAGATGATGTTATTTTAAACTTTGCTCAGTTGAAATGGTCGAACTGAAATGAGGAATTGATATACATGAATTGAGTTTACAGGTGGTATGGTTTGTATAATATAGGCAGAGATATTTCTTGTTTTGGTGGACGAAACTGAATTGAAAAGCTTGATATATAAAATGAGTTACAGGTGATATTATTTTGTTGTACAATATAGGACATAGATTTTTTTTCTCTCTTGGTGGTTGAGATGATAAATTGTGGCTAACATTAATTAGGCTTGTCCTATTTTACAAGCTTATACTTATCTAATTTTGTTGGTTCATACTTGAATATACTTCTTTCTTCTTTTGCAAGCTTTCATAGATATTTATTTTTGCTGTCTGGTTCCATATTATCATTCACATCAAATTTGATTTTTTGGTCTACATACTTGAATGTATTTTATTTTTCTTCTTATACTTATTATTTTCATATTTGAATGTATATTACTTTTCTTTTTATACTTATTAATTTGTAATATAAATGAATTTCTATATTTAATATGTTTTTTAAATTTAGCTAATGCGTTACTTTATATTTTACATGGTTTATTAACATGTTGTTTGAATTTATTTATGTAAATTTCATAGTTTCTAGTGTTGATATATATATATATATATATATATATATATTTATTATTTTGTAAGTATATTTTGTTTGTATTTTATTTTACTTCATATATTTATTCCTATTTTAACTTAAAATTTAAACTCAATATATATAAATTCAAACTTTCTCATTTATGCACATATACATATATATTCACATATATATATATATATATACAAGATTTAAATTCAAATGATTTAACACATATTTTATTTGAATTTGGAGAAACTCAAATCAATTTACCAATTAATTTCACAAATTTTTATTCAAAGATTAAATTAATTATCAATTCAAACTTAGTTAAAATCCGAGATCGTTACAGATACCCTACACTTGGGAATTGAGCGGTGAAACTTTTTGGATGACCTCGTCTATGTTTTGAGATTCTATCGGTGAAATTTCAAGAAGATACTCAGTGTCTACCCGTGTAAATGCAGAGTTCACTACTCATTCTAAGGATATTTACGTTGTTGTTCTACTTGTGCTCCATTGTAATCAAGGATTAATCCGATCCAATCCCCTCTGTACTTAGAAAAACAAATGATTAATAAAGCAATTACATCAAAGTGGACGTAGGCAATCAACGCTGAACCACTATAAATCTACGTGTTCTTGTTTACTGCTTGTTTCCTCTGTTTTAATTTTAGTTATTCACTTTGTTTCTCTACATAAAATTTATTGGGTGTTTGTGCCAACTTTTGGTGCAAAATTTTTGGTGCTTTCACTGAGAACGAATTCTCGGCTTGATTGGATCTCTTCATGTACTTGTCGATTCCCATATTCGCGATATAGATCTAGATTTTTGTCGAAATTTTTTTGTTTCTACATAGTCTTGAAGAAGATCCAAAAGGAAGCTATTAGCCATGGCCAGAGTAAAGTAAACTACCTCCAATGCTATTGAAGGCAATGAAGACACTAGCGTTCAATAGATTGACCAGAATGTACAACCGACGGTTGTTGATGGCCCAAATCATCTTGAGTACATGACCAAAGCTGACTTTAAAATCTTGATGAAAGAACTGCTTGATAGCCATCAGCAGCTCAATCGGTAAATCCAGGTCAATACCGAACTGATGAACCGGTTAAAAGACCAATATGGGAAGACAAGGAGGGAGCCTACTCCATACACAGGATCGGAGAACTTTTCTTCATCTGACGACTATCACAGAAGCGGAAGGTGCAAGATGAATGCATAGGATGCTGGAACGTCATGAGGAAACTACGCGATGGACTATCGCCAGAATGCATCGATCAGTACTGAAACCCCCAGGGGAATCGACATCGAACCCTCAAACCCAAGGGGAAACTTACCTCTGCGGGAAGAGCAAACTCTGGACGCGCCATGATCGACCAAAGCGTTGGAGCTTAGGAAAATGTGAATGAACCCCAGTTGAGAGACGATGATAGGACTACTTCTCAATAGAAACATCAAAAGCACGCTGAGCCAAGGTAACATGGTGTTGCTCGAAGGCGTGCGTCGGGTCATTCATGTGAGGTGGAACATGACTACTACAAGGCACTGGCACTCCAAACGCCGGACCTAACGGCTATAGTGAGACAACTTGTGAAAGAAAGCCAAGGCCTGACCAACGATGATTAGGGACTCTCCAGGTGTTATACTCCATTCACCAAAAACATCCTAGATGTAGAGTATCAACGGAGATTTAATATGCCTATGATGCCTGCTTATGTAGGAAAAATCGACCCCAGGAAGCATCTCATGAAGTACGAGTGGTGCATGGACCCTGCATGAGCAACCGATGCAGTCAAGTGTACATGTTTTCCCCTTTTTTGGAAGGAGTTGCAAGCATGTGGTTCACCAAGCTACCACCACGGTCAATTTATTTGTTCAATGAATTAGCATAGAAGTTCGTGGAGTAGTTTTGCATGCACCCGGCTCATCCCAAAGATGTTATGTCCTACACCAACTTGATCCAGGTTCTGGGGGAGTCATTGAAAGATTATCTGGAAAGGTTTAATATGGCTGTTACAGAAGTCAGTAATCTAAAAAATGATGCAATACTGATGGCGCTGACCAAGGGAGTTGACCCTGATTTTGATTTTAGTGATTGGATAGCAGTAAAGCTTCCTTCTACGTTGGACCGTATTTATGTGAAGGCAGCTAAGGCGAAGTGGTTCAAGAAGAGAGATATTGTAGGCCCAAGCATCGACAGATTACAAAGTAATGTGGCATTGAAACATTCCTGAGAGAGTTCTAGGGAAGTGAAAATTAATGTTCAGAACAAATCAAATGAGCAAAAGAGAGGAAATGATAGAAACTATGATCAAAGACGGAATTCTAGGAGAGGGAAGACAAAGATCCCGACATTTGACACCTATACACCGTTGAACACGTCATTAGAGAACATTTACCTATCGACTTGTAATACCATGCACTATAGAAAACCACCTCCGAAGGAACTGATGGAGAAGCAGAGACAGATGGGGAAGTACTGTAGATTCCATGAAAGTTATGGTCATACCATGGACGAGTGTCGCCACCTCCATGATGTCATTGAAAAGTTAATCCATGAAAGAAAGTTATAGCAATTTGTTAAAGCCCCACAGGATAGCGAGGAGGGGACATCCGACCCCAATAGAGGACAAGCTCCAATTTGTGCCAAGGAACCTAGACAGATGGGAGGAAGGTTAGCCGTTAACACCATTATTGGAAGAACACATCTAGCCAACAAAAGCCGGAACAAAATGGAACTTTATGCAAACACTATAAGATATGTCGATATTGACTGCTGCTTGAGCACGGAGGATGGTACTCCGGCAAAGCAGTATAGAACTATGACTGACAATATCATGTTTCGAAGTAGAGATACAGACAAAAAGGAGGCCCTACTATTGACCCAATGGTGATCTCAACCATGATCGGCCCTACCTTGCTAAGAAAGATTTTGATCGACTATGGAAGCTCAATTAATATCATTTTCAAGAAGGCATACGGCCAGATGTTACTGGAAGCCAAAGACTTGAAACCATGCAAAGCCCGTATTCATGGCTTGAATGATGTTTCTACTAAAGCAGCAAGCTATGTTGAGCTACCCGTGGAATTAGGAGATGGCAACTGTAGAAGAGTGCGGGTGCTATCCTTTGTTGTGATGGATGTCAACTCTCCATACAATGCTTTTTTGGGCTGATCGGCCCTTGCTGAATTCAGGGCAGCTATCGCCCCTTGGTGTTTAACACTCACATTCTCGACAAAGAATGGTGTGGGAATTATTCATGGAGATCAGGCGACTGGCTGTGCCTATTATGTTGCTGAGTTAAGGGATGCTCAATGATAGGAAAATGGAAAGGATGTGGAAACGTCTCTCTGCATCAAAATTAATAAAGTCTAGCGATCAACATCCAAGCCTTGGTTCGGGCACCACAGTTGGTTCTATAAAGATATAGATTTAACAGATGAGCCCAAAGAACCCAAGGCTGCACCTACTGAGTAGACAACCGACATCATGGTCAGCCACGATGACCCATCACAGGTCCTAAAGATCGGATCACAGCTCGGTGCAACGATGATGAAGGAATTAGCTGGCTTTCTCCAAGCGAATTTTGATGTGTTTGGTTGGACCCATTCTAACATGTGCAGGATCTTGCCAACCTTCGCAAGCCATGCATTGAATATCGACTCGAGGCATGCCTCGGTGAAACAAAAATGACGCAGCATGGATCTGGAGAGATCTGCTGCACTTAAGGAGGAGGTAGATAAGCTAAAAAATAACATGTTTATCCACGATGGCCTCTACTTGAAATGGGCATATAATCCTCTACTCGTGAAAAAAGCTAATGGAAAGTGGAGAACGTGCGTTGACTGCTCATACCTGAACAGAGCATGCCCGTAGGACAGCTATCCACTTCTAAGGATCGACCGGCTGGTAGACTCGACCGCTGGACATGAAATTCTTTCATTTATGGATGCCTACTCTAGATACAACAAGATCCCGATGCATGTCCTAGACCAGGAACACACCAACTTCATCACTGACCTGGGATTGTACTGTTACATTGTGATGCCATTTGAGCCGAAGAACACTGGTGCAACTTTTCAGAGATTAGCCAACTGGATATTCAAAGATTAGATCAAGCGATCGATGGAAGTATATATGGATGATATGCTCATGAATTCATAGTGATCAAACAATCACATCTATGATTTGGCAGAGATATTCAGTGTTCTCCAAAGATATGGAATGAAACTCAACCCCTTAAAATGCTCTTTCGATGTTGCATTAGGGAAATTCTTAGGTTTCATCGTTAACTCTTGTGGAATCGAAGCTAGTCCCGGGAAGATCCAGGAAATCAGAGATATCCAAGTGCCGAATACAATCAAGTAGGTGCAAAGTCTAAATGGGAAGGTTGCAGCCCTGAGTCAGTTCATCTCTAGAGCTATGAATAAGTGCATTCCTTTCTTTGACTTAATCATGAGAGGGAAGAGAAACTTCGAATGGACGCAGGATTGTATTGATGCATTTCAAGCTCTGGTACATCACTTAAAGAGACCCTCCATCTTGTCCAAGCTGCTGGATCATGAAGACTTGTATATTTACTTAGCAATGTCGATACATACCATAAGTGTTGCACTGTTGCGTAAAGAGAATCGGATCTAGAGGCCAGTATACTATGTTAGCAAGCGATTGACATGTGATGGATGAAACTAGCCAAAACTGGAAAAGCTCGCTTATTGCCTATTAATTGCATCAAGGAAGCTCCGCCCTTATTTTTCGGCTCACCCCATTAATGCCTTTACCTACCAGCCATTACGATAGGTCCTACAGTGACCAGAGATGTTTGGAAGGTTATTGAAGTGGAACATCAAATTGAGCCGGTTCGATATTACTTATCTCCTTCGGAGTGATATCCAAGGACAAGCATCGACAGACTTCATAGCTGAATTCACTACACAAGATGACTCTCCAGAGAGCAGTGTAGAACTTACCATCCAATTGAAGGTGTACACGGATGGAGCATCCAACGATAGGTGTTCTGGCGCTAGAGTCTTGTTAGTGACTTCCGAGGAATGATCGACCTACTACGCCATGAAACTCGACTTCCCTACGATAAATAATGAAGCTGAATATGAAGCCTCGATGGTTGTAGGCCTATGAATGGTGCGGGCTTTGGCCCAGACCCGACCCGGGTCCGCATCAATTTTTTAGGTATGGGTTTAGCCTTAGATACCCGAATTCGGACCTGGACCGAGCCCGGTTGTTATTTAGGGTGGGCATGGTTTATTCACTACCCGGTCCGACTAAAGCCCGTTAATTGTACTCAAAAAATAACTTCAGGCATCATTATTTTCTTGAATTTAATTTTTAGCAACCGAAGAATTAATATAGGTCTAAATAAAGCAATCCAACAACGAATAATGAATTATTACTAACTTTTGTCTTTTAACTCTGGTCCTTTGACTTGTATCACTTCTTACAAATCACAATTATCAACGCAATGCCCTAATTCCCAAATTTTCTGCTCTTTAATTACAATCTCAATCTCTGTTCTCAATTCGTTTTATTGTTCCTTTGCATCACTCCTTTCTCTTGCCATCTCTTGTCATGTCCCCATTCTAAGTAAGTTTTTATTTCTCAATAAAGTAATTTATCACATCATTCTCAGAAATTATTAGCTAATTTATAGTCTGTTTAATTTTTCCTCACTTTGCATAAATGAATAGCAAAATTTATGCGTCATTAAATTGCATGTTTAATTTATTGTTTGTCAATTACTCCTGCACGCATCTGTTGATTTAGGCTATTTTATATTTTATTCACATTTTGCGTTAATGAATAACATCATTTATGCCTTCTTCAAGAGATTTTTCTTCTACGCATATGTAATTTTTAACCGATCTAAAGTTTTCTCATTTTCCATTGCTAATTAATTTTCATTTATGCCTCATTTATTAGCTTGTTTAATTTATATGTTATAGAAAGAATAGTTTAATTCCACTTGATTCATAGCCTTCCCATTTACCATTAATTTATAGCTTCATTTGTGCTCATTTTGCATTAATTGAAATCTTTGTTTGTGCTCATTTTGCATTAATTGAAATCTTCGTTTGTGCTCATTTTGCATTAATTGAAATCTTCGTTTGTGCTCATTTTGCATAACTGTTATTTTTTCCTTTATAGATGTTGAAAATTGTTCTTACACGCGTATGTAATTTGTAACCAACCTAAAATTTTCTCATTCTCCATTGGTAATTAATTGTCATTTATGCCTCATTTATTAGCTTGTTTAGTTTATATGTTATAGAAAGGAATAGTTTAATTCTACCAGCATCTCTAATTCATAGCCTGCTCATATAACATTAATTGATAGCTTTATCCATGCGCATTTGTATAAATTGACACTTCATTTGTGCTCGTTTTTCATTAACTATTATTCTTTCTTTTATGGCTAGTGAAATAAAATAATATCCTAATACTATATTATTTATACTACAGAAAATGGAAACAGGTCAAATTGATACTTCCATTTTACCGATTGAAGTGCAAAATGATGTGGCAAATAATGAAAATGTACAACAAGTGGAGGTGGACATTACTTTGAAGAAAAGAAAAACAATTTTGTTGCATGGGATGACTTCACCAGAATTAAAGTAGCAGGTAAAAATGATACTGCTCAGTGTAAGCATTGTCGCAAGAAATTATGTTATTCAAGTTCTAATGGTACTAGTAGTTTATTAAGACATTCTAATAGTTGTATGGAAAAAAAAATTTCATGAGGCAAGGATTGTTGTCACTTACAAAGAATGACTTCAATGGAAAAACAAAGCTTCAAAGTTAAAAAGTTAACCAACAGAAAAGTCGAAAAGATTTGACATTGGCGATTATTAAACATAAGTATCCATTTAATATGGTTGAGCATGAATTTTTTGAGGCTTTTTGCAATGGTCTAAATCCAGACTTCAATCTAATGTCTAGAAACACAATAAGAAATGATATCCTTGAAATCCACAAAATTGAAAAGGAGAAACAATACAATGAATTTGATGCCCTTTCTTGTAGAATCACACTTACTACTGACATATGGACTTCAGATCATCAAAATTTTGCATATGCATCTTTGACTACACATTACATAGATGATAAATGGGAATTACAAAAGAAAATTATTGCCTATAGACACATTCCTTATCCGCACGATGGAGAGACATTCTGTAGGTTTATTTCGCAGAGTATATTGGAGTGGAATATTGATAAAAAAACTACTTTGTATGGTTGTTGATAATGCTTCATCCAATGATGTTATGGCCAAAAACCTTAAGAAATAACTATGTGATAAAAATTTGTTGCCTATGGATGGAGAATTATTTCATGTGCACTGTAGTGCACATATACTTAATCTAATTGTGCAGGATGGCCTAAAAGAGATTGGAGGTCTGATTCAAAAATTAAGAGCAACAGTAAAATATTTAAGTAGATCAACTTTTAGGAAAGAAAAGTTTGATTGTGCTGTTAAACAAGTTAAGTTGAATGGAAGGAAAAAAGTTCCCTTACATGTTTCGACAAGGTGGAATTCCACCTATTTGATGCTTGCTACTACACTAGACTTGAAAGAAGCCTTCAACCGCTTAGATCTAATAGATAAGAATTATAAGCATAATCCATCAAAAGAAGAATGGAAAGTAGCCGGTTTGGTTAACGGTTGCCTTAAGTTGTTTTATGATTCTACTCTACGATTTAGCGGTAGAAAGTTTCCAACTTGTAATGTATTTTTCGCTGAAATTTGTGAAATTCACTATCGTTTACTCCAATTGGAGACTAGTGAGCATGAATGTCTTCGAGCAATGGTTTCTCCAATGAAAACTAAGTTCATAAAGTATTGGGAAAAATGTAGTTTAGCATTGGCAATTGGCGTGATTCTTGATCCAAGGTTTAAAATGAATATCGTGGTTTATTATTATCGAAAGTTGTATCCTATTGATTCCAATCAATATATTGAAAGAATTTGTGATACCATCATAAAGCTGTATAACAAATATTCTAGCGACTATCCCATTGATGATGTTGATGAAGAACTTAATATAGACGTGTCCAATGATGATCGGTTATCCGAATATGATTTGTGGGTCATGGAGTCTAGTTCTTTTAATGTTCATGCTTATCAAAAATCAGAGTTAGATCAATATCTAGAAGAGCCAGTGTTTCCTAGAAATGAAAATTTTTGCGTTTTGCAATGGTGGAAATTACATAGTGCTAAACTTCCATGTTTATCAAAGGTGGCGCGTGATATATTAGCTATTCCGGCGACAACTGTTGCGTCAAAATCTGCATTTAGTATTGTGGGAAGAGTGTTGGATGACACTCGTTCTTGTTTGCTTCCAGATGTTATAGAAGCTTTGGTTACCACCGATGATTGGATCCAGTCTAACAAAATCTAATGTACTGTTTTTACAGTTTCTTTTGCTATATTTAGTCACTATTTACCATTAATTACCATAACTTCAACTGTATTATATAACTTCATTCTTTTATTTTGTAGATGTTGAAGAAGAACCAACAAATGCAAAGTAATGCTTTAGAAAGATGCATGGAGATGGAAGTGGATATTTTGTATATTCTTAATTTAGATGCATGAAGGCTAGTTACCTTATGGTTTTGTTGCAGGTTGATGTTATTTTAAAGATAAGTATGTATTTTTGTTTATATTTTGGAAACTAAAATGCTATTATGCTGCAACTTATTTGATAATGAATATCTAACTCATTTTGATGTAAATATCTTTATGTAATTGTAGCTATGAAATATGAAATATGAAAAAGCACGTGATTATGCATTTTAAATATCTTGTTTTATGAAACTTTATGTAGCTTACTTTCATATTATAGTTTAATAAGCCTTTATTTGTATCTTAGCTGTAGGAAGTGTATACTACATGTTGTTTTATGTGTAATGTAACTTTGTGTCCATGTTTGCTACATAACATGTTTTTATTTTTGTTAATCAATATGTCTACATTAATGTTTTGTTTTGTTGTATGCATTATTTACTGTTAGTTGCTTGAATATTTGTCAAACTTTTATTCAAATAGATGAGTTGATGATTAATGAATTGAGTATTCATTGTGTTACTTTGCTAACGTTACTGCTTACAAATTACAATAGTATCATTGTTAAATGTTTAAATTTACAATATGCTTATAGGTCATGTAGTTTTAGCCTGTTGTATCAGAAGATTCATAACACAATAAAATATTTCATTTTGAACTATCATATTTCTGTTGATATTTAATACCATTTTGTAGGCTTCACTTTGCAGTATAATATCCTGATGATTTTAGATAGGGTACCCGAACATTTAACCGAAACCCAATGGGTCAGGCTTGGATGCCGACTTAGAAATACCCGCCGGGCTCGGGCCGGGCTCAGGCATGGAATTTCCCAATTGGGTACGGGCTTGGGTTTTCTACTACCCGGACCTAACCCGGACCATTGACAAGCCTAGATGGTTGGACTCAAACTGGCCAAAGAACTGGTACTGGGAGTAAAAGCTTTGCAAATTTTATGTGATTCCCAGTTAGTAGTGTGCCAAGTCAGGGGAGAATATCAAACTAAAGGAGCACGGCTTGCTCCTTACCTTAACCAAGTCCAAGAACTACTAACTGACCTTGACTATTACACAATTACACACATCCTTATAGACCAAAATGAAAAAGCCGACTCACTAGCCAAGCTGGCCAGTTCTAGGGATGCACAGCAAATGGGCTTGGACTTAGTTGAAATACATAATGCTCCGAGCATTGACCATATGGAGACTGATTGGGTCTTAGAGACGGAGCTCGAGAAGGAGTCATGGATGACTACGATCAAAGATTACTTGCATAGGGTAATCCTTCTCGAACGGAGGAATGAAAGACGACAGGTCCTACGTGAAGCTTCACAATACATCCTTCAAGAAGGAGTCATGCACAAGAAAGGTTTTTTCGTTCCCCTACTTCAGTATTCACCAACGATGAAATCAAGCGAGTAATAAGAGAAGTCCGTGAAGGAGAATGTGGCGATCACACTAGGGGGCAAACCTTGGTGAAGAAAATACTTCCCTATGGTTATTACTGGCCAACTACCAATCGAGATGCAGCTGATTACGCTAGATGATACGACAAGTGTTGGATATTCGCAAAGATTCCAAGAACCCCGTCGATGAATATTACTCAAGTGGTCAATCCATGGTCGTTTGCTACATGGGGCATAGACATTATCAGCTCCTTACGGATTTCCAAAGGAGGTGTGAAGTACACCATCGTGGCAATCGATTACTTCACTAAATGGGCTAAAGCTGAACCTTTAGCTACACTCACTACGAAGAAAGTAATCAACTCTGTTGTTCAAAACATCATCTGTCGACTTAGTCTACCCAAAACAATCATAACTGACAATAGGATCCAATTCAATAGCATGTAATTAAAAGACTTCTGCCGTCGGCAACGTATTGAGAAAAGATTTGCGGCAGTTGCTCACCCTGAAGCTAATGGACATGTCAAAGCTGTTAATAAAATCATAAAGTCCATTCTGAAGAAGCTTTTGGAAAAGGCTAGAGGCAAGTGGGTTGATGAACTCCCGTTAGCTCTATGAGCATACAAAACCACCCACAAGTCCACGATTGGCCACACTCCATTCACCTTTGACTACGGCTCTGAAGCCATGATTCCCATAGGACTTGAAGTCCTTTTGCATCAAGTGACTCACTATGAACCCAAAACAAATAGAGATCTCCTTTTGGAATCTCTAGACATGGTCGATGAGAAGCACAAAGAAGCTGGCTTGAGAGCAGCTGTACACTGACAACGAGTCGTCAGGTACTACAATGTTAAAGTCCGAGCTAGAACCTTCAAAATTAGTGATCTTGTCCTAAAATGGATCTTTCCTAGCCATGTCAACATAGGTCCGAGATGGGAAGGACCCAATGCCATCGATCGGAAGTTTAGAGATGGAACTTTCAAGCTAACGACTATCGATGGCATTGCACTCCCTAGCGCACGGAATAGCAAGCATCTACGATGTTATTTCACTTGATTTTGTTTCATTCATTTGTATTACATTTAGAATTTGCTTTTGCATTTCAGTTCAAAGCCATGTAATAAGATAGACTCTGTCATTCTTTCTTTGAGTTGGCAATAAAACTTGAAGTTTCTTCTATGTTTGTGAATTGTTCGTGCATAGTATAATAGTTGCGATATGCGATCGACTTACATCTACGCACGCCTAATATAGACCAGCAAGTACCCTTAGTCTGGTGCCAACCAAGTTCTTGGATCCGTAATCGAGTTGATAAAAATGAACATGACTTGACCGTTCATCCGTTAAATCTTGCCTATGATCCGACGGGTTGAGTGTAAAATATAGAACAGATATGACTCGACCATCCGTTAACTAACTCCGTTCCCCGATTCGATGGAAGGAATATAAAACAAAAGTGGACATGATACAAGCAACCACTCTTCAATTTTTTCCCTTGACTTAGGGGCAAAGGAATTAACCGAGAAAAATATGATTCGACCATTTACATGAATAACTACGGTCCCCAAAGTATGGGATTGAGTATAAAGATCGCTTAGGTATGATTAATCACCCATCGACTAACTCTGATCGCTAGAGTGCGGAAAAGACTATAAACAAACGAATGAGTGTGATTTGATCACTCATTTGCCGACTCTGGCCTGAACCCGATAGGGGGAGTAAAACTTGTAATGAATGGAATGCGACTGTCCACGAGAGAACTCCGCCAACCCGAGACTGGAGGTAGGAGTATAATCACTCAACCGTTGAATAAGATAGCATAACACTGTAGCTCACGCCATGAATTTAAAACGATTTAAGCCACGACTGGAAGGAGACCATGAGATGAACTTATCGGATCGACATATGAAAAAACGGGCGACCGAATGTCATAACAACTTAAACGACGAGTGATAAATTGCAAGTACATTGAAAGGAAAAGGTAGTAGCTCGAACACTGAACAAATTCACACAAAAGTTAAACTGATATGAAAGAAGTTTTTATTCACAAACAAAAACTTGGAAAGCCGAGTACATGCTTATTCCTAGAACTAAAAACCAAAAAAGGGGGTCGTACGCACACAATCACAGCTAACAAAAAGAAACTAGCTACCTAGCTATACATAACCCACGCTGATTCGATGGCTATTTCTTGTCCCTCTTAGGCTTCTTTAGGGTAGGCTCGCTTGAGCTCTCACCCTTGCCCCTCCTCTTCGAACTTCCTCCACCCTTGCCACTTTTAAGTGAAATGCTCTTAGAAATAGAAGTAGAAGTGGTCTCACATGGGGATACGGAAGGGTCAACCTCTTCAGGGATGATACCGCCAAGTAGTATGACTTGGAGTGGAGTGATATCTACGTAGAAACGCTCCCTCTTGAGTTGCTTGTCCAACTCTTCCTTCTCAATGTGCTCCTTCAAGCTGTGTTTATCTATATGCTCAAAGGCATGGGTCACCACGATGTCATTTGTCTCATCCTACACCTATTGATCATCGGTCTTTTCTTCATTCAAAGCCCCAATAACTTCAACATCCGGGCTGGGAGTCCTGGTGGATTGGATGGTCGGGACCGTTAGTGAAGTAGTGACTATTGTGGACTCTGTGGTTGGTGTCAGCTTTCCAAGGATGGCTTCACCACCAGGAGCATGTACAAATGCGGACCAACCTGCAATTTCACAAGGTTTAATGGGTTAGCCCATGACTTTCGTGCCTAAGATGTAAACCTTCTCGAATGTCGAGGTGGTAAGAGATATACCTTCGTCAGATCGGCCTTCGATCGAAGCTGGAGGGCCGCCTTCAAAAATCGGAGATGTCCCAAAAAACCTGTGGCTTTCAAGACGATTTGGATGTAGCCTATCTCCTTTTTAGGGAAATGAGAAGTGGATGTGCAAGTTGTCTGACTTGTGAGAAGGTTTTGAGAGCCAGACCCAGAGGCTTCACCATCATCATTTCCCTTTTCGGTAATCGCCGGGTCATGGAGTAAACTGAGTCGAGCAGCCCGAGCTCGTCAGGCCCTTCATCATGTTAAATTTCACGAATAAGCTGCTCTTTATCAACCTCAGCGCTGCCAAGGGATTTCTTTTTCATCTCAGCAATATAGTCCTAATCTTCGACTAGCGACTCGGGATATCCCTTTCTAAGGAAGTGAAGGTTACAGTTCATGAGGACACTTGCATTGTAATATATCAGCAGGGGGTCAAAGCCACCCTTTATCTCTGTTTGATTAGCATCCCGAGCTTCCTCTTTTAGGGGCTCTATTTGCACAAGTTGTTTGTCAGCCTCAATCTTGGCCAGGCGAGCGTTGACAACTTCCTCACAATATTGTTGGGACTCTAATTGAGCCTTAAGTTTATCTTGTTTTTCCTTCTCGAACTTCTCCTCCATCTGTCGAATGCGGAGGGCCAGGGCGTCCTTATCTTTTTTCAGCACGTCCTTTTCCTTCTGTAAAACGTCCTTCTCAAGGGCTAAATTACCACTGTGGAAAACAACCGTGTCCAATTCAACTTGATGCACTTTCATCAAACAGTCCACTGCTTCAGAAGATTTGCTGGCTCTTTTCTTAGCATCAACCAGCTTTGTACTCGGCCCCTTGACTTCTTCATCCAAGTGTCCGATGATGTCTTTATCATGAATCACTTTGAGAGTTAAGCGATCGATCTCGTGCTTCCTTTCAATTGACACTTCACAAATCCTCTCAACTACATGAAGAGTTATGCCATGTTGGACATGGACGTCATTAACATAAGATAGCACTATGTATTTGGCCTCTGGAGGAATCTTATGCAAAGTAGGAACAAATTTAAACTCATCAAAACATAACTTAGGAAATGTTATCTTAAGCTCTGCCATCTCTACAGTGGTGGCATCAAGAGTAGTTGGGGCTAAGAGGGACCGTTAGTCATGCCTATGAGAAGAAATATTAGGAGTTCATGAGCCAGTTTGGAATTCAGAAGATCGTCGGGTGCTTGAAGAACCCGAATGTTGCTCGGGTGGAGTAGTTGAAGTGGGGACATAAGGTAATGCCTTGCTATTGCTATGTACATCAGGGTATGGATTGGCACCCTTGTGATGAGAAGACTAGAAATTTGACTTTTACAAGGATGATAAATCTTTGGACTGATGACTTCTGTCCCGATCCTCCCTTCTGTCGTGGCCTTCCTTTTCCTGTTCGGGCTGTCAACCAGAATCCGTACGTCAACTGTCCCAAAATAAGATAGTTGAGAATATGATGATTTCTTCAAGCAATAATAGTTGCAAGAGCGCCCCTTGGAACTTTTAAATAAGACAAAGATGTACAAGAATCATCAAAACTAAAGTTGGATAGGTATTGTGCAGTGCGGTGCACGTGATTGTGAGTGTCCTAGTGTCCCCTCGATGGACCGAGTACTGGAGCTTTGCTAGTTGGAGTAATCTCTCTTATGCTAGTTGGAAGGATTTCAGCACCAATTCAGATAAGAGTGTCGGACCCCCAAGGCTCATGTTAGCAAAATCATAATTCCCGACACCATCTAGGATTGGGATGTTTGATAATCCCTCAAATAAATTTTCTGGAGGCAAAGAAGTAGATTGAACTGTGGCAGTAGTGGGCTGCTTAGCAACTTGTCTTCTATGAAGCTTCTAAACAAGCCTCTTCGTTTTTCTCTTCTCTATGAAGGGAAGCCGTGTGTCTTGGGATGATCTAGCTGCAGGCTCATGACTTGAACCCGCATCGTCATGACCGGGCTTATTAGCATCGCCCCTTACTTCACCTTTTACAGCGACATCCAGAGCCTCCTCGACTGGGGCACGACAGGATTAACATCACCACCTCCCTGTTGAGTAAAGCGTCTTCTCCCTCTCACTTCACCATCAGCATTCCCAGTTAGCTCAGTACTATAGCCTTCTTCTAGCAAGCTGAAGGCAAAGATTCGCTCATCGGTAATAAGGAATCTAACATCTCTATATTTCGAAGGTATACTCCTGAGCGCAACGACTACCTCTTAATACTGATCATCGATCGGATGTGGATAACTACCTACAAGATTCAAAGAACTGCTGAAATGACCCACTAATTTTTTTTTTTTTTTTTAAAAACATTCAGTGGCCATTTAATCAAGAAAAATATTTAATTCAATTTTTCTTCTATCCAGGACCTTTCTGCCAATAAATATTGGTTTAATCATTTTATCTTAAACTTATATATATAAAGATATATAAGTCATCTTCTACCTAAATCAGAGTATAGAAATTTTGAAGGTAGAAACCTGTTGAGTATTGCTTAAAGAAATACTCTCTACATAGCAATAGTGTTTCTTTTTCAAAACTAGGTTTTCCCAATTTTTAGATTAATGCATTACTATTGATTCTATGTCTCAAGGCTCCTTATTTTACATATATGCTTCTGATTTTCTTACTGGGTAACTTTGCTTTTACTTGTGCAAGTGTGTGTGCATGTTTCTGTGCAGGTGTGTTCAAACTCAGGCTATAATAAAGTGGATCCTAAGAGAACACAAGCAACATCTAGGCGTAATGGAAACGCGCCTAACTTATACATGAGAGGTCACAAGTTCGAGTGCTATGCTGGTCGGTTCAACCCAATTTTTGTTTTTTTTCCCTTGTTTACATAATTGCCTGAGTCTACCCTGTATTTGGCTATGAAACAGATCTAAAACTTAATTAAAAACACTAGGGTGCTGTCTTAGCCCAGGCTTAAGAAAATGGCTATGTTAGCCTTGTTCTGGTTTGCACCATTCTGATTCAAAGTATCTGCTCTAACATTTTCTTTTCAAAGCAACTCAAACCCTTTTATCAGATTTTTATTTTTGACTTGAACAAGGATTCTCTTATGCCAGATCTTTTGATATATATATAAACCACAAATTCTTTCAATCTCAGATTTTCTATCATTTTAGCCTAACTGTTCTTGAAACTTGAAATTCATTTTCTTAACAAAGCATTTTGCAAAACAAAATACATAAGTTCTAACTGATACATATAAATTCAACACTTACAAAACAGCAAATAACATTACATTGGTTTTTCTAAGCAACTTAAACAAATAGCTTAACTTAGTTCAACATGAATATCTAATTTAGCTTCAGCAAAGACTTTTAAAAACATAGCATCCAAATCCTAAGCAGTTTAACATCCAAAGCCTGATCAAAGCAATCCCTATTTCCCTGCAAAATCACCATGAACTGCCCCATATAAATATGAGACACCCAATGGTGCATGAACACAAAAGGGTCAGACTATTTGTCTGGTGTGAATAATCTAACTGAAAACATGATTTATTTCAATTCCATTTATATTCCTGTACTTTGCAAGAATAAGAAACTCAATATCTTCTGTGTGCATGTTTTTGTGAAGCATGTGCATTCATATTAGTGCCAAACAGATTATATATGATCACAATGTTTTAGTTCATAGAAAACAACCACAAGATTCACCAATAAAGCATCAAAACAACCAAATACAAACTTCAATCCAGTTATCATCTCCTTTTCAAATTTACTGGCCATCAGGGATTTTGCCCAGACCTCTACTGAATCTATTCCTAGAATTCATTATCAAATTTATCAGGGTCTTTAGCTACTTTCTTCTTTTTAAACACACACTGCCTGGGACCTTTCTCTGTTAACCCAGCACACTCAGGCCCCTGGGTATAAATATACCATGTGTGAACTTGCAATATTCCCATTGCCAAGCTATACTTTGGTAGCCCTAAGATCCCAAGTCCTTAGTTAAATTACTAAGTGTTTTAATATTTTTCATAGCAGTGCTAATCCCTTCTGCATCTCACTTCTTAATCAGAGAAACATAAATGATGCAAGCAACATATATTCATCCAGAGTTTGGTAAGTTAAATTCTCAGAAGCAACCATTTTATCATAAAAGAGTGAGGTGACTTCTTAGCACATTATTTTGCCTATGGGTTTCACTGGATCAAGATGTAAGCATATGGTCCTGAGTAATTTTCCAGATATATATATTCTTCCCTACCTCTGGTTCAATCAGATTCATGATCTGGCTAAACCACAAGTACATTTGATTTGGGTATTTCATACAACATAGAAGCTCAGCACATGTACAACATTGCACTTCTACATTTTCTTTTGTTTTAATTAATATGAGGCATAAGCAACAACATAATGTCACAGCCCATACTTCTTTCTACCTTTAGACCATATACCCACTACTTGAATCCGGGGATTTTACAAACAACTTACAAAGAAAACTTATCAAAGAAAACACCCAATCTCAAAGTTAACCCATATCTCAGACAACCATTTTTGTTCATAAATCCATGACTCTTATTTTTCCTGGGTAAATCAGATAGAGGTTTTACCCTTAAACAAATCATTAACAAGCCAAAGTCATCCAATCATAAAACATAACTTGTAAAAGAAAATTAGTTCAAACTGGCTGCCTCAATATTCAGGTCTTAATGCCAAAGTTTTCAGTGAGATTACTCACTTTAATCCTTCTTCTTCCTATGCCTTATGAACCCCTTTTTAGTCTTCTGCCTTCTCCTATTTTCTCTGGTTTATACTTTGTATATTTTCTTTTTTTTTTAAGAGGTAGAGCAAACATAAAACCTTACCACACCAGGTCTTCTTATATGAACTCTGGCTGCTACTAGGGTTTTAGGAAATTACCAAATGCCAATTTTACCCTACCAACTATGATCTGCCTCTTATTCTAACATTTTAGAGAAAATGGGTAAATAGTCATGGTATATTTTCCAGAAAATATACCTCATTGCCCCGGTCATGTTATTTGCATGATTTCTTCTCTTTTCTTTTTTTTCTAAAGTAAAAAGGAATTGCTAAAAATGGATAAAGTACTTGTCCAATAGCTCATACCATTTTCATGCAAATGTTAATTTTTCCTTTTTTATTTCTGCCAGTATTATTTTGTGCACATGTATAATACATGTATGCCTACCCTGGCCTAAGTCTCTTTTTTTTTCAAGGCTTGATGATTTCTGCCTACATGCATATACTTGTAATTCACATATCCTATTATTTCTATTGATTGTTGCTTATTTCATCCCACAGAAAACTGTGTACATGTTTGTGCACTGCCTTGTGCACATGTGCATGTTTTATACTTGGTATCTGCAAATTAATTTCCTATATATATTTTTTTCAATGCAATTTCAAACAAATACAAACTAAATTGAATCATGAAATTACTCACAAAAATCAGGGTTATCACAACTGCTCAGTTCGAAGTACGACTTAAATAAAATCACTCAAGGTTGAATAAAACGACACTCACGTCCTTCTAGCTACCGTCCTACGAAGCCAGGCGGGCAACGCACACAAAACCACTCATTCTTGAAAGCACTTAGCGTATTCTAAGCACCAGTCACGACTTGATAATTGCCGGTTAATTCAATAAATATATACGAGGGGCTTCCCTTTCGTCGCTTGAAATTGAAGATGAATCGAATGTCCTTTGGAGTTGGTTCATGATATAAGAATTCTAGGAATATCATATATGTACGGTGAAGAAATACATAGTTGTTCGGATGCAGCTGGGCCGGAGCCAATCTCAAATGATGTAACATCCTCCGGATGAATGGGTTGAAAGGTGGAATGTAACCAGCCCATCACATATATCTGTTACAAGCGGTATATCCTTCCAAAGGTGAGTGAGCTCTATCATTGCAAGTCGGGACTCGTACATCCTCATACAGTATCCCATGTTTGATGCAAATTATGCGAAGAGAAGCCTCGTCGATTCTCGAAGCCATAGAATCTTCCGAGTTCTCTAAAAATATAGCATCTTCTAAAGTGCCGGGAGCTGGTTCATCTTCTGCTTTTGGATCCACAAGAATTTGAGGCACTTGTTGAGAACTTTCAAGCTACTATGATTGATTGATTGCTCGAAATGTGCCGAGCAGATATTGTTGTGGAGCTTGACTCAATGTTAGAATCATCGTGCAAAAAAGTTGTTTAGTAGCCATAGCAGCTAAATGCTTCGAGCATTTGGAACCCATAGCTATCAAACTTAATAGATAGTAATTGCTAAAGAAAGAAACCTGTTCCCCCCGTATAAAGTGTAAAGTGGAAAATAGGCATAAGGACAAACTTCGAAAAAAATTAAGGCTGAAGGACATCAAGTTTCATTTTATGGCTGAAGGACAAACTTTGAAAAAAATTACGCTGAAGGACAATGCTAGTTAGAAATAGCATTTTGTATAGTGTAAAAACTGAATATAATGCTAGTCTATCTAGCATTTTGTATAGTGTAAAAACTGAATATAATGCTAGTTAGAACTAGCATTGTCCTTCAACCTAATTTTTTCCAAAGTTTGTCCTTCAGCCAAAAAATAAAACTTGGTGTCCTTTAGACTAATTTTTTGACAAAGTTTGTCCTTTTCCCTAATTCCCTCAAGTGTAAACTAGTGCGGTGTGGTGCGGTGTTATGCGGTGCAGTAATAAACATTTCAAAATTAAGCTACAACTATGACGTGACTCTGGGATTCGACCGAGGTGACAATCACCGCTGACCGTTCTAACTATTTTTCCTACCGATGGTTGTGGATTTTACATAAGCTTAGGGATCAATTACCGACATCATGGAGTATGATCTTTGCATTTAAGTTTAGTCAAGTCCATATGATAGGCATATTCGAGTTCAAGTCAAGTCTGAGTTCTTATGCAAGTGTTAAAGTTGAAAAATGTTCATGTCCAAGTTTGCTTTACATGTTCATGCTCCTTAATAAGGTTTCAGGTTCATTCATGCAAACAAGTTCATGTGGTCAAGTCCTAAAGTTCAATTGTTCTCAAACCAAACTAAAAAATGGCTAAGTCCCCATAGGAAAAGGGATCGTACCTGATTCCTCACCTAAGAAGTGTTGCCCCATGCCATTTCAAACTCCATATGCCTATAGCCGATCCTCCACTCCAAATCACAACCGATCCCTCCGCTTGGAACTACTTCGATCCATCACTCCATATCACAGTCGGTCCCTCCACGTCATATCACAACTGATCCCTTCAATTTTGTCATCCCAGTTCAGTTACTCCACTACACAACCGAACCCTATGTTTGACTGCAACCACATCACTAACATACCAACGACCGACCCCTATAAACACTCCATCTTACATCATCAGCAAAATCCAAAATATCTCATTGTCTCCTCATAATCGCATACAACTGATTCAAAAACCCACCTATATATGTAAAATCAAATATAAATGCAAGGTAAAGAGTTGAATTGGCTCGAAAAGGACGAGAGCAATATGGGTTCTAGATAGGATTCGAAATTGGTTTAGCAAAATCGAGAGCGGATTTGACTTGGGGTAATGGCGAAGACTTCTAGCAAGATGGAAGATGGAATCCGTGGGGGGGATGGATCGAAGGAAGATATGATGGAAGTGTTGAACTCAAAGATTGGCATTGGCTGAAGCAAGGGAAGGAAGGGATCAGTTCAATTGCAAGATAAATGAAATAAGTGAGGATATTAAGCTAAGTCATTTAGCTTATAAACTAGTGCAGCCCACTTCCACAAAGCTTCAAATTGGCTAAGTGTTTGCAAGCAAATGAATCTATACCAATCCCCCTGCCTAGGGGATGGTAGCGAACACCTATTCCAAAAAAGAAAAAGGAAATTAAAATGTAATGTAATTGTATTTGAACTACGTGAAACTGGCAAATGACCCATGAACGTGTGAACGTGTTCGGGAGCTATTAACAAAGTGTGTACATGAACATGCATATGTGCTACCTAACATTTGATTTCTCGAACCAACAGAAATTGGATGAATTCACACCTAGAGTTTTCATAAAATAAGTCACTGTAGATAGCCGAGACCTACTAACTTGATCAACAAGCTCAATGGAAATGAGCATAGACAAGACTGAGGATTACACTCTGGATTTATACTGAATTATATCAACTAAGCGTCGCAGCGAATAGAGGGAGATACGACTCTTCTGAAAGACAACTCGAAGAAAGAATAACAACTATTTAGAAAATTGAATGGAATCCCTTTCAGAAACTCTAACTTACTTTGATTCAAAGAACATCATGTTTGAAACAAGACGTACTTTGAGGGGAAAGTGTTATTCGGCCTTTTGACCCGGCTATATCCAGACTATTAGACAAGTTAGACTCGATGGTAGATAAGGCAAGCAGCCCAAAGAAGTGATCGTGGAGTCCAGTGATCAAGCACAGATAGCAATATGAAACAATGATCAAGCGAGGTCAAGAGATAGACTCTCCGGAATATTCTAAGTATGGATTAGTGCCTACCCTAGGCAGAGGATTGGTGCCTATCTCTTCTCCTATGTAGGGGATTGGATCATATCATTATGATTATGGACAACATCAACCAATAGTTCAACTCAACAGGAATCGATCGATATCTCCAAAATCATGAAGATAATTATGCAAATAACTTTAGAAACATGAAACTAGCATAGAGGGGGACCCACCAAAGCAATCACATGATGCTACATATCCATATGGACCGATCTGTATCGATCCCCTATACTTGGGAATCGGGCCATGAAACTTTTTGGTGACCTTACCTACATCTTGTGATTCCGTCGGCAAAATTTCAGGAAGATATTCGGTCGTCTACCCCTATAAATACAGAGTTTACTGTTCATTTTAAGGATCTTTAAGCTGTTGTTCTATTTGTACTCCATTGTAATCACCGATTTGTTCCACCCTACACTAAAAAAAAATAGTTATTAATAAAGCAATTACATCAAAGTGGACGTAGGCAATCAATGCCGAACCACTATAAATTTGTATGTTCTTGTTTTCAACTTGTTTCCTCTATTTTAATTTTAGTTCTTGACTTTATTTCTCTATATAAAATATATTGGTTGTTTGTGACAACTTTTGGTGCAAACATTAACCAAACATAAGTCTATGGAAGTTAAAACATCAAGATAAAGGTGAAACAACTTGAAAACTTGGAAGTATACTTAGAAGAGCTAGAGAAGCAACTTGAAAAAGTTTCAATGCAAATAGAGCAAAAGGGCTTAACTTGGTACCGAGCTATATCGATCAGTGACGAGTTGTTTTTCTACCTCCTAGAGCTCCATATACTTCAAATACCTCACATACTACTCCAACTACTCATAATCAAGTGGTTTTTCTAGAGTTTGGATGAGCAGTTCCAAGGATTGATGAAAAAAAAGTGAAGAAAGTAGGATAGTTTAAGTACTATCATGGAGATCACTAGAATCAACTCAAAATCACAAAAAAAGAACTTGGAACGCATCAAGAAGAAGAAGGAAGAACTATGTAATTGAAGAAGTCCACTTTCCATCGACAAAAACAAGTCGATACCGAGTCATTTAACTCGATGCCGAGTTGTTTTTCTTGCTCATGGGCCTCCATGCTCTCATATACAACATCAAGCTATCTTCTAGACTTCAGTGCAAGTAGGCTTTTGACCATGTACCTCTGTTTCTCTATAATACAGACCCTAATGCAAGTAGAGAGAGATCTGATTCCCTACTGGCATAAACTCTGCCATTTCTTCATCTCCTGCCTCCCTTACAATAGTCACTTATGCAGTAACTCTTAGCAGTTCTAGGCTGTAGAACATGTCAAGCCCTTGTACTAGTGACTTGTAATCTCAAATTATCTGTAAACAACAGTCAATAAAAACTATAAAGTGGATGTAAGCCAGAGATTGTCGAACTACTATAAAAATCTTGTGTCTCCCTGTCTATTTTTTTTATTTTGTTACTATCTGCTTGATATAGGTCCTAAAAGTTCACTATAACTCATTCTTGGGTGTTGATTAATTATTTCATCAACATTTTAGTGCTTTCACTGAGAAAACTGAACCCATGCTTAGATCTAGCTCTCTACTTTGGGTTGGAAAGATCCAAAAGTTAGATCTATGAAAACTTTCTTGAAAAATTTAAGGGCTTTCTATTGGAAATCTATGGCACCTAGGAAAGGAAAGTCTGTATTTGGAAGATCGGTAGGATCAGTAGCTAGTGGTGATGAAGCAAACACTCACTAAACATAAGTTAATATTGGAAACACAATACCAGAATCCTTTGCTCAACATGAAGTAGTGACCAGAGGAGAGTTTGATAAGATGATTCACGAAATTAACTAGAAGATTGCAGATAGCTAAAAAGCTCTTATGGGCAAGATGGATGCTTTGCTCAATCTGCGGCTCCAAGCTACTAGGAGAACTATAAGGGAAACTTCACCTATTATAGAATAAGAGAAATCCTCTATCTCTAGCCGAAACAAGTAAGATGGGAAGCAAAAGCAGAAGGAAGTAGTTGGTGGAGTTGTAGGAGGACTTTTAGGAGGAAGCATGAGTGCTCCCCCGTTAAGAAAACAGATCGGTATCGAGAGAATTTCACTCGGTAGTGAGGAATGCCCATGTCGAGGATGCTCGGGAAGGTGATGCCGTGGTTGTCTCTGATTAGGATAAGACTTACAGCTTGATGATGATGATTTAAAGTTGGATGTTGATGCTGATGAAGGTGAAGTTCAAACAACCGCAACTCAATTAAACGTACGTCCACCAAATACCGAAGAAATGGTACTCCCAGAGATAGGAGCACCTAGATGTCAGTTAGCAAACTGAGACCATTTGCGGAGTCAAACACTCGGTGTAGCCCCTGATTGTCGACCTTTGGATTACTGTGCCGGCGAGGAGTACATCCCTGACATGGTTAAACGATTGGGGGAAATAAGCAGGGGCGGAAAGAAAAAAATTGGGGTTCTGGACCAAGCCTAACCCCATTAACTGAAAATATCTTAAGATAAAAATACCCCAAAAAGTTCATGCTGACAACGCCATCCTACAAAGGAACTGCTGATCCCAAATAACACTTACTCGAATATGAATGGCATATGGATAGAGCTAGAACAACGAACACTATTCATTATAGGTGAATCCATATCTTCTTGAAAGAAGTTTCTTCTATATGGTTCACTACGCTCATGCCTAAATACATATTGACATTTGATAAATTGGCTAAGAAGTTTCTAGAGCAGTTCAGGCTCCACGTGGCATGACTAAATGATGTTATGTCATTATCTGGCTTGTCACAAGGACCCAAGGAGTTATTGAAAGCTTTCTTGAACAGATTTAACATCTATGTTAAGGAAGTTAGCAATTCGAAGAAAGATCTTGTATTCATGGCATTTGTCCGAGGTATTCACCCAGACACAAATTTTGGTAGGTGGATAAAGATGAAGCAACCCACTACAATGGAGGAATTCCATCAAAAGGCAAATCAGTTTCTGAGGTTGGAAGAAGAAAGCATGGTTGAAGGCATGCCCAACGATGAGCAATCAAAAGAGGTTATTCAGAGCAACGTTATGGTCAAAAAAGATGGAAATATATCCAAGACTGCTGTAGGAAGTGCAGGGAAAGCTGCGAAATTGAAAATGGGGAATTAGAATGCTGGTAGGAACGACAGGGATAGGAAGCGTCTAAGGAATCTAAGACCTAAGGACTATACGCCGTTAAATGACAGTTTGGAGAACATTTATCTTGCCATTCACGGAACTAAGCGGCATAACAAACTGTTCAAGTGGGAAGCGACCGAGCAACAAAAAAGGTCGGGGAAGTATTGCTGCTTCCACAAAACTCATGGACATAACACAAATAAATGTTGGCATCTAAAAGACTTAATCGAGGAATTGATAAGGCACAACAACCTTTAGCATTATGTGAAGAAACCGCAAAATGTTGATCAACCCACCAGACCCCAAGGGCAAGATGCTCAAGGGAAACCATCTGGACCTAGCGGAGAAGGGCCATGGCAAATAGATGGAAGACCGGTGATACACACCATTACAAGAGGGCCTCACTTAGCGCAGAAGGGTTGGGGTGAAATGGAACAATATGCTAGTTCTTTGAAGCATGTACCACAGGATAGTTGTTGCGCCATCAAAGACGGAGCTTCAGATAAGCAACAGAGGATGATTACAAATGATATTATGTTCAGGAATTGGGACATTGAAGGTGTGGAAGCACTGACTCTCGACCAAATGGTGATAATGGTCGGGATCAGACCAGTAGTTGTGCATCGAGTATTGGTTGATAATGGAAGTTCAGTCAACATCCTATTTCGGAAGATGTTTGACCAAATGAAGATTAGCATGAAGGATGTTACCGCTTGCAAAACAAATATTTAGGGACTTATAGGTGAAGCTAAACAGCCGATTGGAACAATCGACCTCCCTGTAAAACTTGGAGAAGGAGAACGATGGGTGGTTTACATTTAGACCTTCGTGATTATCGATGAGTATTATGCTTACAATGCTTTCTTGGGCCAACCAGCCCTGACCGACTTTAGAATCCCTTTGGCTCCATGGTATCTGGTGATGAAATTCCCAATGGAGAATTGTATATAGTAGTAAGAGGAGACCCAAGTGCTGCAAGGGAATGCTATGTTGCTGTCCTACGTGAAGTTAAACGCCATGAAAAGGGAAAGAATGTGGGGAAGACTCCGCGCATTCAAAAACCGCAAGCATAGAAAATACAGAATAGCCCCTGGCTTGGGGACCATAGTCGCTTCGAAAAAAGGCTATGGACCCTAGGAAGAATCAGGGGAGATACTAGCAGCACCGGTGGAGATTACGATGGCTGTTCCTGTTGACATGGACGACCCAACTCGGGTCTTAAAGATTGGTTCTCAACTAGGAATCAAGTTGTGAAAGGAATTGATTAACTTTCTTCTAGCAAATCTAGACGTGTTTGTTTAGATGCATTCTGATATATGTTGGATACTATCGGAGATAGCATGTCATGCACGTAATATCGATCCTCAGTTCACACTAGTGAGACATAAGAGACGCGGCCTGGGTCTGGAGCAATATGCTGCATTGAAGGAAGAAGAGGATAAGATATTGGCCAATGACGCTACATATCCTGAGTGGGTGTCAAACCCTGTGTTGGTCCGAAAAGCGAATGGGAGGTGGTGAACTTGCATTGACTACTCAAATTTGACAAAGCCTGTCCGAAGGATAGCTTTCTATTGCCCAGGATCTACCATCTTATTAATGAAACAATGGGGCATGAACTGCTCTTATTTATAGATGCTTACTCAAGGTACAATTAGATTATAATGCATGAACCAGATCAGGAGAACACCACCTTCATCACAGACTCGGTGGAAGAAAACGAAAGCAAGGAATGAAAAGTGACTTGAAAATTTTCTAAGCCCAACATTTAAATATGGTCGAGGGGAAACCAATTCAACTCGGTACCAAAGTTAAACTGCTCGGTGCCAAGTTGTTTTTCTTTCCTTATATCATCCAGAAAGCATGGAAAAGAGAAGTTATACTAACCTGAGGCGTGAAGTGATCTCTAGATTATAAACCGCATCCCCAATGCAAAGGAATAGAATTCCAACTATAATTAAGCCAAATAATTAAAGGCAAATCTACCAAGCAAAATTGATGTTTCGAGATGATACGCGAACGATCAACCAGAATTCGGAAGATAACAGTCTAGAACTTGTCTTGATCCAGAGCATGCTTTGTTTTCAGTAAAAGCATACACTGGGGCCAAGTGTTAACAGGGTTTTCAACCAAGCAGAAGTCAATGGAAATTAGAACGTCAAGACGAAGATGAAGCGACTTGAAAAATTAGTACTACACTTAGAAGAGCTAAGGAAGCAACTTGAAAAAGTTTCAATACGAATGGAGCAAAGGACCTAACTTGGTACCAAGCTATATAGATCGATGATGAGCTGTTTTTCTGTCTCCTAGAGCTCCATATACTTCAAATACTTCACATACTACTCTAACTACTCGTGATTAATTGGTTTTCCCCAAGTTTGGACGAGTAATTCCAAGGATTGATAAATAGAAAGTGAAGAAAGCAGGATAGTTCAAGTACTATTAGGATGATCCCTAGAATCAACTCAAAATCATGAAAAAAGAGCTTGGAACACATCAAGGAGAAGAAAGAACTAAGCAAGTGAAGAAGTCCACTTTCTACCGACAAAATAGGTCGGCAACGAGTCATTTAACTCAGCACTAAGTTGTTTTTCCTAGTTGTAGGCCTCCGTGCTCACTTGTACAACATCGGGCTATCTTCTAGACTTTAGTGCATGTAGGCTTCTAACCCCGTATCTTTGTTTCTCTATAAATACAAACCCTACTGCAACTAGAGAGGGATTTGATTCTCTACTGACATAAACTCTATCATTTCTTCATCTCCTACCTCCCTCATAATAGTCAACTAAGTAACTACGCTTGGCAGTTCTAGGCTATAAAACCTGTCAAGCCCTTGTACTGGTGATTTATAATCTCAAATTCTCTATAAACAAAAATCAATAAAAACTATAAAGTGGACGTAGGCTAGAGATTACCGAACCATTATAAAAATCTTGTGTCTCGCAGTTTTATCTTCTTTTATTTTCATTACTATATGATAGATCTAGGTCCTACAGGTTCTGTACAACTTATTTTTGGGTGTTGATCCATTTTTAGCGTCAACAAAACTATATTATAAAATTTTCCTAATTTATGATATCTGAACTTAGGAAATATAAATACATACTCTATTTTTCAAAACACTTCAAAAAACCCTACCTTGGTTACTAATCCAAGTTTAAAGCTATATGTATTGTAAATAAAGTATGTACTAAAACTTGATATGATAGTGTGTGGCGTTAGTTGGGTTTGGATTGTATAGACATATGTATTGGTATCAGATATGTAATCATATATATATATATATATATATATTTTTGTGCAATATGATATTTTGTGTGATCATCAGCTATGAGAGTTTGAAAGTTTAAGTCAATATAGTTTTATCTTATGCTCTCCTATGTATATCATATGTATCATCACCTAATGACTTGTTGTCTTGGGACTTCATAGTGTATCTATGGGGTTCTGAAATTGCGAGTTATTACAATTGACTTCTTATTTGAAGAGGTTAGGAATTTCAAATTATTCTCATATTTTGTAAAAATGATATTCATAATGTAGACTAAACATCCAAAAAAATTCAAAGCATTTAAAATTAGGTAACTCAAAGTATGATAGGGGTGCTCCAAAAGAGGGATGTCGTTGAACCATGCTTATACATTTCCAATTGCATTGATCTTCCTTTTAGAGACTCACTTGAAGTTGATGGATCATATCCTTTTGGGTATATCTTCCAAAATAAAAAAATTTCCATTGTACTTTGAATCTAATTTGTATTTAAAGAATCACACCATGTGACAAAGTCTATAATCTCTATGGCTTGTTAATAACTAAGGAGATTGTCATTGCAAACAATATATTTTCTCAACATCAATAAAAAACTCATAGTTTCTCTTCAATGTGCAAGATTCCCTATTATACATTTTACTAAGCCGTGTCCTTTTGAGCTTGGTAAATTTTTTATCATCTACATAATAAGTTTCGATGTTTAAATCTTAGGTCACATCTAAGTCCTGTGATGTACCGCGACTTTCTTTAAAAAGAAATTCCATCGTCAAGAAGATGGCATGCCTTGAAACAACAATTTGTTGCTCAATGTGATGGAATTTGTATTCATAAAATTTTATGAACTGCCCATAGACTTACACAAAATAGACATAGCTTTTTAGATGAAACTGAATTCAACATATGCATAAGTTAAGCATGCATCCTTTAACTAAAAACTTAACTCTACTTCACTCACTACTAATATACTATGCCCAAGAAAGCTCAATTATTCCCTGTTGATACATCATTATGTAGCATATGGAGGACTGTCATAGAAAGTGAATCGTATTCTCTCTTAGATACTTTTGGACTCATATCTTTGATACTCATATATCGACTGAATTGATATAGATTAATTCTTTTGCATATTTTATTTCTACTTCAATTTTATATTCTATGAACCTATCATGGATATCTAACTTGAGAATCAAAATACACATGTTCATATCTTATACTTCATTAGTGAATTTAATGAAGTAAGTGGATCCACTTTTGACATCTATACACTTTGAAATATATACAAATTTATGTATCAATTCTAAGATTTCTTAAATTTATTATTGCTCCCACTAAATGGGTGCTTCACCGTTAGTCCTTTAAATTACAGTTCATAAGTATATGTGATTCATAATCATATGATTAAAGAAATTTCTCAAAGATATGGCTTAGTCTATGATTCCAAAATATTATATAAATATTTTTAATGCTTTTGTGTTTTCTATAACTAACACATCACAATTGTTATGGAAATAAACACCATTATCCAAATACCAAAAACACTTTTATTTTATACCATATATTCATAATATTCATATTAAAACGTTGCCATATCTATTTTTGGTCAAAACCAAAAATAGTTATTATTTCATAGATAATATTTTTTATATATGAAAGTAACACTCGAAACTTGTTGCGTCCATTTGCAAGTGTTATATGGTAAGCTCTCACAATTTATGTCCTTATAATAACAACAATTGAAATATGAAGCTCCATTTTCCACTATAACTAACTTTTTTCAGGAATTAGATATGTAGTGCAAGACTACACAACCAAGATCATACCTAGCAATAAAATAGTCTTCTGATCAACATACCTGATCAGTAGCAACAAAATTAGATACGTTTAGTGATTAGGTAGGAAAGATCACACCAATATAGTTAATTACAAGTAGCATAATGCAAATAAACATCAAAATAGAGCAACTAAACAAAATAGCAGAGCTCATCCATGTGAGACATCTCCAACAATCCTAAAATCATATTGCAAAAAGCTAGTCAACATCGAAGGGGTCTACCTCACTAGGAACAAAAGATTGGATCGAGGCGCAGTTGTTGATGGACTCGTTGTCCAGGTCAGGGCTGCCCAATCTATGCTACAGAGGAAAGAAACTTCGACCTATCCAGATAAAGAATAAGTGTACAATTTTATGACATAAGTTAAGGGGAGAACTTACATTGTTATCGAAGCATCTAGCGTTCCTTTCTGCCTATAACCCAGCTGAAAAGTAGAGAGGAGAGTATCAATAAGCCAGGAGTTAGACTTATAATGCCAATGATTATAGAAGGATATAAGGGAGGGGATCGTATGGAGGAGATGGACAACACTGTTGATCCTAACAAAGAAAGCTAAATCACAGTCGAAGAAGAGGTGGTTGATGCATTCAGGATTGGAGTGGCACATAAGGTAGGTAGGATTAATGCTAAGACCTTTGTGAATTGGTGGTCTTTGCTGTTAATATATTCATGAACGAGGAGCCACATGAGGAACTTGACTCTCGGGGGGACCTTGCATTTACGAAGCTTGGCATAGGAGTAGTGTCGTCTAAAGTCGTTGAGGCGGTTGTAGAGAAACTTGACAAAGAATTTTCCATTGAAAGCAGGCCTCAAACAAAGCAATTAGAGGAGTATGTTGAGGGAAGGTTTTGGAGCCAGAATAGGAGGAGCTGGAACTGGATGAGGGCTGGACCAGTTATAACATGATTGGGGTGAAAACTGCTAATCCCCAACCTGAGGGGGGCCTCGCCCATGGAAATATAGTGATTGTTGACTGAAGAGAAGAGGTTGGGTAGAGTAAGATGAAGAGGAGAGTCATTAAGCATAAATCTCACCAAAGGTTGCAATTGTCACCCTTACCAACTCTAACAAGAACATAGGATTTGACCTAGAAAGACGAGCATAGGTCACCAGACACGAATGAGGAATGTTTGCAATCAATGGTTGAGTGTAGGATTGAATAAGGTTGTGATCCATAGTATTTGTGCATGATCTAGGTTTTCCAAATGGTTTTTTCATTCGAGATGCATCTACAAATCCATTTTGCAAGGAGAGCCAAATTGAAGAGATTGATGTCAGGGATCCCTAAACCTCCCTTAGAAGTGGATTTGCAGACAATGTGCCAGAAGAAACATACCAGATGAAGTTACCTCAAAGTTGGTCGATTTTGGCAATGACCCAGGTAGAAAATTTATGGAACGAGAGCTAGTAAGTAGGGATGGCAGAGAGGACTGATTTAAGAATAATGAGCCTTCCAGCTCTAGAAGGTGAAGAGGCTTTCTAGGTAGCTAGGAGATTAGATATTTTGAAAGTAATCGGTTGCCAGTCATCTCACATATGCTTGGAAGGAGGGATGCTGATGCCAGGTATGAGATAGGGAATTGGTCGAGTTTGCAGTTTATAGCCAAAGCAATAGAAGGGCCGAGATGCTCAGCACCCCAACCATAATAACCTAGCTTTTGGAGAATTTAATAGTGAGGCCAGAAATGAGTTTGTAGGAGTACGGGAGTAGCTTGAGGTTGTAGATGTGGGACAAAATGGGGGAAGCACAAAGCATAGTGTCATCCGCATACTGGATGTTGGAGATCTTGATGTTTGAGTTAGGAAGGCCAATGCAAGCAAGAAGATGGTGGGAGACTGCCAGCTTGCTCATTTTATTGTAAATATTGGTATCAAACAAAAAGTGGAGAGGAGAGAGGGGGTCACCTTGAGGTAGACCACAAGCAGACTTGATTAAACCAGCACCGATTCCATTTACCATAATAGAAGACATGCTTGAGTGCAGAATGTGCCAAATCTATCCAGACCACCTGTTAGGGAAACCACGGTGGCGAAGGGTGTTAAGGATGAAGTTCCAGTTGATGGAGTCATAAGCTTTGGAGAAGTCAAGCTTGAGAGGTTCCTAAGGAGTGTTAGTATTATGATAGTGAGAGGTGATTTCCTGGGTGGTAGCAACAAAGTCAAGGATATTTAGCCCTTGAATAAAGGCAGATTGCTCAGGCTCGATGAGGGAGGGGATATGAAGCTATAAGCGGTTGGCAAGGACCTTAGTGATTAGTTTAAAAGCAGTGTTAAGGAGGCTAATGAGGTGGAAATTAGAGACAAAGTTGGCACCATCCTTTTTAGGGACAAGAATAACGTTCGCATAGTTAATTCCGGCAACAAGGGAAGGATTAGAGAAGAATTCTTCAAGCATGTTGATGATGCCGGTCTTGATAATTGACCAAAAGTGTTTGAAGAATAAGGGGCCAAAACCATCAGGGCCCAAGGACTTGTCATCTTCCATCTCTTTGAGTGTAGCAAGGATATCGGTCTCAGAAAGCTGGTAATCAACATGAAGATATGTGGGTTTAGGGTAGAGATCATTGTAGGCATTAGAGGGAAAAGGATTATGGGATCTTCCCAGAAGGTGCCTGTAATAGGAACTGAAAATATTGTTGAGCTCGAACTGGTCGTGAAAGGTGGAGCCATTATAATGAATCTTGAATATGCAGTTGGTTCTTCTTCTACCATTATCCAACCTATGGAAGTAAGCAGTGTTTCAGTTGTCGTCTTTAAGCCAAAGGGCCTTAGAACGTTGTTTCCAACCAATTTCTGCTTGTTTCAAAAGTCTTTCAAGCTCCTTCTCAAGATACAAGACATTAGATTTTTTAGATTGAGAGAGAGCTCTAGATTCTTCAAGGATATTAAGGTTAAGGATGGCATCCTGGAGACTAGAGATAAAAAATCTAAGAGAGCCCCAGATGGATCTGGACCAGGATCAGAAAGATTTCCTGAGAGATCTGAGTTTGAAGACAAGGGTAGCAAAAGAAAAGGGAAGAGGGCTTGTATCCTGCAAGATCGTTGATAGTAGATCCTGAAAGCTAGGTTCCAAGAGCCAAAGCCAGATCTAGGAGCCGTAGAGTCATCGGAGTCAAGTAGAATAGGGCAGTGGTCAGAAAGGATCGAAGGGAGGCCATGGATGGAGGAAAGAGGATGAGAATCCTCCCAAGAGGTATTGGAGAGAAAGTAGTCTAGTTTAACAAAAGAAGGAGAGGAGCGTCTGTTGCTCCAGGTGAAGAGGCAATTATCAATACGAGGGTCAATGAGAGCATCAGAATCAATGAAGGCATTAAATTTGTCTATGTCAAGACAGAAGGAAGAGTTCGAATTTCTTTCATTGAGGTGTCATGTAATGTTAAAGTCACCTCGAAGGACCCAGGGTCCTTGAGAGAAATTAAAAACTTTAGTGCAATTGGTCCATAGATTCAATCTATCATGGCTAGAGTGAGGTCCATAAATGTTAGAAAAAAATAAACGGTGCCTGGTGGGGAATGCTCGAAAATAACATAAAGAACATTAAGGTAATTAATTACTAGGATAAGCTTCCACTTCACTTCATCCCAGGTGGTGAGGATACCACCCTTAGTGCTGGAAGCCTTAATAAATTCCTAACTAATCAAAAAAGAACCCCTGAGATTACGGAAAAGAACATGGTTTGGGTTAGGAATCTTGGATTCTTGTATAAAATGGATGTCAAGCTTGAGGAGGGAGATAAAGCTTCTAATTTGGGAACATTTACCAGGGGTCCCTAAACCCTTAACATTCCAGAGAGAATCTTCATAAGGAAAAGGAGATACGCTCCTTTTCCAAAACTTACATGGTTGAAATATGCTTAAACATTAACATGATTCCCATATAGAGGGCGATTTTTTTGTTCATGTTATTTTTAGTAGAAGTAAAAACAATAGGATGAAAAATACTACCAGCTGCCTGCGTTAGAGATTCGACATCACGCTTAAGTAATCTACCACTTTGTCTAAACAAAAGTAGTGGACACATCAGGAGAGCGGCGAGGGAGGGTGAATGGCTTTGGTTCCCTTTAGGGATCAAGATCTGTGTCTTGGACTCTTGAATAAGGTTGTCATCAACTAGAATAGCAGGAGTAAAAGAGGTGAAATTGGCTGCCAGGTGAAGCACAGTGAGGTCTACATCATCACAAAAATGGTTAAAGTCCTCAATAGGAGTAAGCCAAGGGGACTATGCAGAGATGCCCTCCACCTCTAAAGAAGAAAATCTAGATTCGGGGGCCACACTTATCCTTCGAAATCTCATCTCTTTTTGAGGCAATGTCTGCCTTCACCTGCATAGCGTCAAATCCATGGGGCTCCAGTGGTTGCAGATCATCAGGGGAGGGATTATGGTCAAGAGAACCAGGGAGGGATGACTGCTTTTCTTTCCAACATCTTACAATGACGTCCCCAAAGATGAAGTCAGCTGGGTCCAGAGGAAGATGGCGGTGTTCCCAATGTTCCAAGGAGAGTTTAAAGTTTAGGTCATTGATGGAGCCGATAATGGTGCTGGGGAGCGATAAAGCTTTGTCAAGGAAAATCTAAGAAAAGACATGGCGGTGGTCAGTAATAGCCCACTCGCAAGTATCAAGGTCAACAGAGAGCCCAAAAGTCCAAAGATGGAAAAAACAAGAAGCGACTGGAGCGAAATTGTCAAGGAATGCCTCGAATGCAGATCCAAGATAGAGGGAAGTACTTGTGCTTGTAGGATTCAAACTCAAGAGTCCATTTGGCAGGATAGAGGGCTCTGCCTACTTGATGGAAGAAGCGACAGTTGGTAGCAATGTCAATGGTTCTGGAGTTGGGGAAGCGAACAATATAGCTGCGATTGGTTAAAAAGGTAATATCCTAGTCATTACGGTGAAAGGTGATCGATAGGCATTGGCAGACTGAGCTTACCGCCCAAAAACTAGTGACGATGGTGAAGACGGCCATATGATTAGGGTTTACAGAAGAAGGCATAGTGGCGGCTGAAGGGAAAGCTGAAGCGTTAGAGGAAAGATTGGATTATTTACATGAAGAGGACGAAAGTTTTTTAAACTTGGGTGGTTAGAGAAGTGGGCTAGATGGAATGATGGGGGATCATCTATAAACATTTGGAAGAAGAATGGTTTGATTCGGGAGTATGGATAGAGGAGAAAGGTCCTTTCTATTGCAAAATTTTATGTTTGTTACACGTAGAGATGGAATGCCCTGAGATCCCACAAGAATAACACATGCTTACATTCCTCCAGAGTTTTTCCACGTGTCCAAGATGGGCACATCTCAAACAATGCTTTTTTTATTTCAAATAATTCAACAAATTAAAAATAGATTTAAAAGGAGACAAGTAACCTCGTTGCATCGCAACAGAGGGTTTTGGAATAGAAGAAGGGAGCGAAGGGTGGGACAAACGGGCTTGCACCACCTCAATAAATGAGCAATGTGGAACCGGAAGAGATAACTGAGTTGGAGGAAGCCGGGCGGTAGAAGGAGGCTTCATCGATCATAGGTCAGAAGGGAATGCGACAGAGGAGGCTGGGAGCATGAAGAAAGGAAGAGGATGGGGTGGGTAGAGCAAAGTAGAGGAGAGGGAAGGGAAGAGGGATTAGAGGAAGCCATTGGAAAATAGCGTTTTCTTCGTATATACCCACTATAACTAACTCATAGTCGAAAGTTTCAGGTCTATTATCTAAATCTCCAAGGAAAAGATCTTACAGAGGACAATCTTCTATAATAAAAACACATATGAAATAGAAGTAATATCTCTTATTTCTTATTAAGCATCTACAAATATTTGATATGGTTCCATTTTCAATATCTCTTCATGAGTTAGAGATGACTATTCACTCCCTCTTCCCAACCATGTCTATGTTACGTCCACTCTCAAGCTTTCATTTTGTCTTTCAAATGGTCTAATCTTTAAAAAGAGAAATCCTTTACTACAAGTCTGCACTGAGTTCCTTTATAGAAATGCAGTCATTTATCATCAACATATTAAAGAGATCGTATAAGTTGCAAGAGATCGTATAAGTTGCACTTAAATAAACATATCAAAACTGACATTTCAACGATCCAATTCTTAGGTCTATTAGTCATTGGTCTAATGTTGTTCTTAACACAATAAGATCCTCATTATATTTAATCATACTGATTACGTGTTCTTGCACTGTAGTTTACTTGCTCATTTGAATAAAACAATTTAATCAAAATTTAATATTCTGCAAATTGTGACTATTCTTTATATGACTTTGTATATGATTGAATATGGGTTGAATATCCATATTCTTGTATTGTTTCGATTACAAAACTCATAGATGAAAACACAACCTTGGGATAATTGACACTTAAGTGTCGTATTATTCGGTTATTGCATGGATTTTGATATAACAAAATGCCAAAAGATTAATTTATTGGTAAGTCAATCTTTACATTTCTTTGTCAATCTTCAATTAAGTTTGATCGGCACATTTTAATCAGTATAAAGTTTTTTCAACCACATTAGCTATTCAAATTTGTTATATTGGATTATTATAATATTACTTAAGTTCTTATACTTATTAAAACGATTTATTATATTTTTGTAATAAGGCATCCACTAGATTATACATCTCTTAAAAATCGTAAAAGAGGAGTGGGAATATTTATAAATTCATTTAGTGAATGTTAGGATCCATTTAAAATCTTACTACAACCTTAAGTGTTTTCAATAAATTGTGGTCCTCCGTAAAGGTAAATAGTACGGTATTGCTTATATATCATATATAACTCTTAACCGTATATACTTTACTCCTTATCATCTTTATGACCTTGAAAGTGCTTAGAAATATCATAGAGTACATTAGATACTCATGACCTGTCATTTCGTAATTACCTAAGAATATTTTGTAACCCTTGAGGGTGCTCAACAAAGTTACAAAATCTCCTTACCAATTTAGGGATAGCATACAAATCTTTATAAATAGTTTATGGCAACAGGTGCTCAACAACCATAAGTATGTATAATACTTTATTTATATTGCAAATGATAAAGAGCAACATTATTTTAGATTTATAATCTCAAAATAATAACGATGTATATTATCTTCTATAAGGAATTATTAGTATTCACAATACTCAATGACGTCATTTTTCATTCTATATATATATAATTGTATACGTATGTATTTATTCCATATAACTGTAATGGTATTTATTTCAATTTTAACCTTTAAAATCATATTTTATATGCATTATATTAGATTTTCTTATGTAATTATAACAAAAATATTAAATTGTATATTTATGTATGTATGTATGTATGTATGTATGTATGTATATAATTGGTTAACAATATAATCAATATTACAACTTAATTGTAACTTTTTATGAACTATAACATTTATAGTTCATATTCTAATTTAAAATTATTTTGAATTTTATTTATTTATAAATAATAATTTTGAATTTAAAACAATTTAAAATTTATTCATCATAACCTTTATTAATTTAAGTTTAAATTTTAAAAAATTTAAGTATATTAGTTTGTAATTTTTATAAAATTATATTTAAATTTGAATAAAATTTTATTTTATTTATTTATATTAAATTTATAACTTTTATGAATTTAACTTAAAATAATTTAAATTTTATTCATAGCATTATATACTTTAATTTCAATTTAAACCAGTTTTAAATTCAAATTTTATGTATTATTCTAATACGCTAATTTGAATCGACCCAAGGCACGACGCATTTGGTTTTACATTAAGGAAATACCCTAGAAATAAACCACTTCGATGAGCTAAGCAAGAGCTAGGAGTATATAGGTTTTTCATTTGTAAGAGCGTTCCTTGCTTAGAGTAGCATTCTCCTTAGTAAAACACCCTTTCCTAGATGCCTATCTTTGCCAGATATTTTTCAACATGTTGTCAATTATTCATAATAATATAATGCTTACTTTGATACCATTGTTGGATGATTGGATCAAGTGCATCAAGCAATGGTGTAAAAAGATTAAATTTCAATAAAATATTTTCATTCATAATGCATTAGGTGTTTATAATGTGTTAACATAAATAAAATAGTTTATAACAAATCACATTTAATGTTTGACTTTATTATATAATAAGTTTTGTTTTGAATTAAAATTAGTTTCATTGCAATTATTTTATATAAAATATATAGAATATAAATAATGAACATAATATGCCCCTTATTATACTATAATATTGTTTAGGGAATATACATACATAAATATACATATACATAGACATACACACACACACAGATATATATATATATATATCAAAAAATATGTACAATTTTCAGCCTATTTTTGATAGTTTAACAATATATTTGACTAACTCTAAATCTTATAATAGTTAAGGTAAATATTATTTTATTTAGCATACTCTAAATCTCACATGTAGAATGGCAAACAAAAAATATATAGATATGAGAATATCGAATTATTAATAAAAAATTGTGATTTAAAATCATCTTTAGAGACATCATAAAGTAGAATTAAAGAATTAAAATAGGTTAGAAATAATCTAACGATGTGTAAAAATTTAATAAAGGCAAGAAAATTTATCGAAATTGATAATAATAATTCAAGGCTAAAAATAATAAACATGGAACGGGCATTAAAAATTTTAGAGATTAGAAAACCGAATCCAAAGAAATATGTAGCACTATGTACAAAGTTTGGGAAATCAACTAAGAATCGATCTAAATTGAATATTAGGGCAATTAAAATTTGGGTTCCAAAAGCCGATAATAGTTCAATTAGAAGTAAATATATAAAAATATATTTCTAAAGCACATAATATCAGTTATTTTATTTTCGAACGTTTTACCAAACCATCCCTGGTATGGTTACCTTTCGGCTAACCCGTTGGACCCTAACGTAGGAAGTGGGTGTCAATATATACATTTTTTGTAGGTACACAATCAAAGGAGTAATATAATAGAATTATAAATGTTCAAAGGAAGCAAAATGGATTAACGGGAAAGAAACGTCAACAATAAAGATATATCTAATTAGTTTTATACAAAAATCCTATTATATGTTGTATTATCTCTTATAAAGGATAAATATTCTTTATGAAAAATATTAGGTAAAAAATTACAAACCTGAAATTTTTGAAAATCATTTTGCAAAAATATTTTTGAAAGCGATTTTTTTAAAAACTTCATTTTTGAAAGAATTAAATATTTATTTCTCAAATTTTAGAAATTTACATAATAATTTCAACTTATCTCTCAAATGAGATCCTACCTTTAAAGATGAAAAATTAGAATTATATAAAATAATTGATCTTCTAGTAATATTTTCTTTTAATAAAATGTCACTAACTAGGTATACATTCAAAAGTCCTTGGTTTAAAGTGAATTTAAATTTTAAAAATGTAAAAGATATTCTGATATAATCATTTTGGATCTTTGGTGATATATTACAAATATAGATTCACTAAACTAAGTGTTTGTGTTTAAATGTTAACTAAGAACTATGTGCTTTAAATGAAATTAACCTAAAAAAAAGAATATTTATCTTTATTACAATAATAATTTTACGAAGGGAGAGAAAAAGTATATATATATTTCCTAAAATTTTGTCATTTTTGTTAATGATAAAGGGGAACAAAAATGTAAAAAATGTGGAAAACTCAAGCATATCTATAGAGGAAGTGCATATATATATATGCATATATATATAAGGGAAGTAATATTGATAAGGGGAATATTATAAATTAATTTGTTTATAAGTTGTTAATATCACCAAAAAGGGGGAGAATGTTAGAACTTGTGATTTGACGATGTAAATGAAACTTGTATATCTACGTATTCATAAGAATATACAAAGCACAAGAGATAACAACCTATAAAATAAGAGAACAAATATTATAGCGATCAACAATATTCTATGGAGTTAACAAATCAGTAGAAACTAAACAATCACTCAAAGATGAACCCATAAGCAAACAAAAAACATGTATTATCGAGTCATTATCAAGTCTTAGAAGTCTATAGTTGTTCGAACCTACATATGATCTCCAATTCTCTTCGAACTTTGCCACATCAACTAAAATTATTTATTTTTCTCAAAAAATTGAAGTCATTTGGACTTTTTTTAACAAGCAAAGAGCAAACAATGCGTAGAAGCCAATAATCAATGGACTGATTATAACATAGTTGGTCAATCGATTATAATATAAATGATGTCCCGATTAAGGTACTTTTTGTGCGTTTGTTCGTTGATCGCGACCGTTGTTCTAGTCTGCTTCAAATGATCAATCTCTCATTAACAATTGAGCCTTCTGATCCATTGTAAAAAATTACATATCCTCGAATTACATCTTTTGAACTATATTTATATCCATGTTCTGAAGTAAAGTAAAATCCAACTTATTGACTATGAACTAATCTATTAGGAATTTAGAAACCCTAACTTTATTTTCTCTCCACATTCTCTACTAACCTCTATGCTTTCTTTCTTGATCTTTTACTGATCTAATAACCTCTTATACCTCTTGTACTTTCATCTCAAGATCATCCTACAGGTTATATGAACACTTTACAAAAACAAATACAATTTGTATATTAAAGATACAAGCCAGTCTATAAAAAATCTTTATATTTGGACTTGAAGTCCTACCATGGTGTTCTTGGGTAGTAGGGTTGAAGTTTTGTCCGATTATTCAAGTAGTGTTTGTGGAAACTTGCTCCTCCGGGTGAAGTGAGAGTAGTTAGTGAAATTCTAGGAAGGAGGGAGTCGGGGACTGGACATTGTAGGATGGGTTGTCTGAACTAATATAAAATTCCAAAATGAATTTTCTAATTTAGTTTATTTTATTTCATTGCATTATATACTTAGTTTTATATTTGATAGCTTATTATTTGATAACTTTTTTAATTTGAGTACATTTATATATTTGGCCATATATATAGATCTATCTTAGAACATTTATTTGGTATTGGCATCGTAACTTTTTAAAATACCAATATGGCCACATACACTAACTTTTTAGAAGATTAATCTACTGTATGTACCCAACTACTCATTGGCTTAAATTATGCATATTAGTCCAAATGTATTAAAATCTAAATGGAATCTAATGGCCATGAAATCTGAGGCACTACTTAATCATAACATGTTGCTCCAACTACTTGAGTACATGGTAAGATGCTAAAAACCCTTGGCTATAAATAATTAAGAAGCAATAAATATTTTATACCATGCATTGGATAAAACTGAATTTACACGAGTTATGGTCTACACTACTACATATGATAGTTGAAATACTTTGAAAATTACACATGAGGAGACAACTAAGGTAGAAAAACCAAATATCTATTCTTAAATATCAGCTTTAGCATTTTAAAATGAAAATTTGGGAAAACATTTGTGAAATGTATTCATTTTCCAAGAAATACAACATGCACTCATGCAACTAGGAGAAATATTTCAGATTCTAATATAGTATCAAAAAATATAAATTTATTAACTAATGAATAGGAAAGGAAAATACTAGCTATTGAAGAATCCAGTGACCTTTTCCAACTCAAAGTTAATGAATTAGTAGGAAATTTAATCTCATATGAAGTGAATTTGTAGATCAAAAAAAGAATAGGCATGGGAAAAAAGAATGATGGCATCTCAAGTAGAAGACGATGAAGATATTGGTGAAGTATATATTTCTTTTGTAGCCAAGAAATATAAATCATTTAGAAAATTCATGAAATATCATAAATTTGGTAGCAACAATAAATCGTCCATAATGAAATGAAGTGTGACAAGACTGGCCACATAATGAAAGACCGCTCTAAACTCAACATGGAAACAAAAAATTTGACGATCATCTTACACCTGTTGTTATCCCAACTTTTGGCAAAGCCGAGATACCCAAAGATTAACTGAAAAGCAATGATTATTAGTCATGAACATCGATTGTGCATCGCAGGTTCACCATGGATATCAATGAATTTTGTCTGAGTCCGGATCGGGCTACAATTGATAAGACACGTCGAGCAAAGCTGTGGGAACCAACGTTCCAAATTTCGAGACAATCCGAGTTCGTGCATTCAAGATATCTCCAGCGAAAAATGGAGTAGACAGTCCTAAGTTCGAATCCATAGGTGGAGCCTATGTTCGAATCCATCAGGTGGGCAGGCTTCATATCCACGGGACGATCTTTGTTCGACTCCATCATACTCCCTCTGCTTCGAATCCATCGAGGTATTCCTGTCCTCGAATCCCTCAAGAAGAGATCCTTCGAATCCATGAAGAGGACCATAGCTTCGACTCCATGCCGCTATTGTCTTCGAATCCCAAAGACAGAGGATGCTTCGTATCAATCAGTAACAACCTTCCACGATCGATACGAAGGAGCACGAATTCAATCGATTCGAAGGAAGCGCGTCTTCGAATCGATAGTCTCGAATCCACCTAGTCCACACAGCTAAAACCCCGGGTACGACTCAGTAAAACTCGGAGATAAAGGAGGGTTGACTCGAGGCATGCGCACCACGCCGTAGTCTTCGCATACAGGAGGATCGATTCGAACGAATCGATTCGAGCGTATCGATTCGAACGACTCCAGGAAACGAAAAACACCTACTTGAATCGATCATAACTCAAGATCTACAAGTCCAAACGCTATGAAATTTTCACAGAAGCTTGAGCCCATGTTGAAGAATGTCCACACCAAATTTCAGCTCGATTGGATGATTTCTTGATCGATTCGAACATAGCTTTGAATCGATCACAAAGTGGGCCCGGATTTCCAGAAAGCGGGCATGTGGGCTCCCTCACGTGCCAGAACTGGTCTCCCCTCAATTTAGGTGAAATATCAGCCTTCTACACCTATAAATAGAGCCCCTGGTCATTCAGAAAAGAGGTCGGACATTTTTGAGAGATAAAGGGCGTCCATACTCTGCCAGATTTACTCCAGATCACCATTGCTGCCAGAGATTCAGACTTAGTTCAGCAAATCAGTTGTAATACAACACACGAAATTGTAATCTTCAAGCATCGAGCAATAAAAAGATAAAAACTTTGAAGTGGACGTAGGCCGGAGATTGCCGAACCACTATAAATTGTGTGTCACTGTTCATTATTTCTGGATTGTTGCTTGTTATTTGCTTAGATCTGTGATTTGTGTGTGAATACTATTGATTTGTATTCATACGCTGGTGCTTTCACTACACTTGGGGTTTGTGACCATTTTTGGCGCAAACGCTTTGGTGCTTTCACTGAGAAGAACTAGCACCCGCTACACCAGATTCAAAGTTTAGATTTGGAATTTTAAGGATTCAGATTTGACTCTACAATGACTCGACAAACTAGACAAAGAACTGAGAGGAGCCAACAGGTAGGAAGTCAAGAGGCATCCTCTGGCGCTGGAGAAGGACAAGCTTCGATCTACATTACTAGAGATGAGATGGAGGCTATGGATAACCTAATGCAGGAAAGAATGATGAAAAACCAACAAGAGATGCTGCAGAATTTCTTCGAGCAGATGAGAGCTGCAGGGACATAGAACCCTGGACCAGCTACAGCGGCTGTGAATGTGGAACAAGGAGCTAGGGCTATGGAACCCAACGGAGGATAGAATACAGAACCAGAAGGCAATCAACAAGGGCTTAGGGGCAGGCCCGCAAGATCCAACGCAGAAGGACCTTTGGAAGGAGCTCAACCGGCTAGGGCCAACACAAATGCTAACGAGCCACCCAAAGAGTACGTACCAGAATTCCCTACAAGACTCGGAGGGCAAGACAGAGACATGACAAGGGGGCAACCCCTAGATGGAGATGAAATAATGATTGGCCTAGTGAGACGACTCATGAGAGGGGGATTGTCAGGCGGAGGATTGGAAGAGGTTAGTCGAAGTCCGTTCGCTCCAAATATCTGAAATGCAAGGAACCCTCCAAAGTTCAAACTACCGATGCTGGATCCTTATGACGGAAAGTCAGACCCGACCATGCATATCACCAGATATATCAGACACATGAAAGTGCTGGGAGCATCCGAGGAAGTAATGGCACGATGTTTCCCCTTATTCTTATCAGATTTGGCTGCGCTTTGGTTTAGACAGCTAGAGACAGGATCAATCAGGACATGGGGCGAGCTTGTGGATTGTTTCATGAAGCAGTTTAGGGTTCACATAACGCGACCCAAGAGCGTGATGACTTTGGCATCAATAAAGCAAAGGACCGGAGAGTCCATAAAAGATTTTCTGTTACGATTTAATGCAACGGTGGCTTCTGTAGATCGCCCGGACCCATCGATGATTTTGATGGCGGCAGTGGCAGGAGTTGGAGAAGGCACCGAATTCAAAGACTCTTTGACTAAAGATCCACCGCAAGATCTTGGAGAGTTTTTCCATGAAGCTGAAAAATTCATTCGATTAGAGGAATCACGAGCCGAGAGGCAGGAAATAAATGTTGCACAAGGCGAAGGAACCGCCAGGGAACAGTCCAGGGCGGACAAAGGAAAGAGAAAGCAGGATGACGCACATGATGGTCCTGATAAATGGAAGAAATTTCGAGAGCCCAGATTCAGGCAATACACAGACTTGGTGGCAGGACTGGAACGAATTTACACCGAAACTCGGGGGTAACTCCCCTATCGAAAACCACCGAGGAGAGATCCCACAGAGCGGGAACGTAGAACCGGAAAATATTGCCTATTCCATGAGTTAGATGGGCACACAACCGACGAATGCCTCCACCTAAGGGATGAGGTGGAAGAGCATGCCAGGAGTGGCAGATTGCCACAATATATCAGAGAACGGGCAACGATAGTAAGACCTGAACAACCTCCACATAATAGGAATGATCCTGGATCGGGATCACGACTCGTCATCAACTAATCGTGATGGCAAGGGCCAAGTTCAAGATTTGGACTATGGTCGATTAGTTTTCTTAGATTTGATTTCCAAAATAAAACGGCTATCCCACTTACTCATGTACGGGAACCAGAGAGATCCCTAGGCATGCTCTAAGATGGAAATAGACCGCTCCGCCCGGAGAGGCATTGTCTTGTTTTTCCTGGTGTTTGAGATTGAACATCTAGGATTTGAATTTAATAAAGAAACACTTATTAAAATAATCCTTTTAACCGTAGAGTTAAAGGATGAACATTAAATATCAATATAAACATGATCGCTTTATGACCTTACCCAGAGAGGCGGGGTCCGGAGTGCAAGAAGTGAGTTGCTTCGCCGGAGAGCGACAGGATCAACTCACTTAAGCATCGTTTCCCATTCACCGGAGAGTGATTGGATCGGGATTCGATAAGAGCTCGGAGAGGCTATGATCGGCCCACGATTTGGGCCATGACATCGCTTAATGTTCAGATACACTGAACCGAAGTGCAAGAAGTGAGTCGCTTCGCCAGAGAGCGACAGAATTGACACACTTAACGTTGTTTCCTCTTCACCGAAGAGTGACAGGATGGGATCCAGCAAGAGCCCGGAGAGGCTATGATTGGCCTAAAGATTTAGGTCATGACATCGCTATACGCCCTAGCTGGGGCCAGAGTGCAAGGGATAGAAAGCAACGCTGGAGTGTAATAGGATCTTTCTATCCAATCGCTAAATCTAGAGTGGGTTTGACAAGGGTCCGGAGTGACCATCAATAGTACGGAGAGACCGTAGAATTTCATTCTTAACTTCCACTGGAAAAAATTGCTAACAATTCGGCTTCAAACAGCCATGGACTTGATTGAAAATGCTATAAGCTATGAGTAAAACATGAACTCACTGCATTTAACTTGAGACCGATCAAAACACGCCTTTTACCAAAAGGCATGTTTTGAGGGGCAAAATGTTATCCCAACTTTTGGCAAAGCCGAGATACCCAAAGATTAACTGAAAAGCAATGATTATTAGTCATGAACATCGATTGTGCATCGCAGGTTCACCATGGATATCAATGAATTTTGTCTGAGTCCGGATCGGGCTACAATTGATAAGACACGTCGAGCAAAGCCGTGGGAACCAACGTTCCAAATGTCGAGACAATCCGAGTTCGTGCATTCAAGATATCTCCAGCGAAAAATGGAGTAGACAGTCCTAAGTTCGAATCCATAGGTGGAGCCTATGTTCGAATCCATCAGGTGGGCAGGCTTCATATCCACGGGACGATCTTTGTTCGACTCCATCATACTCCCTCTGCTTCGAATCCATCGAGGTATTCCTGTCCTCGAATCCCTCAAGAAGAGATCCTTCGAATCCATGAAGAGGACCATAGCTTCGACTCCATGCCGCTATTGTCTTCGAATCCCAAAGACAGAGGATGCTTCGTATCAATCAGTAACAACCTTCCACGATCGATACGAAGGAGCACGAATTCAATCGATTCGAAGGAAGCGCGTCTTCGAATCGATAGTCTCGAATCCACCTAGTCCACACAGCTAAAACCCCGGGTACGACTCAGCAAAACTCGGAGATAAAGGAGGGTTGACCCGAGGCATGCGCACCACGCCGTAGTCTTCGCATACAGGAGGATCGATTCGAACGAATCGATTCGAGCGTATTGATTCGAACGACTCCAGGAAACGAAAAACACCTACTTGAATCGATCATAACTCAAGATCTACAAGTCCAAACGCTATGAAATTTTCACAGAAGCTTGAGCCCATGTTGAAGAATGTCCACACCAAATTTCAGCTCGATTGGATGATTTCTTGATCGATTCGAACATAGCTTCGAATCGATACCAAAGTGGGCCCGGATTTCCAGAAAGCGGGCATGTGGGCTCCCTCACGTGCCAGAACTGGTCTCCCCTCAATTTAGGCGAAATATCAGCCTTCTACACCTATAAATAGAGCCCCTGGTCATTCAGAAAAGAGGTCGGACATTTTTGAGAGATAAAGGGCGTCCATACTCTGCCAGATTTACTCCAGATCACCATTGCTGCCAGAGATTCAGACTTAGTTCAGCAAATCAGTTGTAATACAACACACGAAATTATAATCTTCAAGCATCGAGCAATAAAAAGATAAAAACTTTGAAGTGGACGTAGGCCGGAGATTGCCGAACCACTATAAATTGCGTGTCACTGTTCATTATTTCTGGATTGTTGCTTGTTATTTGCTTAGATCTGTGATTTGTGTGTGAATACTGTTGATTTGTATTCATACGCTGGTGCTTTCACTACACTTGGGGTTTGTGACCATTTTTGGCGCAAACACCTGTGGTACCTAATATAACCTATAAAGTGTGTTGTAATCATACTAGGCCAATAGTTTGATTGTCAAGGGAAATAAAATATTAAACCACCAGATCAAAACATGTCATATATCTCCCGGCATAATGATAAAATATAATAATCATCATAGAAATAAAAATAGACATGACAGAAATATAACAGAATGAACCATCACTGATCAGAGCATAAGTCTAATATAGTTATACAAAACAAATTAAAGAGTTTATACATCAAATAATAACTCAAATGATAAACCGTCTCTAAATAAAGTAAAGCACCGATGAAGTTCCATAGTGTTGCACAGTAGAATAATAGCAATAGTAAGCCAAGTATATGTATATGAAAGCATAACCTCTTGGTAGTCCATCTGCATAACCACATGTGCTATCCTAAACCTGTTATCTAGTTTACTCATTTAAGAGTACCCCAAATAATAAAAAGCATAACACAAAACCCGAGTTATACAACAGTCTGGTGTGAGAGAACAACAATCTCAAAATGCTACAAAAGTCAATAAAGTGAAGTATAAGACATGGTGTATGGAGAATTATACCTGACTTGTTCCTACATCCAAAAAGTAAGCATGTAACATCAACATATATAAATCTACTATCATCATCATCATATGGGTGTACTATAAGTCAAGGTACAATGTTGAGCATCTGGGTATCCAAGTCAACATTACTACGTCATGTGATATCCATAGAGTGGTAAAATAAACATAGAAAAAAAAGCATCCATCAAATAAACCTCACATCACTTATGTATATTTGATCTATGATAACTCGTATGACCATCAATTGTCAAAGATTAGTCAAAATCTAAATTTCTCGGTGTTCGAGTCCATGCCACTTCAAGGCCAGGAACTAGACTCAACATCAAAAAGTCCATGGTAAGATAGATCTAAGTTAGGTGATCTAGGATAAAGTCAAATCTAGGTGGGTGTCCCTGCATACCCCCTCTTTATGAGTACATATCGAAACATCCAAGTATAATTGATCCCTTTGAATGCATATCCACAGTAGAACACATCATTGTTTCACCTACAAGTATATATGATTTAACTTGTCCTTATGGATCATCATGAAGGAACATGGTTAATGCGACAGCATGTAACTGCTGGGATATAGACCGCAATAGACACATTTCCCCTTTATGTATGCCTTTGTCATCCGTAGTTTATATTTAAAATATAAATATATAATGATAGGTATGCAATTTAGGAAAGGTTTAAAATTCAATTTTATTGTTTTACACAAAAGTCCATTTTATAAAACTTAGGTTAAAATAACATACATATACATATGTCCATATATCATATAGATAATTGCAAACTATGTTTTAATGTTTAAAACAAAGATGTACGTAAAAATTGAATCTAATATTTACATTTATAAATTTAAATCTAACAAATTCAATTTTCAACTTAGGAATGAATCAAATGATTTAATATTTATTACAAAAGTCTACTTATGGGTTTTTGAATCAAAATAACTTTTACACTTTTATAACCAAACAAATATATTCAAACAACAACCTTGCAACACAGTATTCATTCTAAACGTGAATTTAAACAATAAAAGTTGATTTCAAACAAAATTGTATTTAATCAAAATTAATTAAAGTAATCAAAATTGTTTGAACAATCATGCAACACACACACACAAATATATATATATATATATCTATGTGTGTGCGTGCGCGCGTGCGCGCGCGCATGTGTGTGCGTAAGCGTGCACGCATGTGATGTAATTAATTAAAAAATATTCAATCAAAATTGATACTAAAACAACAACAAAAATGGTTCAGACAACTTGGAGACATAAAAATTTATTATAAAGTGTTCAAAACCAAAATATACAAACAATATGAATGAATAATATTGACATATGACTCAAATAATTAATTTAGGAATAACATAAAGGAAATCCAAATTAAATTAACATGATGAACAATTAATTAATTGAGGTTTGGAAAAAGGGAATCTAAATTATAGTACAAGATGAATATATATATATATATATATATATGTGTGTGTGTGTTTGTGTGTGTGTGTGTGTTTGGTGTGAAGCATGTAAAGGATTCAATCCATGTGACAATGATTACTATAATTGAATAAATGAAATTGAAAATCACCTAGGATGTAGCTAAAAGGTTGCATATTGAATAATGAACGAAGCTCCTAATTTAACTAAATCGACCTCTGGATTTTGCAAGAATCAATAGAGATAACTACCATATTTTATTTGAGTTAATTTGGATTTTGTTCTTGGGATATTTTTTTTCCTTTATGGAGCTATGTAATTAAAACACGAGAGGGTGGAAAGAAGAGAGAAAGGAAAGTAAATCGTCAGAAGGAATTATGGAACGAATGAAAGAGAATTTTGTTTTAAAGGAAACATTAAGACCTTTTATTTCCCTTATTTAAAAACTTCACATCGTCCACATTCAAATTGATTAGTCCAAACACAAAATCATTGGTTCAGTAATAATAATTATTATTAGTTGTACTGCTCTAGCCAGATACTTTGACTTTGAGTTGACTACAATTGACCATGATACTAACATCATATAACAAGGATACAAATTCTCTATTGAATAGTGTCACTTTCAGTGCTTCGATTCAAACCCAACTATAGCCACCCGATGGATGTCATGCCACGATTTAACTAGAATCAAAGTGGAGTTTCAACATTAAAGTTCTCCATTATTCTTAAGTCGAGGAAACAATGTAACATTGTCACTTCGAGAATATTAGTTTGATAATAATTATATTGCCCAACAGAAAACTCTCAAGTGAGTCATTCCATATTTATCAAACAACTATCAGTACATACCCATTGGTGCCCATAGCAGCCATGGGTAATACACTGCCCAACATTTAGAGAGCGTTAAATACTCTAATCTCAATACATGTTTTAATATCCTATCTCAAAACATACTAACTAGGATTATTTTAAATAATATGTCCTTTTTAATGTGATAAATTTCTTATGATTACAACACATTGTAATTACTATAACATAACATATAATTTAAGGACTTTCCTATTTAATATACATTAAATTAATTATATCACAATATAATAAGTATATAATAGAATGAAATTACCTTTTATATTGAACAAGATTGATTATCAAGTTAGATATATGTAACCAATTACATAATTACTCTTGGGGCATACCCCTAACTCTATCAATATCCTACTTACACTTGGAGTCAATTATGAAATCTTATTCTAACTCCTTCGATCAGTATTCTCAAAAACTAAATAGGCCAGTCCCTTACTGAACGTATATGCTATTTTTTTTAATTATATCCTCTAACAATCAACTCTCTTCTACGTCGATAAACCGCCTTTATCATGTGAAACTTTTGTGAGTCAGCGAAATATGGATCTTAAGGATAAATTAACAATAGAGGAGGATGAATAGTGTTTAATGGATTACGTGAATATTTTTCAAATTCTTTTAAATTTTACTTAGCATGATGTAATTAACAACCACAGAATCAGAGTTGCTAAAAATTATACTTAGCATGATGGAAAGAACACGCCTGGATTTTATACTGGTACGGAGTTACCCTACATCCAGTCCCGCACAATTCCTTGTACGGATTTCTTTTCAACTAGTAAATGCAAATACAACCTTGATTTCAAGGCTACGAGACACATCCTACAGAATCCGACCTCTGGGTAGTGTCACTTGATTTACGGGCTATAAGCACACTTACTAGATTTACGGGCTACTAAGCACACCCAATTGATTTTATAGGAAACAATCACATCTACTTGGATTTCAGGGATACCAAGCACACCACAGAGTACAATTTGATTGAATTTATAGACTCAAATCTCCAATCTTGATCAGTTGATCCTATAACTCTTGAATAGCACTTTGATCTTGAGAGAGATGAGAGAAATCAAAGAGTAGATAAAGGAGAATCAAATTAGTAACAATCAAATTTGATTATGGCTGAATTTTGGCAGAATTTTGGTAAGAATTGATTTAGAAATCAAGAGACTGAAAATAGGAGAGAAGAATAAGAAAGTAGTTGATAAAAATTCGTTTGGAAGTCTGGTATATATAGGGAAACAATGGTCATGTCCATTTGCCAAGAGATACAATGAAAAGACACTTCCATTCAAATTTAATTTTGAATTTTACGCCCACTATGTCGACATACATGGATAGGATATGTTGACATATCCCTTTGCATATTGAAAAACATTTAAAAACATTATTTTGAAGATCAGTTGCTTTGTAAAATACTTTAATACTTTGTAGAATCATTTAAATATAGTTTATACATACTTTAATCAAAATATAACTTAATAAAACTTTATTAAATAATTTTAAAAGATTTAATAAGAGTATTCAATAATATATGTATAAATCAATATAATTATAACTTCTTAAAGTATATACAAAAATTCAATATCTATATAAACTTAAAAACACTAAAATAATATCTTAGGTATAAGAGATTGAAAATCATTTTGGGAAATATTTTGAAAAGATCATTTTAAAAAGAGGATATCTGAAAAACAATTTAAAACAAAATTAGAGAAGGTTAGAGAGATCAGGAAAGTGCTATCTAGGTTTAACATAAATTCTACGACTTTATAACTTATTTGAAATATCTTGAAATTTTGAACTCTTCAATACTCATGAGTCATCATTCTTGAACTATTGAAACTTTATATCAGCATCTTGATACTGCACAACCTTCTTAATCAATACCTGTTTAATATCCTACACTATATATTGTATATATCTTGATAAAACATTAGTATCTATATTTTATTTAATGTTCTATAGTTGTTATCATCAAAACCAATACCTACGGTACTAACAACTTTTTGGAGTATGTTTCTCGACTACCAGTAAGCTCTAGGTTTTTCATGACCTATTTCATGGCATTGTTACCATATAACAATGACATGAGATTCTCAGCATTTAGAATCACCCCTAGCTCAGTTTTAAACTTGTGCATTTGTTTATACTTAAATACTTTTAAATACTACAACACTATTCAAGGTGATATATTTAGCCTTTGGCTGAATTAGCCACTACTTATTGTATGGAATATTTCCAACTTAAAGTTATTATTTTAAGATTGAACATTGCAACAACTCGCCTTTTGACACCTAGATTTAGCTTTCAGATTGACGCCAACACCCCAAGAACTGAAAAGGACGAGTCGTTGGAGTGTGATAAAAATAAACAAACACAATTCTAACTAATAATTTTCAGAGTCCCATGGTGGAAGGAAATAAAATATAATACAACAATAACCATAATCACATTACATCACGATAACATATTTACATGTCAGGTAAAACGTCTATACAATACAAGTAAAACAAAAACCATACATATATTTAAATCTAGGTCACAACACTTATTTACATCATATGCAATATGTACAAATGAGTCTCTACCTCTGCTACCATTTCATCTCCAAACTCCATCAACCTGGACATATAAATAAAAGGGAAAAATAGAAGTGGGTCAGACATAAGTCTGGTGAGTGATCCATACTTTACTCTACATATACTAAAAAAATAATACTATAGCATAATATGAGTCTAACACTCAGTCACCTCGTCTTACTGGTCATGTCATACCTAAATACTATATACATCTAGTCATATAACATTACATTTATGTGGACTCACTTCCCTAGACTCGCCTCGTGCGCTACAGGGTCGCCTATTGCACACTGTCACATCAATCACATAAATGACTCACTTTCTTGGACTCGCCTCATGCCCTATAGGGTCACCTGTTGTCCTCGCTCACACATTGGACTCACGCCCAGGATTAGCATCTTGTCTTACTGGGTCACTTACCATCCATCCTCCATACTAGTCCACGAAGCACTAAAGGGGAGCAACACAATACATTAATCGCCTACTTGTGTCACAAGTCAGTATTTGTATCCTCGGCTACCTACTTGCACTACTGGCTCATTCACGTTCACATCCATTGTCGCATCATATTTCCATATCACAAAAACATATACATATTCATATACATATCCATACATATATATAAATCAATGATTCAACATATATTTATGAGTATATAGTACTGACCTATGCATTGCTTCTTCCTCTTCTTCTCTGCTTCTACTTTTAGAACTAAAAAAAATGAGCAAATAATCAACTTTTCCATTGCTTATAAGTGTAGATTAGTGTTGAGAAGCATGTATTTAAATTTGGAAATTTATATCAATTTATTTCTTTTGTTTAGAAATTTAGAAATGGAGGATTTTCCCTCTAGAAGCAGATAAAGTGTATGTATGTAAAATAATTATTTACAAGAGGAAGGGAAAAATCTGGAGAATAGAAGATTCTAGACTTAGAATTATTAAGATGATGGATTTGGGTCTAAAAGCTTGAATTTGGACTTTGGGGTTAAGTAAATAAATTAATATTTGTTATTATTATTTATTATTTATTCCTTTTTCTTTAATAAAACTAATTTTCTATTTAATTCAAATAACAACAAAATCCAAATTAAAACTATATTTATGTTTCTCAAGTAATTATAAATTATTATAGGATTTTTTTTGTAAAATTTATTTCCTACAAATTCTTCTTATTTTATTTATTTTCTCAAACTTCCTATATTTAGCCCAATATATATAAATTCATTTATTAATCCAACTAATTTCAAATTTACACTTTTTAAATCATTTCTTGCACAAATCAATATTATTTATCACATGTATATTTTTTCAAAATATTATTTCCATATCTTTAACTTATTTTAATTTAGTTATCGCATATTTATCCTTTCAAAGCCTTTATTAAATAAATTCCAAAATAATACTCATTTAATATTGAAAATCCATTTAATCTATTAAATTACTATTATTACCTTTAATTAATTACTATTTAAAATTTGGGTTGTTATATTGAGCAAGTGGCTCAGTATGTAGTTGGCCAACCTAATGAGAGATCGATTAATGTGCAAGGACATTACTTGAATATTTGGTGATAGTTCATAGCCCAAGTGATGGACTTATGTGGAAACATTTCTCATAGCAAATTATTGGTACCATATTAAATTACTCTCATCATTCATTTATAGTTTCATATACTAGCAGAATGATTGGTGATATGCGATTTTTTATGAAGGTATGAGATATGATGTGTATGAATAGACGTGTTCAAATGACAGAGTGTTAAAAAGGAATTATCAGTGCAGTGTTAAACCATTTTAAGTTCATAGTGCAAACATAGTAGGTTTGAGTTAGGAGACCATTGAGATCAGGAAGGCTCCTTTGTGGTAATTTGTAAGCAAATGTAGGTGTCATTTGTTAACAATGGCCGTTGAGTGCGAAAGGTTGATAATCCAAAGTCTTGGTGAACATGAGTTAAGCTTCCCATTTTATTAAGTAATAATGTAGATAAGGAAATCTTACATGTTATTGCAAACAAGGCGATCTTGAAGTGAGTATAAATGAGGTGATCATATACCATATCTAATGAGAGGTTTGGGCAAATATGAATCTCTTGCGAAGTTACCCAACCGAGGAGATTAAATACAAGAGGAAGTCCCTAGGACTTTGACTAGTGGTTAAATTTGAACGAGAATTCGGTGAATATGAGATGCTTGAAAATGGGCAAAAAGCAAACCCTTAGAACCTAAGCAAGATATTAAAGAGTGACTAGCAGGTGTGATTATTAAATGAGATGTACGATAGCAGGATGGATTCATAAATAAAGAGAAGATGATTAATGTGGAAGTATGATATGTGGTTAGTTATGTAACCTAAAAATAAGGTATTCTTCCTAAATATGATGATATTGTAATTAGAAGATATTGTATTTGGTGGAAAAGAGTATTCTTCCCATGAGAACAATAATAAGATGTAATTAGCAGATAAAATGTCTAGAGAATGGAAGTGGTAGGAAGACATGACTACTCATAAGGCGATTAACATGGAAATAAGAGATAAGTTCAGCTAAATGACCTCACATTAAGGTATTCAAGTTGAAACTATGATGAATGTAGTATGATTAGTGTATTATCTAACATTAAGGTATTTTCTTAAATTAGTGTATGTGTGATGTGAATTTTGTATATATACACGGTATTGAGTGAAAAATATTCACACTAGACATTATGTCTAACCTGAGTATTTTCTATGTTTCTCTGACTACTCTTGTTTGGGAGTATATCACATGTGTTAGGTTTAGTAGTTACAGACTGGATCTGAGTGGTTAAAGGAGAAAAGTAGAGGAGATTAATATTTTACTTTTGTATTTCAACGTATGTTAGCCACATTGATTTGATATTTGTAAAACCTAAGTATGATATGCACTTGGCATGTGAGCCTTAACATTTCAATTGAATTTAAAACCGGTTCTACATTAGAGATGTTTGAAGTTATATACATATTCTTGTGCGTTTCATTATGAAGAAGCGATCAACATGTTCAACTATGTCATCTAGATGTTAGTATCTTAGCATTAGTATTGTGAGATGTTACAAGCCCAACCCAACCTCTCTCAATACAAGTCGGGCCGAGTCGAATTCAGTCAGTTAGACAAATGGACTATGCATGTGCGTGTGTGTGGTAGTCATGCTTCGCTCCTTTCTTCAACACCTTGGGATCCCAAAGGGCTAAACATAGTACCTTAGAAATCTATATACATACATACATACATACATATATATATATATATATATATATATATTTGTGTGTGTGTGTATATTGTTTTCTTGCTAAATTTATCAAGATGTGGGACTAAAGAGGCCTGATGCACTTTTTTAGATTTTCAAAATTCACACATTTTAAAAAAAAAGACTCCAACAATCCTCCACTAGATTTTTAAGAATATTTTCTAACAATTTCCAAATTTATAAGATTATGCATAAACAAAGGTATCTTTCAACTTGAACCTTTATACACTGAGTAAGATTCACATTCTACAAGAGTGACATGTAGTCTTAAACTCTATCTCTGACATCTAACCACATATAAACTTTCTAGGATGTAGTTAATAGTTCGTGCATTAATAATCACGAATGTCTATCCTAGTATAGCGAACGCCCTAAGAAATTTTTGCCCTAAAATGCCATAGGTAATAACCACATTTCCATATTCACATATATGAATCTTTCAAGGGTATTCATGTAGCTGGGCACTCCACTCCACATAAAGTATAAATCTCATTATGAGTTTCTATTAACTCGTCCTCTTATTACTTTAGGAATACATGCTTCTTCTAAAAGAAAATAGCATGTTCGACTGGTATCACATCATAACATATTCTTAACCATTCAACATAGTTATTGAGATTTCCAATATCAAGGTTAGGCCACCAATATGAGTGACATCATTCTAAGGGAAATAGTCCTATTCTTTTAGATGTTGTAGGATTTTCTCGTTGCTAATCCTTTCATCAAAGGATCATATAACTTTTCATCGGTGAAAATATGATCAGCTCTAGTAGTTCCTGAAGAGAAAATTCTCTAACTGTATTTTTTATTATGTATCCATCATCTTTAACCATCATAAAAACAGTTTTGAACTTTGGCAACAGTTGCGATATTATCATAATGGATCAACGTAGCTGGTATTACTTTTTTCCTTAAAGAAATCTCTACTAGCATATTTCTTAACCAATTTGCTACTTTATTGGCTGTAGTTGGTGCTATCAATTCAAACTCGTTGGTGGATTAAGAAAAAATAGTATGTTTCTTGGATTTCAAAGTATTAGGTCCACAAGTTATGCTAAAATATAGCCATTGTTTCCTTATAGTCGTCAAACAAAATATTCCATATATAATACTGTATCCATTAAGAATAGCGGAAAATTTTGATAATGTGATCCTAAGTTTATGAATTTCTTAAGGTATTTGACAATCCTTTCAATAGCATGCCAAAGTTCTATATAGATTTGTTAGTAAACGTGCATAATAATCCCATGTCATAGGCAATGTTGGGTCTTGTACAATTAGTGACATACCAAAGGCTCTAATCCTGCTTGCATAATCAAACTATCGTACACATTCACTGGTGTTTTTAAATTATTCACTAGTATCATATGGTGTACAAGATAATTTAGAGTAAAAGCAATTATATTTCTTCAAGAATTTCTCAATATAGTGACATAGATAAAAGGAAGTCCTCTTTCTAGATGTTATAGTCTTAATACCAAGGATTATACTCGCTTCTTAGATATCTTTCACGTACAAGTTAGCACATAAAAGACACTTCATGTTATTAATAACATGAATATTGAACCAGTATAAGCAAATCGTCCACATATAAACATGTGTTAATGTAAATATTATTTTCAAATTTATGATGAATGCATTTGCCACTTTCATTCAATTTAAAACAATGTGAAATAAGTAGATTATAAAATCTTTCATGTTGTTATTACTTAGATGCTTGTTTAAGAACATATGGAAATTTATCTAATTTAAAAACTTTATGTTCTTGACCAAGGATGTAACACCTCGAAATTATAACGATCGAATATATAAATGATTAATATAAATATTTAATCATTAAGTAATGAAACGCTCTTGTACTCAACTTTTACAGACGAGCGAATTGGGACTCAATACACCCGTAGTCGAGTTTACTTTTTCGATGCGAGTAAAATGCGTATAAACTTGACTAAGTTTGGAGTAAATGATTTTCGATGATGAATAGTGCTAGAAGAAGAGAATTTGGACTAAGCCCATTTGTGCCTATAAGTGGCTAACTCCTCTTCATAATTCCCATTCCACTTTTCATTTCATGTTTTTTCCTCCTTCTCTTCCTCTAGTCTTTTACTAATCTCTCCCTAGTCCCTCTTTAATCTCTTAACCCAGAACCCCTCGAACAAGTTTCCTAAAATTAATTAAAAATCATCATAATTCCTCTTTTCCAATTCTCTACAAAAACCGTGAAGGAATTGGCTTGATTCTGGGTCTTGGTGTTCATTTCGAAATTTAAAGAAAACTAAAGTTGGGATTTTGAAGATTAAAGCTTGGTTTGGGGTAAAGCAAGGTGAGTGGGATGATTCTCCTTATTGATTTATATTTTATACTTTATAATTTCATTTATTGATAATTATGGAACGATATAAATTATTTTGGGATTGTTTGAGTTGATTTGGGCTTAGGTTTGTGTTATAAACATGATTATATTAGCTCATTATTTGTTTAAGACCTTAATAACTATTTTGAAAATAGTTAGTAACCTAGGAATTTGATTTTTAGGTTAATTGAATGATTATAAGTGATGTAGTGATAACTAGAGCTTAATAACATGATATAACTAAGTGCATATCATTAATTAGTGATAATAGAACTAATTCAGATGGTTTTGAAAAAGTTAGTAAGCTAATTAAGTGAGTTTTGAACTCTACGCTTATTAATAAAGTGATTATAGGGTCAATGAAGCTTAATTAGCACTTGTGAATATTATTTACAAATAAAGAAATGATCTTTATTAATGGATAGTTTACCTATAAACATTATCTAAAGAAAGGAATGATTTTTATAAGCAAAAGAGGCATTTTATAAAATGGTATTTTACCAAATAGTATAAATGAAGCTTAATTGGTATATATAAAATGGTTATATGATTTTATTAATGAAGAATAGATTTTATAAAAAGGTAATATGATGTATACTTAATTTTAATGAGGCAATTGACTATTTAAAGGTTTAAAATTGATTTATAAGCTAATAATATATTTTAAATAGATGTAAGATTTTAAAAAATAGGATGAAACCATATTAGACTTTTATTGAAAAGATTTAGTAAATAAAAGTAAGATTTGATTATGTAATAAATGAACTACTTATTTAAATATATGTGTATGTATATGAGTATGGGAAAGTATACATATATGTGTATTTAAAGAATATATATAACAATAAAAAAAGGTGTGTGAATTGTAGTTAGAATTATTGTATGTGTGTTTGTTTATATATGTATGCAATTATTTGATTATATGGATATATTATTGAATACAAGTTCATTGCGGGCATTTCATGTAGCCATAGTGATTATCTGGTGCGCTAAGTTGCATGAGAGTACATCGAGTCGAGTAATCGCTCTTGTGAAGTCCAAAATGTGATTTGTGAATTTATTGTGTGTTTATGTGAACGTATGTGCATAGGCATGCATGAATGAGTATATCGACACACGTATAAGCTACCCACAAGGCTAAGTGGCTGGGTATGTCATTTTGGCGTGTTAGAGGAGGTCGGGTCGCTATAATTGCCCGTTGAATTCTACTCGTGCAAAGAGTGGATTTTGGTATTAAATCGGTTTTCATAACTTATGGGACCACTTCCAAACTGTCAACAAATGAACCCCAGTAGAGCTCCGATAGGGTAGGGGCATGCTTTGGAAGCAAAGTGACTCATTGGCCAAAACATCACGTGAATCGACGACCGTTTGGGAGAATCCTCCCTACCCTAGGCTCATTGCCTGGAACCTAACAATTTCAGTCGATTGAACATGAAACTTAGTTGAGTAAATGTAAGTTAAAATTAGTCTCAAGGAGGAGCCCAAAGTAGAAGGCTGGAGGAATTAGGTTCAGTCAATTGGGCTCAGTCGATTGAATGATACCCCTAGTCGATTGAACCAGTGGGCAGCAAATGACTTTCGGGGATTTCTTACTCCATTTGAGTGTGGCTCTTCATGGGGACTCGACATGACTTCAGGAAGGCTTCGGGCTACTTGGGAAAGCAGGATGTAAGGAGAAGCTCAGAATTTGGATGCAATGTATAGTGATACATGTAAGGTCAATGATGATCAGACACGATATCAATGTAGTGATTGATTGCAAGGTCATGTTTGGTGAGCGTGCATGATTTAGCGGAGTTAGTCCATGCCCCTTGGCTTTGGCTTTGGGATAGATATGCTTGATGAATGGTAATGGCCTTATATTAGTGATCATACTGATTATGGGTCTAATAATCGAGGTCATCTGTGTATGTAGACGATGGCGAGATATCGATCTTCATTTGTGATAGACGTATTTGATTACATGATGTTATATTTTATGTGTGCATATACTTATACGACATCGATTTTTCTTTATGGTTCGACGGCGTATTGCATGAGACACGACCATCGTTCTCTTTTTGATAAGAGACGTAGATAAGTTACTTGAGAAATTCATGATGACTAGAAAGGGGGAACGATGATGATCATCCATGAGTCGACAAAATGTTACCAAAGCCTGCTTCGGAAAATACAATGTGGTTCACATAGGATGATGTCATCTACGAGTGGGCAAGATGTCACCAAAGCTTGCTTCAGAGGGTATGGTGTGGCTCGTATAGATTTTAAGTAAATAAAGTTAGTCATATATCACCAAAACCTGCTTTAGAGGGTATGGTGAGATCTACATGAGACCCATCACAGAGGATATGAATCAGGGTGTATGGTACAATTAGGTACTGACTCTATTTATTTGGGACCCTCGAAGGGAACCATTGGATCACGATAGATGTCCATAGTGGACTTCACCGGTCAGTAATGACAGGTATGAAATTGTGTTCTTTAGTATTTGTTAACCCAAAAAATGGATTAACACCCTATATTGAGTGTGAAATCACTAGCCCTATTTATCAAGGAAAATAAAATAGAAAAAACAACAGTAGATCACAAAAAAAAGGAACAAGAAGATTTTTATAGTGGTTCGGCTATTAATGAAGCCCATGCCCACTCTATAACTTTCTACTAACCAGCTGCTATTAGAAGTGGAGTTAGATTACAATATGATTGAATCTCCTTAGTTAGATCAAGTCACGAGTGCAAGAGTTCACTGGAGAATCACAGTGAAGCCCTAGGTGACCGTTATGTGAGAGGAGAAGAGTGAAAAATAGTTTCTGCAGAATTCCAATAGCCAATCCAGAATATCCTATTTATGTTGCAGGTAGGATTGTATTTATAGGGGTTATAGAGCTATTTGGCTAGGCCGCTTTGCCAGAGACCTAAACATGACAATATGAAAGTGCTCTAAAAGTTTCACAGCGATCCAACTTAATGTGATGGATCGCTAGCGATCCATAGGGCATGGATCGCTAATGATCCATGTACTTAAGTGATTTTTGGATCGCTTCTTTTGGGTTGCATTCCTTGCCTTCTGTAGATGCTCTCCTTGTAATATGGTAACAAGTTGCCTTGTTTTGATGGTGATTCATATACAAGTTGCATTGAACTATGATGAGGATCAACTGAATGCTCACTTCTTGAACTAGCTTACTTGAAATATCATTAAACTTGATAGACATCCCTTGGAAACATATTGGAACAATGCGCAAGAAGATTGGAGGGTCCAAGAGCAAGCATTATGGATCGCTAGCAATTCATAGGTCATGGATCGCTAGCGATCCATCAACTTAGCCTTTTTTGACATCTTTCTTCATGGGTCCTTCTCTTCATTTTCTTCTAGTCATCTTGGTTGATCCTTGAGATGTTTTGACTTGTCGTAGATGTTCTAGTTCCTATTGAATTCTGTTGGGTTAAAAACTCGGTTAACATATGCCGCCCAGAGTATGCCTTCTTTTGAAACAAGGCATGCTCTGGAAGAAATTGCTTTTGAGTTTTCGTTTAGTGAGGTTCTAATGATCATGTTAAGGCCATCATGCGAATTTGGCTTTGGCTATTCAGCCGTCTGTTAAGTTCTAATGAGAATTGTCATTGCTAGTAATGAATCAATTTTGACCCCACAACTTTCCAGATTCTTGCAAATAACACATGGATCATGCTTGGCAGGTTCGCAGAAAATTGATTGCAATTTGATGGATAACTACCGATCTAGGGACTTAGCAAAATAATTTAGAGTAACTTCTTGCTTAACTATGCTCGGGCCAACCTTCTTTCTTTTCATTATTTCCCTTGCAAACCGAGTTGTCTTCCTTTGCAAACCGATCCAATCTTTCAACCAAACCCTAGCTCACTTATGCCACCGCCTTCATCGATCTTCATTGCCGCAGCTTTCTGCCTCTGAACCCACTTGCCTTTGTCGTCACCTTGATCTAGCCCCTAGTTCCTGAATCACCACCTACTTAGATCATCGTCGATCTTATTCACCTGGATCGTCGTCGACCTTGTTCACCTTGGATCACCAATAACTTGAGATTGACCGTGTTCGCCTTTTGACTTGAGGTGGGTAACGTGGATTTTGGTGTTTATTTGGCGATTTGGTGATGAAGTTGTGTTAGTGACGGATGTAATGGAGAATTCGAGTTGATTATGATTTTATGGTAGAAGATAGTAAATCGAGTCTTGAATTCTTCATAGAATGAAGACTAGATTTTGCCTCGGTGCTTGACGTGTTTTGCTATCTTCGTCCAAAGAGTCGAAATTAACTTGCACCGAGTTGCACTGTTAATCCGGTACGATGTCTTACGGATTGATTTTGGTTTTTCTGGGAGGTGATAATAGCTCGGGGTAGCATCTCGTATGCAGCTCATGTAGTCGGAATTAACTTGCACCGAGTTGCACTGTTAATCCGGTACGATGTCATTGCACGGTCGGTGTACCTGAAATAGAAAGAGCTTTCCGTGTCGCTTCGAACAGCGGATCCGTTATCGATCATTGATCGATAATGGGTAAGTGTAGGAGAAATAACTTTAATGAAGGATACGAAAAGCTCTTTTCTTTCTTCGTTGTGAGTGAACTATTACACAGGATAGAGGGACACCGAGCCCATCCCACATAGATAACACACTACACTTGCCCCAGTCAACGCTTGAAATCCGATGTGTCAGCATAAATCAATATTTTTTGGAATTCGAGTGTTAACCGTAGGGGGACTTTTAGTCATAAATAGAATTACCTGACTTCCTTAAGTACAAATTCTGTTATATAGAATGAAGCACCCGTCATCCCGTCGTCAATCCAGTGGAGGAACTCGGCACTCTTAGAAGCCGAATTGACATCAGTTATGCCTTTGCAAACGATTTCAGTAGCACCTACTTCTTCAGCACCGCTGCTAAATACGGCCAATTGGTTCCAATCGGTCTGGTTGTATATCGAACTCCTCCAAACTTTAGAGTTCTACTCAACCCTCCGAAGAGAGCTTCCTTTGTAATTTATGCTAAAGTTTTGTATAACATTTGTTTACAGCATGACATTCCAGATGATGACGTATGCCTTCCATCGAAAAACGAGTTTTCGTATATGCCACCTTCAGGGTACACCACTTGTCGCCGGTACATGTGCTTGAATGGAGCAGTGCCCCCTTTTAATCACTTCTTGAGAAAGACTCTTCTGAACTTGGAAATTGCTCCATTTCAGATTCACCCTAATGGATATGCGATTTTGACTTGCCTTCATGTTTTATTTATATAGGGACATTTAACCATGCCCTAAGGTTTGATGAGTTGAGATATTTCCTCTCATTCTAGAAGAGAGATGAATGTCCGTCCCTTGTGATCATCGAGGCTCAAAGGAACCGCAAAATCATGTTGCAGCTTCAAAGTAACCTATCCCAATTCAAGACCCAATATTTTTTCGTTAGGTGCCCTGAGAAATCTAATCATCTTTGGACGACGGGGGGAAAGTCTTCTCTTTTACTCATTGAGATTTAATATGTTGACATGGGATTTTTAATAGACTGAATACTCCTTGCAGTTATTCCAAAGCCAAACAAAGATCCATCACTTGATCCCATCTTGCATACTCTATAGGCTGTTGACGCTAAAGAGAGACCGGTCAAGTTTTTACTAACGGATGAGAATTTGCTTCGGTACGAGTTATTGCATCCCGGGAGATCTATTGTAGCTGTTGAAGTTCCATCTCCTTCCCGTTCTAGGATTCGAACACGCTCTACTTCTTCATCGTGCAACTCCGAAGAGGGCGATCTATCAGAGGGAGAAGGTCCATCCGGTGAATCAACTGAAGAGATTCATGAAGGAAATGGTGTTACGGACAGAGCTAGTTGCTCGATTAAGATTCCCCCGATCCTAGAGTAGGGGAAATAGGAGTTCAAGCAGCGTGACGGCAAAGCTGCGGTGATCACGGAAAAGGAGGAGGGTGAAATTAAGAACTGCAGCAGCTACGATTCCTCCTCTAATGATGATGATTTTGATGCAAGTTCCAGTGAGAGAAACTTCGAATCATGCGATGAAACTCCGGAAATGAGTCTTATTCTCCCAGATTCGCCTCCCTAAGAGATTCCTACTAAAGATGCTCCCCTAGTGGCCGAATGACTTCATGGTTCTCCACCTAAGGAAACCAGTATTAGTTTTAAGGACTTGAGCAATGTTTATGTAGACATTGATGACCTCATGGGTGATTATTTCGAGTTTGAGGGAATGTCTTCTCGCCCCGGTCCTGCTATGTCTAAAGTTTGCCCGATTCCCACTATGGTGGCTTCCCGATCCGTTTTGTGAAGTCCTTTTAGGCTGCCTCTGACATGTTGCACATTTCACTAGAGTCATGTACACTTACATATTCATTATTTAAGCTCATTTCCTATCGCTAAAGTTCTTCATTTATTTTTTATATCAGGTACTGTGAGTGATCATGGAATTTATGGGGACCTTGAACAATTTACCGATGCACAACGCTGGTCTAGACGGACTTCAAGTCACCATTAGCCCCGGGAACTTGAAGAAGAGTGAAGGAGGAAAGATTTGGAAGCTGAGATCCATCGTCGGGACGACAGGGATCGTAGCCAAGTTCACAAGAGTGGTTCCGAGCATCAAGCATTTTCCCCGGCTCTAGTCTCCATTAGAATCGAAGTTCCGACTTCTACTGTTCAAGCCTCCCCATCAACTCAGGCCCCCGTCAACTCATGTAGTGTCTGCTTCTGGTCCTTCACGCCCCCGTTGGAGGCCAGCTTATATTCTTCCATTTAGTCCCCTTAAGCTTGAAGCTGCGCTCCCCGGATAGTTTCTAAAGGGAGTTAAATTTGATCGTGACCTGTGCCCGATCCGTAAAGATTCTTATATCCCCATCTCCAGGCAATTCAAAGCAATTTGGATCAAGCTAAGGGATGGGAGAGGTTATGTAAGCAACTGGCGGACACAAACCATAACAACTACCAAGAAATTATTTCCTTCGAGTCAGAAAAGGATGATTATGAGAGGGTGTTAACGGAACGTGATGCCAGAATCAAGCAATTTACAAAGGAGAGGGACGCTGCACAACGATAGAGTAAGAGCAATGCCAACTTGCTGAAGGAATTGAAAGAGGCTAGACAAAAATAGAGATCATGTTTAGAGATGAACTTAAGAAGACCCACATTGATGAAGTTAAGCTGAAAAATGAGCTTGAGATTCGTGATGAGATCATCGAGGCTCAAAAGAAAACTATTGCTAGTCATGACGAAGTCGTTGAAGCTTATAAAAAGACAATCGCTGATTATGCGAGAATGGTGGAGTCCCGTGACGAGACCATTTCTGACCAGGCTAAAATGATTGCTTCGCTTCAAGAAAAAGTTGCGCAGCTGAATGCTAAAAAACCCAAGTCAAAGTTGAGAAGGCCACCGTGATGGCGGACTACTTGGAGCTAATGGATACTTTTGAAATGAAGATGGAGAAGATGGATGACACCATCTTTAATTTCTACGCTAACTCCTTGCTGCACTATGGCAGCCTTAGCAATTTGGGCTCCAAATTCTTGCGTACTCTTGCTGTGGTTTGGGAAGAAGTTCTAGACCATTTTCTGAGAGAACGGGGATGTATACGCCGAGCAAGAGTTGGAGGATTCTTATCTCAATGAGGAGTCGAAGAAGGATTTGGTAGAGGGACGGGAGATCATTCAGATTGAGAGGGAACAAGAGGCTGCCGATGTTACTGCAACTACAACTGCCAAAGCGCTATCAGAGCCATTCATTTCTGGGCCTGGAAAATCATCAAAGCAGCCTTGTGATCAGTTAGGAACTATTCTGAGTTCAACCGGTACTGCTTTGCTATCTACTCCTTCTGCAGCTGTCTCGGAAGCCTTGGGCGGTTATGGTACTTTACCAAAGATCGTGCAGCCATCCAAAGTAGGAGAAGGTGGGGAGTATGAGATTGAAATTCTCGGCCACTCTTCTGATGTAGGTAACCTTCTTGTTTCCCCCGATTTTGAGAATTTTCAACTTACGCCGTAAGAACAAGACAAATTGAATGCTTTCATTTTTGATCTTATAGGTCTGTCTTCTTTGCCGACCGAACTGCTGATTTCTTTAGACCTGGGGCCTGCTGTTATTTTAACTGCCTCGACACTTGTTTCTATAGCCACTTCGACCGCTACGCCCGTGTTTGGCTCACAACCCGGGCCGGAATCCGAGAAGATTGCTACATTGCACGGCCTGGATGACCCTTCTATATCTCCGTAGGGAGATTTAACAACGGATGACACTCGAGAGCAGGAAGACCAAACTGGCCAGCTAAGTAAAACTGAACAGCAGATTGTGGCCATTAAGAACGAAAAGGTTGAGGAGAGAAAGTCTTCAAGGAGCTCCTACAAGTTCCGAAAGTGCAAGACCAAGGGGTGTCTTCTAAGAAGGTCGAAGAACAAGGCGAAGACCTAGGTACGGAGTCGATAATTGATATTTCAGGCAGTGACACATCTCTTGGCAGGGATTCTGAGAAGGAAAATCTTCCGACCGAAGGTGGGAAGGGAAGTGGTAGAAATAAACATTGATAGGCTCGAGTAACAATAGAGCCGGATATTGGGACATTCTAATTTGTTTGATACATTTTTTGTACAAGTGCAGAGTCTGCACCTATTACTTTTGTTGTTGTAGCATCTATATTTTTCTTTTTGCTGGCCAATATTCTATGGGTATGAACCCACATTTTGACTTTGCATAGAAAATGTTATAAATAATGAAAAGATTAATGTTTCAACTGTCATCTCTTCTGTGTTCTTCCTTATTTGTCACGTACTTAACTTGCTTTTACATTACTTATGTATGCACATGGCATGATTGCTTGTCCTGCAATTTCTATGCTTCATATTGCCGTGCTGTGTTTCTCGGTATGCGATGCCTTTATTTCTACGATTTTACGTAATACATATGCACTTTTATTTTACTTTTATAACTAGATCCGTTGTGATTCCCAAAATTCTTTATTTGGAGAAATGGGTTTGTGGAGTAGTTTTCCTTTTAACTAAATGTTGGTATGTGTGTGCCCTACTTTACAGGGTTGTTTTCTTCGAACACTTGACAAATGACCTGTTGATCCAAGCGATCCCTCGGATATCTATAGCCAAATATACCTTATAGTTCCTATCTTCGAGAACTTGTGACTCAAGCATCTCGACTCTGGGATTTTGTCCATCATTAACCGAATTCTTTGCCAATTTCTAGTTGTGTGATATTGTTGGGTCCACGTCAATTATTTTTGATAGTGGTAGTGGATTCTTGTTAGTCCTACATTAAACGAGTTTCCTAGCATTGCCGAGATAATACCGATACTTAGGAGTGTGTGCGCCTTATGAAATGCGCTTCTTTTAAGAGTGTGCACGGCTTATGAGATGCACGGCTTTTCAAAGTGTGTGCGGCTTATGCGATGCGTGGCTTTTGGGATCGATATGACCCATCGATCCAGAACGGTTTGGAATTTCTCGATGTTACCAATCTTTGAATAACATGAGGAGTTCGTGTTTCAAGAGCATGGTTTCATAGCTCAAGAAGTAACGCACGACTTATGGGGGTGCACGGTTTTGATTTGGGCCTTCCCAGTGTTGCTAGAGCAACACTAGTTCTTAGAAGGGATCGAGTTCCATTGATCCAACGATTTGAGTCGATTTGCTTCCGTCGACTCGGCGGGTTGATGGGGTGTACTTGAGTATGGTTCCACTATCTCAAGCTGCGATTGGATGGTTTTGAGTCAATTTGACCCCGTCGACTGAGCAGGTTACTTTTGTGAACAATGTTTTATTGGTTCAGAAAGAAAAGCAATTTTATTGATAAAATTTGGGCAAGTTCTGCCTATTTACAATGCCTCCGATATTTTGGGATGGCTTATTATTGGAAATAGGAAATACATAAGATAGTCTTAGATAAATTAACGACGTAGCGGTAGCTATTCCAAGCTCGGGGAATTTGGGTTCTATCTATAGTTGCTAGCTTGAATGTGCCATCCCCTAGCCTCTGGCTGATCACATAGGGCCCTTCCCAATTTGGTCCGAATGTTCCTGGTAAAGGGTAGACCCGTTTGAGAACAAGATCTCCCACTTCGAAAGTGCGGTTTTGGACTTTGGAATTAAAAAAATCGTGCGACCCTTTCCTGGTGAGTAGTAGTCCTTAACTTTGTTTCTTCCCTCTTCTCATTGATCATATCGAGCGACTTGAGTAAGAGCTGCTCATTTTTTCTCTGATTGAAGTTTTTCCTTCGATGAGAGGGGACTTCTAGTTCGATTGGGATCATTGCTTCTCAATCATATGCCAGGGCGAACGGGGAGTACCTGGTTGTAGATTTATGCGTTGTCTTATAAGCCCATAGTGCGAGTAGAAGTTCATCAATCCAATTTCCTTTAGCTTTAGTTAGCCGCTTTTAGATGGTGGACTTGATGATCTTGTTTATTGCTTCTACTTGCCCGTTTGCCTATGGATGTGCAACAGTGGAAAAGCTTTTCTCGATTCAGAAGTGTTTGCAAAAGTCTTCGAACTCGACGCTTTCGAATTGAGTCCCATTGTCAGTGATAATCTTTTATGGCACTCTAAACCTACAAATAATGTTTTTAGTAACAATATTAATAACTTTATTTGTAGTAATATTGGCCAACGGTTCCGCTTCGGCCCATTTAGTGAAATTGTCAACTGTGACTATAGCATATTTGGCTCCTCCTTTGGCCATTAGTAATACGCCAATCAAATCAATCCCCAGATCTCGAATGGCCATGGGCAAACCATCTAAGTCAACTCTGTTGAAGGAGTTCTTTTTATCTTACTGAATCTTTGGCATCAGTCGCACCATCTAGCATAATCTGCTGCATCGTAGTTTACTGTTGGACAAAAATACCCATATCGGAGGACTTTCTTTGTGAGGGTTTGCCCCCTAGTGTGATCTCCGTAATAGCCTTCCTGAATTTCTCTAAGGATTCTTTGGGCTTCGTCGTTGGTTACACACATGAGCAAGGGGGTAGAGAATCCCTTTTGATAGAGCATCCCATCCTATACTACAAACCGCGGTGCCTTCCGAAGGAGTTTTTTCGGTTGATTCTTGTTTGCAGGGAGTGTTCCTTTAAGCAGGTAGTCCTTGATCAGTGTCATCCACTTTTCTGGTTCTTTAGTTGTCTCAAAAATCCAATCTATATCCATCTCGCTTATGCTTGGAGCGGTTAGAGTTTCGACTAGGACTAGCCCCAAGGACTGAGCTTCTTCGGAACTGGCCAGTTTGGCTAGATAGTCTGCCTTCATGTTTTGTTCCTTTGGGACATGAGTTGTGGTGCAATGTTCGATGTCATTCAGCAATTCCTGTACTTAAGATAGATACGGGGCGGGGTTCTCTCCCCGAGCTTGGCATTCGCCTTTCACCTAGCAGACGACCAGCGGAGAATCGCAATAGATGTGTACGGACTTTATCCCGAGTTCCTTCACAGCTTTCAGCCTAGCTATCTATGCTTCATGCTCCGCTTTGTTATTTGTTCCAGGGAATTCCAAGCGTAAGGCATAGCAAACGGATCGCCCTTCGGGAGTTTCGAGCATTACTCCTGCCCCTGAGCAGAAGTTGTTAGATGACCATCGACGAACAATTTCCAACATGTTTCCACTTTCGAGTCTATTTCTTTTTCATTATCTCATATCGTAAACTTGGCAATGAAGTCTTCCAGCGCTTTCCCATTGATCGCCTTTCGCGGATGGTAAGTAATTTTGTATTGATTCAACTTGATGTTTCATTTGATAAGCCGCCTAGAGGTCTCGATGCGGTACAACACTTGCTTCAGGGGTTAACCTATTAGTACTTTGACCGGGTGTGTGCCTGCAAGTATGGTTGTAACTTTCTAGATGTGATCAAGAGGCAATATGCTAATTTTTCCAATTTTGGATAGCTCTTCATGGCTCTAGTGAATCGTTTACTGATGTAATATACGGGTCGCTGGATCTTAGCTTCTTCTCGTACGAGCACAACACTTAATGCATGGGGCAAGGCTGCTAAGTAGATAAATAAGTCTTCTCCATCTACTAGTTTGGAGAGGATTAGCAGGGATTTCATATGCCACATAAGCTCTTCGAATGTAGTTTGACAGGCTTGATTCCATTCGAAGTTCTTCTTTCCCTTTTTTAATGCATCAAAGAATGGTATACATTCGTCTATTACTTTTAAAATGAACCAGCTTAGTGTTGCAACTTTTCCGTTTAAGCTTTGCAACTCCTTCTTGTTCCTCGAGGCCTCGACTTCCTATAAATCAATAATTTGTTCAGGATTTGCTTCGATGCCTTTGGCGATTACAATGAAGCCCAAGAACTTTCCAAAGGCTACTCCAAAGTGACATTTAAGTGGATTGTGTTTCATTCCATATCTGCAGAGTATTTCAAACATTTCATTGAGATTGTCCAAGTTATTTGCAGCTATGTGCGATTTAACCAACATATCAGCTACATAAACTTCCATAGTCTTCCCAATCTGCCATTAGAACATGGCGTTCACCAGCCATTGGTAGGTTTCCCCAGCATTCTTTAAGCCGAATGGCATTACTTTATAGTAGTATAATCCTAGATCAGTAATGAAACTAGTATTTTCCTAGGTAGGTTCATGCATCATGATCTGGTTGTACCCCGAGTAAGCATCCATGAAGGATAGCGGTTTATGTTAAGTTGTCCCATCCACAAGTTGGTTGATTCTAGGCAGAGGAAACCTGTCTTTTGGGCAAGCTTTATTTAGGTTCGAATAGTCGATATAGGTTCGCCATTTCCCATTGGACTTCTTGACTAAGACCAGGTTAGATGCCTATTCGGGGTATGTTGCATCATGGATAAAACCATTCGCCGTCAGCTTATTCACTTCTTCTCTCAACGCTTTGAACCATTCAGGTCCTAGGCTGCATCTCTTCTTCTTTATTGGTGTATACTTGGGATCAATATTAAGTGTGTGACATGCAATATCCGGCGAAACCCTGCATATATCGGAATGTGTCCAAGCAAATACATCCAGGTTGGTGCTAAGAAATTTGATGAGTTCCAGTTGCATCTTGTTTCCAAGATGTGATCCAATTTTCAAGACCCGTGTTGAGTCATCTATATCGATTGGGACATACACCGTCAATTCTGCCAGTGCTGGACGTTCCTCTCCTGAACTCTTCTTTATAGGGTCCAAAGTCTTATCGAATCAGCTATGGTCCCTAAGCCAGAGGCGGCTCTATAGTTTCTATTCGGTAGGTTCATGAATGTGGAGAAATCACCCCACATTCTTCCCCTTTTCTTTTCTTCTAGACTTATGTAGTTCTGCGATGTAGCACTCTCTAGCGGCACTTTGGTCTCCTTTGATCACCCCAACTCCATTCGCTGTCGGAAATTTCATGGTTAGACACCATTGAGCTAAAGCAATCACTACAAGAAATATTACGTTTGACAGTTTCTAAACACATCGTTCTTACATAACTTGCTGTTGTAAATCTCAATGTAAATAAAAAAACTGAGCACAACACAACATGATGCTGTATTAAGTCACTTTCCAGTAGACTTTGATAGCCCGCCTAAGTTTCCCTCTGTTATTTTTACTTCCCGCTTAAAGCTTATTTTCCCCTTACTATATAGTAAGCAAAAATCTCTAATCGCTCATGCCTTCTTTTCCTCTTCCTTTACTCCACTCTAAAATTTGAAACATAGACAATAAGAAACCTCTGCCATTCGTGCTTTAAGTTTTCCTATAAGGACTCGTCAAGTTCCTAAATTAGCTCAGCTAAAGAGGTCAGCTTAATTCATATTTATATAGTAGTTTATTGTCGACTTTAACTAAATAATATTCATATTTTCCTTTGTGATTTCCTTTTAAATGAAAATGGAGTTCTCGTAGATTTAGCTTTATTGCATACATGAGCTATTTGGTTTTATGATTTTTTTAGGCTATTGAGATAGTTTAGGGCACTCTTCCAGTTTTTGTTAACTATTAGAAATATAGAGATCGTTTTCTCACTCTATTGTTTTTTTATTTTCATATGGTTATATAAAACTAAGCTTACTGGGGTTATTTTGGGATTGAATTTAGTTAGATGATTTATTAAATTTATGATTCATGTTTAGGAAAGTTTTTAGTTAATTTATGCACTGATAGTTGGAGCTATATAAGTACTGCCTATAAACTGTTTGTTATAAGTTCTGAATACTACCGAACATGTGCTGTCAATTATTGTTTTAATTCCAATTAGTATGTATGAAGCTATAATATACAATAAGTAGTTGAGTGTGTATGTAATGTGCGCTGTTATCAATTGGTTTTAATTCCAAGTAGTTCTGTGTGTGTAATTTATGCACTGATAAACGTGACTGCAGTGGTGTGTTATCAGTTTCTTCTAAACTGCCTTTTTTCCTTCATTCATTACTGCATAGATAAATCAATTTGTTGCTAATGTGTTAAAAGTCTTTATTACCATGTGTTAACTTTTTAGCTTAGCTATGATTTGGTGAATGATGTTGGTCACTTGATTTGATAATTTGCACGTGTAATTGGTTACTTGGCATCAGATGGGCCAAAAATTGTTTCATGAGTATTCATTCAAGTTAATTTGGATATGGTCTGGTAAATCATTAGCATGTAATATAGAAAGCTTAGCTGGTTAAATGCTCAAAAAATGAAACATATAATACAGTTAAACAATGTTCGATTTCAACCTCCACAGTTTAGTAGCTATAAATAAGTTCTCCCAACGTAAATTATGAATATTGTTTTATTTTTGTATTTTCCACCTACCATGTGGTTATTTCTTAACTTATAGTCTCTTATAGCCAGTTTGATTTCTCAATTTCAAATTTTTTTCTGTTTGGAATGTACATACATGTACTTACATTTGATTGCACATATTACTACTCTATTGTCCAAACACAGTTTATCTTATGACATTTTCCAATTTTTTAAATTTGCTATATAGTGTGATTTAAGCCTAATACATTTAGGATCACACTATAATGGCCTTACTAATTTACTAGCGGTCCTCAACTGTATCTTATATGACCTTTATGCTAGTTTACCTCATCAGTTGCTTTTTCCTTCTTTTTTTCCTCTTGTTGCTCTGCCCTTATGCAGGAACTTAAGTTTCCAATGGAGAAAAACAGTATAAATGCCCTACATGTCAAGTCACAAGAGGCACCCTTATTCTTCAGGTACCATTAAAGGTTTTCAAATTTTACAAATTCAATTTATGAATAGACAATGAGCTTTAATAGATTCATGAGCTAAAAGATAGATTTATGAGCTATAATTTCTATCAAATCCTCAAACTTAAAAATACGTGTACATTCTAATTTTGCGATTGTCAAATAGGATTTTGCTGTTGGTTTGCTTTTTGCTCTACTTCTAGTTTTGTGTGTTACTTCTGGTCTACTCCATGGAGTTAAGTCAATGGAAAAAATCGTAAGTAGTAAATTTTTTTTTGAGATTACTTCTATATGACTAACATGAGAAGTTTGTTGATACAAATGTGAAATGCCTCAAAATATGATTTGATTTAATATTGCCTTGGTTATTCTTTTATTTTCTGCATGTTGGTATTTCTGTTATATCTTTCTACCAAGTTTAGTTCTTTGTTGTCTAATATGTCCACTAGGATCATAAGTTGTTATGCTATAGCCTATTTTGGCATATACAAGGGCTGGTTATGGAGTGTGTACAATAGGAAATCTGCAGCAACAAGAGGAGCTCTGCAGCATAGTGGGAAGCATGTAGTTAAGCCTACTGATCTTAAGATAATGTGAAAATCGACATAACAAGGAGCAGCGTCAGAACAGTTGGGTAGTTATGGCATATGAAGAGCTACAGAAAAATAATGAAGACAAGGTACTGAAAAATGAATGAGATTGCAAGGCAGAGAGTCAGATTTGGAGAAGCACGGTGGGGTGTCTGAATCGGCTAAAGTGAACAGCGGAGACTCTTCTATGTAGGAAGGTACACTGCGATCAATCCATTCTAGATTTCTTGAGATGGAACAATTGCAATCTGTGAACTTGAAGACCTATCTTTAAAGAATGCAGAGGGAAAATGCAAGCTGTGTCCAACTGAAAAACATGGGCAAGGGGTGCAGGTGCGTGCAAATGAAAGTGAATCAATAGTGTGAGCAACTGAAGGCATGTGAGATCTGGGCAGAAGGTGCAGATGTGTGCACCTTTCATTGCAGGCAAGATCTTAAAACAACATATGAAATTGCGTGAGTACCAAGGCCAAAGAGCTGATTACTGTCAAGGAGCCAGAAAGTGGGTCTTTGCACCAAGTTGAACAGGCTAAAGGGCTAACACAGTGTAGGAGCCAAAACAGGAAATGAGTCCAGATTGAAGAAGTAACTGTAGGATGTCTGAATCAACTACAGTAACGGCGAGATGCATTAAGGTGTTGTTTTGATTTTAACATATAGATTGATTGATTAAGAGAATATTTTCTACAAGAGAATATTATCCTTAATAATCTTTGTTACATTAATGTCCTTGATGTTCAATAATTTGGATTAGTAAATTATCGTAATCAATAATTATTTAACTTTTATTTTTATTTTTATTAGACGTTTTTTCACTTCGGTTTTTTCTTCTTGTTGCACTTGCTTTGTAACATACTTTTTTGACCTTACTAAGATAAATTTATTAGAAGGTAATATAGGCTGAGCCCAGATAAACTGAGAGCACACTAGAATCTGGGTGCATTTTTTGAAAATAAACACTGAAGTAGTTTTTTAGTGCATGATTTTTTGCATGGATCAGATTTTAGTGCATGTTTTTTAGTTATGTTGCTAGAGTTAATGAGCTATCTTTTAGTTAACTCATAGGATGAGCTTGATGGTCATTCTAGCTGAAATCAAACTTATTTTAATTTTTTAATCTAATTGAATTAGCAACCTGTGCAATTGTAAAAGTTGAAGGAATATGTTTAGGCGATTATATCTATGCATTGCAATATTTATATCATCAGTCACTATCACTTTCTTTGGCATATATTTTTTTACCTTAATTTCTTGAGCAAAGTACATATATTAAGATCAATGTTTGGGATGTTTCAGCTGTTATTACCTTCTTTGGTTAATTTATTTGAATTTCAATTTTTGTATCGTTGTTCTAGGTTCCATTTAGTGAGCATATTTCATCTCATATTGAACTGTGTTTCCGTGGAGAAGCTTCTATCTATATATTTACCAAAACCTTTCTGCTTTGATTTTTTATGGTTAACAGAGGTTTATTGGGTCTCCTTTTCCAGATATTACACTGCTCCATCAGTTTGATCTCTTCTCCCTGTAGAGCCTCTGATGGATGAATGTGAAAAAAGGTTTATAATATGATACTTATTTTCAACACTATACTCTTCTTGTTTTGATTTCCGTTGTTTACACCTACTGCCTTATGTCTCTGTAAAAATCATCTTCGACTGCTCACATGATTCTTGGAACATCTTGTGAGTGAGGGAAGTCAAGATGTACATGTTCACAATGCTTTGGGGAAAATCAACATCGACAGCAACAATAATCCTGAGCATTTTCTTACCACAAACCCTTACTATGATTCACGAGTTGTATGTAAATATTATGAGAAATGGGATTCTACTCTTGCAGTTGTTGCTTACAGACGAGGGCAATGTGATGATGAACTTATAAATGTAACAAACAAGAACTCTCTCTTCAAGTTACAGGCTAGGTAGGCTTTGTTTATCTAAATGTTTAAGCTTCTCTTTTGATCGTACAATCAATTTACCCAAAAGGTAATATTTTTAAATTTGATATTGAATATGATCGTAGACTATCATTATTCAGGATCATTGGTTGTGGATCTATAGGTCATGGAAAATTGAATACAATCGTAGACTATCTTAGTAGTTTGTTGATACGCAGATTTCTCTTCTCTAATAATTATGGATTCTTGAATCATACAAACTTTATTGTATTTGGCAATTAACTATAGGTTGAGAGTGGAGATCTTTATCATATGGTATCATTCCAGAGTTTATTGGAAGATTTCCTATATTGGTTAGCTTGTCAACATTAAAGGAAGACCAGATTGTTCAGGTATGGGTTACTGGTAGGATTATATATATTGTTAAAATGTGTTAGCACCTGAAGAAGTGAATTATGAAATTTAAAAGAAACTTCCATAAACAACTTGATATAAAAAGGCCACAATTGGTTCATGTTACGAGGAGATTGTCGTTTGTATGCATTCATTATTGTATTTGATAGGTTAGTTAAAAATTGTTTTTGAGATACTCAGGTTCACGTTTTGGCAAGGGTAGAGTAGGAAATATAATAAATGGTTTAAGACGGGGTGGAGAGAAAATAATGGGTTGTTAATAGATTCAGTCTAGTAGTTTATAAGTCAATAAATAAGCTAATTATCCTTTTGAATTAGGGGCTGAACATTGAGTATTGATCCAAGCTGCTTAACCTTTATGCACACTATACAAAATGCTAGTTATAACTAGCATTATATTCAGTTTTATATTGTACAAAATGCTAGTTATAGCTAGCATTATCCTTCAGCCAAAAAAATAAACTTGCCGTCCTTCAGCCTAAAAAATTTTCTAAGTTTGTCCTTGTGCCTATTTTCCTGTTTATAAAAATTAACTAAATTTTGTAAAAAAATAACCATGTTAATAAAAATTAATTTTTTTATATAGTTTAACTAAGTTTTATAAAACTTTAACTAATTTGACTAAATTTTATTAAAATTAATCTAGTTTATAAAAATTTAATACTTTTTGTAAAAATTAACTAAATCTTATAAAAATTAACCTATCTATAAAATTAACCAAAGTTGACTAAATTTTATAATAATTAAATAAGTTTATAAAAATTAACCTATCTATAAAATTAACCAAGTTAACTAAATTTTATAATAATTAAATAATTTTATAAAAATTAACTAAGTTAATTTATTTTTATAATAACTAATAAGTTTATAAAAGTTAACTAAGTCATAAAAATCAACTAAGTTAACTAAGTTTTATAAAAATTAATTAAGTTCAACCATAAAACGTGACTGTTAGATATATAAGGCAAGCATTTATATATTCTAATTTGAGTTTGAATTGTGAATAATAAGTAATATAAACAATCCTTAACTGTGATACGTTTAATATCTGACATAAGATTATGTAGAATGTTTATCGACATTAAGCATGTCAATATGTTTAATATGTATTTTTTTGTTTATGCCTTATTCATATATCCTTTTATGTATGTTTTCGTACGTATGTTTTAACTGCTCTCTCCTTTTCTTTTAGGGAATTGGATGTTTGAAGATGACAAACATGGACATTTTCTGATCATGATATTTGGGTATTTTCTTTTATAGAGTCCTAATGGTACTATTATCATGTATGTTTAAAAATATCGATTAGAAATATTGTATACAATATTGAATTTGGTGTAATTCTGTTTGTGTATAATATATAATATGTTTTGATTATCAAAAGTTTTATATTATTGTTGCTTGAGTTGATTGAATTGTTCATTAATTGAGGTAAATATATCTTGTTGTTCTATATTCTAATGTATAGATAGACTATTGTAAACCAAAAGCGGGGTAAAGAAAATAGTGTTTTGAATAGTATAGAAAATTTATAACGGCGTTTTTTATATGCGTAGAAAACCTACAACATCGTTTTTGTTGTGTTGTAGAAAATGTACAATAGTGTTTCCTTTATGCTGTAATAGGCCATGAATCTACCATGACATGCTGTTATACAACATACATAAAAATGCTATTAGATCCTTTAACAACATACTTCAAATGCTGTTAAAAATGGGCGGCAAACGCCATAAAAAATATTTTTAGCAATGAACAAAATGCTAAAAAAAAATACTCCTAGCTTTGAAAAAATGCAATAAAAAAGAATCTAACAACATATTATAAACGCTATTGAAAGGTATGCTTTTATAGCGTTTTATCTAATGCTATGTTAGATCACTGACTTTTAATGGCATGTCGTTATACAGCGTCATGAAAAACGCTATTAAAGCCTTTTATAGCGTTTTTTGAACGCTATTAAAATCCCTGAATGTTGTAATGAATCCTGAAATCTACCAAAGCATGCCGACCCAAGAAAGCATTGTAGGCAAATATTTCATCTACAATCACAAAGGTTTGGATAAGGATGACTCTTTGGTCAACTTCTTTGAGTTCTACGGGTAAATCGATTGTCCCGATGAGTTGTTTAGGCTCACCGGTGAATCCCTGGATCTTTATCTGGCAAGCGGATACGTCTTTCATACTGCTTTTTATTTGATCAAATGTGTGTTTGAAAAGGATATTCATTGTAATGTCCCACTATTTTGGACCATTCAAATCGACAATAAATCCGCACATGTCGGACTCGAATACTTCAAAATAGTGGATTGTTTATAAAATTTGGAGCAAATAAAATCAAACACAGAATCACAGACACAGAATATCAGAATAACTTGTAGCGGAAATAAAATACCATAGTAGTTCATGAAGGTACTATATAAATAATCTCAAAATAGATACAAAATGTCATAGTCTGAAAAAAAATACAACAGAAGTCTGAATACATAAGTCAACTAATAAAAAAGCAATACTGAATAAGAAATAACTGAAATGGAAAAAGATGAGTAGATAGACAAATAAGCTCCAGCAGATCTCTAGCTCCAGAAGATGAATCAAATGTTGTGATACTCAGACTGAACCGAGCGTAAAGCAAAACACAAAACACTCGAGTCAGGACATACATACTTATACAATGTAAACCAACTCAAGTGAACTGTAATAGAGATGCACGAGTAACTTAAAGGATGCTTGGGATCGCCCATCCTTTAAGGATCCGTTAAACTATCTAATAAGCAGTAATATACGCCATTATAATAATGTCTAAAGTAAAGAAAATTATGCAAAATAATAGTGTTAATGTGACTGAGGTAGCGCAAAGTTGGAGCAATTGCCCACCTCTAGCCACACTTTATAACATACAACCGTTATTTTAACCCGTGGTTATAAATTTCAAAATGGTTTATATTTCAAATCAAAACAATTCATTTAGACCATTTAAATATGAAGTCATTATCCTTTCAAATCAAATATTCAATTTCCAGAAATTTAGCATTTCCTAAGTTCATTCAATCAATTATAACAATTTCAAAACATTGTATTTTCAGCATTCGTAGCACTTAGAAAATGCTGCTGTAAGTATAGTGGTAAAATTGAAAAACAACACAATTCAGAAACAGTAGCACTTATAAACTGCTGTTGTAGATACAGTGGTAATTTGAAAACAGTTCATTGTTGGAAAGAGCAGCACTTATAAACTGCTGCTGTAGAGACAGTGGATTTGAAAAACAATACACTGAAACCACAGCATTTCTGAAATGCTACAATTTCTGTTATAAGTTGTACTATGACATTTTAAACAATATATCTTCCACTTTTATCATTTTTAACTTATCAAACTTATTCCACTTTTCAAAATTATTTATCGGGATATCATTTAACTTATAAATTTAATAAAATAACATTTTATCAATAAATATCCAATTAAATTATAATTCATTTACATTAAGTCAAAATTCACTATAAGTTGCTTAACTTTTATTTTAACAAATAACTTGATATTTTCTTTTACTTTAAAGGTATCCATTTCATAAATAAATATTTTAATTACTAAGTTAAGCTTAAAATTTCCATTTTAATCAAATTTTCAATTATTAAGTTAAATCAAATTTAAATTCCAATTTAAACCATTTATCAACTTATAGAATTTTAACTTTTAGGAAATCACTGTTTAAATCATTTAAATTCAATTTAAGTCAAAATTCCACATTTTTACATTTAAAAATACTTAATAATTTCTAAAATCCCATTTTTAATCAAATTTCAATTATTAAGTTAAATCAATTTTTGAATTACAATTTAAACCATTTATCAACTAATAAAATTTCAACTTATAGAAAATCACTAATTAAATCATTTAAATCCAATTTAAGTTAAAAATCCATATTTTAAAATTTAAAATACTTAAATTTTTTAGAAAAATCACTTTAAAATTTAACCATGGGTCTGTATAATATTCTCTAACCTAGGTCAAGTGATACGGATAATATATCATTTCAATCCGTAATTAGTTAAAATTCCTGGTTTTATCATTTCAAATCCGCAATCCTAAGTCAAATAAAAATCGCTCGAGCCTATCATTTCAGCTCATAACGACTTTTCCCTATTCTAAAGTCCGTTCGGGTATGTATCATTTCAACCCATAGTGATTCTATACTAACAGGGAACTTGCAGTGTGAGGAACAAAAAATAAATCAACAGTAAAACATTTGATATGTTGTCAGGTGATGTAACAAGTATATGAACATGTAGTATATGAACATGTAATATATGAACAGGTAATATCATCATATAATGTTAGATAACAGTCAGATGTGAGCATATAACATAGCGTATCAACTACTATAATTCAAGTGACATTGTTTCACATTTATATAAGTATGATTTGTCGAGAGTGATAAACTCACCATTTTAAAGCTAGAGATGACAATTCAAAACAAAATCTAAACTCCTCAAAGCACGAAAAGCACGACTAGATTCAAGGAGAAGATGATGAGTCAATATTCAGATCTTGCAACAAATAAAATAAATATAATATAAGTATAGATTCAAACACAAAGACATATGAATTAGAAAAGCAAAATAGAAAGAACAAAGTGGAAACAAAAGATTTGACCAACAAAGTGGCTCGGCCACATCACAAATGGCTTGACCACTATTAACATGGTTCGGCCATGATCAGATCTGAAGCAAATAGGTTTGGCCATGGTCACAAAAGCACAGCTAGGCAATGGTATGTGAAGGGATGGCAAGGTAAACTCATGTAGAAGGCAAAAGGTAAAAGATGGAAGGTCAAGTGGGTCAAGTAGTTCGGCCCTATGCTAAAGTGGCTCGGTCTGGGTTCAAGCATGGTCAGGTCAGGTCAGAAATGGCGGCCAGTGTCAGGTCAGGTCATGTCAGGTCGGAGGAGGAGCATATGGTGGTGGTGGCCGAGGTTACAAGGAGGAAGAGGTTGAATATATGAGGTCGGTTAGGGTTTCTAACATGTTTTGGTGGTGGATTGGATCATGGTGGTCACGACAATGGTATGGGGTGGTGTTGAGATGGTGGTGGCTGGTCAGGTGATGGTGGAGGAGGAGGTGATGGTCGGCAAGGTGTTGGTGATGATAGGGTAGAGGTCGAGCCTTAGTTTGTAAATAAAAGAAAAAGAAAAAGAAAAGAGAAGGAGAAAGAGAAACCATGGAAAACTTACTGAAATTTTTATCTCAGGAATGTAAATGAGAAATGAGAAGCTGAACAAAAGTTTGTACGTGAAAAATAAGTGAGGAAGAGGAGAAGTTTTGCACGGCCAAAGATGTGAACGGCTAGAGGAATGAAAAGGCAACAAAAAATGTAACTTAAGTCTTTTTGAATTTCCAAGCCCATTATCAAGCCCATTTCAAAACAAATTCAACACAATAAAATAAACAAAGTCCAAACAAAATAAAAGATGAAAATAAAATAGAAAAATGAAAAATGAAAATATCGAGAAAAATTGCGTGTAAAATGCTGAATTTTATCAATTAAAAAAAGTTTAAACAGAATTTGGAGAAACGAAAAGCAGAACGGATATCAGAAATAAATACTGCTTCAAAGAAAAATATTAGAAATTTAAAATTCAAATTTAAAATTTTCAACTAAAAGTCAAAGTTTGACCAAAGTTGACCAAAATATAAAATTTCCAGAAAATCATTATTTTAATATATTTGGAAAATAAATTAGAAACAAAATCCAAAAATACAATGGAAAATTTCAAAATTTAAAATTTAAAATGATTAAACTCAAAGTTTCAAATAAAATTTAATTTAAAATATTTATAAAAATTATGGGTTGTTACATTCATAAAACTGCCACTGTCCACCACTATTCGTCGAACCACGGCTGGTCTGATTCCTACTATCATGACCATGTGGTTAAAGGTCGGAGCTTCTATTCCTTCAGTGTCTTGATTCTGGAACACTATATCATCGTTTAGGGTCCTCTGCTGCTTGGCAGGAGTTTCGTCTTCGATCACAAAGCACGAATCTTCCATAGTGTGTCTTAGTGAGCTTGCATATCACTCCATTTCTCCCCAACTCTTCAACGTGGGATGAGGTCCTCCAGATATTGTTTCGATATTAAGTCTTTGGTCCGTCCTTCTGGATGCCCCTTCGCTGGTTCCAGCTTGGTTTCCCCGATCTTTGGGAGGTTGGAGTGCTGCAGGCTGGTTACGATTTTATGGCTTCCTCACATACTACTGAAGCTTGTTTTCCCGAATTAGTTTCTCAATCAGGTTCTTTAAATGACGGCACTCATTCGTGTCGTGACCAAGTGTTTCATGGAAATGACGGTACTATCCGGAGTGCTTTTGCTGTTCAGTCACTTCCTTTTTAGGTGGCTTCTTGTACTCCTCCGTCTCTTGTGTTGCAAGGTAGATGTTCTCTGGAGTATCATTGAGTAGGGTGTAGTCTTCGGACCTAAAGTCTTTAAGCCGCTTGCTACTTCTGTTTTGCTTGTTGGAATTCTGATTCTTCCTTTTCTGATTCCCATCCTTACCCACGTTTCCTGCGGCGGTCCCGAAGGTTTTGCATCTTGGTTCACTGCCATACCATTCTACCCAACATTGGTTGGTTGTAAGTTAGCGGGTTTTCCTTCTAGCTCTTCTGCTTCTTGTAATCTTAATTACTGGCTCGACTTTCGATTAAAGTCCTTCCTAGTGGTAGGTTGCTTCATTTTGATCTATTTCCTGACCAGTCGGGATGGATGGCGCGGACCAGAGCCATGAAGATCATATTTTAGTTTGGATTACTTACTTCAGTGACTGCGGTGTTAAAAAAACCCATGAAGGATTTCAAAGATTCATTTCATCCTTAGAATAAGCCCGATAAGGACATTACGTCTTTTGGTTGCACTGTGTGAAGCCTAAACTGATCCAGGAACCTTGTTGCTAATTCACCGAAAGTGGATATGGATTTAGATAGGAGCCTGGTGAACCACATGGAAGCGATTCCCTCCAAAAAGATTGGAAAACATCTAAACCGAACAGCATTTGAGGCATTTGCTCGGTCCATGTACCAACAGTACTTATATAAGTGCGGTTTTGGATCCTTAGTTCCATCGTAGGACGGAATAGTTGGTATAGTGAACTTTTTAGGATATCGTTCATTTAGAATGTCATCAGTGAAGGGAGTCCAGCTTGAAGCTGATCCCCATTCATCATTTCTCCTATTCTTACTTTCATCCATTAAGCGCTTGACCATGTCCGCGATATACGCCTTGAATGTCCGATAATCCATAGGTTGGCTGTCAGTGACTGTACTAAGTGTTTGATTTTGCAAACGGTCTTGGTAAGTGGGCTGAAGCCTAGGCTCTCCTATCTTTGGAAGAGCCACACCGTCGGAGTTTCATTGGCTCACGGTTGGTCGTACAAGGGCAATTTGGACCTCTCTACCAGTATTGAGTACGCTAGTGTTCTCTTTCAACTCATCCCCGTCAAGTTTTTCTCAATCTTCAGAGTCGGAGAGATCCAACGCTATATCTTCCTGTTGGGGTTTTGTCCCCCGATTCAAGTTTATGGCGGGCTGCTTTGCAGTTGGTGGAGTGCTTGCATTTCCTTCTATGGTGATTCCCGCAGCCCCACTTACTATTCTTTTTTGTTGCTACTTTCCGTTTCTCCTATTCAGGGCAGAAACGGAAGAGTTTTCCTACTCTGTGGCAGCCGCGAGCTCTGGCACGGTTCTCGAAGCAACAAGTGATTGCACGGTCAGGAGGGCATTCAACTTTTCCTTAAGAGCTTTTTGGCTGTTCTCCATTTTTTAATTAATTTCAACAACCATGTTTTTTGACTCGCCTCTAGTGACAACTTCATGCTGGATAGAAGATTTCAGCACCTGATTTCCTACATTGGCGCCGTTGACTTCAACTTATTGAGGATTGGTTTCCTCTCCTACTGTAACAACCCTGTATTTTACAATTATTTTTAAATTGATATTTCCAGATTTAAAAGCTTTATTTATGAAAAGAATAAATTTTGTTATTGTAAATATAAAAAACTTTGATTTTGTATATGGATTTGAATTCCAAATATGACTAAATTTAATATTTCCAGAAAATGTGAATTTTGGTCAAATAGTCAAAATTCGACTTTTAACTTAAAAATCGAAAAGTTTGAAATTTATGAATTTTATCTTTTATTATAAAAATAGATTTAATAACTTGAATACTGCTTTTTGTTTCGTTGAAAACGGATTTAAATTGCAAAAGTTATATTGTTTTCAATATTCTGTGTATATTGGGTTATTCAGCAATATTCTTTATTTTAAAATTATATAAATGAAATTTTTATTTGATATATTTTATTCTAATTTTTATATTTATGTTATATAATATATATTTTGGCTTTTAAATATTTTTAAAGTAAGGTAGAAATTTTTCCAGAGTTAGTAGTATTTTTCTTGCAAATTTCCATGCCCTGTTTGTAAATTTTAAACATTTTCTTTAATCCTTTTTCTATTTTCTCCAATTTAATTATCTATTTTATTTTGAAAATGATAAATAAATTATTTTAATTCAAATTTTCACTTCATAATATTTTTATAATGAAGTGTATAGTTTTTCAAGACTGACAGTGATTTATTTATAATTTTTGAACACTGTTTGGTATTTTTAAGTAATTTTCTTCATTCTTTTTATATTTTTCCAAAATTTATTATTTGTTTTCTCATATTTATAATTGATTTCGGTTTGTAAAGTATTTTTCTGAATATTTTTGTTTATATAAAGAATAAAAAGAAAAGAAATATGAAAGGTTGTAAAACACTTTGAAACTTAAGCCCTTTTTTGTCCAAACCCTTCATTTTCTTTAACTCCTCAAATTTTGCCCTAGCCGTCTAAAACCCTAGTGTAGCCGCCACTTTTTTTTCTCATCTTTTCACGTGAATCATACCTCATTCCATCTCATTTTCTCAGCAAGAAGATTGGGTAATGGCCTCTCCTTCTTTTTCTTCTTTTTCTCTTCTTTTTCCATTGTTTTCCTATGGTTTTGCCTTGATTCTCTAGCTTGTTTGCTCGGCCACCACTTGCTTGCCATGGCCACCACCTCCACTACCTCCTCCTTGTCACCATCACCCACCTACCCCTCTGATTTGACCAGGCCACACCACTCCATGATGAACAACTCTACAAAAACTATGCAACATGCCTTGAAAACCCTTAACTATGCAAGCCATCACCTTATCACCTCCTCCCCTTCATTATACACCACGGCCACCACCTCTAGCCACCACCACCACCTTGCTACCACCACTATACATCATCTTAGCCTCTGTCCAGATCTGAAATTGACATGGTCGAACCCACCATGGTGACCAAACTCCACAAAAATGCAACCTAAGCCTTAAAAGCAATGTTGTTGACCACTATTTGCTTCACCACTTCATTTTCCACCACCACCACCACCTTTGGCCACCACCACCATCTCTGACCAGACCCTTACACACCACTCCAACCTCTGTCCAGATCTGAACTTGAATGGCCAAGCCCAAGCTCCTATGGCCGAGCCCTTTTGTTGACCAAAAACCATGCTAGTGTGCCTAAAACTCTTCACATACCTATGTTATAACTTCCCCATCATCTCTATGGTATCAGGTGGCAGACATGGAGGGAAAAAGGACAAAACTTTGGGGCCATGGATGAAAACTTTGGGGCCATGGATACTTTGTATTCCATAGCCTTTGGTTAAGCCGGTTTTATAAGTGGCCGTGCACTATGTCTCATTATTGTGGCCGCTGGGTATCGAACCGGTGCCACTACAACACAATGTAGCAACTCCACTATGTCTTAACCACTGGACCACTAGAACTTGACAAAAACTTTGGGGCCATGGATACTTTGTATTCCATAGCCTTTGGTTAAGCCGGTTTTATAAGTGGCCGTGCACTATGTCTCATTATTGTGGCCGCTGGGTATCGAACCGGTGCCACTACAACACAATGTAGCAACTCCACTATGTTTTCAAATATAACTTATAGCAGTTGTTTTTAAATGCTGTGAAATGCTGAAATTTTAATAATTAGGGTTTTTGACTTAGTAAACGAACTCAGAATGGTTTGAAACTTTGGAAATTGAATACTTGATTTGAAAATATAATAATTACTCTTTTAAAAGGTTTAAATGAACTATTTTTATTGGAATAAAAACTATTTAAAGGTGATTTGAAATGATAGTAAATGAACGATATCTTTGAATTTAAAAGGTATTTCAAGTTGAATATTTGGATTTGAACTGATAGGATATTTTATTTTATTAAAATGATTGGAAATGAAGTTTTGTAAGGATATGATATTTTATTATATTAAAATGATTTGAAATGAATTTTTGAAATGATATGAAAATTTAAATATATGGAAAGGGTTTGGAATTGATTTAATCTTTATTTTGATAAAGATATGGTTTGAAATGATGTTATTTTGAAGTAAAGTATTGTTTTTAAAAGTTATAACCACGGGTTATAATAACGATTGGTTGGCAAAGAGACCGGGATCAGATATTGACATACTCTCTGTCGATACCGAAAACCACTTTGACAACCGTGTACGCGGTGGAGATTCCAGAATGAAGTAGGATGGTGGCGACGTTCTTAAGGTATGTTACGTGGACCCAACTCCCGTGAGTTGGCATAAGGTGGCTAAAACAGGAGCGATCTCGGACCAGTGAGGTAGCACCTCTTCTCGGACACATTTCTTCGATATTATACTCTTACTTGTGATTGATTAGATGGCCATCCTCCGATTTGGGAGTGTTGTTCGAGGTGGACGATAGTGGCTACTATGCGCTCCATCAGTCCGTGTGCGTAATTGGTATATCTACCATGGCATTGCCTAGTTGTGCCGTGTCACCTACCATATCGAGCTTTACTACGATTATGATTTTAAGATCCGACCGCGTTAAGGTTCTCCATCCCCTTAACGCTATTTTCTATATGATTATACTTTACTAATTAGACACTACTGTATATAGCGTATATTACTACATAGTAAATAGTTTAACGGCTCCTTAAAGAATGGGTGATCCCAAACATTCTTTAAGTTACTTGTACCTTATTACAGTTCACTTGAGTTGGTTTATATTATATAAGTATATATTGTCCTGACTCGAGTGTTTTTTGCGTTACGCTCGAGTCAGCCTGAGTATTCACAGATTTGGATTTCCACCTTCTGGAGATTTGAATCGCTGAAGATTATCTGCTAGTCTTGTTCTATCAACTTCGGTTCCGTTGTTCTATTCAGCCTGTACTTGGTTATTGTATTGAGACTTCTGTTGTACTTTATTTCTTATGATGTATCTTATGTAACTCTGATATATTTACATAGTAGCTTCATGAACTACTATTTCTTTTACTTCCACTGCATTATTTTACTCTGTGTCTGTGATCTGTGATTATATTTATTTACTGCATATTCTGAGATTTGCCAAATTTTAATTACAACGCGGTATTTTGAGCAATTCAACTCCGGCATGAGTGTCTACCTATACACTTATAATGGATGCGAATGGTTGAAAATATTGGGTCGTTACAGTTGGTATCAGAGCTTTGGCTTTGAGGCAAAACTTAGAATGTATGGTAAATTTAGTTACAGAATCACTTTCATTCGAGCTTGAATCATTTTTCTTTTGACTCGGTTTCCTTTGAATTTTGGAACGTTCCCTGCAGTTCCGAAATTCATTCGTGTCCCTCACTATTCATCATCTTTTGATTCTGGAGTATCCCATGACTCCACTTCCAATGATCTTTATAGTGAATTGGCGGTCTCGCCAATATTCTAGTAAAAGGGTGAAAATCCTTTATAATCAGCATCGATTCACCAGAGATTTATATTTATCCTTGGTTTAGATGCTAATATCTTTTATTATTCCAAACTCTATCTCTTGAGATCGAAGGTAGATTTACCCCAGAAAATCCACATTTGATCTTATCCATTAAGTCACGGTTGACCCGGTTAAGGTTGTCCGCGATTTATCTAAGCTTACCCACCTCTCTACTCTGTTTAACCATCTTGTCTTTTGTTTCTAAACTATCTCCAAACATTTTGAATTGTACTTGTAAATCTATGTTTTGTTTTATATGTTGTGTTGTTTGGGTTGTTGATGTTGATTTGGATTTCCGATCGACTCGTCTGATCAACGCTATCGATAGGATTTCTAAAACACTTTGACAGAACAAACTGACATAATATTATATTAAAAAAAATTGGTTAATGAAATAAATTTTGATATAAGTAAATATTATGGAACTTAATAAATTGATTTAAATTGATTATTTGAAATGATAATACTTGATTTATCATTCTATAAATGAATTTATAAATAGATGTTTATAAATTGATTTTGGAAACTGAAATGAATTTAAATCAAGAATTTTAGAATTTAATTTCTGATGGTTTCAAACCTTGTGTTTAAAGTTTTAAAAGGATATATTATTTAAAGTTTTTTTGAATAAAAATTTGTCTCTAAAGGATTTTAAAGTTTAAAAATTAAGTGCTCTTCTCTTTGTCGCTGGAAAATAATTTCGGTGATGACTGCAGCATCATCGACGTTCATTTTCGAGTTTCGAAGTGAAGAGACCATTCTGTAGTCTTGCTACAGCTTTGTTTTGGAAAATCTAATTGATTTGAATTTCTAAATATGACTGGATTATAATATATATAGATATATGATTTAAATTTAATTTGACATATTATGTATATATAATTACTTATCTCTAAATGGTTTGAAAGGAATCGGAAGTTTAATTCTTAAATTTTATTTTAAAGAATAATTTCAATTATAAAAAGAAAAAAATTGGATAAATGATTCAAACTTGAGATAATTGAATCGGAAAGTTTTATTTGTATAACACACAATTTCATTCAAATATAACTTACCTTAAATTTTTTTAGAAGTTAACAATGTAATTAGATAATATACAATATAAAAAGGATTTTATAAATAAAATTTGAGTGGTTATAATAAATTTTATACACTTAAATTTTAGTTATAAAAGATTAACAGAGGTAAATAGTGAAAAGGAATTTAAAGAGATTTTATTTAAATAACTTAATAATCAATTTGATTTAAAATGGAACCTTAAGTCTAACCTAGGAATTTTAATAAAGGTTATTTCCTGAAATGAATATGTTGTATAATAAATAATGTATCTTTGAATAGATAAAATAAAATACATTTGAATTGGACATTTTGTAATAAAGTTTATTTAACTTGAAATCATAGTTTAATTGATGTCTAAATGAATAAATGTGTAAAGAAATTTGATTGTTATATTTGCTATGATAAATATTTTATTTATGAAATTGATATGTCTTGAAAAATGAATAATTATGATAGTTAAAATGTATTTTAACATCACTAAATTTGATAATTGAGAATTTGGTTTTCAAATGGAAATTTTAAGTGTAACTTATTGAAGGAATATCTATTTATGAAATGGGCATTTTAAATAAAGTGTTAGGTTATTTGTTAAATGAAGAGCTAAGTAAAATAATGAACTTTTGACTTAATAAATGAAGTATAGTTTATTTGGATATTCCATTCATAAAAGTATGTTTTAATAAGTCTTAAGTTAAAAGATATCCAAATGAATATTTCTGGAATAAAACTGATTTGAAATACTAATATATCTACTGTAGCATTTTATAAGTGCTGCCGTTTGAAAATACAATGTTTTTGAAATTTTATAATTGAATGAACTTAGAAATGCTACAACTTTAAAATGAATATTATTTGACCTTGAATTAAAATGGTTTAAATGAAGATTATTTTTAAAAGGTGTTATGATTTTCTAAGTATTATGTTCTTTTTTTAAGAATAACATTTCCAAAGTGTTATGATTTTTAGTAGTATGATTTCCAAATGATAAACACCTCTAAATTGTTATGATTTCAAAGTATTATGATTTCAAAGCATTATGGTTTCAAATTATTATCTTATTTTGTTTTTCAAACCATCTTTTGGTTGTCCTTATTTTCCCTCATCTTGCTACAGACTGGTATAAGCATCTTTCTATAATCTTTCTGTTTAGAAATCTTTCTATAATCTTTGATTATCTTTGTTACTCATATGGATCTGAACACTGTTTTTCCATTCATAGACCGTCGGTCAAGTGACCGTCGGTCAAGTGAAAGGGGTGATTCTGACTCTAGAGGATCTTTTTCGTGTTTGTGTTCTTGATTTGATCACCTCCATTTTTTTAAACTTGCCTATAACAATAGTTATCAGGTGTAATTCCAATATTCTTATCATCTTGTCTTAATTCTATTCATTCTATCTTTTTAGGTGCTTTCCCGTACCTCGTTCCTTTTCGGGGACGAAAAGTTTTGAGTGGGGGAGAGTGTAACAACCCTGTATTTTACAATTACTTTTAAATTGATTTTTCCAGATTTAAAAGCTTTATTTATGAAAATAATAAATTTTGTTATTGTAAATATAAAAAACTTTGATTTTGTATGTGGAATTGAATTCCAAATATGACTAAATTTAATATTTCCAGAAAATGTGAATTTTGGTCAAATAGTCAAAATTCGACTTTTAACTTAAAAATTTAAAAGTTTGAAATTTATGAATTTTATCTTTTATTATAAAAATAAATTTAATAACTTGAATACTGCTTTTCGTTTCGTTGAAAACGGATTTAAATTGCAAAAGTTATACTGTTTTCAATATTGTGTGTATATTGGGTTATTCAGCAATATTCTTTATTTTAAAATTATATAAATGACATTTTTATTTGATATATTTTATTCTAATTTGTATATTTATGTTATATAATATATATTTTGGCTTTTAAATATTTTTAAAGTAAGGTAGAAATTTTTCCAGAGTTAGTAGTATTTTTCTTGCAAATTTCCATGCCCTGTTTATAAATTTTAAACATTTTCTTTAATCCTTTTTCTATTTTCTCCAATTTAATTATCTATTTTATTTTGAAAATGATAAATAAATTATTTTAATTCAAATTTTCACTTCATAATATTTTTATAATGAAGTGTATAGTTTTTCAAGACTGACAGTGATTTATTTATAATTTTTGAACACTGTTTGGTATTTTTAAGTAATTTTCTTCATTCTTTTTATATTTTTCCAAAATTTATTATTTGTTTTCTCATATTTATAATTGATTTCGGTTTGTAAAGTATTTTTATGAATATTTTTGTTTATATAAAGATTAAAAAGAAAAGAAATATGAAAGGTTGTAAAACACTTTGAAACTTAAGCCCTTTTTTGTCCAAACCCTTCATTTTCTTTAACTCCTCAAATTTTGCCCTAGGCGTCTAAAACCCTAGTGTAGCCACCACTTTTTTCCTCATCTTTTCATGTGAATCATACCTCATTCCATCTCATTTTCTCAGCAAGAAGATTGGGTAATGGTCTCTCCTTCTTTTTCTTCTTTTTCTCTTCTTTTCCATTGTTTTCCTATGGTTTTGCCTTGATTCTCTAGCTTGTTTGCTCGGCCACCACTTGCTTGCCATGGCCACCACCTCCACTACCTCCTCCTTGTCACCATCACCCACCTACCCCTCTGATTTGACCAGGCCACACCACTCCATGATGAACAACTCTACAAAAACTATGCAACATGCCTTGAAAACCCTTAACTATGCAAGCCATCACCTTATCACCTCCTCCCCTTCATTATACACCACGGCCACCACCTCTAGCCACCACCACCACCTTGCTACCACCACTATACATCATCTTAGCCTCTGTCCAGATCTGAAATTGACATGGCCAAACCCACCATGGTGACCAAACTCCACAAAAATGCAACCTAAGCCTTAAAAGCAATGTTGTTGACCACTATTTGCTTCACCACTTCATTTTCCACCACCACCACCACCACCATCTCTGACCAGACCCTTACACACCACTCCAACCTCTGTCCAAATCTGAACTTGAATGGCCAAGCCCAAACTCCTATGGCCGAGCCCTTTTGTTGACCAAAAACCATGCTAGTGTGCCTAAAACTCTTCACATACCTATGTTATAACTTCCCCATCATCTCTAGCTTGTAGCCGTGTATCCCTTGGTCCAAACTAGACCCAAACCATTTCCAAACATGAACCAAACATCCCCTAAGCCATGCTAGCAAGTGTAGGAAGCAAGTGCAAACACTTTGGCTTTGTTTCATGCATTCATTTCTAACATTATTTATGTATAAATTGAGTTGAAAACTTATGTTATATATACTTGTTTTGTTTGCATGGGTGTAAGGAGATTAATCTTTGGCTCTCCCACTCAAATCATATTCGTGCTCTCATGCCTTCGTAGATTCTGTGTTGGGTGTTTTGGTTGTCATCTCCAGCTTAAACAAGTGAGTTATTCTCACCAGACAATATGTACCTATATAACTAGTAAATTGACACCCTGCGAATCTGTAGAAATATATTATCATGTTATATATGCTTATATTATTATCATATGATGTTCACACCTGTTATTACACCTGTTATATCATATGTTACTGTTATTTAATGTTATTCTGTTATTTATATCAGTTATCACCATTGCAAGTTCCCTGTAGACTAGAATCACTATGGGTTGAAATGATACATACCCGAACGGACTTTAGAATAGGGAAAAATCGTTATGGGCTGAAATGATAGGCCTGAATGGTTTTTATTTAATTTATTTTAACTTGGGATTGCGGGTTTGAAATGATAGAACCTGGATTTTTCTTTTTAAACTGCGGATTGAAATGATACATATCCGTATCACTTGACCTAGGCTAGAAAACTATATACAGGCCCGTGGTTATTTTATAAAGTGTTTTGAATATTTTAAGTATTTTAAAAATATAAATTTATGAAATTTGATCTAAATAGATTTTGAAATGTTTTAAAATAAAGAAATTATGATTTTTTTCTATGTGTTAAAAATGTAATTAATGAATGGTTTAACTGGATTTTTGAAATATAACTTAAGTTGGAAATTTGGAATTTTGGTTAAAAATGATATTTAAGTTATATAAATAAAATGGATATTAAATTTTATTTGGAAATGGTAAATATGATAATTTGATTAAATTTGAATTTAAGTGATTTATTAAAGTATTATTGATTTTTCTATGAATTTAAGTGGTTAAATAAATGAATGTTTAGTGATCTTTTAAAATATAACTTGACTAGGAAATATGAAATTTGGTTTTAATTAAAGGTTTAAGTTAATTAAATAAAATTTGAAATTTTTTTAAATTGTGAAATGGTAATTTAAATTTGAAGTGTTAAGTCTATTTGTTGAAATGTGAAGAATTGGAACTTTTACACTTAAACTTATTAAGTAAATTGTTGAAAATTGGATTTAATTATAAGAAATTTATTGTGAAAAAATATATGTTAAATGATATGTAAATGAACATTTTAAACGTTAAAATATGATTTTTAAAATGTTTATGTGTTTTAAATTGAAGTTACTTAATTGCTGGAAATACACTAACACCTGAAATCTACTTTTAATAGCATTCAGAAATGCTATAGATTCTGTTTTGAACTAAAATTATATAAAAAGAGCTATTACAGCATTTCTGAAATGCTGTAGTTGCTGTAGTGGAACTTATAGGCTAATATTGAACTCAGGCCTATTATAGCATTCTCTGGAAATGCTATAATGGTCTGCAGTCTTTGCTGAAATCAAATTTAACCTTTGTTTTGAAATCTGAACTACCGCAGCACTTCTGAAATGCTGTCTTTTCTGTTTTTGAACTATAATTCAACTAAAATTGAGTTTTAACAGCAGTTTTAAGTGCTGTCTTTGCTGAATTAAAAATGTTTTCAAATATAACTTATAGTAGTTGTTTTTAAATGCTGTGAAATGCTGAAATTTTAATAATTCGGGTTTTTGACTTAGTAAACGAACTCAGAATGGTTTGAAACTTTGGAAATTGAATACTTGATTTGAAAATATAATAATTACTCTTTTAAAAGGTTTAAATGAACTATTTTGATTGGAATATAAACTATTTAAAGGTGATTTGAAATGATAGTAAATGAACGATATCTTTGAATTTAAAAGGTATTTAAAGTTGAATATTTGGATTTGAACTGATAGGATATTTTATTTTATTAAAATGATTGGAAATGAAGTTTTGTAAGGATATGATATTTTATTATATTAAAATGATTTGAAATGAAGTTTTGAAATGATATGAAAATTTAAATATATGGAAATGGTTTGGAATTGATTTAATCTTTATTTTGATAAAGATATGGTTTGAAATGATGTTATTTTGAAGTAAAGTATTGTTTTTAAAAGTTATAACCACGGGTTATAATAATGATTGGTTGGCAAAGAGACCGGGATCGGATATTGACATACTCTCTGTCGATACCGAAAACCACTTTGACAACCGTGTACGCGGTGGAGATTCCAGAATGAAGTAGGATGGTGGCGACGTTCTTAAGGTATGTTACGTGGACCCAACTCCCGTGAGTTGGCATAAGGTGGCTAAAACATGAGCGATCTCGGACCAGTGAGGTAGCACCTCTTCTCGGACACATTTCTTCGATATTATACTCTTACTTGTGATTGATTAGATGGCCATCCTCCGATTTGGGAGTGTTGTTCGAGGTGGACGACAGTGGCTGCTATGCTCTCCATCAGTCCGTGTGCGTAATTGGTATATCTACCCTGGCATTGCCTAGTTGTGCCGTGTCACCTACCATATCGAGCTTTACTACGATTATGATTTTAAGATCCGACCGCGTTAAGGTTCTCCATCCCCTTAACGCTATTTTCTATATGATTATACTTTACTAATTAGACACTACTGTATATAGCGTATATTACTACATAGTAAATAGTTTAACGGATCCTTAAAGAATAGGCGATCCCAAGCATTCTTTAAGTTACTTGTACCTTATTACAGTTCACTTGAGTTGGTTTATATTATATAAGTATATATTGTCCTGACTCGAGTGTTTTGCGTTACGCTCGGGTTAGCCTGAGTATTCACAGATTTGGATTTCCACCTTTTGGAGATTTGAATCGTTGGAGATTATCTGCTAGTCTTGTTCTATCAACTTCGGTTCCGTTGTTCTATTCAGCCTGTACTTGGTTATTGTATTGAGACTTCTGTTGTACTTTATTTCTTATGTTGTATCTTATGTAACTCTGATATATTTACATAGTAGCTTCATGAACCACTATTTCTTTTACTTCCGCTGCATTATTTTACTCTGTGTCTGTGATATGTGATTATATTTATTTACTGCATATTCTGAGATTTGCCAAATTTTAATTACAACGCGGTATTTTGAGCAATTCAACTCCGGCATGAGTGTCTACCTATACACTTATAATGGATGCGAATGGTTGAAAATATTGGGTCGTTACACCTACCTATAGCTCCAATACATCTTCCGAAAGCCGTTCTCTTTCTTTCTAGTGCCATTGATTCCGAACAACTAATTTTCTAAGTCAAGATTGGGGATCTAACTTCTGAACCTGTCTAATCCAAAGTAGATAGCTAAATCTAAGCTCGAGTTGGATTCTCAGTGAAAGCACTAAAATGCTAACCCAAAAAATGGATCAACATCGTGGATTGAGTGTGAAGCACCAGCCCTATTTATTAAGGCAAATAAAATAGAAAAAGTAATAGTAGATCGTAGAAAAAATAAAGGAATAATAAGATTTTTATAGTGGTTCGGCTGTTAACAAAGCCTATGTCCACTCTATAACTTTCTACTAACCGACTGCCATTACAAATGGAGTTAGATTACAATATGATTAAATCTCCTAAGTTAGATTAAGTCACCAGTGTAAGAGTTCCCTGGAGAATCACAGTGAACCCCTAGGTGACTGTTGTGTGAGAGGAAAAGAGTAAAGAATATTTTCTGCAGAGTTCCAATAGCCAGTCCAGAAGATCCTGTTTATGTTGCAGGTAGGATTGTATTTATAAGGGTTGGAGAGCTATTGGGCTAGGCCGCTTTGCCGGAGACCTAAACATGACAATACAAAAGTGCTCCAAAAGTTTCATAGTGATCCAACTTAATGTGATGGATCGCTAGCAATCCATAGAGCATGGATCGCTAGCGATCCATGTACTTAAGGGATTTTTGGATCGCCTCTTTTGGGTTGCATTTCTTGCTTTCTGTAGATGCTCTCCATGTAATCTAGTAACAAGTTTCCTTGTTTTGATGGTCATTCGTTTACAAGTTGCATTGAACTATGACTGGGATCAGCTGAATGCTCACTTCTTGAATTAGCTTGCTAGAAATATCATCAAACTTGACAGACATCCCAAGGAGTGGTATTGGAATATGGTGCAAGAAGATTGGAGGGTCCAAGAGAAAGCATTATGGATCGCTAGCGATCCATAGGTGATGGATCGCTAGTGATCCATCAACTTAGCCTTTTTTGACATCTTTCTTCTTGGGTCCTTCTCTTCATTTTCCTATGGTCTTCTTGGTTGATCCTTGAGATGTTTTGACTTATCGTAGATGTTCTAGTTCCTGTTGAATTTTGTTGGGTTAAAATCCCGGTTAACATTTGTCTTCCATTTCTATATTATGTGTATTGTTAGTTGCCTGATGTGATTATTGATACATTTACTATTATTATGTACTTAGCAGTAGACTTATATTATGATCACCCTACTTTTGGCTGTTGAGTTATCTTTATCATAATATGATTGTTACGTTTTAGTCATATTATATTAGTTTTGATGACCCATTGATTACAGGAGAAGACCATATTATAGTATGATTTCCTATCTTTTGGATAAGTTTACTTTACCTGTTTATGTACAGTCCGGATTATCCCTAAGCCACAATTGTGGAGAGCGCCTGTTGTGCCTTAGTAATTCCTATTTATTTGTATATAGTTTAGATATACAGTATTATGAGATAATTCCCTTACTAGGCTTTTATTCTGACCTGCATTTTGTCTTTACCTGTTTATGTCATGACAACTCTTAGGTACTCTATTGAGTAGTTTTGGGTGTCAGATGCCTTTAGGAATATGCTAACAGGATGTGCAGCTTGAGCTCTTTGCAGGCACGCCATCGATTTTGGATATGTATACTTGATATTTTAGCAGTACATGATAGACCTGTTGTTTTGTATATGAGACTGTCGTATAATTTATTTATTCAGATCTCAATGTTGTTGGGAGTTAATCATTCTGACTTTCTGTACATATATTTATTTATCAGTTGCTTCCACTAGTGCGGTCTCTTATATATTGCCATTCTATTATGTTCATGTATATTCAGTATATTATATGCTATCATTCTATTGTGAGATCCTATCATTGTTATGGTTTAGTGTTTTGTTCTAATTTTACCTTAACTATCTGTCTTTTGTGGTATTCGGGAGTTTGTCGTTGTTATGAAATGATGGCTTTTGGGTTTTACGAAGGGCGGGTTGTTGCGATTGTTATCAAAGCTTTGGCTCGATACTCAAACCAAGTTAACCAGTTTGAGTTCATCTGTCTGGTGAAATGTGATACATAGAGAGAGCATACTTGTATTTTTCTACTATATTATACTATACACACCACTTATCTTTTGGACTTTGATTTATTTCTACCGCTAGTTTCTAAGATATCTTTGTCAAGCTATCAGTAGCAGTAGATGAAGTGCATGGGTGACTATGAATAAGCAGTTTGAGAAGTCTGATTAGTTTGGAGACCATTTAGCCATCGCAAGAGTTGTTCCACTGTCGGTGAACAAGTCCAACGAATGTGGTTGGCATTAGAAATGGTGTAGCCCTTGGGGCACCAGTATTTCTAGCTCTACCAGCTTTAGACTCTTCAAAGTAGTGCCGGAATTTCCTTTGCCTTAGAAGGAAGCCATATTTGAGTCTTAAGACTATTGCTAAGACATAGTCTTGGACACATGCATGAGTGGGCTTCCATCGATATAGGTTTGGAGAATGTTCTCATAAGGAAGATTACTTCTTGGCATTTGGGTAAGGGTGACTTTGGCTGGGTAGGATCTTGTGCTTGTGTGGCTTATAAGAAGGCCTCTGATTTGGAATTAATTCAAGCATTGCTTTGGTTCTCAGTTCATTTCTAAGATCGAGAAGGGCATATAGCTTTAACATTCCATCCATCTTGAGCAGTGCAACTTGTCAATGATTGAGTGTTGATCAACTAAACCTTTTGTTTTTAGGGTTTGAGATGGTCGGTACTCCGTTGTTATGGGCAAAGTGATTTGCCTTGGGTCTTAAAGCATCGGGTGGGGATTCATTGCTTAGCCTTATTCCTATTAGGGGCCACTGTTGAAAGTCTTGTTAGGATGGTTCTCCCCCATGAGAACACCCATGACTTACCATCTAAGGTAGCGAAAGTGGAAATTAATCGAAGCTGTAATCGAAGCATAGAGACCATGATACATGGAAGATCGAGCTTATGCGAAAAAGATAGCTGGCCTAGTATGTCACTCCTATGGCACATGGAGGCATTTTGTTATGAAATGTTATCCAGCTAAAGCGAAGCATGAGTGCTTCAATTGCGATTAGGTTGATCACTTGAAGAAGGCTTGTCCTACATTTTCGAAGGGTGAGTAAGTGATGTTAACTTGTGCCTTGCAGGCATTACCGTGTCCTAGCAGGTTTACGGCTCGAGAGAAATGGAAGGAGCTTATGTAGTGAGGTATGGTCTATTTTTGGGTACTCACTTATGTTCCTTCCAACATTTGAGCATTATATTTTATCCATTGTTAGTTACTTGGTAGATAGGATAAACTTGACACCTTTCATAATGGGTAAATTCTTCGGTAAATATAAACCTTGTATGAGTAAACTTATTTGTAAATCTGGGATAAAGCAATCGGAAGTACTACCATTCGAACTTGATGCATGAGCTTTCAAGTCAAGTAGGGTTGGTCGATGAAGTCTGACTTGGATTTATATCCATGCAGGATTCGGTGGATGTCCAGTAATGAGCAAAGACCGAACAGATGACTTATAGGCATTTCCCTAGAGTCGTTCGTGTTAAAATTATTTTCCTTTATGTTAGTTAACCTTAAGTGATGGGAATAATACTATGTGCCGAAGAGGACATTTTATAAAGATTGGTCCATTCACATGTCGGTTCTTAACCTATAGTTTGAGCGGAAGTTTCTAGGTGATTTGCATCTGCTAGGAAAGAGTTTTTTTTACTTGATTCTAATAGAAAAGCACTTGAGTCAAATTCTTAGGATGACTAAGAGATTTCTTAAACACGGCCTTAGTTGTTTGAGGAGATTTCAGTAGTCGGATCAAGAAAACGAATTGAAGTACGCATGGAAGAAGTCAGGTGACCGACCAAATTTAACGAAGAAATCTTGCGAGCAAATGAAGGTTTGGAACAGGCATTGTATCATTTTGGATGATCTTTAGTATTGTAAAATTTGTGTAGTATCGTTATTCTTGCGTGGGATAGCTTGGGAAAGGATTTCTCGACTAGTTTTGTGGCGACTCAGATAATCTTCTAAGTAACGAGATGGTACTTGCCTAGGCAAGCATCGTAGTGCACTTAGTATATTATCCTTATTAACATTGTGCGGTAGAGGTAAGTTTGAACCTAGAAAGTTGTAGATCTTCATTAAATTATAATGTAATTAGTAGAATTTTCTCCTTTGGAAAATGAGTTATGTTCAAAAGAAAAGGAGAGTTATGAATTGATTGTCAGATTTATTCGAGGGTTTCGAGACTCGATAATCCTGCATATTATGCAAGTTTTCCTTTTCATGGTGGGAGGTGTAATGGTCTTTTATGTATTATATTCATGAAAGGGGTTACACCACTTATCCTTTTGAATAACGAACAAACTCATTGGAGTTTGTGGTTTGACATGCGCACATGACTCTTGATTGGTTACCGCGCATGTTGGTATAAACTCTTTTTGAATATTTCATTATTTTGTATGCTTACTGTTGCTTGTTGACTGGTTATTTATTTTTTATATTGATTGATCCTTGATTATTGCTTAGTTTTTCTTGTTGTTGTTTATTGCTTCTTATGTTTGCTTGCTACTGTTCGATGTTGTTTGATTTTGCTATTGAATGATTTTTATCGTTGTTAATTCTTGTTGATTGCTTGCATGCATGTTTAATAATTTGTATGCTGGTTATTGTTGCTTATCATTGTTTGCTATTATTTGATGGTTGCTTATTATTTGTTTATGTTGATTATTATTGATTGATTGTTGCTTGTCTTATATGTTTGATTGCTTGTATGGTAGTTATAATTTCATAAAATTAAAGTATGTTTGAAAAGTGATAACAATTGCTACTTGGAATATATCTCTTATCATCCATGCCCACTATAGGGTCGAGATGAGATCTATACGAGTCCACTGCCTTTTGATGTGACTTGGAGTCTACGGTATATTTTGAGATTGATGCACTTGAGCTTACTCTCCAATTTATCGTTATGTATGACTATAGTGGTATCGATTAATACACTAAGGTTATACATGTTTGAATTCTATGTTAGTGCATGATCCTCTATGTATAATATAATTAGGTACTTGAGAGCCAAAGTATAGCTATTTAAATGCTTATTTGCTTTGATTGGTATTTAAATACTGAGAAGCTTTCTTAAGAGAGGTATGAATTTTTGGAAAATGTGGGATGACAAAGGTTATCACATATTTCCTAGTTGTATGATGTAATCCAATTTGGGAGTTTCCATGATGCTGATAGCATAAGGAAAATACTGTTGGAATTTTCCAAAATAGAGATTCGGGAAGTTTGGTCAGTCCTGTTACTTTCTCATATTCATAGGAATTTCGGGGATGAAATTCATTTAAGGAGAGGAGAATGTAACACCTCGCAATTGTAATGATCAAATATTTAAATGATTAATTTAAATATTTAATCATTATGTAACAGAACACTTTTGCACTCGACTTTTACAGATGAGCTAATTGGGACTCGATACACCCATAGTTGAGTTTGCTTTTTTGTCTTGAGTAAAATGAGTTTAAACTAACTATGTTTGGAGTCGATGTTTTTCGAAGATGAATAGTGTCAGATGAAGAGAATTTGGGCTAAGCCCATTAGTTGCTTATAAGTGGCTAACTCCTCTACATAATTCTCATTCCATTTTTCACGTCACATTTCATCCTCCTCCACTTCCTCTTTTTTTTTCTAATCTCTCCTTCTCTCTTTAATCTCCAAACCTTAAACCCTTCAATAAATTTCCTAAAATCAAATAAAAATCATCATAATTCCTCTCTTCCAGTTAATACAACACCCGGGATGGATTTGACTTGATTCAGAGTCTTGGTGTTCATTTCGAAATTTAAAGAAAGCTAAATTTGGGTTTTTGTGATTAAATCTTGGTTTGGGGTAAAGCAAGGTGAGTGGGATGATTATCTTCACTAATTTATAATTTATACTTCATAATTACGTTTATTGATAATTATAGAACTATATGAAGTGATTTGGAGATTGGTTAAGTTGATTTGGGCTTATATTTGTGTTATAATCATGATTATATAACTCATTATTTATTTAAGACCTTAATAACTATTTTTGAAAATAGTTAGTAACCTAAGAATTTGATTTTTAGGTTAATTTAATGATATATGTGATGTAGCGATGAATTAGAGCCTAATAACATGATATAACTAAATGCATGTCATTAATTAGTGATAATAAAACTAATTCAAATGGTTTTGGAAATGTTAGTAAGCTAATTGATTGAGTTTTGAACTCTAAGCTTATTATTAATGTGATTAGAGGGTCCAAGCTAATTAGCACTTGTGAATATTACTTAAAAATAAAGAAATGATCTTTACTAACAGATAGTTTACTTATAAATATTATCTAAAGGAAGGAATGATTTTTATAAGCAAAAAATGTATTTTATAAAATGGTCTTCTATAAAATAGTATAAATGAAGCTTAGTTGGTATTTATAAATGGTTATATGATTTTATAAATGAAGTATAGATTTTATAAAATAGAAATGAGATTTTATAAAATAGAAATGAGATTTTATAAAATAGTAATATGATGTATACTTAATTTTAATAAGGAGATTAAGTACTTAAAGTCTTAAATTGATTTATAAGCTAATAATATATTTTATAAAATAGATGTAAGATTTTATAAAACAGGATGAAACCATATTAGACTTTTATTGAAAAGATTTTGTAAATAAAAGTAAGATTTGATTAAGTAATAAATGAATTACTTATTTAAATATACATGTATGTATATGAGTATGGATACGTATACGTGTATTTAAATAATATAACAATAAAAAAGGTATGTGAATTGTAGTTAGAATTGTCGTATGTTTTTGTTTATATATGTATGCAATTGTTTGATTATATAGACATATTATTGAATACAAGTTCGTTTCGGGCATTTCACATAGCCATAGAGACTATCAGGTGCACTAAGTTGCATGAGAGTACACCTGGTCGAGTAATTACTCCGGTGAAGTAGAAAATGTGACTTGTGAAGTTAATGTGTGTTTGCGTGGTCAAGGACCTCTAACTCAAGTGGCTAGAGGGATGACGCTTTAGACAAATGTTCTAGAGGCATGGGTTCAAGCCCCTGAGACATTATAATGATTGCTTTGTTTGAATAAAGTATAACTCCTATTATCAAACAAAAATGTCTGTTTGCATGAACGTGAATGCATAATCATGCACGAATGAGTGTATCGACACATGTATAAGCTACGCACAAAGCTAAGAGGCCGGGTATGTCATTCTGGAATGTTAGAGTAGGTCGGGTCACTATAATCGCCTATTGGACTCTACTCGTGCAAAGAATGGATTTTGATATCGAAATCGATTTTCGATTCCTTTTGGGATCACTCCAAAATGTCAACAAATGAGCCCCGGTAGTGGTCCGATGGGTTATAGGCAGGCTTTGGAAGCAAGTCGACTCATCAGGCGAAGCGTCAAAGGAAACGATACATAATCGACGACCGTTTGGGAGATTTCTCCCCACCCAGGCTCATTGACTGAAACCTGACAATTTCAGTCAACTGAATATTTAACTTAGCCAATTGAATGTATGTAAAAATTAGTCCCGAGGAGGTAGCCTAAAGTAGAAGGCTGTGGGAATTGGGTTCAGTCGAAGGGCTTAGTTGACTGACTGACACCCTTAGTCGATTGTACCCCCAAGCAGCAAATGACTTTCGGGGATTTCTTTCCCCATTCAAGTGTGATTCTTCATGGGGTCTCGGCACGACTTTGAGAAGGCTTCTGGCTATTTGGGAAAGAGGGCACAAGGAGAAGCTTTGGATTCAGATGCAACGCATGGTGATCCATGTGCGACAATGATGATCGAACACGATATCCATGTAGTGATTGATTACACGGTTAAGGTTGTTAAGCATGCATGATTGACAGGAGTTAGTCTGTGCCATTTGGATTTGACTTTGGGATTGATAAGTTTGATGATTGGCAATGGCCTTATATTAGTGATTGTAATTATTATGGGTCTTATAATAGAGGTCATCAATGTAGACAGACGATAACGAGATATCGGTCTTTGTCCGTGATAAAAGTATTTGATTACGCGATGTTATATTTGATGTGTTTATATATTTATATGGCATTGGTGTTCCTTATGGTCTCGATGGCATATTACATGAGACACGATCGTCATTCTCTTTTTGATAAGGGGCATACACAAGTTAATTGACGAATCCATAATGACTAGAAATGGGGACGATGAAGATCATCCACGAGTGGATTAGATGTCACTAAATCCTACTTCAGAGAGTACAGTGTGGTTCACATGAGATGACGTCGTCTACAGGTGGGCTAGATGTAATCAAATCTTCATAGGGTGCGATGTGGCTCAAATAGATTTCAAGTAAATATAGTAGGTCATTTATCACCAAAGCTTGCTTCGGAGGGTACGATGAGTTCAACATGAGACCCATCACTGAGAATGTGGCTCGAGGTTTATGGTGCAATTAGGTATTGACTCTATTCATTTGAGACCCTCGAAGGGAATCATTGTATCGCAATATATGGCCGTAGTGGACTTCACCCGTCAGAAATGACGGGTATCAAATTGTATTCTTTGGCTGTCTTCCATTTTTATATTGTGTGTATTGTTAGTTGGCTAATGTTACTTTTGATACAGTTACTATTATTATGTACTTACGATAGACTTATATTATAATCACCCTACTATTGGATGTTGGGTTACCATTATCATAGTATGATTGTTACGTTTTAGTCACATTAAATTAGTTGTGCTGACTCGTTGATCACAAAAGAAGAGCAGGTTATGGAATGATTTTCTATCTCTTGGATAGGTTTACTTAACTTATTTGTGGACAGTCTGATTTACCCCTGAGACACAACTGTGGCGAGAGCTGGTTGTGCCTTAGTAATTCCTATTTATTTGTATATAGTTTAGATATACGGTATTTTGAGATAGTTCCCCTCACACCAGGAACTAATTCTAACCTACATTTTATCTCTGTCTATTCACGTCATGACAACTCTCGGGTACTCGATTGAGTAGTTTTGGGACTCAGGTTCTTTTGGGGTTATGCTAGCAGGATGTGCAGTTGGAGCACTTTGGAGGCATGACATCGATTTTGGATATGTATACTTGATATTTTAGTAGTACATATTGTTTTGTATATGACATTGTTGTATCAAATATTTATTTAGAACTCAATGCTGTTAGGAGTTGATGTATTCTGACTTTTTGTGCTGATATTTATTTAACAATTGCTTAGTGCAGTCTCCTATATATTATCATATATAGTTCACCTATATTCAATATATTATATGTTATCATTCCGTTGTGATCCCATCGATGTCTTAGTTTAGTGTTTTGTTCTAATTTTACCCTAACAATCTATCGTTTATGGTATTTGAGAGTCGGTCGTTGTTATGAGACAATGACTTTTGGGTTTTAAAAAGAGCGGGTTGTTACAAAGGATTACAAACCTTCAAGTTAGCCTATGTAGGTATCCACTTCTAATTTGCCTATGGAAAAGTGGTTTTAACATCCATTTAATGTACTACTAAATCATGGATTGTAGTAAAAGAAATAAAAACTGTAATTGATGTTATTATAGTAACATGTGAAAAAAGTAAAAAATCTACATTTTCTCTTTATTTAAAACCCTTAGCTACAAGATAGGCTTTATATTTATCAACGGCGCCATCAAATTTCAATTTCTTTTTAAGAATCCTCTTATAACCAATATTCGTGCAACCAGGAGGTAAATCTTCTAAGTACCGGTTTTCATTATACTCAGCAGAGTCCATTTCATCATTAATTTTTCCTTTCCAGAGGTCGACATCTATAGAGGTTAAAGCTTTTTGAAGGTTACAAGGATCCTCATTTAAGGTATAAGCGTAAAAATCTAGACCATAATCTTTTGTTACTATAGCTATCTTACTTCATATAGTTTCATTTTCTATGTCCTAAATATATTCATTACTACTAATCATTATTGTATGATGTGCCTTAATAATTCACTGGTTTAAATGGTAATTTATGTTGGTAAAAATCAACATCATTTTATTACATAATAACATATTCAAATCATAAAACCTATAAGATTTCCTGTTAATGTCATAACCAATAAAAGTACATCCATAATCAATACTTTCTAGTTAAATTCTTCTAGGATCGGGAATACAAATATTTGCCAAGCAACCCCAGGTTCTAAAATAAGCTAGGTTAGGTTTATGATTTTTATAGATCTCAAATATTGAAATTATGCTCCTAAACCTAGGAACTCTATCTAACATAAATAAAAAAAATCTTCCCACCAGGCCTAGAATTTAGTAAAATTGCTATAATAGAATGGTAAAGGTCCTAGTTATTATTTTATCATTATCATTAATTTCAGGTGAATATGGTGTGGTTTTCTCATGTATAATGCCATATGAATCATAAAACTCACTAAACATGTTAGAACCATATTTCATTTCTCTATCAATACAAAATTATTTAACTTTCTTATTAAACCAATTCTTAATTTAATCACAAAAATATTATAATATTAGTGCATCACTTTTACTTTTATAAGATATAATAAATAAAATAAGAACAACCATCAATAAATGTAATACAATAGTGTTTACCATCTCTAGCCAATACCCATCAAGTTCATATATGTCAAAGTGAATTAAAACTAAAGGTTAAAATTATAGATATATTTATTCGGGGTATTAGTTATTTTTTCTTAGCTATAATTTTCATAATCATTTAGTGACATTTTAGGATTTAAACTTAAGCACTCACGTTCTTAATAATGTGTTTATCAACATGACAAAGTCCATCATGCCAAACATTAAAATTACAAAACATATAAGAACTATAAGAAAATTTATTATATTCAAAATTCAATTGAAACGTCCCCTAGGTTGCATAAACCTCTCCAATAAACATACCATTATAAGTAATGGTATAAAAATTAGTTCCAATAGTTTGGGTAAAATCGGCCTTATTAAGAAAAAACCAGAAACTTTTTCATCTCTGGATTATGCATCATGTCTTCATAAATGCTATCTTTCTAGACGTAAACTTTAGTTTCACATCTCCAATATTAATGACAATAGCGGTAGGAGAATCTTCCAATGACTCTTTCTTATCTCAGCAGCAATGTAGGTTTTGAACATAATGGATATGGCGAGAAACACTGGTAACTTTTTGAACCTTGGTTTTGGTATTTTGATGATAATAACCATACAAAAAAGCAACTAATGTATTTTTGAAGATCTACACGTTGAAAGTTAGTATTGGAGAAAAATAACATCAGAAAGAAGGAGATCGAATATTATAGTAAAGGTGGTATGCTTTAATATAAGCTCAAAAAATAAAATAGAGACTTATTGGATAATGAAAGAGTCGTCAAAGACATTAGTTGGAGTTAACAAATCTAATAAATAGTCAAAGATAGATAACTGGTACAAAAGTCAAATATTTTATTTGCCAAGTCCTTTCAGTTTAGATTTCTCCACAAAGGATATTCGAATAAATTTTTTGATTTTTGGATATTTCTGAATGTAGCTAAGGGTTTCTCCACAAATCTAATAAATTTTGACACAACATTCGAGGAATTACAGAATAATTTTTTGATTTTTGGATATTTCTGAATGTTAAAACAAGTCAGATAAAATTACAGAAGAAAACATTATAATATATACACACACAAATGAATAAGAGAATAGGTAGCACATGTCGACCTATACAGAGCAACACGTCGATCTGTGTAGTATATATAGGCCGACCTATGTGATTCCCCAGTTGTGAACAATTTAGAAACCCAGCATCTCGACATCATGTCTCCTCGATTCAACTCATGTCTTTTCATTATTTAGTGGCTTGTCTTCAATTTTAAATAGTAACAATCCCTCATACGCCCACACCATCTACAAAAGTCATTTCCTTCTCTAAATTAGATTACCAATCGACTCTCTTCTTTTTCCGATTCTATGATTTATGAGTCTAAACCTTGATCAATATCATTTAACTATCATTTAATTCTATAGTCACTAGTAATCAATTTATATCCTATGCCATGCAACCATTCATTTTAAAGATATTGTGTTAGGTTATAGGACATTGTACTACAAGAGGAAAATCAGTATAGTTAAGATACATTGTTATCAACAGTTTATCTGATGTAGTAATGAAGTCCTATCTAGATTCTTATGAAGAGTTTATAAGATACCTTCTCCTTCGACTCAAGTGAGGGAAGATAGAGAAATTCCATAAAGGAATTCTAGGACTAGACATTAGACGAGAGTCCAAACCAGGAAAAATCAATGTGTCTTCCCAGTGAATTTGCATTTCTCACATTACTTATTTTATTCAATATGATTACATATAGTTCATTTTACTTAGCTAGAATAAGTTTAAACTAGATATTTTTGGCCAAAGTCGACACATATAGTTTTTCATATAGTATTAGAGCCTCTTTATCAAAAATCATAATAATACTTTTGAATTTCAATACGACCACTACTAGTTTTAACACTTTTCAAGAAGTTCAATCCACTGAATGACCACCACTTTTCACTGGTTCTAACTAGAAACTGATCAACTCGAATGAAAAAAATAGTAGAAATTTGGAATGCTACATAAAATAAATATGAAGCTCCCAATACTCCACTGAGAACATAGACCGATGTCCAAAAGGCTACTGCCACTAGCAACTTGAAAGCAATGAATAAGTTATTTTCTTCATTAAATAAAAATGGATTTGCTACAGTAATGGTTTGCAAAACTGATTATCACATATAACACATTTCAAAATTACGCATGAAGGCACGAAATAAATTTAAAGAAACTAAAATTTTCATGCTTAAAAACCAATTACAAGGTTTTAAAATGAAACCAAAGGAGTGTAACGTTGAAATGTATTCCCGATGTGGGTTATGCGTGACAAGTACCCCAATACTTATGTGGAATGGATCTTAAGGCTATTATAACACTAGAGGGGGTTAATAGTCTATTTAAAATTCGTAATACCTAACTTATAGTTTTCAAATTATTCAATACTGAATCACATAAATAATCAAATAAATGTAAATCAACATAGTAATAAAAAGCAGTAAAATAAAAGGAGAGACAATAAGGGTTTTTATACCTGTATGAATTCTCAATCCTACATCCAATTCTATACCCCATATAGAATTTCCAATATAATAAACTTGCAATTCTGAGGGTGACAAGTACACCTATAAAACTTAGATTTAAATCAAGTGGCACGTTCACCTACCTTGAATTTCCATGGGTGGCAGGACACACCTGACCTCTTGACTTTTCATTAGTGGTCAAGAACACCCATACAATCCTGACTTTTTACGAATGACATGATACACCCTTATAATTCAAGTAGTAGTAAAGTAATTCTACAAGAAATCATAACTTTTAATACAAAATCTCGTAGTTTTAAGTATAATGATCCTATAGGCATCCATAGTAGTTTATAATTGTAATATGAGAGGAATAATATGAAATCAGAGATGGAATGATAGAGAATCCAAGTAAGAACTCTCTAATCTTTTATGGTTTGTGAATTCATGAAGAGTGAGAGTGAAAGAATAAGAATTCCTGATGTATATGCATAAAGTGTTAAGAGAACTTGACTGCAAAGTAGTAGAGAATAAAGAGTAAGAGGAAAATGAAAATTTTATAGAAATTCATTTTCCAGAGTCTTTATATAAAAGATGAAGAGAAATGTCTATTGGCGAAGGTGTGACAAGATCTTTCAATTCGTTTAATTTAAAAAGTAATATTAACAGGTAGAATGTCATCATATGTCCAATGGATATGTCGATATATCTGTGTTGAATTAAAATAAACATATCAACAGTTATGTTGTCGACCCAAATTCTAAAGGTTTGTCGACATATGCTGGTTGATTTTGAAAACACTTCACAAATTCTGTTTTAAAATTTATAACTTTTAAATCAAAATTGTACTTCTGTAAAGAGGTTCTAGGGTTGAAAATAAAGATCTTTGTAACGACCTAGAATTTTTGACGTTTCGAAGAGGAATATTTAATTTATTTAAATATTCAAATTTAATTCGAATGTAATAAATAACAAGAAAATAAGTTTTTATTCAAATGACTTGATTTTAATGATGTATTTTTAAATGATTTTATATGATTTTTTCATAATTTTTAATTTGGAAACTATTTGAATTATTGTTTGACGTATTTTAAGGCAAATGTTGCTATTTTTAAATGTCACAAAACAAGATAACCAGTGTATTTTATTGTTGTTTTGAGATCATATTTTTATTTTTGTCGTTCGTAGTTCTTACGAAAATAGGATATTGTGTAGTAGAGTACTGTAAAACTCTCTTTTTAAAACTTTTAGAAATCAAATCCAAAGCAAGATTTTTCGACAAGCCTTAATGGTGATTTGATTTTGTGATGTGATAAGTCTCCTGAATTTTGGATTTTGGGTTTGCTTTGCCCTTAAGTAATTGACTTAGTTTACTTAGCATGAAAGGTTGTCTTTATTTTTACACCACTTAACTTCATTTCATAACACAACGCTTATTCTCTTCCTCCTTCTTCTTCTTCTTTCCTCTGTAATGAAAAATATTAACCATTCTTCTCTTCAAAAATCAACATCTCTCAATCCATTAAAAATTAGCCAAACCTTCCAACATGAAAATTGTTTGTTTAGGGCTTTGATTTTTTCTAAAAATAGTCACTCGGCGTTTCATCAAGTATGGGGGTGGCAGTTGATCGATGACAGTGGTGGTCGAATAATGAAGGAATTTTGATGCTCACGGAATGGAGATAGGAGGGTATGATTATGTTCGTATCGTCGAGTCATGTTTTTTGGTAGTGGTCGTAGGGTGTCAGGTGGCCAAGGTTGGTTGTGGTTGTTGGTTGAACGTTTTTCAATCATCTAGCTTTTTCCAACGATGTGGCTAGCTAGAGGTGGAACGGTGGTGCTGGAAGGAAGTTACGGTGATGGTGAAGCCGTAGGTGGTGATCGATGGAGATCCCATGGTTTGAGGCATTGGGTTGAGTTTGATTTAGGGTTTTCGGATTTTAAGTGTCTTTCGATCGTTGGTAGTGGTAGGGACTGTCGAGTTGGACGAGGAGGTGCCTGGAGGCTTATGGATGGATGGAGAGTTGAATGGTGGGGGAGTGGGAGGCCTTGGGTGGTTGTGGCGATGGTGATATGTAACGACCGGGATTTTTGACTCTCAAAAATCGACACTAATACGTCCAATGTATTACATGCCGCACAATCGAATGCCGAAAAACCCGATAGTTAGGGGAAAAGAAAATGAAGAGGTAGAAGAAAAGAGAAACAAAAACACAGAATCTCACAGTCGCAGCGGAACAATATATAATAAATAATAACACGTCTTTATAAAAAAGAACAATAACTGTTATTTATACATTACATCATCAGAGTACAACAAATCAATAACTCAATACTGGACAGTTATAATAACTTGTCCTCACTAATGCTAAATATATAGTCTAACATACACAACGGAATATGATCAAGTACGTGGAATACGTCTCTATCATCCAGCTTATCTCCTGAGCTCCATAGCATCCTAACCAGAATCTGTAATACTCGGACTGACCCGAGCATTATAATAAAATAACACCCAAGTCAGTCTGGAAAACCAGCATGAGAAAACACAATCAATTTGAATTATTAAAGTTACCAAAATCCTTTGAAAAACAAAGGTATCTCGTAAGATCGCATCACACATAAACACGATGGGTTTTTACCTTACGATAACCAAAACACTTTATATCAAAATCATCTGATATTATAATAGTGTCTAAGTACAAATACTTATTCGAATAGCCGAAATTTTTACATTAATTAAATTCCAGCATACTAGGCTCTACAACCAAAACCGTAAAGGCATGTATTGGAGAATGAATTTCCATACAATGACTAGGCACTAGGGGACCACCTATTGCAGTACACATCTAGAAAAGTGTACCAAGGACCTTGCCGGGATCCCCTACAACACAAGACCGGCCCTACCCCTAACCTGGATAGAACCGAATATGTTACCACCCTGGGTATTCCCACTCTTATCGAGAGCTATTTTTCCATGTACCACCGTATCCATAATTTATAATATATCTAAGGGTATCTAGAAAGGAGATAACATACCCTAATTGGGTGCGACCCACTTAGCCTTGCTGCATCTCCCTTGATTTTCAGTCATTCCGGTGGATGAGGATTGAGGCAACGATTACCTTTTTAAGGAATTTTCACTTAGAATGCTCATTGTCCTCCAATGACAATGTGATGAAAGCATTCATCCATACAAGTACATTCTAGGTCTGAACGAAACCGAAGGCACTATTCCTACTACACCCATTTTGGAATCATCCTCAGGATTAGTAGCGATTAGCCCTTGCACTTCAATGCTCCAACTTCGATACCATGCTCTTGTCTTCACTTCGAAAATGTATTCGTTGGATTGAAGTGGTTTTCGGATAACTTATCCGATCCCGTTCTCTTCGAAACAACGTTAAGATATTTCTGGTAAACTTAACCCTGGTTCTTTAGGAAATAAACAGACAAAAATAAGATCGGAGATCATCTCCTAACCATTAGTGGACGGATTTCCTTGTCATCGTCAAGAAGAAAGAAACGAGTTTATACGTACAGTATAGCACCTTCGACTATAACTGTACCATATAATACCCGTGATTCTCCTAGATATTCCCAAAGTTATGTTTTTGGGTCCAGATTTGATAGTCGATTATTTAAGTATCAAATAAACAATCATTCAACCAAAGATTCATTTCCCACTAAAATCACTAAGCCTTATTTAATTTGAATTTCGATAAATTTAATCTTTTTATCAAAAAGGTATATACTTATCTTATCGGAATAAGTATATTCACAAACCATTCCCATCAAAAATATTTGAAAAACCTTTTAAAATAAATATGGAAAGCACCATACGGTATAAACCATGGATTCGCAGCTCAATGATTACGTCTCTATCCTAGAGAAATCCAAACTTAACTGTAGGCACTCTCCGCCTCCCGATTTCGCCATGAAAGTATACCATTACTTTCTGAAATTTTATTTAATAATTAAATACACTTTTAAAACAATTAAAATAATTACATAACTTTGAAATAATTCACTCTGATTAATTAATAAAATTCTATCGATTTTCAAGACTTGTCTATAAAACTTATAATTCATTTTGACAATTTAAAAAATATTTAAATAACTAACTTTATGAAATATTTTTATGCTAAAATATTTTTAAATTACCTAGTTTAATAATTAAAAATCCTCTTTTTAAAACAAACTCAACTTCTCGATAAAAGTATATTTTTCAATTCCAATATAACCAATCTAATATTTATAAAACTCTCTTGATTTATCACCAATCGATTTATGTTCCCAATCTCATAAATCCATTTTCACATTTCCAAAAGTAAAATCTATCATTTCTTTTTAAACCGATTTACCCATCTCATTATAAATTCTTACCGTGAATTTATATCTTAAATTTATCAAATGATAATCATTTCACTTTATTTATAATGTTTATAAATCCCATAGTCTCATTTCTAGTTCACAACGGTTTCACATCACTTAAATCCATTAGAAATCGATTTCTAAATTAAATTCCATTTATAAATCAATTTCTTAAATAACCTAAACTATATTCCAAAACCAACCAAATCTCGATTCTACTTCCATTCGTAATTTAGAATCTTATTTAAGGTCCGGTATAGCCAATTTTATACTTATTTCCAAATTCCCTTCTATTCTCCCAATCTATTAAAATCTTAGTTTTTAAAACCTTTTGTATTTAAAACAAGTATCACTTAAGAATTATATTTAAAATCCTTTACTTACATTATTCCAAAATCCCCATTTTAAATATCACGGAATAGTCAAGTACAAAGTCAAACCATTTATTTTATCCAAGTAAATTCCTTTAAGTAATCCAAATTTCAATATAAATACTTCACTTCCAAAATCCCTTTTTAATTTCTTTTCAAATTCAAAATATATATTTATGGTATCTTAAAATACCAAAATCTAGGCTAGTGCTACCATAGCATCAATAAATTTAAATCACACTATAATCTACCACAGATTATTCAAACATATCATATATCACTATATATGAAATTAAATTCAACATTTTTGAGGAATCCAGTTGGATCCCTCCAACCTGCTTCCCTGCAACCACAGATGTTAATACAACATAAAAATATCAATCCCGCTTCGAGGCGGGATATAGCAGTAATATAGGGTCATCCGCTATTATGCAGGGCGCATATGGTCTCATCCGCTATAATAGGCGGGAATAATCCAATTACTAATCTATATACCAATATAAATAATATAGCATCCAAATGATATTAATTTATAAACTCAATCAATCATCCAAAACTAATTTTAATCATTTAAAATTAATTGCAGTAATCAAAATGAGTGAGATTTACTCACATTGATTTTTATTGTCGCTTTCGCGTTACGGTTTCAATTTAGTTCGAACGCATTTGAATTTGTTTGAAAATTCAGCAAGCTCTAAATTCGATCAATCTAGTTTCATTTCGAAGCTCTCGTCGACACGATCCTAACACAGAAATCCGCGTGACGATCGGGTTTAATATGAATGAGATATCTAATTTTAAACTCAGCATACTTATTTAAACAAATAAATAAAAGAAAAATAATTTTTCCCACTTTCAAAAGCAACCGGCCCAAGGCCCAACAACCCAGACCCGCATCCATACTGTTGCATCTTCTTCTTCCCCTTTTCTTTTGCGTCTCCAGTAACCCATACACATGGCCAATTGTGCACGTGCACGACCCACACAACCCATCGCCGACCATCTCGACATTGCCCACATGGCTGCCTCGCCATCCTCATCAATCTAGCACCACCGCCACGGTCCCTAGCCTCCTCGACCAAAACGAGACACTGCAGAACACCTTTCGAGGCCATACAATATGTCACGCCTCCCTACCCATGATCGGACCTCGCTAAAATTTCGCCACCGATGCTAATCGCCACCATGAACTCGAATCCACCTTTTGTTGCTCGAATCGAAGGCCAAAACTGCAAAAATCACAAACCCTAGCTTCGACTGTCCCCACGTCGATCCCCCAAACCAGAGCCGCACCATACAATACTTAAACCAATGCGAAGCTCATTGCAAAATAAGATTTTTAAAATTAATTTCACGATTTTTAGTTTAGTATAAGTGGAGAAATGATTTTTTAAAGGTTGCCATAATTTTTTCTTTATCACTGTAATTGGCTGTGTTTAAAAAGAAAGAGAGGGAAGCGATGGAAGAGAAAGGTGGCATGTAGGGTGCTGTCTACAGTGTTTTGAAATGAAGGAAAGCAGCTGATGGGAATATGGCCAAGTCAATATATATATATATATATTATTTAAATTTTCAAATTATCTCGATTACGTAACTTAAAATTTCGCACCCTATTGAGGCGTGCTTGGCGTTCATAATGTTATACCCCTATTCCGAACGCAATGGAAAAGGTTTCGAGTCCTAATTCGATTGTATGGAGAAGATAGCTTTTTGGACCCGATTAAAATATTAAATTTCCGATATTGATTTCAATGCATTTCTATCCCGTACGACCAAACGGTAGCTCCAACGAGATTTGAAATCCGATAATAATACACTATTACTGATCCAATGGAACTAGTTTCGTTGAAATCCGAGAGTGTGCCCCGGATCGCTATTTCTACTCGTTAATTTAAACGAGCTATTTTTAAAATCGAACAAATCACTTTTAAGTTAAATATAAAAGTTCTATTACCTTCATTCTTATTAATATAAATTTAATAAGCCTTTAAATTATTTTTATCAAGGTTCAATGTTTTAACCAATTTTCAATTATTAAATTCAATAATTAAATTATCCAATGAATCGTTATATTTGAAATTCAAGTTAAAATTAACTTTTAAATATTTAAAATCAACTAAATATTACAATTTCAAATAACCAAAATTCTGGGTCGCTACATTCCTCCCCTCTTAAAAGAATTTCGTCCTCGAAATTTCCAAAGTAAGAAGAATGGTCCAAAAGCTATTAACTTTCCCCAAAACCAATTAGTTGAAACAACATTATCACTTTTACTAAATTTCCAAATTCATTCATAGATTCCAAATAATTCTATTTACTCAATCATTTCAAGTTATACTCCAAAATCAAATTTTAGTTATTAAAAATTTTCTTCTAAATTTTCTAACTCTTTAAATTTTCGAAAAATTTCACCAGCGTCTCCTTTGCGCGGCTAGATCAGAACAACTACAAATCGCCTCTACGGGCTCAAACTAGCAAAAGAAAACAAAAGCCAAATGGCTCAATCATAAAACTATCAAATCCCAACAACAATTTGAACATGTACCTTTTTGTCGGGCAATCCAATTTTTTCTTATGATATCGAAGACATCAATTTAGTTCTTTTTCTTTTTTATACCTGCACCTTACTTACCAATAATATCAAATCATATAATTTAAAATCATTTTATATTTTGCATATTTCAAGTTTTCAATATTTGCTTTACTAAAACCGTACGATGTACCTATATCATTCGTATGCAATATCAAATCTGATCGCTCACTCGATCACACAATTTCACTTCCGAATTAGTATCGTTCACACGACCACTCTAGTGCAAACTCAGATCTGGTTTCTTGATTAGAAACCGTCATTATCCTTGCATAGCCATATACTATGATAGAGAATTCCAGAATCAACCAAAATTCCATATCAAGGGTTCATCATCAAAAATTGAGTGAAGAATCCTAACTCGGATCATTATAAATTATCTCGAAATTCTATGCTCGAATCTGGATCAAACCGTTATGCGAATAAAATAATATACGTACAACTTACGTATTTATTCCAATTGATTCTTAGCTATCCCAGTTTCTCTTATTCACATTCATTTCATTTATATTCACTTATTCGTAATTATCATTCACACTTATAATTCACATTCACTTAGTGTATCCTTTTAATACCGATTTCACTTAAGAATTTCACCATCAATTTTCTTAAGTCTATTATAAACATTTTATACAAACTTCTTATGGTTATTCTTATTTCACAACTTAAGTTTATATCTATTTAACTCAAATCCAATTTCAATTTTCCAATTTCACATTTTACTTTTATCAATCAATATTCCAAACCATATCCAAATAACTAATCGATTTAATTAGTTCATTTCAATCTAAACAAATTCCATTTCCAACAATTACTCCATCCAGCCTAATTGAGGCGAAATTTACAAAGTTCCCTCTTATTTAACTTAATTTAAGTTAAATTCCATTCCAAAATCAAATTTCAAATTTTTATAAGTTATCAAACCTACTCATATTCCATAAAACATTTTAAATCCAAATTCCAAAGTTTAAACAATTTGTTCTAAGTATTTCAAATCATTTTTGAAATCATATATATACACACACACACATACAATCCATTGGTATGTCAAATCATTCCTTTGAATTTCATAATCAAATCAGTTTTACCAAAACAAAAACCCATTGTAGCAATCCCTCCTTTGAAAACTCGAAAATGAATGTCAATGATGCTGCAGTCATCACCGAAATTATTTTCCAGCGACCGAAGTGAGTTCGGTGCTTTTTCCTCTTTTAAAAACCATCTTAAATATTTTTATTCCAAAAATGCTCTCCAAATAATATCACTATTATTTTCCAAAACTTTGAAAAACATTTCAAAACCAACGGGAATTAAATTCCCAGCCTTCAAACCCTTTTAACAAATCATATTTAAAAATACTTTTGGAATTTCATTTCATTTCAAATTATAAATCACATTTATATAATTCCATTTCGTTATATGAAATTATTCCTTAACTTTTGATTATAATATCATCTTATTCAATCACCACAACAACAAATGATAATAGTCTAATATTATCATTTCCTAAAAACCAAGCACACCATATACAACTATAATAACTTATGAAAAATTATTCCTTTCATATATAAAAATAATCTGGGTAAAATTATTTCATTTATTCAATTTCAAAACAATACCATGTCGAATTGCTCTGTACAAGTGTTTAGAGATCCCTATCAATAACGTTAATATCTTGTATTGACTAGAATCCATAAGCCACTCAATAGATCAATCAACACAATATAAAACTTTTCATATTCACTAACAAATACGCGCTCATATCTATTAATACACTCGAACTCATTCTAGAGTGCTATTGACCCTATCTCTAATGAGTTTGTAACGACCCGCCATTTTGGACCATTCGCATCCATTATAAGTGTATAGGTAGACACTCATGCCGGAGTTGAATTGCTCAAAATACCGCGTTGTTAATTTAAATTTGGCAAAACTGAACATATACAGTAAATAAATAATCACAGATCACAGACACAGAGTAATAATTTCAGCGGAAATAAAAGAGATAGTAGTTCATGAAGCTACTATATGAATTATAAAATACATCAAAGTAATACAGTACATCAGAGTTAAACTAGATACAGCGGAAGAGTAACACGATACATCAGATACAAATCAGAATGCATCACTGGAATCATCGAATATCTGAAAGCTGGATAGATAGCTGGATCTCCAAGCGAAGCTCCAACTCCAAAGGTGAGTCTCGAAAGCTGAACCACTCAGTCTGACCCGAGCGTAAAGCAAAACACAAAACACTCGAGTCAGGATTAACATTCTTATATTTATAAATCCAACTCAAGTGAAATAGCAGTTGAAATACAAGTAACTCAAAGGATGTTTGGAATAACCATCCTTTAAGGATCCGTTAAACTATCTACTATGTAGTAGTGTACGATAAGTAGATAATGTCTATCAATAATATAAAGATATCAAAATAGCGTTAAGTCATGGCCCATTCCACCCTTAACACATTTTTATTCCCAAAAGCATATACAAGACCGTAGTTTCCCCAAAACCGGAAGTCACCAGAGGGCAATACATATACTAAAGGTACAAATCAAAATTGTAGTGGTCGCGCATAAATGGAATACAAGTATGACAAGGCACATGAGGCTATACCCAAGGTAGTGATACTACCGTTCGCCTGATCCGGACTGGTGAGAACGCAACGCCGCAGCGCCCGCAACACCGTGAAACAACACTCCCAAAATCAAGGGTGCACCAATCGACAACAAGTATAAGTAGTTCGAAGAAGTGTGTCCACTTGAGGTATCAATCCTCCATTGGCCCGGCACAGCTCCTGTTTTAGTCATTTCCAATTTGACACAAGTGTCAAGGCTATCCATTATCGTTCTCTTTCTTCAGTCAACACGACACCATTCCAACCACTTCATTCTGGATCATCACTCCGCGTATAGTTATTAAAGTGGTTTTCGGTTTAGATAGAGAGTATATCCATAACCGAATTCCGGTCTCTTTAATAACTTCCGTAATTATTTCACCGATTGGTCGTTTGTTTATTTCAAAACCAAATCAATTTCAATTTCAAATAGAATTCGTAAATCAATATTTCATTTATCTTTCTAAATCAATTTCCAATATTTACGTTTCAAAACTTCTCATTTTATCATTTCAAAATCTTATAATTCAATTTCAATCTTTATTTAAAACAATTCAATATTGATTCAAGTTCGCAAATAAGTTTCATTCCCAAAATCATTTAAATTAACTTAATTTAACATTCAAATCAATTTAAATTCATTTATCGATTTCATTTAATATTCGTTAAGTAAATTTACCATTCAAAACAATTTCTATTAAATTTCCAATTCATTAAATCCATTATTTAAATTCAACTTCATTATATCAAAACTTACAATTTAATTTACTTAAATTAAATTCATCAACTCAATTTCTTTAAATTTCAAGTCTTACATTAATTTCAATAGATCGCATTTTTATTTCTTGTTAAAGAAATTCAATTTCACTTATTTACTTACTTAAATAATTTTTCAAAACTTACTTAATCAAGAAAACTCAATTTCAATTATTTACGAAGTAAAATTCACTTATTCAAAAGTTCAATTTCTCTTATTAAAGAATTCAATTCAATTTGATCATTAAATCATTCAATCTTATTTAATTATTAAATAATTCAAAACTTAATTATTAAATAATTTCAAAGTTAATAATTTCAAACTTAATTATAATTTCAAACTTAATTATTAAATCATTTCAAACTTAATTCAATCATTTCTCAAATTAAACAACATTCTTCCATCAATTTCATTTTTAATATTTTGTTTCAGATTTTTAAATATTAACATTTCCTTTCATTAAAATTCGAATTTCAACTTAATTTCAAAACCATATTATTTATTCAAATAAAATCTTTAATTTATTTTCAAATCAAATTATTGACCAATCGGGCTTTTATTTAATTTCCTATCCTAGGTCAAAGTTCAATTTGGGTATTTATCATTTCAACCCGATTCCAATTCAATTCAAAATCAAAGCATAGCAAAGGGAACTTGCAGTGTGATAACTGGGATGGTGTCAAAGTAAATAAACAAGCAATAACAACAAACAATAACAATCCAATAATCAATTCAAATAATCCCGAAATAACTGTATTAATTCGCATTGTTATTTGTACGAATTAATATAATTATTTCTAGAATCTACACTATCATTTCATGTAGATTAAAGATTATTACATTACGGTTCTTCACTTGTCATTCGATTTCAATTTCATACATCATCAATTTAACAACATACATTCAGTGGTTCAAAGTGTAATTAAACAAATCCTACGTGTCAATAAATTTAACAGTTTAAAGGGGTCATATTATACAAATGTCAGTTAATCAAATTTAACATTTAATTATCCTATATCAAGTTCAATTTCATACTATTTATCAATTTAACATTAACAATTTAACGTCCAATATAAATATCAACAATCAATAAATTATCAGCCAAACTGTATTATCATCGCATAAATAATTAACAAATAATGGTGTCAGATGTCACAGGTGAACTGATACAGGCAATAGCATATATAACAGTGTAATTAACTAACAACAGCATATTTCAATTGTCGTTTCAATTGAAATCAGATTTAATAAATAAAAGAACGTTAATCGTGAGTGAGTGCTCACCTTTCGAGGCTAGAGATAGTCGACAATGAAATGAGTTACGGATCCAAGCACGAATTTCAAAGCAAAGCAGGATTGGCACAAATTCGACGAACAAGGCTGATAACAGGAATCGATAAAAAGAATCAGAACCATCTTGATATAACTGAATTAGATATGTGTTATAACATACATTCAAAATAAGATATATATATATATATATATATTATATTTTCAAATCAAAATAAATTTAAACACAAATTAAATTAAATATATATATATTTCAATAAAACATGTAAACAAGAGTGTATATATATTACTTATATAACATATAAATGTAACTAATCATATGATTATAATACTGTTATAAATAAAGTATATCCCATCACTCCCTACAATAATATAAAATATGATATATATAAAAATACATACCCCTTTTATATAAAAGTATATATTACTAAATTTTCCACAGCAAACCCACAACATAGGAAATATAAATATAGACATCTATATATGATACTACAATATATATATCTATATATATATATAAGCTACACAAACAATTATACTTTCATAAGTTTTTCAGATATATAATATAAGTTATATATATACATACAGACTTAAAACTTTCATAACAAAATATGGAAATATATATAAAATAGTCAGATAATATGTATACAGGTCCAACTACAAATGTAAAATAGTTCAAAAATATATGTGACACCCATATATATAAACTCCTATATAACTGTAAAGCAGGTTCGAATAAAATGCCTTTGCTAAACATATAAACTAAACTGTAAAATACAGATACACAAACTGACAAAATGTATAACTAATAGAGGAACAAAACATATTATATATATACTATAACTAAAAAGATCAATACATATATATATAGTAGTCATTCAAAATTTTGAGGGCTCACCCTTTGCTGGAAAATATAAAGTGTATATATATATGTTAACCATAGTTTTCAAAATCTACTCAAATATAATATATGTACTTTAACTTATTATATAAACAACAACTGACATAAAATTTAACATATTATAACTAAATACGCATATTTTAATCAGTAAGATATACACAAAAGAACAGAGCGGCTTATACAAAATAGCTTTATAAATTGTCAAAACATATACAACAGATCCTACAGCAAAGAATATTTGTATTCAATAAAAATACCGGTATGTATTAATAACTTTTGTATACATACATATAATTGCATTCATACCTAAACTTGCGTACTCAAAACACTGGCAACATGAACCAAGCACAGCAACTATATATATAGGCTAACCTTTATTATACATACTTACTATAACAAAATCTTATATACTCAAAGCAGCAAGCAAATTTGTTTTATACTTAGAATACATGCTTTAAATTCAACTATACAAACCAATATATAAATTTACCACATATTATTTAAATTAATACCTAAACATATGTAAATATATTACTTATAAATACTGGTGAATAAGAGAAACTCGGCCGAGACTTTTGTGGTGGAGGATATCGGCGATAGGCGGAAAGAGGTGGTGATGGTCGAGGCGGGGACTTGGGTCGAGGCTGGTAGTTCGGTAGAGATGTGATGAAGTGTTGGGTTGAGTGGAAGATCGCCGCGGGTGGGAGTATGGTCGGAGCTTGATAGGTTGGAGGGCAGAGTCAAAAGATGGAAGACAAAATAGAAATGAAGGGAGACGAGCCAGAAGAAAAATGAGCAGGTTTCAATATAAATATAACATAGAATATATCAATATAATATAAGTTTCTTTATCAAGGCAAATAAACGAATGAATAGAATTGGAATACGAACGAACCAAAATGTTTGAACTGGTTGGAATATTAATAGCCAAAGAAATGACAAGAGTCAGAGTTCAGGTTTTCCAGCGTATAACAATGACTGATGACTATTGGTTTTTACACGTGAGCAATGGATGGTCACGGGAAACCCAAAAGCCAAATTACGGAACCGATACGGATCACTATTTCACCGACTCCGCTGTATACCGAACTTCGAAGCACAGAATTGAATATACCATGGGGATAAGCACGACGAGACGATCAAAACGGTATACTGATATCCGCGGTACGATCATCCTATAAAAGTTCGATATCGGTACGAAAATGCTGTTATTTCGTCGAAAATAAGATCGTCGGAGCAAAAACAGTCCAAATTTGAAAAACGACCAACTGACATCTTGTTCAGAAGATGGTTTAGAAATTTTCTATGTAAAAATATTTAGGTTTCGAAAATATTTTATTTTCATCGCTTTTTAACTGATTAAATTGAAGTGAATTTACGCGCGAAATAAACTTTCATATTTTCGGACGAAAATTTACCAGTCGCTATGTTTTACTAGACGTATTCCAAATTTTAAATTTTTATTTCAAAATTTTATCGTTTAAAATTTCAAAAAAATTTCAACTAATTTCGTTATTAAAATAGTTGAAATTTACGGGTCGTTACACTCTCCCCCACTCAAAACTTTTCGTCCCCGAAAAGGAACGAGGTAGGAGAATGGAAACAACTAGAAAGAAAACAGATTGAAACACAAAATAACAATTAATTTAAACCATATAAATTCAAATTTAAATTAGTTAATATTCAATAGTTTGATTTAATCCATTTGATTTCACTTAAGTGAAATCAATCTTAATTATTTCTAAATTCATTATCTTTTTATCCAATTATGTTTAATTAACAAATTTCTAAAACCACAAATTAGAATAGTCATTTAATAAAATCATATTTATTCATCAAATTTAATTCTTCTTTATTCCAAATTATTATTATGTGTATTCTACTTAATATATCTTATCACATATATTTAACCCATATAAATTAATTTAAACCATAAAAGTTTCGATTTAAATTAATTTACATCTATTAATTTCTTTTAAATTCAAGGTATTTTCATATGTTGATCAAATTTCAATTTATTAATTCTTTCAAAACAAATTTATTAATTCTTTCAAAACAAATTTATTTCATTATTAACTAAGTTTACTTATTATCCTATCTAACTCTATTAACATCTTAATAATCAAAATTTAGTGTATAACATTTATTATAAACACTCAAATTTTATTTATAAATTCAAATTATCTTATATATTATCCAATTACATATTCAACTTCTGAATGATTTAGGTAAGTTGTATTAGAATGCAGTTGAACAATATACAAATAAAATTTTCCCAATTCAATTATTCAAGTTTAAATATTTATTCCAAATTTTGATTTTATTTATAATTGAAAACATCCTTTAACATAATTTTAAGAATAAAATTTCCGTTTAATTTCAAACCCTTTAGAGAAAATTTTCGTATATACTATATATATTAAACCAAATTAAATTTAAAATAATATATCTATAAATCAAGTCATACTTAAGGAATTCAAATCAAAATATATTTTTTTCTTTTCAAAACAAAACCGTAGCAAAGCTACAGAATAGTCTCTCCACTTCGAAACTCGAAAATGAATGTCGATGATGCGGCCGCCATCACCGAAATTATTTTCCAGCGACAAAGAGAAGAGCACTGGTTTCAGCATTTTAAAATTCTTTGAAAACGGTTCCTATTTGAAAATACTTTAAATACTATATACTTTAAAATTTTAAAACCAAAGTTCGAAATCACTGGAAACTAAATTCTCAAATTTCTGAATTTAAATTCATTTCAAATTCCAAATCAATTTATAAACCGTATTTATAAATTTATTTAGAACATTAAATGATAATCAAATATTATCATTTCAAATAAACAATTTAATTAACCTATTAAATTTTAGAAAATTTTACTTATAAATATTTATAATATAATCATAAAAAATTATTCCATTTACCAAATTTGAAAACGATATTAATTTACAAATACACTTCCTCGCTCAACTATATAAGAATAGATTTCAAAGCAAAGACAGAGATTCAAATTTTGATGAACTCAAATCAAGAGAATTTTGATTCGAAGATAAGTTCGAAACAAGATATGATGATTAATAGCAAAGTAGGAAGATTGATAAGTTTATATAAATCGCGGGCAACCTTAACCGGATCGACCGTGACTTCAAGAATGAGATCGGTATAGAATTCCGAGGAAATTTGACATTCGATCTCAAGAAATAGAATTTAGGTATAGCAGGAGATAGATAGCATCGTAAACCGAGGATGTAGAAATCTCCGGTGAATCAATGCCTATTGTAAAGGAGTTTTGCTCCTTTACGAATCATTCGAAGATTGGCTAGACCGCCGATCTATTATAGATATCATTCAAAATGGAGTTATGGGGTGCTCTAGAATTTGAAAGAAGACGAATAGTGAAGGACACAAATGAATTTCGGAACCGAGGGGAACGTTCCAAAATTCAAAGGAATTGAGTCAAAGGAAGAGATTGAAACTCGAATGAGAGTGATTCTGTAAATACATTTACCCTACATGTTGAGTTTTGCCTAGAGCTACCAAAGCTCTGATACCAACTGTAACGACCCGCCATTTTGGACCATTCGCATCCATTATAAGTGTATAGGTAGACACTCATGCCGGAGTTGAATTGCTCAAAATACCGCGTTGTTAATTTAAATTTGGCAAAACTGAACATATACAGTAAATAAATAATCACAGATCACAGACACAGAGTAATAATTTCAGCGGAAATAAAAGAGATAGTAGTTCATGAAGCTACTATATGAATTATAAAATACATCAAAGTAATACAGTACATCAGAGTTAAACTAGATACAGCGGAAGAGTAACACGATACATCAGATACAAATCAGAATGCATCACTGGAATCATCGAATATCTGAAAGCTGGATAGATAGCTGGATCTCCAAGCGAAGCTCCAACTCCAAAGGTGAGTCTCGAAAGCTGAACCACTCAGTCTGACCCGAGCGTAAAGCAAAACACAAAACACTCGAGTCAGGATTAACATTCTTATATTTATAAATCCAACTCAAGTGAAATAGCAGTTGAAATACAAGTAACTCAAAGGATGTTTGGAATAACCATCCTTTAAGGATCCGTTAAACTATCTACTATGTAGTAGTGTACGATAAGTAGATAATGTCTATCAATAATATAAAGATATCAAAATAGCGTTAAGTCATGGCCCATTCCACCCTTAACACATTTTTATTCCCAAAAGCATATACAAGACCGTAGTTTCCCCAAAACCGGAAGTCACCAGAGGGCAATACATATACTAAAGGTACAAATCAAAATTGTAGTGGTCGCGCATAAATGGAATACAAGTATGACAAGGCACATGAGGCTATACCCAAGGTAGTGATACTACCGTTCGCCTGATCCGGACTGGTGAGAACGCAACGCCGCAGCGCCCGCAACACCGTGAAACAACACTCCCAAAATCAAGGGTGCACCAATCGACAACAAGTATAAGTAGTTCGAAGAAGTGTGTCCACTTGAGGTATCAATCCTCCATTGGCCCGGCACAGCTCCTGTTTTAGTCATTTCCAATTTGACACAAGTGTCAAGGCTATCCATTATCGTTCTCTTTCTTCAGTCAACACGACACCATTCCAACCACTTCATTCTGGATCATCACTCCGCGTATAGTTATTAAAGTGGTTTTCGGTTTAGATAGAGAGTATATCCATAACCGAATTCCGGTCTCTTTAATAACTTCCGTAATTATTTCACCGATTGGTCGTTTGTTTATTTCAAAACCAAATCAATTTCAATTTCAAATAGAATTCGTAAATCAATATTTCATTTATCTTTCTAAATCAATTTCCAATATTTACGTTTCAAAACTTCTCATTTTATCATTTCAAAATCTTATAATTCAATTTCAATCTTTATTTAAAACAATTCAATATTGATTCAAGTTCGCAAATAAGTTTCATTCCCAAAATCATTTAAATTAACTTAATTTAACATTCAAATCAATTTAAATTCATTTATCGATTTCATTTAATATTCGTTAAGTAAATTTACCATTCAAAACAATTTCTATTAAATTTCCAATTCATTAAATCCATTATTTAAATTCAACTTCATTATATCAAAACTTACAATTTAATTTACTTAAATTAAATTCATCAACTCAATTTCTTTAAATTTCAAGTCTTACATTAATTTCAATAGATCGCATTTTTATTTCTTGTTAAAGAAATTCAATTTCACTTATTTACTTACTTAAATAATTTTTCAAAACTTACTTAATCAAGAAAACTCAATTTCAATTATTTACGAAGTAAAATTCACTTATTCAAAAGTTCAATTTCTCTTATTAAAGAATTCAATTCAATTTGATCATTAAATCATTCAATCTTATTTAATTATTAAATAATTCAAAACTTAATTATTAAATAATTTCAAAGTTAATAATTTCAAACTTAATTATAATTTCAAACTTAATTATTAAATCATTTCAAACTTAATTCAATCATTTCTCAAATTAAACAACATTCTTCCATCAATTTCATTTTTAATATTTTGTTTCAGATTTTTAAATATTAACATTTCCTTTCATTAAAATTCGAATTTCAACTTAATTTCAAAACCATATTATTTATTCAAATAAAATCTTTAATTTATTTTCAAATCAAATTATTGACCAATCGGGCTTTTATTTAATTTCCTATCCTAGGTCAAAGTTCAATTTGGGTATTTATCATTTCAACCCGATTCCAATTCAATTCAAAATCAAAGCATAGCAAAGGGAACTTGCAGTGTGATAACTGGGATGGTGTCAAAGTAAATAAACAAGCAATAACAACAAACAATAACAATCCAATAATCAATTCAAATAATCCCGAAATAACTGTATTAATTCGCATTGTTATTTGTACGAATTAATATAATTATTTCTAGAATCTACACTATCATTTCATGTAGATTAAAGATTATTACATTACGGTTCTTCACTTGTCATTCGATTTCAATTTCATACATCATCAATTTAACAACATACATTCAGTGGTTCAAAGTGTAATTAAACAAATCCTACGTGTCAATAAATTTAACAGTTTAAAGGGGTCATATTATACAAATGTCAGTTAATCAAATTTAACATTTAATTATCCTATATCAAGTTCAATTTCATACTATTTATCAATTTAACATTAACAATTTAACGTCCAATATAAATATCAACAATCAATAAATTATCAGCCAAACTGTATTATCATCGCATAAATAATTAACAAATAATGGTGTCAGATGTCACAGGTGAACTGATACAGGCAATAGCATATATAACAGTGTAATTAACTAACAACAGCATATTTCAATTGTCGTTTCAATTGAAATCAGATTTAATAAATAAAAGAACGTTAATCGTGAGTGAGTGCTCACCTTTCGAGGCTAGAGATAGTCGACAATGAAATGAGTTACGGATCCAAGCACGAATTTCAAAGCAAAGCAGGATTGGCACAAATTCGACGAACAAGGCTGATAACAGGAATCGATAAAAAGAATCAGAACCATCTTGATATAACTGAATTAGATATGTGTTATAACATACATTCAAAATAAGATATATATATATATATTATATTTTCAAATCAAAATAAATTTAAACACAAATTAAATTAAATATATATATATTTCAATAAAACATGTAAACAAGAGTGTATATATATTACTTATATAACATATAAATGTAACTAATCATATGATTATAATACTGTTATAAATAAAGTATATCCCATCACTCCCTACAATAATATAAAATATGATATATATAAAAATACATACCCCTTTTATATAAAAGTATATATTACTAAATTTTCCACAGCAAACCCACAACATAGGAAATATAAATATAGACATCTATATATGATACTACAATATATATCTATATATATATATATAAGCTACACAAACAATTATACTTTCATAAGTTTTTCAGATATATAATATAAGTTATATATATACATACAGACTTAAAACTTTCATAACAAAATATGGAAATATATATAAAATAGTCAGATAATATGTATACAGGTCCAACTACAAATGTAAAATAGTTCAAAAATATATGTGACACCCATATATATAAACTCCTATATAACTGTAAAGCAGGTTCGAATAAAATGCCTTTGCTAAACATATAAACTAAACTGTAAAATACAGATACACAAACTGACAAAATGTATAACTAATAGAGGAACAAAACATATTATATATATACTATAACTAAAAAGATCAATACATATATATATAGTAGTCATTCAAAATTTTGAGGGCTCACCCTTTGCTGGAAAATATAAAGTGTATATATATATGTTAACCATAGTTTTCAAAATCTGCTCAAATATAATATATGTACTTTAACTTATTATATAAACAACAAATGACATAAAATTTAACATATTATAACTAAATACGCATATTTTAATCAGTAAGATATACACAAAAGAACAGAGCGGCTTATACAAAATAGCTTTATAAATTGTCAAAACATATACAACAGATCCTACAGCAAAGAATATTTGTATTCAATAAAAATACCGGTATGTATTAATAACTTTTGTATACATACATATAATTGCATTCATACCTAAACTTGCGTACTCAAAACACTGGCAACATGAACCAAGCACAGCAACTATATATATAGGCTAACCTTTATTATACATACTTACTATAACAAAATCTTATATACTCAAAGCAGCAAGCAAATTTGTTTTATACTTAGAATACATGCTTTAAATTCAACTATACAAACCAATATATAAATTTACCACATATTATTTAAATTAATACCTAAACATATGTAAATATATTACTTATAAATACTGGTGAATAAGAGAAACTCGGCCGAGACTTTTGTGGTGGAGGATATCGGCGATAGGCGGAAAGAGGTGGTGATGGTCGAGGCGGGGACTTGGGTCGAGGCTGGTAGTTCGGTAGAGATGTGATGAAGTGTTGGGTTGAGTGGAAGATCGCCGCGGGTGGGAGTATGGTCGGAGCTTGATAGGTTGGAGGGCAGAGTCAAAAGATGGAAGACAAAATAGAAATGAAGGGAGACGAGCCAGAAGAAAAATGAGCAGGTTTCAATATAAATATAACATAGAATATATCAATATAATATAAGTTTCTTTATCAAGGCAAATAAACGAATGAATAGAATTGGAATACGAACGAACCAAAATGTTTGAACCGGTTGGAATATTAATAGCCAAAGAAATGACAAGAGTCAGAGTTCAGGTTTTCCAGCGTATAACAATGACTGATGACTATTGGTTTTTACACGTGAGCAATGGATGGTCACGGGAAACCCAAAAGCCAAATTACGGAACCGATACGGATCACTATTTCACCGACTCCGCTGTATACCGAACTTCGAAGCACAGAATTGAATATACCATGGGGATAAGCACGACGAGACGATCAAAACGGTATACTGATATCCGCGGTACGATCATCCTATAAAAGTTCGATATCGGTACGAAAATGCTGTTATTTCGTCGAAAATAAGATCGTCGGAGCAAAAACAGTCCAAATTTGAAAAACGACCAACTGACATCTTGTTCAGAAGATGGTTTAGAAATTTTCTATGTAAAAATATTTAGGTTTCGAAAATATTTTATTTTCATCGCTTTTTAACTGATTAAATTGAAGTGAATTTACGCGCGAAATAAACTTTCATATTTTCGGACGAAAATTTACCAGTCGCTATGTTTTACTAGACGTATTCCAAATATTAAATTTTTATTTCAAAATTTTATCGTTTAAAATTTCAAAAAAATTTCAACTAATTTCGTTATTAAAATAGTTGAAATTTACGGGTCGTTACAGAGTTACCCCATCAAAGCTAAGGTTCTCACTTAACCTTCAGCTCTGATACCAAGTGTAATGAACCGGCCACTTCGGACCAGCCCCGGTAGGCTTTTCAACCATCCCGCTACCCTTCTGCTTTTCAACATGGGGGTACTCCTGCTTTTCAACATGGAGGTGACTACAATCGGTACCTCAAATTTTCTTTTTCGACCAACCTCGCAACATCCGCAGCCAACCCATTAAGGCCTTATACTACCTCTCAGGGACATGTAAGGGTAAGGGTCTAAGCTTTTTCACTATTCACAAAGCGAGAACCCCCTATCATGCATACATGAACCTATCACCAAGCAAATCCGATCCCAATCTCTTCGAAACAACGTTCGATACTTCTGGTAAACTTAACCCTGGTTCTTTAGGAAATAAACAGACGAAAATAAGATCGGAGATCATCTCCTAACCATTAGTGCACGGATTTCCTTGTCATCGTCCTAGAAGAACGAAATGAGTTTATACGTACAGTATAGCACCTTCGACAGTAACTGTACCGTATAATTCCCATGTTTCTCCTAGATATTCCCAAAGTTATGTTTTTGGATCCAGATTTGATAGTCGGTTATTTAACTATCAAATAAATAATCATTCAACTAAAGATTCATTTCCCACTGAAATCACTAAGCCTTATTTAATTTGAATTTTAATAAATTTAATCTTTTTATTAAAAAGGTATATACTTTTCTTATCGGAATAAGTATATTCACAAACTATTCCCTTCAAAAATATTTGAAAAACCTTTTAAAATAAATATGGAAAGCACCACGCAGTATAAACCATGGATTCGCAGCACAATGATTACGTCTCTATCCCAGAGAAATCCAAACTTAACTGTAGGCACTCTCTGCCTCCCGATTTCGCCATGCAAGTATACCATTACTTTCTGAAAACTTTATTTAATAATTAAATAAACTTTTAAAACAATTAAAATAATTACATAACTTTGAAACAATAATTAATTATGATTTATTAATAAAGTTCTATCGATTTACAAGACTTGTCTATAAAACTTATAATTCATTTTGACAATTTATAAAAACATTTAAATAACTGACTTTATGAAATATTTTTATGCTAAAACATTTTTAAATTACCTAGTTTAATAATTAAAAATCCTCTTTTTAAAACAAACTCAACTTCTTGATAAAAGTATATTTTTCAATTCCAATATAACCAATCTAATATTTATAAATCTCTCTCGATTTATCACCAATCGATTTATGTTCCCAATCTCATAAATCCCTTTTCACATTTTCAAAAGTAAAATCTATCATTTCTTTTTAAACCGATTTACCCATCTCATTATAAATTCTTACCGTGAATTTATATCTTAAATTTATCAAATGATAATCATTTCACTTTATTTATAAATGTTGAGAAAACCTGGACCGGGCCAACTCCTTCCCCTACACACCAGACCAGATCCCACCGAACCATGTTCGCCTGCCGAACCAAACAATCCACCGAACCAACTCCTTCCACTCCATCCACCGAACCAGCTACTTCCACTCCATCCACCGAACCAACTCACAACCAACCACCACCGGACCAACATACTCCCGGACCAGAACCACCACCGGACCAACATACTCCCGGACCAGGGCCACCGCCGAACCAATCCACTTCCTAAGAACTGCCGAACCAACTCACAACCGGACCAACTCCACTCACAACCGAACCAAAGCCATTCCAACCATCTCTGAACCAAGGCATTGCCGAACCAACCTGGCCAGGCCAGATTACATCAGCCCAAGCCCACCAGCAGCTATATACATCCAAGACCCCTACCCCCAGTGTAACGACCCGTAAATTTTAACCGTTTTAATAACGTAATTAATTGAAATTTTGTGAAATTTTAAAACGATAAAATTTTGAAATAAAATTTGATATTTGGAATGCGTCTAGTTAAACATAGCAACTGGTAAATTTTCGTCCGAAAATATGAAAGTTTATTTCGCGCGTAAATTCACTTCAATTTAATCAGTTAAAAAGCGTTGAAAATAAAACATTTTCAAAACCAAAATATTTTTACATAGAAAAATTCTAAACCATCTTCTGAGCAAGATGTCAGTTTGTCGTTTTTCCAAATTCGGACATCTTTGGCTCCGTCGATCTTATTTTTCAGCGTTTTTCTTGCATTCTCCGCTATCAGAAAATTCGAATTTTTATAATTCAATCATACCACTGATATCAATATACCATTTTGATCGTTTCGTTGTGCTGATCTCTACGGTATATTCATTTTGTTTTTTTTGAAACTCCGGTACACCACAAAAACAGTAAAACGATTACCGTATCGGTAACCGTTTTCGAAATTCTTGACTTCCGTGACCTTTCATTTGTCTAACAGCTGAAATCAAATAATTACTTGGTATTAATGATCTCCGAAACCAATGGCCAAGACTTTTGTTATTCTCTAGTGGTTAATATCTTTCTGGTTCCAACGTGCATTCATTCTTTTGTGTCTGACTACTTGTCTACTTTTTTTTTCTCTTCCTTTCAAATTGAAAACAAGTAAAAATATATGAAAAGCCGTATACAACTCTCCACCTTTTCTCCTAGCATGCGCGCAGGCTCCAGCTCCTCACAACCCCGCCTTCTTCCCCCTCCGGCCAGAACAGCGACCGCCCCTCCCACACGCAAGGCCTTCGCCCACACTTCCCCTTGGCCTCTGACCTCCAGCAAACCATCCACCCACCCACCTGTTCATTCCCCACCACCAAAGCTTGCAGCTCCGACCTCCCGCCCCTGCCATGCGTCCAAGCAGCGAACACCCTCCACCGCCTACCACCATCGGAGGCCATCCCGACCACCGCTGTCCTCCGCCTTCGCCCATACTCGGCCTCGACAAACTCCGTCAGTCCACTCGCCACCTCCGCTATCACATCCCGAACCACCACCCGACTTCCCACGGCCTCGCGACCACCCAGCCTTCCACCACCGGATCCGCCACCTACCACCCTCCAGCCCGCTCACGCAAGCACACCTTCGCAGCCTTCCCCACTCGAGCACTCTTCCCTGTTCGCCACCTCAACTCGCCACTTCCCTTCCATTTCATTTTCACTGCATGCGCTGGTATATTCATATACATACACGTATGGGCTTTAAAGGTATATGTTTGTAAATTTTTGATTTTGCTGTTTATAAAGTATGAAGTCTGTATAACCATTTACAGAGATATATATTCATCTATGGTGTTTAACGTGTACCTATATAATCATTGTTTAAAAAAAATGTTGTTTGTACTGTCTTTGTATATATAAGTAAAAAATTAGTTTATACTAATTTGCTGTTATATCTAAATATATATATTTATATAGTAGTTTGGCTGTTTATTTAAATATAGCTTATATACTATTAGTTAATATTGTATTATAGTTTTCTGTAGTATGTATAGATTGTTTAGTATTTATAATGAAGTCTCTTTGGGTCATGTGGGCTGTGTTTTATATATAGTAAGTAAAAGTTATGTTGGTTTGTACAATCTGTTTGTTTTATATGTATGAATTTATAGCTATGGATCTAGTAGTATTACATATATGTAACTTTAATAGTTGCGTGGGTATTTGATCTAAACACTTTGTATAAAGTAACATATAAGTATCAGTTTATTAAATTTAGAGTAGTACATATATAGTATACTAAGAATTGCCTTACCTAGGCTTGCGGCTGTATATAAAGATTTATATATAAGATTTTATATAAGTTGACTTATACATTAGTTTAATAGTATATGAATCTGGTTTTTTTATAAGAGTTTATATTAGTTTATTTGTGATTGTTGAAATGTAAATATACTATGCGTCTGTTCTGTATATATATAAGCATTAATTTTAATTAATTTATATAGGTTGGTATTAATATAAGCGTTTGCAATTTGAATAGTAATGCATATATATTCAATATGAAATGTGTTCGAATTTAAAACATATATATATAGTTATATATGAGTCCGCTTATACCACATATCCGCACCGACCCAGTTCTGATTTGATTTCGTCTATTTCTATTATCAGCTTGACCGTCAAACTCGTGCCAGTTTTGTTTTGCTCTGGAATTCGTGATTGGATTTGTAACTCATTCCACTGTCAAACTTCTCTAGCCTCGAAAGGTGAGCAACCACTCACGATTAATGTTCTTTTATTTATTAAATCTAATTTCAATTGTAACGACAATTGAAATATGCTGCTGTTAGTTAATTACACTGTTATATATGCTATCGCCTGTATCAGTTCACCTGTGACATCTGACACCTTTTTCAGTTAATTATTTATGCGATGATAATACAGTTTGGCTGATAATTGATTGATTGTTGATGTTTATATTGGATGTTAAATTGTTAATGTTAAAATGATAAAAAGTATGCAATTGAACTTGATATAGGATAGTTAAATGTTAAATTTGATTAACTGACATTTGTATAATATGACCCCTTATTTGTTGAAATTATTGACACGTAGGATTTGTTTAACTACACTTTGAACCATCGACGTATATTGGATTAATTGTTGTAGTGTAAAAGTTGAAATTGAATGACTAGTGAAAACCGTAATGTAATAATCTTTAATCTACATGAAATGATAGTGTAGATTCTAGAAATGATTATATTAATTCGTACAAATAACAATGCGGATTAATACGGTTATTTCGGGATTATTTGAATTGATGATTGGATTGATATTGATTGTTGTTATTGCTTGTTTATTTACTTTGACACCATCCCAGTTATCACACTGCAAGTTCCCTTTGTTATGTTTTGATTTTGAATTGAATTGGAATCGGGTTGAAATGATAAATACCCAAATTGAACTTGGACCTTGGATATAGAGAATTAAATAAAAACCCGATTGGTCAATAATTTGATTTAAAAAAAATAAAATGAAGATTTTATTTAAATAAATAATATGGTTTTGAAATGAAGTTGAAATTTGAATTTTTATTGAAAGGAAAATGTTAATATTTAATAATCTGAAACTGAATATTTACAATGTAATTGATGAAAGAACGTTGTTTAATTTGAGAAATGATTGAATTAAGTTTGAAATGATTTAATAATTAAGTTTGAAATTATAATTAAGTTTGAAATTATTTAATAATTAAGTTTTGAATTATTTAATAATTAAATAAGATTGAATGATTTAATGATCAAATTGAATTGAATTCTTTAATAAGAGAAATTGAACTTTTGAATAAGTGAATTTTACTTCGTAATAATTGAAATTGAGTTTCTATATTAATTAAGTTTGGAAAATCATTTAAGAAAGTAAATAAGTGAAATTGAATTTCTTTAACAAGAAATAAAATGTGATATTTTGAAATTAATGTAAGACTTGTAATTTAAAGAATTTGATTTGACGAATTTAATTTAATTCAAAATTGTAAATTTTGATTTAATGAAGTTGAACTTAAGAATTGATTTAATGAATTGGAAATTTAATAGAAATTGTTTTGAATGATAAAGTAACTTAACGAATATTGAATGAAATTGAAAAATGAGTTTAAATTGATTTGAATGTTAAATTAAATTTATTTAAATGATTTCAGAATGAAACTTGTTTGCGAACTTGAATCAATATTTGAATTGTTTTAAATAGAGATTGAAATTGAATTATAAGATTTTGAAATGGTAAATTTAGAAGTTTTGAAACGTAAATTTTGGAAATGGGTTTAGAAAGACAAATGAAATGTTGATTTACGAATTCTAATTGAATTGAAATTGATTTGGTTTTGAATATATTAAATGACCAATCGGTGTAATAATTACGAAAGTTATTGAAGAAACCGGAATTCGGTTATGGATATACTCTCTATCTAAACCGAAAACCACTTTAATAACTATACGCGGAGTGGTGATCCAGAATGAAGTGGTTGGAATGATGTACGTTATGACTGAAGAAAGTGAACGATAATGGATAGCCTTGACACTTGTGTCAAATTGGAAATGACTAAAACAGGAGCTGTGCCGGGCCAATGGAGGATTGATACCTCAAGTGGACACACTTCTTCGAACTACTTATACTTGTTGTCGATTGGTGCACCCTTGATTTTGGGAGTGTTGTTTCACGGTGTTGCGGGCGCTGCGGCGTTGCGTTCTCACCAGTCCGGATCAGGCGAACGGTAGTATCACTACCTTGGGTATTGCCTCATGTGCCTTGTCATACTTGTATTCCATTTATGCGCGACCACTACGATTTTGATTTGTACCTTTTGTATATGGATTGCCCTCTGGTGACTTCCGGTTTTGGGGAAACTACGGTCTTGTATATGCTTTTGGGAATAAAAATGTGTTAAGGGTGGAATGGGCCATGACTTAACGCTATTTTGATATCTTATTATTACTGATAGACATTATCTACTTATCGTACATTACTACATAGTAGATAGTTTGACGGATCCTTAAAGGATGGTTATTCCAAACATCCATTGAGTTACTTGTATTTCAATTGCTATTTCACTTGAGTTGGATTTATTAATATAAGAATGTTAATCCTGACTCGAGTGTTTTGTGTTTTGCTTTACGCTCGGGTCAGACTGAGTGCACCAGTATTCGATGCTCACCTTTGGAGTTGGAGCTTTGCTTGAAGATCCAGCCATCTATTCTGCTTTCAGTATTCGATGATTCCAGTGATGTATTTTGATTTGTATCTAATGTATCGTATTACTCTTCTGTTGTAAACTCTGATGTATTTTATATATTCATATAGTAGCTTCATGAACTACTATCTCTTTTAATTCCGCTGCACTTATTACTCTGTGTCTGTGATCTGTGATTATTTATTTACTGTATATGTTCAGTTTTGCCAAATTTAAATTAACAACGCGATATTTTGAGCAATTCAATTTCGGCATGAGTGTCTACCTATACACTTATAATGGATGCGAATGGTTCAAAATGGCGGGTCGTTACAGTTGGTATCAGAGCTTTGGTAGCTCTAGGCAAAACTTAACATATAGGGTAAATGTATTTACAGAATCACTCTCATTCGAGTTTCAATCTCTTCCTTTTGACTCAATTCCTTTGAATTTTGGAACGTTCCCCTCGGTTCCGAAATTCATTCGTGTCCTTCACTATTCGTCTTCTTTCAATTCTGGAGCACCCCATAACTCCATTCTGAATGTTATCTATAATAGATCGGCAGTCCCGCCAATCTTCGAATGATTCGTAAAGGAGTAAAACTCCTTTATAATAGACATCGATTTACCGGAGATTTCTGTATCCTCGGTTTACGATGCTATCTATTCCCTACTATACCGGAATTCTATTTCTTGAGATCGAATGTCGATTTATCTCAAAACTCTGCATCGATTTAATTCTTGAAGTCACGGTCGACCTGCTTAAGGTTGCCCGTGATTTATACAAAGTATCAATCTTCCTACTTTGTTATTTAATCATCGTATCCTTGTTTCGAACTTGTCTTCGAATCAAAATTCTCTTTGGTTTGAGTCCATCAAATTTGAAACCCTATCCTTATTTTGAAAATTCATTCCTGTATCGTCGAGCAAAGAAGTGTATTTGTAAACTAATATATAAATGTTTTAATATATACTGTGTTGTTTGAGTTGTTGATGTTGATTTGGATTTCCGATCGATTCGTCTGATCAACGCTATCGATAGGATTCCCAAAACACTTGAACAGAGCAAACTGACACAATATTATTTTCAAATTTGGAAAATGAAATAAATTTGTTTGACTATATTGTGAAAACATAAGTAAAATTTTCTGGAATTTAATAGGTTAATTAAATTGTTTGTTTGAAATGATAATATTTGATTATCCTTTATTGTTCTAAATAAATTTATAAATACGGTTTATAAATTGATTTGGAATTTGAAATGAATTCAAAATTTAGAATTTGAGAATTTAATTTCCATTGATTTCAAACTTTGGTTTAAAATTTTTAAAGTATATATTATTGAAGTATTTTTGAATAGAAATCGTTTTCAAAGAATTTTTAAAATGTTGAAATCAGTGCTCTTCTCTTTGTCGCTGGAAAATAATTTCGGTGATGGCGGCCGCATCATCGACATTCATTTTCGAGTTTCGAAGTGGAGAAACCATTCTGTAGCTTTGCTACGGTTTCGTTTTGAAAAAAAAATATTTTGATTTAAGTTTCTTCAGTATAATTTGATTTATATATATATATATGTATCTTATTTTAAAATTTAATTTGATTTGATATAAATATATTATATATATCTCTAAATTGTTTAAAGTTAATCGGAAATTTAATTCTTAAATTTTGCTAAAGGATGATTTTAATTATAAATAAAACCAAAATTTGGAATAAATATTTAAATTTGAATAATTGAATTAGGAGAATTTTATTTGTATATTGTTCAACTGCATTCTAATACAACTTACCTAAATAATTCAGAAGTTGAATATGTAATTGGATAATATATAATATAAAAAAATTGAATTTGCAAATAAAATTTGAGTGGTTATAACAAATGTTATACACTTAAATTTTAATTATAAAATGTTAATAGAGATAAATAGAATAATAAGATAATTGATTAATAAATTTGTTTTGAAAAATTTATAAAATTGAAATTTGATCAACATATGAAAATACCTTGAATTTAAAAGAAATTAATAGATGAAAATTAATTTAAATCGGAACTTTTATGTTTTAAATTAATTTATATGGGTTAAATATATGTAATAAGATATATTAAGTAGAATAAATTTAACAGTAATTTGGAATAAAGAAGAATTTAAAATTGTTGAAGAAAATATGATTATAATAAAAGACTATTCAAATTTATGGTTTTAGAAATTGTAAATTGAAGAAATGGGATAATAAGATAATGAATTTAGAAATAGTTGAGATTGATTTTAGTGAAATCAAATGGATTAAATCAATTACTGAATATCAATTAATTTAAATTTGAATTTATATGGTTTAAATTAATTGTTATTTTGTATTTCAAATCTGTTTTTCTTTCTGGTTGTTTCTACTCTCCTTCCTCGTTCCTTTTCGGGGACGAAAAGTTTTGAGTGGGGGAGAGTGTAACGACCCGTAAATTTTAACCGTTTTAATAACGTAATTAATTGAAATTTTGTGAAATTTTAAAACGATAAAATTTTGAAATAAAATTTGATATTTGGAATGCGTCTAGTTAAACATAGCAACTGGTAAATTTTCGTCCGAAAATATGAAAGTTTATTTCGCGCGTAAATTCACTTCAATTTAATCAGTTAAAAAGCGTTGAAAATAAAACGTTTTCAAAACCAAAATATTTTTACATAGAAAAATTCTAAACCATCTTCTGAGCAAGATGTCAGTTTGTCGTTTTTCCAAATTCGGACATCTTTGGCTCCGTCGATCTTATTTTTCAGCGTTTTTCTTGCATTCTCCGTATCAGAAAATTCGAATTTTTATAATTCAATCATACCACTGATATCAATATACCATTTTGATCGTTTCGTTGTGCTGATCTCTACGGTATATTCATTTTGTTTTTTTTTTGAAACTCCGGTACACCACGAAAACAGTAAAACGATTACCGTATCGGTAACCGTTTTCGAAATTCTTGACTTCCGTGACCTTTCATTTGTCTAACAGCTGAAATCAAATAATTACTTGGTATTAATGATCTCTGAAACCAATGGCCAAGACTTTTATTATTCTCTAGTGGTTAATATCTTTCTGGTTCCAACGTGCATTCATTCTTTTGTGTCTGACTACTTGTCTACTTTTTTTTTCTCTTCCTTTCAAATTGAAAACAAGTAAAAATATATGAAAAGCCGTATACAACTCTCCACCTTTTCTCCTAGCATGCGCGCAGGCTCCAGCTCCTCACAACCTCGCCTTCTTCCCCCTCCGGCCAGACCAGCGACCGCCCCTCCCACACGCAAGGCCTTCGCCCACACTTCCCCTTGGCCTCTGACCTCCAGCAAACCATCCACCCACCCACCTGTTCATTCCCCACCACCAAAGCTTGCAGCTCCGACCTCCCGCCCCTGCCATGCGTCCAAGCAGCGAACACCCTCCACCGCCTACCACCATCGGAGGCCATCCCGACCACCGCTGTCCTCCGCCTTCGCCCATACTCGGCCTCGACAAACTCCGTCAGTCCACTCGCCACCTCCGCTATCACATCCCGAACCACCACCCAACTTCCCACGGCCTCGCGACCACCCAGCCTTCCACCACCGGATCCGCCACCTACCACCCTCCAGCCCGCTCACGCAAGCACACCTTCGCAGCCTTCCCCACTCGAGCACTCTTCCCTGTTCGCTACCTCAACTCGCCACTTCCCTTCCATTTCATTTTCACTGCATGCGCTGGTATATTCATATACATACACGTATGGGATTTAAAGGTATATGTTTGTAAATTTTTGATTTTGCTGTTTATAAAGTATGAAGTCTGTATAACCATTTACAGAGATATATATTCATCTATGGTGTTTAACGTGTACCTATATAATCATTGTTTAAAAAAATGTTGTTTGTACTGTCTTTGTATATATAAGTAAAAAATTAGTTTATACTAATTTACTGTTATATCTAAATATATATATTTATATAGTAGTTTGGCTGTTTATTTAAATATAGCTTATATACTATTAGTTAATATTGTATTATAGTTTTCTGTAGTATGTATAGATTGTTTAGTATTTATAATGAAGTCTCTTTGGGTCATGTGGGCTGTGTTTTATATATAGTAAGTAAAAGTTATGTTGGTTTGTACAATCTGTTTGTTTTTTATGTATGAATTTATAACTATGGATCTAGTAGTATTACATATATGTAATTTTAATAGTTGCGTGGGTATTTGATCTAAACACTTTGTATAAAGTAACATATAAGTATCAGTTTATTAAATTTAGAGTAGTACATATATAGTATACTAAGAATTGCCTTACCTAGGCTTGCGGCTGTATATAAAGATTTATATATAAGATTTTATATAAGTTGACTTATACATTAGTTTAATAGTATATGAATCTGGTTTTTTTATAAGAGTTTATATTAGTTTATTTGTGATTGTTGAAATGTAAATATACTATGCGTCTGTTCTGTATATATCTAAGCATTAATTTTAATTAATTTATATAGGTTGGTATTAATATAGGCGTTTCGGACCAGCCCCGGTAGGCTTTTCAACCATCCCAGTAGGCTTTTCAACCATCCCGCTACCCTTCAGCTCTGATACCAAGTGTAATGAACCGGCCACTTCGGACCAGCCCCAGTAGGCTTTTCAACCATCCCGCTACCCTTCTGCTTTTCAACATGGGGGTACTCCTGCTTTTCAACATGGAGGTGACTACAATCGGTACCTCAAATTTTCTTTTTCGACCAACCTCGCAACATCCACAGCCAACCCATTAAGGCCTTACACTACCTCTCAGGGACATGTAAGGGTAAGGGTCTAAGCTTTTTCACTATTCACAAAGCGAGAACCCCCTATCATGCATACATGAACCTATCACCAAGCAAATCCGATCCCAATCTCTTCGAAACAACGTTCGATACTTCTGGTAAACTTAACCCTGGTTCTTTAGGAAATAAACAGACGAAAATAATATCGGAGATCATCTCCTAACCATTAGTGCACGGATTTCCTTGTCATCGTCCTAGAAGAACGAAATGAGTTTATACGTACAGTATAGCACCTTCGACAGTAACTGTACCGTATAATTCCCATGTTTCTCCTAGATATTCCCAAAGTTATGTTTTTGGATCCAGATTTGATAGTCGGTTATTTAACTATCAAATAAATAATCATTCAACTAAAGATTCATTTCCCACTGAAATCACTAAGCCTTATTTAATTTGAATTTTAATAAATTTAATATTTTTATTAAAAAGGTATATACTTTTCTTATCGGAATAAGTATATTCACAAACTATTCCCTTCAAAAATATTTGAAAAACCTTTTAAAATAAATATGGAAAGCACCACGCAGTATGAACCATGGATTCGCAGCACAATGATTACGTCTCTATCCCAGAGAAATCCAAACTTAACTATAGGCACTCTCTGCCTCCCGATTTCGCCATGCAAGTATACCATTACTTTCCAAAAACTTTATTTAATAATTAAATAAACTTTTAAAACAATTAAAATAATTACATAACTTTGAAACAATAATTAATTATGATTTATTAATAAAGTTCTATCGATTTACAAGACTTGTCTATAAAACTTATAATTCATTTTGACAATTTATAAAAACATTTAAATAACTGACTTTATGAAATATTTTTATGCTAAAACATTTTTAAATTACCTAGTTTAATAATTAAAAATCCTCTTTTTAAAACAAACTCAACTTCTTGATAAAAGTATATTTTTCAATTCCAATATAACCAATCTAATATTTATAAATCTCTCTCGATTTATCACCAATCGATTTATGTTCCCAATCTCATAAATCCCTTTTCACATTTTCAAAAGTAAAATCTATCATTTCTTTTTAAACCGATTTACCCATCTCATTATAAATTCTTACCGTGAATTTATATCTTAAATTTATCAAATGATAATCATTTCACTTTATTTATAAATGTTGAGCAAACCTGGACCGGGCCAACTCCTTCCCCTACACACCAGATCAGATCCCACCGAACCATGTTCGCCTGCCGAACCAAACAATCCACCGAACCAACTCCTTCCACTCCATCCACCGAACCAGCTACTTCCACTCCATCCACCGAACCAACTCACAACCAACCACCACCGGACCAACATACTCCCGGACCAGAACCACCACCGGACCAACATACTCCCGGACCAGGGCCATCGCCGAACCAATCCACTTCCTAAGAACTGCCGAACCAACTCACAACCGGACCAACTCCACTCACAACCGAACCAAAGCCACTCCAACCATCTCTGAACCAAGGCATTGCCGAACCAACCTGGCCAGGCCAGATTACATCAGCCCAAGCCCACTAGCAGCTATATACATCCAAGACCCCTACCCCCAGCCTCACTCTACAAATAGAGGGGCGGGGGTACAACAATGGGGACAAGTTTGAGAGCTCAAGCACGGATAGAACTTTCAAACAACTTTCATATACTTGTATCAAAGCTTTGTACTTGTAATTTGAATAGAAAAGGAGAATAACATATAAAGTGGACATATGCACATTCTGGCCGAACCACTATAAATCTGCGTGTCTTTTACAGTTTAGTCCCTGCTTTTCATATATTTGCATAAATCACCCAGACCACTAAAAACAACATAAAATCAACTAAATCACACGACTTGGAGGTGTTTGCCCAGTTTTTGTGCAAACATTTTTGGTGCTTTCACTGAGAACAAGAAGCTCGGAGCTTTAGCTTCTCCCACTTAACCTTCTTCCCGACAGCGTCGTTCATTGCTTGGAAAACATGCCTTCCAAGCAGAAGAAAGATGTTAACAAAGGAAAGAACATCGCAACCAGCAGTCTTCCAGATCCAGTGGTCACAAATCAAGTAAGTCGTCCCCTTCCAACAGTAGTACCAAATGAAGGTCAGGCAAATCCGACAACTCCTGCCACAGAACAGCCTGCAGCAATTACTAGGGCAGATCTAGACAGGGTTGTGGCTGAAGTGACTAATCGCTTCACATCCCAGCAGGAAGCCTTGGTGGACCATCTCATGTCACGCTTAAGGGATGCTGAAGAGTCTAACCGCAACACTGAATCATGGGTCGAGTCCCAGTCTGGAGGATCTCAGAGACAGCAAAGATCTTCCTTCTTCGAAGGAGCTAACGATAGAAGCGGCCATGGTAGGAGCGAGCACAGCCCGAAGTTAGGCCTGAGGAAACGCTTGGAACCGAACCCAACGGGGGAGGTACCGGACGGAGGTCAATTGTGGCTGAGCCTGTCGTACTGCCTAACCACGGAAACACCAATGAACGGGGCCGAGCTAGAGTCCAGCCCGAAGTTGGACCCGAGGAAGTGCTTAGATCAGAACCCAGCAGGGGAAGATCAAGGCAAGGGCCAACTGTAGCTGACCCTAACATGCTCCCAGAAGACCAAAGGCAGCCACTGGAAAATATTAGGAATGATAGACGATACCATCCCTACAGGTCATCTGGACGGAATCAATCCCACAGAACAGATTCAAACTCATTTCTATCTGCTCCAAATTCTGATGAAAGAATGGCACGCTTGTTCAGAGAGTGCGTCCAACGGGATCAAAGAGATCGAGGGATAGGCGCTAGGGTAACCAGCCCTTTCGCCCGCAATATCGAAATCGCCATCACCCTCCGAGAATGGAAAATGCCAACAATGGAACCTTACAAGGGAACCTCTGACCCAGTTGTGCACTTACAGAGATACACACAGCATATGCTCATGAGCGGAGCAACAGAGGGAGTATTGTGCAAATGCTTTCCACTATTCTTAGCAGATCTAGCTACCTCCTGGTTTTGCCATCTACCCCAAGGATCCATCAGCTCATGGGAAATATTGAAAGAAAAGTTCATCAGCCAGTTCCGCATTCATGTGGAGCAGCCCAAGGACGCTTACTCCTTATCCAGTATCAAACAGAAACCCGGAGAGAAGCTGCAGCAATATCTAACCCGATTCAATGCCGCAGCAGCCGTAGTCCAAGATGCCGATGAGAAGCTTATCTTAATGGCCCTCTGTAGTGGCGTGCATCCGGATACTAAATTTGCTAGAAGATTGACAAAAGAAAAACCAGCTACTTTACCCGATTTCTTCCATGAAGCTGGGAAATATATGAGGCTTGAAGATGCTGCCACTGAGGGGCAGTCAGGGCAACAAAATAAGGCAGCCCACGGTAACACGCCCGCTGCAGCAAAGGACGTTCGAAGAAATGATTCTAGAGACAATGCTGGGGGCAAGAAGGGAGAAAAGCTCCTATATCGGCCCGAACCGAGATTCGACACTTACACTCCTTTGAATGAAACCATCGAAAACATCTTCCTTGCCACCCAAGACGAAGTTAGATACAAACGCCCACCGTACAAGAAGGAATCAGATAACGCGCAGAAATCTGGAAAGTTCTGCCGCTTCCACGAATCTCACGGGCATGATACCAATGAATGCCATCATCTCCGAGACTTGATTGAAGAACACATCAGAAGGAAGAGACTGGAACGCTATGTGAAAGGTCAGAACAGGACTCCAGCTCCTGCCAATGAGAACCCAAGGCTACCCTCACTAGAGATAGGCAGAGGAAATCGCAACACCAGCGGCTCCAGTCAAGAGAAGATAGTGGTCCACACCATCTCGGGAGGGCCACACATCGCCGACGGAAGCTGGGCAGAGATGGAAAGGTATGGAAAGTCACTTAGAGACAATGAAGAATGCGTCAATTCTATTATAGAAGAATGCCACCCGAAGCGGATAGAGAATGGTGACATCACATTCAATAGGCGTGACCTGGAGGGAAGGCAGTACCCTCACATGGATCCCATGGTTATTTCTACCCGGCTCGGTCCAGCCGAAGTTTTTCGAATTCTAGTAGACACTGGAAGCTCAGTAAATATCCTATTCAAGCATGCCTTTGACAAAATGAAACTGTCACTAAAGGATGTTCTTCCCTGCAATAAACCACTACACGGTTTCACTGGAAATGCGAAGATGCCCCTCGAGCGACTGGACCTCTTTGTTGAAATTGGAAGTCATCCCCGCTCCGTTGTGCGAAAACAAACATTTGTGTTGATAGAAAACCACTCGGCCTACAATGCCTTCTTAGGAAGACCAGCCTTGTCTGACTTCCAAATTGTCCTGGCCCCATGGTGCCTGAAGATGAAATTTCCAACGGATAATGGAATAGGGGAAGTAGAGGGAGATCAGGACATCGCTCAAGATTGCTATGTAACTGAACTCCGCAATAACCGCAGGAAGGATATAGGGAAAAGTGCAGAGACTGCCCTCTGTAGAAAATTTTTGGAAGCATAGTAACTAAAGAAAGCCCCTCCTCTTCGATATACCAGCGACCCTTTCAATGAATTAGACCCCAGGGACAAAGAGGAGGAGGCCACTGCCGAGCCTGCAGAGGCTATGGAATTTGTATCTGTAGACAGACATGACTCGAGTAGACTATTGAAAGTCGGATCCCAACTAAAAGCAGAATTGAAGGAACAACTCATTGATTTTCTCCACCACAACTCAGATGTATTTGCATGGTCACACGCTGACATGACCGGAATCTCCCCTGACATAGCATGCCACGTACTAAACATTGATCCTACCAAGGCGCCAATAAAACAGAAAAAGAGAAGTATGGGGGCAAAACGATCAGCAGCCCTCGATGAAGAAGTAAAGAACCTACTTGCCAATGACTTCATACGAGAAGCCATCTACCCAGAGTGGATCGCCAACTCGGTGCTGGTAAAGAAGGCTAATGGGAAGTGGCGAACATGCATTGACTTCTCCAACTTAAATGACGCCTGCCCGAAGGATTACTTCCCACTTCCCCGAATCGATCAGCTTGTAGACAGCACAGCCGGACACGAACTCTTATCTTTTATGGACGCATACTCAGGATATAACCAAATTCCTATGCATGCTCCCGATTAAGACCACACTAGTTTCATCACTGACCAAGGATTGTACTGCTACAAGGTAATGCCTTTCAGACTTAAAAACGCAGGAGCCACCTATCAGCGCCTTGTCAACAAGATGTTTGCGGGGCTAATAGGACAAACTATGGAAGTTTATGTGGATGATATGCTGGTAAAGTCGAGGGAAGCCGACGATCATGTAAGCCACTTGGATGAAATGTTTCAAGTACTTCGCCAATATGGAATGAAGCTGAATCCTCTAAAGTGCTCCTTCGGAGTATCATCAGGAAAATTTCTAGGATTCATCGTCCATGCCAGAGGAATTGAAGCAAACCCTGAACAAGTCCGAGCTCTGAAAGATATCAGGATACCTTCTACCCGAAAAGAAATGCAAAGCCTAAATGGGAAGGTGGCCGCCCTGAGCAGATTCATCTCTAAAGCGACTGACAAATGCATCCCCTTCTTCGAAGCTCTAAAGAAAGAGAGAGGAAAATTCGAATGGACCGACGAATGCTTAACAGCTTTCCTTAACTTAATCGAACACCTCCAGAGACCACCAGTACTCTCAACTCCGAACAAAGGCGAAGAGCTATACATGTACCTTGCTGTGTCATCTCATGCTCTAAGCACCGCATTGGTGAGAGAAGACAAACGCACGCAGCGGCCAGTATACTTTGTAAGCAAGAGGTTTACAGGGGCGGAAGCCAGATATCCTAAACTTGAGAAACTAGCATACTGTCTACTAATCGCATCACGAAAATTGCGACACTATTTTCAATCCCATTCCATCAGAGTTCTGACCGATCAACCGCTGAGGCAGGTACTCCATCGTCCCGACACTTCTGGGCGACTACTTAAATGGTGCATTGAACTAAGTCAATATGATATTACCTACCATCCTCGCACCGCCATCAAGGGGTAAACCATGGCCGATTTCATTGCCGAATTCACTACCAGCGAAGGTGAGGAGCAATCAGAAATAGCAGAAGACATCAAGTGGAACCTCTTTGTGGATGGCGCATCAAACGAACAAGGCTCGAGGGCAGGTGTGGTAATAATTACTCCCAGGGGAAATAAGCTGCACCATGCTATAAGGTTGGAATTCACTGCCACTAACAACGATGCAGAGTATGAAGCAGTGATAGCTGGATTAGAACTTGCCTTAGAAATCGGAGCCAATTCTTTGTGTCTTCATAGCGATTCTCAACTTATTGTAAATCAAATACTAGGAGAATTCCAGGCTCGAGAAGAACGACTCATATCATATTTAAAGAAGACCAAGTTACTTCTCAGTCGATTGGACCACTATTTAGTCAAACACATCCCTCGGGGAGAGAACCAAGAGGCCGACGAATTGGCAAAGCAAGCTAGCATGAGAGACGGCGCTATTTCTGAAGCAGTATCCATCTCAAAGCAACTGACCCCAAGTTTTGAGCAAGTAAATCTGATAGCTGCAACCGAAGAAGCAACTTGGATGACTCCCATCCGAAACTACTTACAAAGTGGCACACTACCCGACGGGCATAACGAAGTCAAGAAAATCTTGAGGAAAGCTTCCCGCTACACAATACAAGAGAACACCCTCTATCGGCGCGGCTTCTCTAACCCCTTATTAAGGTGTGTCGCTGGAAGGGAAGCCAAGGAAATCTTATCCAACATTCATCAAGGAAGCTGCGGAGATCACACCGGAGGGCAGACTTTGGCAAAAAAGATACTCCGATATGGATATTTCTGGCCCACCTTAAGCAAGGACGCCTTAGATTTCGTCAGAAAATGTGACAGATGCCAGAGGTTTGCTAAGATCCCACAGCTACCAACCACTGAGATTACTCAAATGACCAGCCCTTGGCCCTTTGCAGTATGGGGAATTGACTTAATCGGCGAACTGCCAATGGGCCGAGGCGGGGCCAAATATGTTATAGTGGCAGTCGACTATTTCACCAAATGGGTGGAAGCAGAACCCCTAAATAAAGTATCATCAGCGAAAGTTATTAACTTCTTGATCAAAAATGTTCTATGCAGGTATGGAGTCCCATTCAAAATTATATCGGACAATGGAATTCAGTTTGACAGCGAGGAGTTCGCCAACTGGTGCCAAGAGCATGGAATTCACAAGAGCTTCTCATCCGTAGCTTATCCCCAGGCAAATGGACAAGTCGAAGCCGTCAATAAAATTCTGAAAACTCTAATAAAAAAGAAGCTCGAAAAGTCAAAGGGCGCTTGGGTGGATGAACTCCCTACGGCACTATGGGCCTATCGCACATCTTTCAGAACATCAACAGAGCATACTCCTTTCTCTTTGGCATATGGATCGGAGGCTATGCTCCCAGTTGAAACCATCATGCCATCCCACCATAGGATCCACTATAACCCAAAAGAGAACGAAGAACTCCTTCACATGTCTTTGGATCTAATTGAGGAGAGAAGAAATGATGCAGCCCTCAAAGCAGCAGCCCACAAGCAAAAAGTGGCAGCACACTACAACTCCAAAGTCAAGCATCATACCTTACAAGAAGGAGATCTTGTCCTCAAACGAATCTTCCCTCGCCCCGGAACACTAGATCCAATCTGGGATGGACCATATGTAATTCATAAAGATCTCCACAATGGAGCTTATATTTTGTCAACAGTGGACGGAGAGGTGTTCCAGAGGGCATGGAACATCCAACACCTCCGTCGATACTTTTCTTAACTTGTACTGCCCATATGAAATGAATTAACAAAGAGAATCAGTGGACGTAGGCATTTTCGTGCCGAACCACTTTAAAAACCTTGTCTCTTTTTTAACTTGTTCCTATATATCTTGGCTGCTTGTTAACTTTATCCTTTTCTGTTGAACAAAATTCTGTGCATATAGCATTTCCATTCAAGGCGCTCCACAGTGCGACTTCTCCTGGACAAGACCTAACAGGTACTATACGAATCTATGCCCTCGTCAATGAGACACTTTTGCTCCGGCATCCCTCTGCTGTGGGTTAACTCATTGCTCGCGACGGCCCTCAAAGCCAACTGTAATGAGCCGATTATAAGCCACCAAGAAGGCCGACTATAGCCAAGGCAGCTCATTACGGCGTTCGGCTCACCGGCAACTGTGAACCTACTTTAAGCCCCAACATAAGGTGTGGCCAGCCAGGGGCAGTTCACGGTTGACGATCGGCACCCACGCTAGCCGGCCACAGTAAATCGAATAATACCCACGATTATGGGCCATAATGGCCCGGGTAGTTACTGTGCGCGATCTCGGCTTCGATGTGTCTTAAGTACGGCTGTGGTAAAAAAGATTAACTCCCCGCGGAGGCGTAAGATGGGTGACAAATGTCTCCAAGACCCACAACTAGGGAAAGTGACTACAAAGCCCATTTGCCACGAACTTAAGCACATCGAAGGCCTTCCGTGATTGGAAGTTTTACTGTTTCTCATATTTCAATTTTATTAAAAAACTTTTCTCCTATCCTCTGTAACAATCCCTAAAGTACAGGACACAGAATAGGAGACATTCGCTAATGGAAGCGGATACTCACAGCAAGACACTGGACCGCATTCCACACTCAGTCACGTAGGACATTCAAAGCTGCCATCTACAAGTGAAATATGAAGGGCGGTATTTTCTTCTTTCATATATAAACATGTGGCTATAATTTATTCACACATCACACTAACATTGCAAGACATGAAATTATGTTTTAAGCAAGAACTTGACATCAAACACAATTGAATTACAAGCATATGCATAGCTATATTTCTCATACAACATGTCAAAATGGCAACAACATTCAAAAACGACAGAATCAGCTTAAGTTAAAAAATTACACGTCAAGAATAATGTTGTTTATTACAAGCAGCATAATTACAGCCTAAGAGTTACGTACTGTTCTAAGACTAACATACACAACAATGTCAAGTTCACAAAAAGATATCCAGGTCAAATCAAGGAGCCGGTTGCGTCGGAGTTTTATTCTTATCCTGTTGCCCACCTGTCCGGCTAAAGAAAGAATTCATTAATGATAAGCAACCAAGTTAATGGAAAGACTAGAAAGGAAGACTTACCAGCATCTGCTCCTTGATCATCTTGATCATCATCCTCTACTTGCACACCTGCCTCCTCAGCTGCAAGCAACCGCATGCCCTCCTTCACCGCTACCTTCTCCTCCTTGGTAAACTGGGCAGTAACCACATCCATCCTGAAGGCCACGCCACCCTCCTTATCTGCCTCAGCCTTGGCCTCCTCTAGAGCCCTGAGATAGATCCTAGCCATAACTCGGGGGTAATCATCCATCCAGGACAAGTTACCCTGCCTCCAAGTACGGAAGTACATATCCTGGAGCATCTTATCCATCATCCCCTCGTTCTCCTCAAACTCCCTCATTCGGACCTCAGAAGCCCGCAGCTTTGCCACGATAGCATCCCTCTCCGATCGATACCGTAAACGGTCAGCCTGAAGGGACCTCCTCATCGCCTCCATCTCCTCCTTCAACTTGGCCTGAGCAAGCTCCGCGGCCTCAAGTCTCCCCGATAGTTCCTCTACCCGCTCGAGGTCCACTCGCCGAACCTCATCCACCGTGGCAATGGCCATGTCAATCCACTCCTTACAGACGGCCTCCATCTTCCACAACTCTACCCTGCTAGCCTCTTCCATAGTCTTCCTCAATTGTCTGGATGCGGCCTCATGCTGAGAGATTTGAATGGCTTGGTCGGCAAGTTGTTTAGCCTGGTCGGAAACCATCAACCGTAGCCGAATGTTGGCGCTCCCTATCTCTTCCCCAACCTTGACCAATCAGGCGTGGTGCCCCATCAATTTCCTGGTCTCCTCAGCAACCCGGTCAATATTTGCCTTAGCCTCATCCCCCAGAGTTACAACCCGGGTAGTAAGCAAATCAAGGTCCGGGGACTTAGCTTCGTCAAGCACCCGTACCATAGGATTGCGAGGGAGAAGATGCTTACCAGTAACCTCATCGAAGGAGATGTCATGAGATGCCGGGTCCAGGTCCGGATGGCCCGCAAACGGATTGCGAACTAAGCCAGGGTGATCTATCGGGGCGACGGTTGGATTCTCAGACAGATGTGGGGAAGGTATAAACTCGGTGTCCTCCTCCTCAATATCATGAATAGGCTGGAGTGGGGCCGAAGGGCCAGGAAGAGATTCAAACGTAGATCGACTCCTCTACCTCTTTTGTATATCTTCTTCAATAACTCCAAGAAGAGGACGATAGCCGACTACGTCTCCAGGACGGTTAGTAGGAGGCTTCGGCCTGGCGGAAGCTTTGAGGAGTTTGTATTGTTCAAGCCTGTGCCGAAGATCTGAGGTCTTGACCTTTTTGCCCGCTCCTGGAATAAAAATCAAGTGTCACCAGCATGCATTGAGCCATCATTCGAGAATTAAAAAGAATAGAGAGAAATTCACCTTGAACCGCAGAAGTTGCCTCGGTAGAAGCACTCCCGGAAGATAAATCGACGCCGATCCCAACCTTATCAGCTTTCTTGGACTTCTCCGTTTCCTCCAACTCTTCAAAGGCTTGGCGGAGAGCATCATCCGTCCACTCTTGGATCACGCCCGCCTGCCCAGGAGGCAAAGCCCCGGTGACATCACCGCCCTGTCCTTCGCCACCATCATCGCCGTGACGATCACCGTCACCTTCTCCATCGTTTCCGCTCTCCGCCTCACCTCCTTCATCCTCGCCTTTTTCCCCTTCCACTTTATCCTCCTCCTGAACATCTGGATGTGTGCTGGGAGAGGGTCCATCGGACTTCTTGAGTTTCTTCCCCTCGGCGATTGGATGCACCGAGAAGGGTCTCCTTTTGCCGCTCTTCGCCGTGGCCCCTCCTGTGGCTTTGGCAGCCCTCTCCTCCGCCGTGTCTCTCTGCTTGACCACAGACTGGTGTGGTAGGATCAGGTTGTGCCCCAGAAGTGTAGCGTTCCTAATCAAGTAAGAGGCCGACCTATCCCTTCCCATGATGGCTTCTATTTCCGCAGCCATCTGAACCAGGCGATCACTCTCTACGACCGCAAAGCCACCTGTCGCTAGCAAGAAATAAAAACACATGAGAAGAAGCGTTGCAGTCAGAACAGAAATCATAAATAAACTTCGAATTACAGCCTGAGGTGAAGCGACGGATGGAAATAGAGTCATCCTTAACGAAGAACCATTCTTTCTTGAACATGCTGAACTTCGAATATAAGTCCAGGACTGGCTTGAAAGATACGGCTAATTCCAAGCTGATGTATGGAGACCCCTTCTTATAGCCTCTCAAGTTGTACAAATACCGGATCTCCCGGTTGGAGGGAGGACGCCCGTATCTCCTCTGGAAGATAACAAAGAGGCTCACCAGAATGGCGTAAGAGTTAGGCTGGAGCTGAAACGGAGCTACCTTCAAATAGGTGATGAAGCTGATTATCCAAGCATTGATCGGGGTAATGGCCCCACACATGCAATGGTACCGACTATAGGCGAAATACCCTTCGGGGGGATTATATGGCATCACTCCCTCCCCCGGCAATAGCATGCGCGCTCTGTCAATCCCAAAGGAGCGAGAAATAACATCGAGCTGCTCGCATTTGAGGGAGCTAGGGAAATAGTCAGGAGCTGAGTTCAGAAGCTCCTGAGGGCCGTACCCATCTACTAGTGACCTCGGGGTGGGCCCATGACGTCCCGGTTCTGACTGAGCTGGGGGCACTGCGGAAGGATCGTCCCTGTCCTGAGATTTCTTCTTCTCTGATCGGGTTTCAACTTTATGAGACATTATCTGCAACACGAGAAAACACATTGTTTGAATAAGGATATTGAAATATAAACGAACAAGTGTATATTGTCTAGAGTTCCACTTATAAACACGTAAACTCATTCGGTATAACAAGGTTCAAGTTTCATTCGGCACTCAAGCCATTCAGTATAACAAGGTTCAAGTTTCATTCGGCACTCAAGCCATTCGGTAGTACAAGGAAGAAGTTTCATTCGGCATACAAGCCATTTGGTAGTTCAAGGCACGAATTTTCATTCGGCCTTATACTCCCAAGTTCATTCGGTCAGTTCATTCGGTACTCAAGCCCATTCGATAAAATAATTGAGTTCGATCAGTGGATCAGTCTTAAAGAATCATTCGGCTCACCTGGTTCGGCAGATGAGTTGATTCGGTAATTGGCTGATCCGGTTATTTCAAGCAATCAAAGTTGATTCGGTATTCGGTTGATTTGGCTGTTCCAAACGATGAAGGGTGAACGTAGACGCGAGGTCCATACTTATAGACAAATACTAATGACCGGACCAGTTGGATCGGCACACAGGACCGGGTGAGGATACCCAAGCTAAAGCAAAGCACGCCATGTGCGTACCCACATGCCCTACTTTGGGGGGCAAGTGTTGAGCAAATCTGGACCGGGCCAACTCCTTCCCCTACACACCAGACCAGATCCCACCGAACCATGTTCGCCTGCCGAACCAAACCATCCACCGAACCAACTTCTTCCATTCCATCCACCGAACCAGCTACTTCCACTCCATCCACCGAACCAACTCACAACCAACCACCACTGGACCAACATACTCCCGGAGCAGAACCACCACCGGACCAACATACTCCCGGACCAGGGCCACCGCCGAACCAATCCACTTCCTAAGAACTGCCAAACCAACTCACAACCGGACCAACTCCACTCACAACCGAACCAAAGCCACTCCAACCATCTCTGAACCAAGGCATTGCCGAACCAACCTGGCCAGGCCAGATTACATCAGCCCAAGCCCACCAGCAGCTATATACATCCAAGACCCCTACCCCCAGCCTCACTCTATAAATAGAGGGGCAGGGGTACAACAATGGGGACAAGTTTGAGAGCTCAAGCATGGATAGAACTTTCAAACAACTTTCATATACTTGTATCAAAGCTTTGTACTTGTAATTTGAATAGAAAAAGAGAATAACATATAAAGTGGACGTAGGCACATTCTGGCCGAACCACTATAAATCTGCGTGTCTTTTACAGTTTAGTCCCTGCTTTTCATATATTTGCATAAATCACCCAGACCACTAAAAACAACATAAAATCAACTAAATCACACGACTTGGAGGTGTTTGCCCAGTTTTTGTGCAAACAATAAACATTGTTTATAAATCCCATAGTCTCATTTCTAGTTCACAACGGTTTCACATCACTTAAATCCATTAGAAATCGATTTCTAAATTAAATTCCATTTATAAATCAATTTCTTAAATAACCTAAACTATATTCCAAAACCAACCAAATCTCGATTCTACTTTCATTCGTAATTTAGAATCTTATTTAAGGTCTGGTATAGCCAATTTTATACTTATTTCCAAATTCCCTTTTATTCTCCCAATCTATTAAAATCTCAGTTTTTAAAACCTTTTGTATTTAAAACAAGTATCACTTAAGAATTATATTTAAAATCCTTTACTTACATTATTCCAAAATCCCCATTTTAAATATCACGGAATAGTCAAGTACAAAGTCAAACCATTTATTTTATCCAAGTAAATTCCTTTAAGTAATCCAAATTTCAATATAAATACTTCACTTCCAAAATCCCTTTTTAATTTCTTTTCAAATTCAAAATATATATTTATGGTATCTTAAAATACCAAAATCTAGGCTAGTGCTACCATAGCATCAATAAATTTAAATCAAACTATAATCTACCACAGATTATTCAAACATATCATATATCACTATATATGAAATTAAATTCAACATTTTTGAGGAATCCAGTTGGATCCCTCCAACCTGCTTCCCTGCAACCATAGATTTTAATACAACATAAAAATACCAATCCTGCTTCGAGGTGGGATATCGCGGTAATATAAGGTCATCCGCTATTATGCGGGGTGCATAGGGTCTCATCCGCTCCAATAGGCGGGAATATTCCAACTACTAATCTATATACCAATATAACTAATATAGCATCCAACTAATATTAATTTGTAAATTCAACCAATCATCCAAAATTAATTTTAATCATTTAAAATTATTTGCAGTAATCCAAATGAGTAAGATTTACTCACATTGGTTTTTATTGTCGCTTTCGCGTTCCGGTTTCAATTTAGTTTGAACGCATTTGAATTTTTCTGAAAATTCAACAAGCACTAAATTCGATCAATCTAGTTTCATTTCGAAGCTCTCATCGATACGATCCTAATGCAGAAATCCATGTGACGATCGGGTTTAATATGAATGAGATATCTAATTTTAAACTTTACATACTTATTTAAACAAATAAATAAAAGAAAATTAATTGTTCTCACATTCAAAAACAACCGGCCCAAGGCCCAACAACCCAGACCCGCATCCATACTGTTGCATCTTCTTCTTTCCCTTTTCTTTTTGCGTCTCCAGTAATCCCATACACACGGCCAATCTTGCACGTGCATGACCCCCACAATCCACCACTGACCATCTAGACATCGCCCACATGACCGCCTCGCCGTCCTATCAATATGGCACCATCGCCACGGCCCCTAGCCTCCTCGACCAAAATGCGACATTGTAGAGCACCCTTCGAGGCCGTACAATATGTCGCGCCTCCCTACCCATGATCGGACCTCGCCAAAACTTTGCCACCGATGTTAATCGCCACCACGACTTGAATCCACTTTCCGTTGCTCGAATTGAAGGCCAAAACTCCATAAATCACAAACCCTAGCTTCGACTGCCCCCACGTCGATCCCCCAAACCAGAGCCACACCATACAATACTTATACCAATGCGAAGCTCATTGCAAAACAAGATTTTTAAAATTAATTTCATGATTTTTAGTTTAGTATAAGTGGAGAAATGATTTTTTAAAGGTTGCCATTTTTTTTCTTTGTCACTGTGATCGGCTATGTTTAAAAAGGAAGAGAGGGAAGAGATGGAAGAGAAAGGTAGCATGTAGGGTGTTGTCTATAGTGTTTTGAAATGAAGGAAATCAGCTGATGGGAATATGGTCATGTCAATAAATATATTATTTAAATTTTCAAATTATCTCGATTACGTAACTTAAAATTTCAAACCCCTATCGAGGCGTGCCGCTAGGTGACCATAATATTATACCCCTATTCCGAAAGCAATGGAAAAGGTTTCGAGTCCTAATTCGATCGTATGGAGAAGATAGCTTTTTGGACCCGATTAAAATATTAAATTTCCGATATTAATTTCAACGCGTTTCTATCCCGTACGACCAAATGGTAGCTCCAAATGCTACGAGATTTGAAATACGATAATAATACACTATTACGGATCTAATGGAACAAGTTTCGTCGAAATCCGATACTGTGCCCCGGATCGCTATTTCTACTCGTTAATTTAAACGAGCTATTTTTAAAATCAAATAAATCACTTTTAAATTAAATATAAAAGTTATATTACCTTCATTCTTATTAATATAAATTTTATAAGCCTTTAAATTATTTTTATCAAGCTTAAAACTCAAGATTTAATGTTTTAACCAATTTTCAATTATTAAATTCAATAATTAAATTATCCAATAAATCATTATATTTGAAATTCAAGTTAAAAATTAACTTTTAAATATTTAAAATCAATTAAATATTCCAATTTCAAACAACCAAAATTCTGGGTCGTTACATGCCAGCTTCTGACCATGTCGTGTGATTACCTGGACACGATTTTGGAGTTTTAGGGCTATAGTTGAAACATAACGGGGGCACCGGAGGTGAGGTGATGGGGTGTATTTGGCCGAGCTCGAGAAGAGGAGTTCGCTAGGGGTCTAAGATCGACGATTGGGTGTGTGGTTGGTGATGTCAGTGACATGCATACGCGTGCACGTTTTGATTTGGGGCAAAATGATTGGAGAAGAAGGGGATGTAGGTTCATGTGGGAAGTGGGTTTGGCCCGTTTAAAGTATTGGGCGAGAATGTTATTAAATTACTTGTTTAAATTTTATAAATAATGTGTGTTAACTTTAAAAAGAGATATCTCATTCGTTTTAAATCCATTTAACCCACGGAATTTTTCACTAGACTCATATTGACGTGTACAACATTATGGTATAACTTGTTGATAGTTTAACGAAGTATAAAATATTGATAAATTAATATGGTGAATGCAATTATGTTGAATTTTAAATAATAATATAGTTAAATTAACTATAATTCATTTGTGATATCTATTTAGCAGAATAAAACATAGTAACTATAATTAAATTGAATAGATTAAATAATAATAACATAGTAGAACATTATGGGACATCTATTGAGCAGAATAAATCCCATTCTATGCTTGCAAAGTAAAATGTTATTTTTGAAATTAATTAATATGTGGATTAATTAATATTAGATAAATGATGTATTAACTATTGATTGTTAATTATTGAGTACCAGAAGCTTGGTATCCTGGCCATATTGGTTGTGACTTTGGTTTATCGCAAAAGTTGAATACATTTTAGAACGAAAAAAGTTATAACATTGATTAAGCATATAGTAGCCCTAGGCCTTGTTATAGTATTTTGAAATACTATTATTTGTTTTTTTTGATTTAATAATGGTTTTGATTTGAAGGATGATTTTAAAAGTGACTTTGGAATTTTCTTTGGCATTTATTTAGAAGTGGTTTTTGAACTTATCTATTTTACTCCAACCTTTTTAGAAGTGGTTTAAAAGTATTTGGAAGTATTTATTTTATAGAAAAGTTGATATAATAATGGGTGTATATTTTAAAGGAAAATAAAGGGGAATTTACCTTTTATAATAAAGTGATTTTGTTTTTAAAAGAAGATAGAAATATTTTGGAATAAATATTTGGGCAACGTTTTATATAAAATGTAGTATAAAAGAATAGATTTATAAAAGGTATTTTATAAATAAAAGATAGATTTATAAATAATAATTTTTAAAAGGAGAAATCAATATCATTTTGGTAAATTAGAATAATAAATCATATTTTTGAATTTATAATTATATATGAAATGATTGTTTTATGAAAGGTATTTGGTCCTGTTTTGAAAAAACAAAGATTTGTGTTAAGTATAAAAGGAGATTTATAAATGAAGTTTTATAAAGGAGATTTATATATGAAGTTTTATAAAAAAGATTTATAAATGGAATTTTATAAAGGAATTTAAAAAAAAATTATAAAAAGAATTTTTATAAAAAGAATGACACCCGATGTCCATAAATGATCGTTTTAAATTATGGTGGTGTGGAAGTATTCTTTTCATACTTAACACCAAAAAGAGAAAACTGGTTTGGGTTATATTATTACTTATATTTTAAATGACATTAGTTTTAACCCAATTAAGTATGGTTTGGAAATGAAATATTTCATAAGAATTGTGAATATACTTATACCGTTGAGATGAGTATATGGGCACATTTTCTAAGTATAAAAAATGTAGTGTTTTGTGAATATACTTATACTGTTGATATAAGTATATGGAAAAGTTTTCTAAGTTTTGAAATTTTTAATATTTTGTGAGTATACTTATACTGTTGAGATAAGTATATCAATATTTTTCAATTATTGAATGAGTAGAGAAGACTTGTGAATATGTCTTTGTAAAAGTATTCTGATACAAGTATTTGCAAAATGGTTTTAATTAATGAAAGGATAAATTAAAGAGGCTTAAGGCTGCTTATTGTTTAATTATGCTTGGTTTTAAACCTCTGATTGGATTGTTTGTTTCTTTGATAGTTAAATAACCGACTATCAAACCTTGACCAAATATACTTTAGAAATATCTAGAAGAAACACTGGGATTATGTGGACAGTTATCTTCGGTGATGCTATACTATACGTATAAACTCATTTTGCTCTTCTAGAACAAATGTAAGTAAATCCGTCTACTTAAATGGTTAGGAGGTGATATCCACTCTTATGTGTTGTATGTTTATTTCCCACAGATCCAGAGCTAAGATTACCACCAACTATTGATTGATTTTGGAGTGCCCAATAAGTAGGGAGTGTACTTATAGAGATGACTCAAAACCGTAACCACCTCAAAACCATATACCTGTTTTATGGTTTAGAAGAGGTTCGTGATCTATTTTGAGATTTGGGGATCCATGTGTGATTCCGAGACCTATTGAGGTATAGGAATCCATGCGTGATTCTAAGATCTATTGAATGTGGCAATCCATGTGTGATTTTGAGACCTGTTGAGGTATGGGAATCCATGTGTGGTTCCAAAATTTGTTCGAGTGGTGACTCGTGTGCTGGAATGTTGGACATAGCCTCACCAGCGAAGATGATTAAAACCATAGATAGGATGCATAGCCGAGGGTTTATCTAACCCATTAAGGTATAGGTGACTCTACCCTAGAGATACTATAGTTTATGCATGCAACGAGTGGTGCACTCGATCCATGTACGATCAGCTATGTATTTCCTATGGTACATCAGCTAGGGATATACAACGCTTCAGAAGGATATCTCTGATCCTTGGGGAGGGAGACCATTCTTGAAGTACCGTGGGCACCTCCATTGAATACTACACATTTAGTGAACGTGCCTTAGCGGTTTGATTTGTATACCTATTATTGATGTGTTGTACACTCACACACAAAGTAGCTATTTCTTATGTATTTTCAACTCTATACATTATTATAATATCACTGGATTTTCTAATAGAATGGTTTGGTTATTGTAAGGTAAAAACTCGTTCGTGATTATGTGCGGTATGGTCCTACGAGATACCTTTATTTTTGAAAGGTTTAATAATATTAAAAATATAATTGATTGTGTTTCTAATGGTGGTTTACCAGACTGATATGGGCGTTACTTTCTTATAATGCTCAGGTCAGCCCGAGCATATTTCCAAATTTAGTTATATATGCTTTGGAACTTCAGGAGAAGAGCTGGATGCCTCCAAGACGTATTCATGTATCTTTTATTTCCACTGTATTTTTGTTCTGTTTTATCAGCATTTATGAGGATAGGTTGTTAAACTGTCCAAGCTGATGATAGGTTAGTCTACTCTAATTGATGTATACATATTATAGTTTTTTTTGTAAAGATCGTTGGTATATTATATACTACTCGTCACGTTGTGAGATTCTATTATGTCTTATATTTTTTCTTTCACCCCAATAATTTTTCTTTTCGACACTTGGCTGCTTGGCACGTGAATACCGTGGATGTATTAGTGTCGACTTTTGAGGGTCAAAAAGGCAAGGCATTACAATCTTTAATAGAGAGATTTCAAAGATGTGCGATGAGGTCTTTAACAAATAATTTTAAGACTCTGTACAAACAATTTTGGCTAACTTAATTTTTTATACTCTTCTAATCATTTTTTCCGAAGTTTTAACTGAGTTTTTAACTTAGCAAAATTCGAAATGAGTTAGAACATTTAGATTAAGCTAGAATGACTTGAAACTTGACCGAAAAACCTAAAGAAAATCACAAAGTCCCCAAGAAGTATGGGCTAAAATAGCCTAACTTCTCGAATCGACACCGATCCGATCCATAGATCAGTACCGATGAAAATTGGTGAATCGTGCATGATCTTATTCTTCTACTAAGCTCACATATCAAGTTTGGTAAAATTCCAAGCAACCTAGTTCAAGAAATGAAGACTCATTTGATCCATTCAAATGTTTACCTACTTTTGGACCATAGAAACTTAAAATGGGCCTATAGAACTTGTAAAACTCGGATTGACTTGAAATTTAGGGAGAACACTTAGAAGACATAAAAAAAGCCTCATACCAAAAACAAACTCAATTGGCCAAGCCAATTTGGATTGGTACTGATCCAAAATATGGATCGTATCTGAACCAACTAATTTAGGCCCCACCATTTGAGATTCATTATATGGGTCCCACACAATGTCTAGAAGGTAACTTCAAAGTTTCGACTGATTCCGATAAGTATCGAGCGAGTTATGGATGGATCTCCTCCAAATTGAGCTAGTTTGGTGGATCAGGTCTGACCCACCTAGGATAGGCCCCTCCCTTATGAGATCCGATTTAGAGGCTCTCCTACTAATGTACATTGCATTTATGAAGTTTCGTGTCATTTGGTTAAGTATTGAGTGAGTTATAGATGGATCTCCTATAAACGAATGGATTGGATGATCCACGAAGACGAATAATCAAACGAACTCCAAATGACTTGGTATTCGGATACGACACTCAAATCGAAGCAATGAAGACAACCAAATAGTCAAAGCATCAAAAATCCTTAACTATTTGGATCGGTGCCAATCCAAATAGTTTGCTTCGATAACCTCCAAACTTCTTGGGCTTCCTCTATATGATGACTACAGGCTTCTGGCAAAGCAGCTCTGGCCCAAGTACTGTCCAAACCCTATAAATATCATCCAATCTGCAACAAAAAAAGGATCTGCTATGATCTCTGCTGAAACTCTATCATTGTTTCTTCACTCTTCTTCTCCCTCACAACAGCCATTAAAGGGCAACTGAGATCCTTCCAGTTGTCTCTAACAATGGTGGCTTGGTCTAACTTAGGAAAGAAGAAATATATTGTAATCCAAATAACAACAGTTGATCAATAAAAGTTATAAAGTGTATGTAGGCTTTGTTAACAGCCAAACCACTATAAAAATATCTTGTCTCTTTACCTTTTCTTCGATTTACTATTTTTTTTTCTATTTTATTTGCCTTGACAAACAGGTTTGGTGCTTTCACACTCAATCTAGGGTATTGATCAATTATTTGGGTTAACATTTTGGTGCTTTCACTGAGAACCCAACTCAGGCCTAGATCTAGCTATCTACTTTGGAGCAGATAGGTTCAAAAAGTTAGATCCTCAATCTCTATTTAGAAGATCAGCTGTTGAGAATCAATGGCACCAGGAAGAAAGAGAACTACCACCGAAAGATCCATAGGAACTGCCAGTGTTGGAGAAGAAAAAAACCCTTGGTAAATTGAAGTCAACAACCCCAACAACCTGCTGTTAGGAGCTAACTTTGGAGATCAAGTTCCAAGATCCTCCACACAACATAAAGTTGTGACTAAGGGAGAACTGAACAAGATGGTTGATTAAATTAACCATAAAATGGCAAATGGTTAAAACGCTCTTATGGAAAAGATTAATGCTCTCTTAGCGCTTCGATCACTAACTACTCCCAGAACAGTTCCTAAAGCCATGGCTGCTACGGAGCAATAGCATTCTTCTATTTCTGGCTTGAACGGAAGAAACAGAAGACAAAAGTAAAAGGAAGAAGTGGGTAGAGCTCCAAAAAGCATGACAGAAGAAAACATTAACACTCTACCCACTGCAAAATCACCTGTTGCAAACCCGAACTTAGGGGTGAAAACCACATGGGGAGATATAACGATGGCTCTCTCTAACTCTGAAGATGACAAATAATTTGAGAAAGACAAATGGATGAAGATGCTAAAATGAAAAACGCTAGAAGAAGCTTTAAAACCCGTGTCGCAGCGTAGTGCGAAGTAATGGACGAGGAACTACTACTCAAATGGTACTCCCAGAGGCAGGAGAACCAAGAATATATGACATAAACCGGGATTGGTTACAAGGCCAAGCTCCCATGGTATATTGTGACGACTCCCAACTGACCAACTTCCAAGCCCATCATGGAGCTCCCATTCTCGAATCACGAATGGTCATCATCGAAAATCATCAAAAGTCATCAAAATGGTCGTCATAAAGCTCACTTCAGGGTTGACTCGAAGTCGAAGTCGGGTAATCATCCATTTGACTCGAAGCAAACCTAGGAAATTCTGGCCCGAAATCAGACTCGTGTAAAACCAAGATTTTCTCCAAGCAAACATGCAAATGACTCCAAGCGTCGTTCGTCGCCAACCCAGCACTTCAAATTCTGTGACTCCAAGTGAACCATGTGCTAACTCCAAGTAGATGGAAAATTTTCTCGGGTTGGACTCCAAGTAAAATACAACCAATCCATCTTATTTTGCCCATTACTCGAACGTGTGAACTCCAAATGCCTTGAAATTTGGAATGCAACCTTATGGGGCCTTCCTTGTCACCCCAGACTGATCTCACCTAGATTGAAAAATTTTGGGGATCGTCACTGCTCCATTACCCTATCCTAAGTGATTTGTCATTCAATCGGCATTTCCAATCATTCAAGCATAGGACAATCATGCATATATCATTCTCAAGCAAACTTGAAAACGAACCAGATTGACAATGATTAGAGCATCTTCCCCAATCGAAATCGATTCACCGAAGCCGTTCAGCATGTAGAATATCCAAAGAAGTTTATCATGCCAACTATACCTTCCCACAACTGTACAACTGATTCGAAATTGCTTATTTACAAGTATGACTAGCATATGGATGAAGTGAGGGTAACAGGTTGCAGTCAGGTCCTCAGGAATCATTAAAGGATGAAACAACCTACTACCTTGGAAGAATTCTATAGGTAGGCAAACCAGTTCTAGAGACTAGAGGTAGTGCAATTGGAAAAAGGCAAACCTGGCAATTTGCCAAAGAATACACCAAACGGTAAAGGAGCTACAAGACCTCAGGGACCTTTTGCCCAAGCAAGGTCACTAAGACCCAGTAGAAAAGCTCTCCAGCCAACTGACGAAATCAGATGAAAGGATGATTGTCAAATAACATCTGGCTAGCTAGTTACTAAGGAATGGGGGCAACAACCTAAAGCGATGCCTTCTCATCCATCCTTGTCTACTTTCCTTTTCCAAATGAGCCATACTGGGACACTGGCGGCATTACAAACAGCACGGTAAAATAAATGTTTCTATGCCCTCGACGAGTCATGTTGATCCCTCTTCTGAGAACCGACGTTGCTCTGGTAGCACCGAGAAGGCTTGTCCAAATGATCGCCAAACAAGTAGATCCAACCCCTAGTCTCCAAGAACCAATAAAATTGTGTTCTCGCATGGCAAATCCCAAAATTCCCATTAAAGTCGATGATTTATCGCTCCAAGGCCGTCTGGTCATCAAACTCCGATCACAGAAACCCTTCACGAACGTGAAGGTCTTCCATGAACTAAAGCATCGTGAAGGAGAACCGGTAGATCAGCGGTCATCTGATCCAAAAAAAACCCTTCGTGAACATGAAGGTCTTCCACGAACAAAAGCTTTGTGAAGGTAATCTGATAGATCAATGGTCATTTGATCCAAAAAAACCCTTTGTGAACGTGAAGTTCTTTCACAAACTCAAGCATTGTGAAGCCGAACCGGTAGATCAGCGGTCATCTGATCCAAAAAACCCTTTGCGAACGTAAAGTTCTTTCATGAACTAAAGCATCGTAAAGGTAAACCGATAGATCAGCAGTCATCTGATCCAAAAACCCCTTCGCATACGTGAAAGTCTTTCACGGACTAAAGCATTGTGAAGGTGAACCGGTAGATCAATGGTCATCTGATCCAAAAATATTTCACGAACTAAAGCGTCACAAAGGTGAACTCGAAGATCAATAGTTGTCTGATCCAGAGCTCCCTAAAGTCAACGAAGTCATGCTCTAGGGCCATAAATTGACAATCATATCAGTCACTTCGCAGAATTAATGGAATCACTTCCAACGACCATTGAAACAAATAGTGCCGAATTCCAGAGCTTCGAAGTCACTCAAAGAAACTAAGCCAAAACTGAACCTCAGAGGCTCACTCAAATCAAGCTATGATTTGAAACCCGGGATAACCAAGTATCTCAGATCCCTAACATATAAGTCTTCGAAGGCATGTTTAATCATCTAGAAGACACGACTACATGCACTGGACTAGGTGCAACCATACAAGTTGTGAAGAAACCCCGGATATAGTTCAAACGCACAAACAGCCATATGGCATGAGGGCACCACACACACTTGAATAGCCAAAGGAAGGCGAAGACTAATCATATCACAGTTCTGTTACGCCCAATCAAAAATTCTGGCATTTTGACAACTATGGACTTAACGATCTAGCTAGTGCAACTAATGAAATAGTAGCATAATCCTTGCTTACTTCTTCCTAACTCCTTTACCACCGTTAGTGACCAATTCCTCCTCCTCTTAGTTCGTATGCCAATTGAAGACCCATTCTCTGGAGGCATTTTGGAGCAAAAGCTAAGAGTCTTGCCCTGAACTACCACAGGCTCGTTCTTCATATCCATCTTCATGCGGTCAGCTCTAGATCTCTACACCATGGCAACCTGATTTATTTGGTCGTGCACATCTTCCCGAAACATGGAAAGATCATCCAAGCCATGGTTATCCGATCCAAAAACCATTAGTCGCGCACCCATAAGTCGCGCATCACTTCTTGAACCATGGAACAATGCTCTTGAAGCATGAACTCCTCATGTTGCCCGAAGACTGGTGACATCGAGAAGGTCTTAATCATTCCGGATGGATGGGTCGTATCGATCCCATAACCTTTAGGGAACCGACGTTCCTCTGGAAACACTGGGAAAACCCAAAAGTCCTTCATGCGCACCCATAGGTCGTGCATCGCTTCTTGAGCCATGGAACCATGCTCTTGAAGCATGAACTCCTTACATTGCCAGTAGACTGGCGATGTCGAGAAAGTCTTAACTGTTCCGGATCGACGGGTCGTATCGATCCCATAAGCCGCACAACCATAAGCCATGCACCCATAAGCGGCACATTGCTCCTTGAGCCATGGAACCACACTCTCGAAGCATAAACTCTTCACATTACCCGAAGATTGGCGACGTCGAGAATTCCTCAAACCGCTCTGGATCGGCGAGTCGTATCGATCTCCAAAGCCGTGCATTTCGTAAACCATGCACTCTCTAAAGCCACGCATTTTGTAAGCTGTGCACTCTCCAAAGACGCGCATTTTGTACGCTGTGCAAACACCGTTTAATGGTTATATAGCATCATCACTAGACCATCAAAATTCTCTAAGTATCGGTGTTGCCTTAACAACACTGGTAAACTTGTTTATTACAGGATTAACAAGAATAGATCCCTACCACCCAAAAGGACGTACATTACTCCGATAATGCCACAAAGTTCCCAAACCAAATTTCAACAAAGAATTCCGATCTTTGACCAAAATGTCTAAAGTTAAGACATCTAAGTCACAAGCTCTCAGAGACAGGAGCTGCGATACAACTTTGATTGGGGGCATCTAGAGCCGCCCAAAACATCAAGTCTTGCATCAAGTGTTTAGACTAATCAGCCCCATGGACCGAGGGCATATAACACACTAACACTTGGTCAGGACAAAAAATCACTCCATGGTTCTATTGCACCAAACAAAAAAATTCGGCAATCGCAACATAACTAAGCAGTATAGTACACTGAACGATTGTGGAATTAAAAGGGAAACTGCTCAAACCTGTTAGACATCGATATTGCCTCAGCAACATCAAGAACTCCAGACCGTCATATCAATAAGAAAATCGAACTCCTTAAATTCATCATCACTCCGAAATAGGCGATAAAAGAAGGAACTTGCCGTTGACCAAAGATAGATGATGAAGGAAGACGTTTCCAGAATCAAGTCATCAATGCACCGGTTTTCAAAGACAATAGCAGGTGTCGACTGGGTACTCAAACCCCAACTTGCAAGAATCCAGCATAGCCCAAAGATTGGCAAGGCTCGGAGGGAATAGCTCATCTTTCATCTATCTAACACCGCTCAGAGACTAGCGACGTCAGGAAGGATAACTCTTGATCATCATAGATTCATTGTGGCCTAGACTTTAGCCTGGCTTGGTGTAATCAACCTTGCAAGGACCGATTAGATACCTCAACTCCTGCTTGCAGAAAACCAGGTATTGTCCGAAGACAGACAACGACCAGGAGAGAACATATAAAATCAAGAAGCTAAACCATCGATTCCCGAAGATTAGAACCAATGAATAAGGCGGATATCCACAACAACGTTAATGCCCTAGCAGAGCACATATGGCGTGGAACAAGCGGAGTTAATTGTCATAGACTCAAGACAAGCATTGCCGAACTCTTTTGATCCATGATTATGATGGGAAGAGTGCAAGCGTACTAGGGGGCAATGTAATAACTCACCCACGGCATCTACTCTTCTATAAGTGCTCGGAATTTAGCATTTGTGAATAACAGGTTCCGCAAATGGAAGTCAGTTTGCAACAAAAATCAACCGAAGGAAATTTGACCCTACACAAGAACAACCATGGAATTGGTTAAACAATGACCCTATACCGTCAAAGGTAGCACTTGATGGTTATAAACAAAGCAAATTAACGGAGACACCCGGGACTCTCATCCTTCCAGAAAATGGTGTATCCCGGAGTTAAGCAACATTAAGAAAACAACCACATTGGGTAAAAAGGAATCTATTCAACTCTACAGGATCAAAAGAATGATTCAATCCTTACCAACTTGACTTTAACACTGCCGGAAGATAGGCGGCACTAAGAAAAGTATTTACAATCTAATCATTGAAGTGCTAGTTTTTGAAGACCAAAACTGGTATCCAACTAGATTAAAAGCACTACCAAGTTAGTGGGAAAAATCAACCCCAACCTCCTGAGTGTCACTGTTGCCCCTACAATGCCGAGGCCTTTTCCTACTTCATAAGTACCGGTGTTGCCCCGGCAACGCCGAGAAACTTTCTATTCCTTAACTACCAACATTGCCTCGACAATGCCAAGAAATTTGTTATTCACTAAGTACCGGTGTTGCACCGGTTACGCCAGGAAAACTTTAATCTACTGGGTTAATGAGAAACACTCACCATAGTGAACCATCAATGCACTAACTTTCGAAAATTGAAGTTAGTACTCGACTGTGTTCTACCCTTGTTTTCAAAAAACTATGGTTGCTCGAAGATAGGCAACGATAGGAAGACATAACCTTTCATAGGTCAATTGGATGGTTCAACCTGACATCATAGGAATCAGGCACTATATAAGAATAAAGCTGCGCAGAAAGGAAATCCCAGGATTGAATTGCTCGTGTGCTAATTTCTAAGGATGAAAGATGGTGCACAGCCAAATTTCCAAAATTCAACTTAGAATAAATTTAGATACATCCAAAAAATAGGCAGCCTCGAGAAAATGTTGCTTAGAACTAATCAGCTAGGTTATCATTCCCAAAGACAGTAGTTGATATATGAACAAAACTTCTTTGATGACGTCGGCAACCAAAAAAAGCATGCATGGCCAAGGACAAGCGAGAATGATCATGGAAGGTCGGAAATAAAATCCCCAAACTTCCTCAATTCCAGAATGGGATTAAGAGCCAGACTGGGGGCAATTGAGCAATTCGCCCTACACCTTTCTATCTCTCGCAAACATCTAAATATGAGCGTTCAAAATAACTATTCCCGCAAACAGGGATATGCACACGGATCCTTAGTCCAAACCGCGGAATTGGTTAGCAAACAGTTTCGTTCGGCCAAATAGACACTTCTAATAGCAAATTGCTTGCAAGGGAAATGAAGGATTCAATTTTCAGAAATTAACCATCGGTAAGAGTCTGGTAATAACCAGAAGGATTGACGACCTACTTACAGTCTTACTAGATCATTTGGTCCCATCTTGCGGGAATATGCCATCGCCTAAAGATTGGTAATGCTAAGAAGAGACCTATAATACGAAATTATCAATACATCGGCTTTCGGAAACAGATGCAAAAGCTTAATCGAGTCTTTAATCCTACCTTCTGGAATCTTACATTATCCGAAGATCCCCAACATCAAGGAAAAATACACAGGGTTGAGTAATCCGTACATAAGTTTTCGAAGATAGAAACCAACACATGATTAGGATCTTAACACCAGACTCGAAAGAATTTACTTTAGTAAAAGATGCCAAAAATGCATCTTTCTAATGCATACCGACATCATTACAAAACTAAGATCTTGGGATCAAGCGACAAAGTCCCTAGTTCCCGAAGATAGGAGCTATCGTGTCAATCAAACTAGGGCAATCGTACTTATTGCTCAGGAGACCTAGTCTCCCAAAACATGTTGGTTTAGTAGTCAAAGTAATCACCCCTATGGACTGGGGCATATACACCAACGCATTGTCGAATGAACTCGACTGAACATAAACAAGAACAGTCAGAATTGGCTAAACCAAGCAAACTTATAGTTCTAGAAAAAGCAATTCTTGAAACCGAGGAATTAAGTCGATAGTCCCCAAAGACAGAGGCTAGTGTGCAGATTGAATTCCAAAAACCATAAAGGTAAGATATTCACGATCGAATAACTCATGCACTAATTTCCAAAGACTGAAGTTGTGCCTGATCGAACTTCAACTACAACTCTACAGGAGCAACCTTATAATTTAGCCATACTCAGTCGTCCCAAAACGATGGGAATAAAGGGCGAAACCTAAGTTGCAAAGGATCCAACTCCTGAAGGAATGGAAGTTCCTCCACTAGACTAAGATTGGATGACCAGAAAGTCATTTTCAACAACAAAGCTTGGCGTTCAACATTATCAGCATGTTATCTATGCAGAGTGGGCCCGGTGTCCCGAGCACCACAAATGGACCATCCTCCATAGATAGCTCACTCATGCCAGAATAACAAGTCATGTCGTACTTTAAGATTATCTTTCTTGAAACTCACCAATTATCGAAGAGAAACCGATGATGGAGACGTCGTCCGAAGCAATGCGGGAAGCTTTTCTTTTCAAGATCACTAGAAGTACAGAAATAGAAAAAGTAATATGATGGAATCATTCACTATATCTAAGTTTGGAATAAATCATCACGCTAGAATTCAAAACGAAGGTAGAAGCTTAGCCAAGTCCTCGAAAATAGAAAGTTGAAGACGAAAAGCAAGACATGGCTCCGGATTGACGCACACTCGTTTGAAGAAAAAATGAAATGAAGTAAAGTTTTTAAGACTGGGTCGGTTAGGCAATTAAGTAAAAAAAAGATTTTCTTGCTGAAAATTTGCTATGTATTCATACCAGTACCGATCTAATCCAATTGGATCAGTACCGACCTGAAATTCTATATCCAAACCGCCTCAAACTCCTCTAACATGTTCTACCCGATTCATGTGTGCACTCCAAAGATTATCACGTTAAGATTGCTTCATAATCATGAGCGACAAAGACCCCCATTGAAAGCTGAATGGCTAACTAACACATCACAGATAACTTCTCGGGACAGTTCAAGATGATCCACAATGCTCCTTGAAATGGAAACCCGGAAATAAACAATTCTAGAGTACACCTTGTTTTCAACGAAAGCGTACTCAGAGGGGCAAATGTTAACCGGGTTTTTAACCCAGCAGAATTCGAGAGGAGTTAGAACATATAGATTAAGCTAGAACGACTCGAAACTTGACTGAAAGACCGAAAAGAGCATCACAAAAGTCTACAAGAAGTATAGGCTAAAAATAGCCTAACTTTTTGGATCGGCACCGATCCGAACGGTACCGATCCGAATTGGTGAATTGTGGAATCTTCAAACCTCTTGCATCATGACCCTATTCTTCTACTAAGCTCACCCATTAAGTTTAGTAACATTCCAAGCAACCTAGTTCAAGAAATGAAGACTCATCTGATCCATTCAAATGTTTACCCACTTTTGGACTAGAGCAACTAAAAATGGACCTACAAAACTCATGCGAATTCAGACTGACTTGAAATTGGAGGGAGCACTTAGAAGACAAAATAAAAGCCTCTCACAAAAAATCAACTTAATTGGCCAAGCCAATTTGGATTGGTACCAATCCAAAGTTTGGATCAGATCTAATCCAACTAATTTGGGCCCATCACCTAAGATTCATTTTTTGGAACCCACACACCCTCTAGAAGGTACCTGCAAAGTTTCATCTGATTCTGATAAGTATCGAGCGAGTTAGGAATGGATCTCCTCTAAATTGAGCTAGTTTGACGGATCAGGTCCGACCCACCTAGGATGGCGCCACTTCATGAGATCTGATTTGGAGGCTCTCCTACTTATGTACATTGCATGTATGAAGTTTCATATCATTTGGTTAAGTATTGAGTGGGTTATGGATGGATTTCCTATAAACGAATGGACTGGATGATCCATAAAGACGAATGATCAAACAAACTCCAAACAACTTGATATTCGGATAAGGCACTCAAATCGAAGCAAGGAAGACAACCAAGTAGTCAAAGCACCAAAAGTGCCCAACTATTTGGATCAGTACCGATCTGATCCATTTGGATCAGTACCGATCTAAATAGTTTGCTCTGAAAACCTCCAAACGTCTTGGGCTTCCTCTGCATGACGACTACAGGATTCTGACATAGTGGCTCTGACCCAAGTGCTCTCTAAACCCTATAAATATCATCCCATCTGCAACTGAAAAAGGATCTGCTCTGATCTCTGTTGAAACTCTGCCATTGTTTCTTCACTCTTCTCCTCCCTCACAACAACCATTAAAGGGCAACTGAGATACTTCCGGTTGTCTCCAACAGTGGTGGATAGATCTAACATAGGAAAGAACAATCATATTGTAATCCAAATAACTGTGGTTGATCAATAAAATCTATAAAGTAGACGTAGGCTTGTTAACATCTAAACCACTATAAAAATCTCTTGTCTCTTTACCTTTTCTGCGATTTACTATTGCTTTTTGTATTTTACTTTCCTTGATAAACAGGGCTGGTGATTTCACACTCAATCCAGGGTGTTGATCCATTTTTTGAGTTAACACTAAACCTCTTATATCCTTATACCCTTATCCTTGAATCTTTTATATTCTTCTAGTCTTGTACTTATCTTTCTAGCGTTGTTCTCATCTTAGTCTCCTTGATCTGCTTCTTGAATTCTAGGAATATAAATTTAATTTAATCTATTGATATATGTAATTGTGATATCCCGGGTTTTTTAGCAATATAAATTTAATAATCTGTATTGATAATTTAATTGATTTGATAATTATCCTATATAATTTTAGTTTAAATTGGTAATTTAATCAATATTTAATCTGGCAATATTGATCAATATCCTTTTAATAATTTAAAATGGATAAAATTTATCTTTGAAAGCTAATAAAATTTATTCTGTATATAATATATATATTTGATATATATTGTGAATAGGATATCTTTTGTTTTAACTAAAAGATGAATTTTTCAAATTGTATGTAAGTATATGTTATAATTTGAAATTGTTTTGAAATTTAATTTAATCTATTGATATATATATAGTAGGAATATATTGTGATTTAAGCTTTGTTTTAAATTTAATATCTTTCAAAAGTTAAAGATTAATTCATTTGTTTTAAAAATATAAAATAATTATTATTTCTAAAAATATGATAGTTTAAATAAGATTTAATAAAAGATTTATTTTTATCTTGTTTTCTTTTAATAAGTATAAGACTAAAATGGTTATAAGTGTGTATATATATGGTTTTAAATAAACTTTCTTTTTAAAATATCTCTTAAATTAAATAGTTTGTAAACAAGTAAATGAATTTATATAAATCCATATTCACATAATTAATATAACATAAATACTTTTGTAAATAAGGTTTTAAAATATAAATATATTTCAAAGAGTAATTGGTTTTATAATATTTTCTCTAAAAATAGTTTATATATACATATACTAAGGTAAGTGTTTATTAATTAGTGAATTAAGTATAAAGGTTTTATATTAACATTTAAATTAAATAAAAAATTTATTTAATATATTAAAAAGGACATGTGTAAATACATTAACACTTAGTGGTAACAAGTGTAGGGTAATTAGGTGATAAAAGACACATGTAAGTTTTAAAAAAAATACAAGTGGCAAATTTCTTTGGAAAATGAAATAACAAATATAATGTTGTATAGAAACCTTGCTTCTATTTTTCAGTTCAAAACATTTTCTCAGTTTTTCTTTCTTCTTCTAAAACTGAAATCAAAGTTAAAAGAAAAAAATATCAGTTCTCAAATTTTCTTTAACCTGGAATTCAAATCTGCAACTAAAAGGAAGTTCAACTATAATTCAAATACAAAGGCTTCAGATTTCAACAAGTAAATAAGCAAATTCAATGATGAAGCTTCAGATCTTTTCAAATGTAAAGTACCAGAAACAAAATCAAATGCAAGTTGCCAGAATTCAAAAATTTAAAAAGCCTGGAAGTGATAAACAGTGCTCTGCTTTGTTCTCTACAAATAAAAAGGTGAGTAAATTATTTTAAAAACAGTTGATCTTAGATTTCTTCGTGATTTTGTGATGATATAACAATGTTATATGCAATATTTGTTTTAAATTGAATGCATGTTGAATTGAATGCTTTGAATTTCCTGTAGAGTAAAGGATTGTTACTGTGTTTATAAACAGTTTTCAAATCTGAGAAAAATTTCAATATCTTGATTTTGAATACGAACTGGACTTTGATTTGTAAATGAAGGTTGTTTGTAATCATGTAAATTATCATCTAAAAATAATTCTAGGATTTTATAATTTGAAATTTCCCTCGAATTGAAGAAAATACAGTGAAATTAAAATATAAGTTAAAAATCAATTACTCTAAATTCTAAATTGAGTTATATATATGAAATCGTACTGGAAAACCATGAATTTAGGCATGCATATCAAAAATTTTAGTTTGGAAATTCGAACGTAATTTGGGTTTGTTCGAATTTGGGTTGATCGGCGATTAGTGGTGATCTGCATGTTGGAGTTGAACGATTTCTGGTATGGAGGAGGGTTGATTGATTTTGATCATGGGAAAAATACAATCGAATTTTTCCAATGTTTGAATTGTTCGAATTCGATCAAGATAGGGTTTAGGCAGTAGTTTTGCTTGTCTTGGTTGTCAAAGCGATTTCGACGTGGGCGAAGAACCGGAGTGGCTCGCGATGGTGGGGATGGTTGCTGGAAGGTGTGACAAGGCTATAGTAAAGAAGCCTGGCGATCTCGAGGTCAGAGGCGGAGGGAATGGGTGATTTTCCGGCATGTTACATTTTCTGATGATCGACATTTCAGCTCGTTTTTGTTTCGTGAAGATTCTTGTCGATCTAGGTTTGAATTCATGTTCGAGGGGGTTCGAGTGGTCAACGGGGGTGGTCGCGACGATCATCAGGAGTGGGCGGCGATGGTGCAGGTGCACCGTGTGCACGTGTGCACGTTGGAGTGCTGGAATTCGAGACGTTTGGGAAGACGAGTTGAACTCGGGACGGTCTCGTGTTATTGGCAGTTTTTCTCGAAGTAGGTGAATGATCGCGAGGACTCGAAGACAACTCGGGGTTTTAGAGGGATTGACTCGGGTTTGGGTACAGGGAGTCGCTGGGTTTGCTTTGGGATAGGCGCGAGTAGTTTCTGGGTTTATCTCGAGTTTGATTTGGGTTTCGCTGCGTAAGTTTAAATTGCTAAGTTATCTCGAATATTATAGGTTGTTTGTTTAGTTAGTTCTATAATGTTTTGTACTGTAGAATTAAAGAAAATGTTGCAAAGTGAAATTGAGTTGAATAAAAGAAATTAGACCTTAAACTATAAACGAGCTTATGAAGGTAAACAAATTTATAAAACTTAAATATTATTCCTTGTAATTAAGAAAAGAGAAATTAAAGTGGAAGTAATTAGAGGAATTACTCATGGAAGTAATTAAAGTGGAAGTGATTAATGAATAATCACATGATGTTATTAATTAAGGAATTAATTAATATAAATTGTTTTTGAGTTAATTAATTATGTAGTAATTAATTAAGAATTATTAAATGATGGAATTAATTATTTGTTAAGTAATTAATTAAGAAAGAAATCGAGATCATTTAAATGAAGTAATTAGAAGATAATTACTTATGTAAGTAATTAAGAGTTAATTACTTAATTATTTTAGTTAATTAATTAATGTGATTAATTAATTGCTTTTAATTTAAGATTAATTACTAAGTGTAATTAATTAAAAGTAATTAATTAAGGATTATTTGTTAAATTAAAATTGATTAATAATACTTAATGAAGTAATTAAAGATTAACTAATTAGATTTATTAATCAAGGTTAATATAATTAATTAAGAAGTAATTAATTAAGATAAGTAATTACAAATTGTTAATTACTATTTATGATTAATTAAGTCTAATTAATTAATGAAGTGGTTGATTAAAATTAATTATTAAAAAAGGTTAATTAATTAATAAAGATTATTGTAATTAATGATAGTAATTAAAGGTTAATTACTGTATATGGTTAAGGATAATTACTTGATGTAATTAAAGATAATTAATCAAAGGAGATTAATTAAGGAAGATCATTTAGATGTTTAATTAATTAATTTGTAATTAATTAATGATAGTGAGCAGGATTAAGATAATCCAAGTAATTAAAGGATAGTAATTAATTTAATTAAAGGTTAATTAAATTGATTAGAGTAAATCAATTCTGTTTAGATAATTGATTAATACTGGATGTTTGATATTGGGTGATTGGTTGATATTGGATGATTTGTATGTCTCTGATATATATATGATATATGCTGCTTTGTGAGATGAATGTTGATATGAATTATCTATTGTGATAATGTTATTTATCTATCTGTTTATATCATTTAGAATATAAGTTTAAATGTTTAAACCTTTAAACAACTTGGCCTTAAAAGATACGTTTTGGATTTCGATGAGACCGGGATCGGGTTTCCGTATACCGGTATTCCAGGTCTGGAGACCCGAATACCACATCGATCCAAATTAACGATAGGTCGTGAATCTCAAGTGAAGATGAAGATTCAGAGTGCAAGGGTTATTGTCGTTAACTCTGAGGGTGATTCCAAAACGAGTGTAACGAGATAATGCCTTCGGTTTCGTTCGAACCCGGAACGAACTTGTATGGATTGAATGCTTTCAGCACATCGTCAGGCGGACGATGAGCATTCTAAGTGATATGTTCTGATTAAAGGTAATCGTAACCTCAAGCCTCATCAACCGGGAATGGCTAAAACAGGGGAGGTGCAGCAAGGCTTCGTGGGTAGCACCCACTGAGAGCAAGATAGATCCCTGTCTAGAGGTCCCTTTTCTTTTCATTCGGCTTAGTGTGTGGTTGGTCGCGCCAACTACGGGGTTATCTTGTTCGGGATTATCCAGTAAGGGATGGTTCTGGCTTTGTGTTGCAGGGGAGCGGGCGTACTCCTCGGTACGGTGATCTAGGCCACGTACTGTGACGGGCGGTACCCCAGTAGCCCTGCCATTGTATGGAATCCAAACTCCAATAAGTGCCGTACGTATTAGTTGTGCCCAACTATGTTGGAATGTGAGATGTAAGCATTTCAGCTATTTCTGTATTTTACTTGAAAACCCTAGACCCTATTATAATACAATCAGATTTCCTATCAAACGTTTTAGTTAGCGTAAGGTAAAAACTTACCCATGTTTATTTGTGGGGAGTCTTACGTGATACTTTTGTTTTCAAAAGTTTTCAAAGTTAAGCAATCTAACCGTTTACTCACACCAGACCCATGTCTGACCCAAGTGTTTATTTTCTGTTTTATTAAACTCTTAGGTACTCAATATTGTATTGAGTAGTCGAGGGATTCAGGTTAGCTTTGACGAATTCTGGAGGAGATTTGGAGCAGGAGGCTTCACCGTGTAGATATATGATGATTCCGCTGTGTTTGTATTAGTCTGTATTGTACTGATGTACTTGTGTTGTATAATAGACAGAAGTTTATAACTGTCTATTCTGTGATGTATAAGTTGTGTACTCCGATGTATATGATACTATGTAATATTCTATGTGATATATTATATTTCATTCGTTTCCGCTGTGAGATTCTTTTGTGTTGTTGTTTCTTCTTTTCTATCCTTTCTTCTTCTATCCCTTTCTTTCTTCATGATGATACGACTTTCTGTGGAGAAAAAGTCGGGTCGTTACAGTAATGTTGAAGGTCTTTAACCAAGAGGCATCATGTCATGAATCACATGGGCACTCTCCTTTTGATATGTCGAATCTAATACAACTAAGTTTGTATGAAATTTTGGTTCAAGTTGGATCATAACCATGAGTTTTGACATGTCTATATGTCACCTTTTGAATCTGTTATTATTCTCTATGGTTTATTATATATTTTTTATAAGTAGTTTAAACTATATAACATTATATTATTTTAATAATTGGTTGTTGTCTATTTTTATCAACCTTGAATTGTAATTGCCACTTTATTAAAATGAATTTTTTGATTTAAAGTCACAATTATGTTTTACATTTAACAAATTATGAATGGTAATTTTACTAACTTTAATTATCATTATGATTTATTAAGTGACTTTATTTGGTTTAATGGTTCAGTTTGTTTCTGCCCAACTGTGATACAGATTGATTTTCATGAAATTACGTTTTTACATTTAATAAATTATGAATGGTAATTTTACCAACTTTAATTTCCATTATGATTTATTAAATGAATTTATTTATTTTAATGATTTAGTTTGTTTTTACCCAACGGTAATACAAATTAATATTCATGAAATTATGTTTTTACATTTAATAGATTATGAATGGTAATTTTACCAACTTTAATCACCATTATGATTAATTATGTGAATTTATTTACTTTAACAATTCAATTTGTTTCTGCCCAACGGTAATATGAATTGAATTTTATGAAAATAACTGTTATGATAAGACAGAAATATAACTTAGCATTTTATTATTTATTTCAGTATAATTACTGTTAGTCCCTCTATATATAGTTGATTTAAAGTTGTTATGCTATTTGTGGATTTATAGTTGATAATAGTAAGCATTTCATTTTTTATGAATCTAATGTAGCATTGAATAATATTCATGCTCAAATATATGGAATAGTACCATTGAACAGAACAAAATTTTCCACTTGGAAAGAGTAAATTGATATTTGACTTGGTATTCTAGATATTGACTAGGAATTACGAATGGACAAACCTACTATTATAACGACAAGTACTGATGTTGAAAAGACTAATTTTGCAAAATGGAAGCGGTCACCGCATGTCTCTCATGATTACAAAAAGTACTATTACAACTGCTATAAGAGGAGGTATTCTTGAGAAGGAAGATACAAATAATATTTTCACTGCAAAATAGTATTTCATCTATTGAAGAGTAGTTTAAAAGTAATTCTAAGGCTAATACAAGTACTCTCATAATGAAAATGCTCACTGCCAAGTATAATAGGACAGGCAGTGTACGTGAACATATCATCATGATGAATGATATGGCCGCAAAATTAAATGACATAGATATGGAAATTTCTAAAGATTTTTTAGTTCATTTCATTATGACTTCTCTTCTTGCATGATTTGGTCCTTTTTCAAGATTAATTATAATATGTAGAAAGAAAAGTGAAAAATGAGCGAATTAATTTCTCTACATGTCGGAGAAGAAGAAAGGATTCAGACCGAGAAACCTTACTATGCACACATTGTTATTTAAAGTCCAAAACTGAAAAATAAGGACAGTGGTAATGGTAAAAGTAAAGTGAATATGGCCACTGGTATTAACAAGACTAGTATATCTAGTATAAAACCGTGTATGCTCCTTTACATACATGAAGAAGGACAGTGTGAATTTTAAAGATTGGCTTGCTAAAAAGGGCAATGACTTAAATTTCATGATTTGTGAAACTTTTTAGTTAATGTTCCTTTACATATATGGGGGTTTGACACGGTGCCTCTATGCATATATCATTCCGTGTGGATGTTTTAAAGGGGAGAAAGGGAACTTAAAGTTGCTAATGGATTAGAGGTTGAGGTCGAGGCTGTTCGAGCTCTAAATTTGGTTTTGAATATTGGCTTTATTCTTGATTTACTTGATCTAGTATATATTCCTAGTGTGATTGGTAATTTAGTTTCTATTTCTGGACTTGATGCATGTGGTTTTACATTTCAGTTTGGCAATAAGGAGTTGAAACTATATCAAAACTCAGTTTGTTGGTTCTAGATTATAATGTGATAATCTATATAAATGATGTTTGAATTCTTCCATTTGTGAATCTCTTTTTTCTATGAATATTACTAGTGTTAATCATAAACATGGAGTCAAGAAAAATTGTGAAGTTGGGAATTCTTCTAAATTATGGCATCACAGGTTGGATCAAATTTCAAGAGATAGAATGCGATGTCTCATTAGAAATGAAATTCTCCTGGCATTAGAATTTTCAGATTTCGACCACTATGTAGAATGTGTTAAAGGAAAATTTATCAAGGGAAATAAGAAAGGAGCCATTCCAAGTGGGGGACTACTAGTAATTATTCATATTGATATATGTGGTCCTTTTTCTTCTCCAGGTATCAACATGCATAAATCATTTACTTTCATTGACGATTATTCCCGCTATGGTTATGTGTATCTAATTAATGAAAAGTCCGAAGTACTTAATAAATCCAAAAATTTGAAGGCTAAAGTTGAGAATCAACATAACCTTAAAATTAAAATAGTGCGATCAGATAGAGGCGGTGAATATTATGGTAAACATACCGACCTTGGTTAAAGTCCATGCCCGTTCGCTTGATTTCTTCAAGAAAAAAGTATTTTTCTTCAGTACTCTATGATGGAAGATCCTCGATGGAAGGGAGTTGCTGAAAGTTGTAATCGTACACTAATGGATATGGTACGAAATATGATATACAATACCATATTGCCGGATTTTTTGTGGACAGAAGCTTTAAAAACAACCACATATATTCTAAATTGGGTTCCTAATAAATCTGTTCCAAAAACACCTTCTGAACTATGGACTGGTAGAAAATCACAATTAGGTTACTTGCATGTGTGGGTCTATCTATCTAAAGCAAAAATCTATAAACTACAACTAAAGAAACTTGATTCCAAAACCATTAGTTGTTATTTTATTGGTTATCCAGAGAGATCCAAAGGTTCCAAATTTTATTGCCCATCACGTGCCACTAGAACAGTAGAGATTATACATGCCGTGTTTTCTGATGGTGGCAACGTAAGTGGGAGTAATGTAAATTGAATAGTAAACCTTGAAGAATATCAAACTTATGTTCCAATTTTGATAATTCAAGAGGTTACAAATTCTATACCACTTGTTCAAGAAGCTGATGAAGAAACTCATATTCATGATGTTCCTAATTTTGATAAAGCTCCTATGCTACCATAAGAACCCTTTTGAAGATCACAAAGAGAGAGAAATACCGACATACCTGATGATTATATCATATATCTTAATAAGGAAAGTTGTTATATAGGTAATGGAGATGATCCTATCTCACTCAAGCAAGCTATTATGAGTGATAAATCATCTAAACGGTTAGAAACCATGAATGATGAGATGAAATCTATGGAAATTAATGAAGTTTGGAATCTTGTTGTTACTTATTGAGGTTAAACCTATAGGCTATAAATGGGTCAATAAAACTAAAACTGGCCCCAAAGGTAACATTGAAAGATTTAAGGCCAGCCTAATCGCTAAAGGGTTTACACAAAAAGAAGGTGTACATTTTGATAATACATTTTCTACCATCCCAAAAAAAATTCATTAAGAATTGTTTTAGCCATCGTAGCTCATTATGATTTTGAACTACATCAAATGGATGTGAAAACTGAATCTCTGAATGGTAACTTGCATGAAGAAGTTTTTATGAAACAACCTGAAGGGTTTGTTGTAAAAGGCAAAGATCATATGGCTTGCAGGTTAAATCATTCAATGAATGGGTTAAAAAAACCTTCACGGCAGTGGTATCTCAAGTTTGATGAGATTATAATTGAATTTAAATTTAAAGAAAATACAATAGATCAATGCATATACCTCAAGATTAGTATTTAAGGGTATCTTAATGTTATAATTTTGGAATATCATCAGTCCAACCTTCACAAAAGTGGCCTCAAACTCCGGATAAACTTCTCATTCCTCTTAATCACATTATCAATGGTGGCATATCTATACCTGGACAGCTCACCAAACTTTGTAGCATACTTCAAAAAAGACATCTCTCCTTGCACCAAATCAGCAAATCTCCTAAGAAAGGTGGACTTAGCTACTTCAGATAAGAACCTCTCCTCGAATCTCCTTCAAAATTCAGCCCAAGTCAATTCCTCTTCTGGTACACCTATGATCGCCCCATTTCACTAGTATAGTGCTGCTCCTTGCAACTGCCTAAAAGCCAATCTCCTTTTCCGCTCATCATTCAACCCTAGATCAGCAAAAATCCTCTTACAGTGAAATAGTCGGTTCTCTACTTTAATAGCATACTCAATTCCAAGAAAAGGCTTTCGGTCAATACTAGTATAATCACGGTTCTGCATGGCATTGTTATTGCCAACTGGTAACATGGGATTAGCTCCTCCCGCATTAACAACATTACATCCAGCTAACTAGTTGATGCTTCAACTTGCATCATGTTGAAAAAGAACTGATACATAGTCCTTATATCTACTAGTAGGGTTCTAGCACCTACATCAGCATTTGCATTTTGATTATCATTTGCCTATTGACCTTGGTTCCTTCTGGTATTGGGTCGAATATTTCCATTGGTTGTAGCGCTTCCTCCACTAGATTCACTCTTTCATTTCCTGCTTCAATACCTTGCTTTCTTATAATCTGCATATGAGTCTCGATAAGATATAGAAGAATGGTCTAAGAGAGATGAGAGAATACATACTTATATATACCAAATTTAAGTACATTACTATAGCGTTATCCTATATCCCGATCTTATTCCCTGATTCATTGGATTATGTTTTCAAAACTCTTTTTAGTTCAAAATTCTTTTAAGTTCCACACAAACCTCCATAACACCCAACAAAGCATTTACCTCACAACTGGGATTTTCTAGGGAATATACTATCTGATCTCTACGGTCGGGGTGTCTATGTTATATTTTCCTATCGTGGCAAAATATCCTAGCATTGTGTTTACTTAACCAATCAATACCCAATATAATTCCGAACCCTACAAAGTCAAACACATGCAAACTACAAACAAAGGTATGACCTAACAAATTAAACTCTAGGTGATCGCACTTCATCCCAAGTGTCGCATACCCTCCTATCGGATTTGCAACCCTTAAGGAAGTAACTAAGTATGTGGGTTCTAGGTTAAGCTTATCTACCAAACAATGAGATACAAAAGAATGCGATGCACCAGTGTCAAATAGTACGCTAATAGGCATACCATGAATCAAAAGCGTACCTCCTAACACAGTTTTTCCTTTCTCCTGTTCTATTGGTCTTGAGGTAGCGGGTTCCAATGCAAATACTTGGCATTTATCTCCCTTAGCTGGCTCTTTGCACTAGTTCTTGTAGTGCTCAACTTGATCACAGTTGAAACATCTAACTCCTTTCTTCTCAACAGCCTTCTTTCATTTGCCTGTCCGGCACTCATGAGCATAGTAGCCTTTATTATTACACTTATAACAGACCACTTCAGGCTTCCCTTTCTTAGCAGCTCCTCCTTTCTAAGCTCCTTTCTTATGGAAGAACTTTCATTTCTGACCTTGTCCTCCTTGAGCTTCCTTGGCCTTATTCTTTTCCAACAAAGCCTGCATCTCCTCCTATCTTAAAGCCATTTCTACAACCACATCACTAGGATCTCTGATTTGTGTCAACACAACTCTAGCAAGCTCAGGCTTCAGACCTCTTATGAACTTCTCATTCCTCTTCATCACAGTTTCTACTATAGCATAACCATGCCTTGCTAGCTCCTCAAACCTTCTAGCATATTCCAGAACAGTAATCTCTCCTTGCTCCAACTCAACAAACTTTCTAAGCAAGGTAGACTTTGTAGCTTCAGACATGAACCTTCCTTCAAATCTCCTCTTGAATTTGTCCCATGTCAAAGCTTCTTTATTAACTCCAACTGTAAGACTGTTCTACCAATGCAGCGCTGCTCCTTGTAACTGTCTTGAAGCAAGTCTTCTCTTTTGCTCGTCATTGAGCCCCATATCTGCAAAAATCCTTTCACAGTGCAGTAACCAGTTCTCTACTTCAATAGCATCTTCGGTGCCAATGAATGGCTTTCCTCCTAATCGAGTATAATCTCTACTTTGAATAGCATAGTTAGTCACCACTATAACTTCCTGATTTCTTCCTACAGCATTACCTCCAACTACTCCAGCATCAATTCCCGCTTGCACCATGTTTGCAAAGAACTGATACATTTCTTTCATATCCATTTGCGGAACTCTAGCACCCACATTCTCTGCTTGTGCCTTACCTGGGTTTCTTCTAGTACTTGGTCTGGCATTTCCGTTTGTTGTGGTGCTTCGCCCACCAATGTTAACTCTTTTAGCATCCATATATGCATTCGAGCCTCGTGAGATACAGAAGAATATCCTATTAAAGATAGGAGACCAGAGATATAGCATATAATTATATATAGCAAATACAAGTACGTTACTATAGTGTTATCCCATCCCCTATCTTTTCTCTTATTTTTAAGGATTATGTTTTCAAAAATCATTTTTAGTTAAATTTTTCATAAACCATGCTCTGATACCAAGTTGTAACATCCCCTATCTGGAGGCCCGAAGCTAAGCGCTACAGATGTTGTAGTCATCCATAGTATTAATTTCCGGTGACCAAATACGATAATGTTAATGGTATCCATAATATCAAAAACACTTGAATATGAAATAAAATCACAGATTTTAAAAACAACTTTTCTCATTACATTTCAAATCATAATTTCATATCCAAGTTACATAATTCCATAACGTTTCCAAGGCATTGATCATATATAATTATTACAAATACACCAAGAGCGACATATGAAGATTTCCCTTGGGATGTTCAAAAAAATACTAGACTAACCGTCTTAATACATACAACAGAATTTTTAAAATAAAATGTCTTTATATAACTAGAAATCTGCCTCCTACACATCTTCGGAAGCTTTATTCGTCCACCTACTAAAACATGAAAAACCTTCAATCCTCAGTCTACTCAAACCAATTTTGAGCGCTCGAGAGTTTAAGGGGAAAACATAAACTTCGAGTCAGACATAAAGCCTGGTGTGAATAATATTATACATCTCGTTTATATATGATATTAAGTAAGACCACGCCGCTTAGCAGAATGGGTTTCCCCTCACTAATATCTCTTTCAAAACATATCTTTTGCAAATCATAATCATGCAACCAAACTAGTTAATCAAACTAATTATATCAAAATAACAATATCCTTTATGCTAAACAGGTAATTTATTGGACTAGCTGTCCGAAACGTATGTAGTTTTGTTTGGCTGACTACTAACATTTTGATGAATCGAGCCTACCAGACAAAATAATAAATATGATCTAACAACTGTTAGATAAGTCTTCTGATTGGTCTCTCCCTAACTTACATCCCCCAAGGTCTACTAATCCTAATGGTTTTGCGGGCTCACCAGTAACCTTTTTCTTCTTTATACATATATTCCTTTTTGTGTGTAACCATCATTTAAGTCTACCTGTGACTAAGCCCTACACACTGGAATTTTGGACTAAATTAGCTTGGGGCTAAAGCTAATGTATAGGGTGCGACCCTACACCAGTCCCATCCGATCTTCTATATCTGAGTCATTTTCTTAGAGTTAACTACCCTTTTTAAATTTTCCTTGATACCTTTTCAAAATGATTTAAACCTTTAAATCATACATATACAAGGAAGATATACTCTTTGCTTTACTCTAAGCTATTTGCCATGTTATATATACTTTACTCAAAATAATATTGATGAAATACATTAAGGATTTCCCATCCCTCCAAAATAAGTTAAAACCCTTTTTAACTTAAAACACTTAGGCTATATTGCCAAAAGCAATTCATTCGAAACCTTTGTTTAAAATCTTTAAACAACCCTTTCGAAACCATTAAAAGTACCCCTTTCGTAACCATTAAAAGTACCCCTTTCGATATAAGTAAACTACTTTACTTTATAATCTTAGGCTGAAATGCCAAAACATATCTTTCGAAACCATTTTACAAAAGCCCTTTTCGAAAACATTGAATTCTTCTCTTTCGAAAGCCTTAAAACCTTAGACATCCTTTTCAAACCATAAAACTTGCCTTTCGAAAGAAATTGGAAACCTTCCATTAAAAATGCCTTAAATACCTTTCCAAACCATTGGGGAACCTCCCTTTCAAAACCATATTTATTACCTTTCAAAAATAATGGGCAACCTCCCCTTCGAAACCTATATTAGTTACCTTTTGAAAGCATTAAAGTATACTACTTAGAATAAACCTTTCTAAAGCATTGGGTTCAAGTAAAAGCTTGTGGAACTTAGTTCTAAAACCATTAAAACCATTTATGTCGGAACCTTTGGGTTTATCTTTCAACAGAACTAAGGGTCATAAAACATCTAAGTTGAAAGCTCTCTTTCGAAAACATTTTCCTAAATAAAGAAAGTAGATGGTTTCGACACCATCCCTTTCAAAAGCATTAGAGAGTGGCTTCTTTAATAAAATTGAAAGTATCCCTTCGAAACCATGTTTAAAGGCAATGGCCTCAACTGGGTCGAAAGGTTGAATAGCGGCAACGTTGGTTACGGCACCGTCGAAAGCCAATTTAAAGCAACTTGAGTCGAAAGCTTATCTTTAAACCAATCAAGTCGAAAGCCATCCCATTCAAAAATAAAGCGGGCACATTTCCTTTAGAAGACAAAACAAAGTCTCGACTCCTTTCGAAACTCCTAGTTTCAACACCATACCTTTCGCCTGAGTCCAATTCACTATGTACCAAGTCTTGATACTGTGTGCATTGGTTTCGATTGAGGTTGGAGGCGGAGGAATGAAGTCAAAAGGTGGTTGTCGAAGGAGGTGAGACAGCGGAACCCTATCAAACCTGAATTTTTACTTAAAAAAAGTAATTCTTTTCAACTAACCTACTTATTTGTCAAAATCTAATTGGTTGCCAATTTTTTCTAAAAGCTTTTCTAAAAGTGCTGCCGAATTCAGATTTGGTTTAATTAAAACATTTGCAAAATGCCCATTCTCCTATTTTAAACATATAAAACATTTAAGTCTCATACCTTAAATAATTTTATATACTTAACAAAACACTTAGGAAAATTCTCCAAAAATTCCAAAAAATCTTTTTTAATATGTTTTCTAACATATTTAAATTTCAGACCCAAAGCCATTATATCTTGGCCGTAAATAATTTTAAACTCAAAATAATATTTTCTTTACTAGAAAATTCATAATAAATCTACCATAATTCAGAAAATTATGAAACTTGAAACCCATTTCCAAAATAATATCACCGACCTCAAATTAAATTCGCAAGTCATTTCAATGTCATAAACTAGGTTTTCTAAATCAATTCTCATCATAAAATGCATATAATATAGCCTAAATCATCAATAAGTGTGTATATATATATCCATTTATCATTCAAAACATGGAAAAACATTTGCAAATACTTTCGAAATCATCTAAAACCGAAATTAATCAAAAATAAGAGATGTAGTCATTATTCACCTTTGCTTCATTGTTAAGGAGATGAGATTTGATCTTTGATTTAAGTTAATTGGCTTCTTTCTCTTGATTAAGCTTGATTTCCCCTTTTTTCTTCTTAATGGTGGCCGGCCTCTAAGTGTTTGAGTTTTGGTAAATTTTGTAATGAATGTATGAAATGAATGTAGTGAAGGTTTAGGGCATATTGCTTCTACCTATTTTGCGCTTGTCTACTCACCCTAACTTAATTCATTTTAATTCTACTTAGTTCATTGGTTTACATAGGCATGGATAACCCTTTATAAATCACAAATCTCACTTTCTAACGAATTACATTATTTCATTTAATTTATATGATTAAATGTTCTAAATAATGTTACTAAAAATATGGGGTGTTACAGTTAACGCTAAAAATGGATCAACACCCTGTATCAAGTGTGAAAGTACCAGTGTAGATAATCAGCAGCACAAATCTCAGATAAACAACAAATAAAAAGCAGAAGTAAGAAAAGAGACACAGAATTTTTATAGTGGTTCGGCTGACTCTGGCCTACGTCCACTTTAATCAATCTTTATTATGATTATACTAGTTTAATCTATCTGGATATCAACTAGTTAGAACTTAGATTTAAGTTACAATGAGTTAGAATAAGTAATAAGTACGAGGGTTGACTGGAGAATCACAGTAACCCCCTTGATGACTGTTGTGAGGAAGAAGAAAGTTGAAGAAGTGAATGACTTCTAGTAGAGTAATAGTGGATCTCTCTCTAGAAAAGATCAATCTCAAGTTGCAGGTAGGTGAGTATTTATAGGGGAATTCAGTGGGTGTTGGGCCAAAAGTCCAAGTGCAGAAGAGTCCAATTGTTATGCCAAGTCATCGCCGAAAATCTCAAATCAAATTGAGTCATTTTTATGGATCACTGGCTATCCATAGGGGATGGATCGCTAGCTATCCATCCACTTAGCATAGTTTTCTACTAGAAGCCTTTACTTAGTGCTACGAAGGAGCTCAGAAAGTTTGAGGGAGATCCGACCTATCTTGGATCGCTAGTTATCCATAGGGGATGGATTGCTAGCTATCCATAGGGGATGGATCACTATCTATCCATCCACTTAGCATATTTTTGTGTGATCTTTGTTTGGTTGTCTTTCTATCTTCTATTTAAGTGCCTTGTCCAAATATCAAGTCGTTTGGAGTTAGTTTGATCATCCGTCTTCATGGGTCATCTGGTCCAGAAGAATCATCCATAACTCACTCAAATCTTAACTAAATCGAACGAAACCTTGCAGGAATAGTCTAGAGGGTGTCACAGACCCAACATAAAAATTTGAGGTGGTGGGGCCCCATCTAGATCGGTCGCTAGCGATCCATCTAGATGGATCGCTAGCGATCTATCAAATTAACTCCAAATGCTCTTTTTTTATGAGCCTTCTTTTATGTCTTCTAAATGTTCTTCCAAAATTTCAAGTCAATCCGACTTCGTATGAGTTCTATAGGTCCATTTCAAGTTAGCTGCTTTTGGTCAAAAAACTTGAATCTGGTGAGTCTTCACTTCTCGAGCTAGATTGTTTGGCATGCTATAAAACTTGGCAAGTGTCTATAAGGAAAATATTAAATCATGATGCAAGAGGACTGGAGGATCCACGAGCAAGCTTTATGGATCGCTAGCAATCCATGGACGATGGATCACTAACTATCCATCGCCTTAGCTTGTTTTGGCATTTTTCTTCTTTGGTCTTTCTCTTCTTTTCCTTCTGGTCTTCTTGGTCGATCCTTGAGATATTTTGACTTGTTGTAGATGTTCTAGTTCCCTTTGAATTCTATTGGATTAAAAACCCAGTTAAAAACCAATTTCCTTTTCGAAAACTACCGCTAATCAATTTTACACTTTCAAAACATTAATTAACTTAATTAATCAATACCCTTAATTAATATTAATTTATATTCTTTCCATGCATAATAATTTCATAGAAATTCATAATCCCTTTGGAAAAAATCCCAAAAAATCACTAGAAATCAGAATTAACATATTCTCTCATATATAAATATTTCGGAGCCAAAATAATAATTTAACTATTTTTAATGATTAAATCCCAAAATAAACCATATTTCCTCCTTAGAAAATTCAAAAAAAATATTTGTTTTAATTTGGAAAATTATGAAATTAAAAACTCATCTTCAAAATAATGTTTTACACAACATACCAGAAAAACAAGTCTATTAAAGATCAAAAATTTATGTTTTACCCTTAAAACCTATCTAAATAATTTCATAAGAATTCCATTAATCATTATTCTATCCAAACAATGATTAAACATCCATAACTTTGTAAATCAATCAAGATAGATTTGGAAATTTCCCATAACCAAATTTAAACACAAAATAATAGAGATGGTTTATTATTATTTATCTTAAATTAGATGTTGGGGTTGAGATTTGATGGAGTTTAGTTTTCCTAAGCTTTGCCTTTTGAATCCCTTGATTTCTTCTTCTTTCTTCCTTAGTAATGGTCGACCTTGCTTTTGATTTTTACTTAGTATATTTCGAAAATGATAATGGATGAGAGGGAGGAAGGGTTTAAGGTATGAACTAAGATTCTATTCCTAATTTGCCATTCTTATTCATTCTTTTCTATGTTAAGTTTAAAACAATCTTATTACTTAATTAGTGAAGGCTCAACCTTGTTAATTATCAAATCACTTCTCCATGTCCCACTACGTTATTCAATTTAATCTATCCAATTAAATTTCAAGAATAATGTTAAACTAAAATTAGGGATGTTACATGCTCCCCTCCTTAAGGAATTTCATCCTTGAAATTCAGTAAGGACCACACAAAAAGTATATCATACATGTAAACAACTGTAACAAACATTGTTATTATATCCTGCCAGCTGCAAAGTCTAAACAACTGTAAACAACGTTATCACTCCACTGGACTTTCACCAACCTAATTGTTTTGTCCCTTAGCTTCTTCTCATCTTTCGCTACAACACGAACTAGTTTCCTAGCAAAAGTCAGATCCGGTTCTACTACTAAATCTTCCAAAGCAGTCGGAGCAATAGTAGTATCTGGATCATCCACATACTTTCTAAGATGAAAAACATGAAAAACATTATGGACTCCTACCAAACTACTTGGTAACTCCACTCGGTACGTGAGCTTCTGATCCTCTTTATAATAAGGAACGGTCTAATACATCCAAGTGCCAGTTTCCCTGACTTTTCAAATCGTACCACACCTTTCATTGGTGATACCTTAAATAAAAGATGATCTCCAACTGAGAACTCTTGACCCTTGCACCTGTTGTCGGCATAACTTTTCTGCCTAGACCGAGCCTCCTTCATCTGTACCTGAATCAACTCAATCTTTTCTATGGCTTCTCTTACCATATCTGGACCAAGAACCAATCTGTCTCCAGTCTCTAACCAACATGCTGGCGATTTGCATGGCCTTCCATACAAAGCATCGAAAGGCGCCATTCCTATACTAGTCTGTTAACTATTGCTATAGGACAACTCAACTAAGTGCAAATGGACTTTCCATGACCCACCAAAACCAAGTACGCAAACTCTTAATAAGCCTTCAAGTACTTTATTGAGTCTCTCTATCTACCCATCCATCTGTGGATAATAAGTAGTACTCATCTTAAGCTTGGTACCAATAGCTCTTTTAGACTCTTTCAGAACTCACTAGTAAACAAACTTTCTCTGTCACTAACTATACTACTAGGAATCCCATGTAGTTTAACAATATTCTTCATAAACAACTTAGCCAATACAGGTGTGTCCTTATCAACTTAACGGGAATCAAGTGTGCACTCTTGGTTTTTATATCTGCTATAACCCAAATACTTTCATTTCCCTTTTTCGACCTTAGCAACCCGTCAATAAAATCCATGGATATAGAATCTCATTTCCAAATCGGTATAAATACTAAAGCAAACAACTTGGCTTCTGATGCTCGACTTTCACTTGCTGGCAATTCAAACATTGCTTTACCTATAAGCCTACATCCCATTTCCTAGCTTCCTAGAAGAATCTCCTCTTCATATCCTGACACATCTTAGTTCCTCCAGGATGAATAGTAAACTTTGATCGATGACACTCCATAAGAACTTCCTTCCTTTGGTCACCAACATCTAGAAAAATTAATCGCCCCTTCTTTCTTAATCATTCATTTTGGCCAAGACTAAAATCCTTTAAATCATCAATCTCGGTTTCACCTTCCAATCTTATAATCCGTTCAGCTAACCACATATCATCTCTCAGCTTAGAAGCAATCCTCTCAACCAATACTGGTCGAACTTCTAAATATGATAACATTGCAGTATTCTAATTAGAAATAGCAGTCAAGCTTAACTAGCCAACACCTCTAAATCTTTCAGTTCTACCAACATAGCTAACACCACATTTTGATGTTTCCTACTAAGTGCATCAACAACTTTATTTCCTTTCACTGTCATATACTCAATACCGAAATCATAAGCTGATAAAAACCCTAGCCATCTCTACTGTCTCATATTCAACTCTTTCTAACAAAATAAATACATCAATGACTTATGATCCATGAACAACTCAAATCTTTTTCCTAAGAGGTAGTGTCTTCACACCTTCAAAACAAAGATCACTGCTGCGAACTCTAAATCATGATTTGGATATTTAACTTCATGCGGTCTGAGATGCTGAGAAGCGTAGGCAATCACTTTACCCCTTTGCATTAACATAGCTCCTAATCATGATCCATACACATCGGTATACACCACCAAATCATGATTACCATCTGGTATAACTAACACGAGCGCATTGGTCAATAAAAGTTTTAGCTTATGGAATGCTTCCTCACATTTACTAGACTAAATAAAATTTACGTCCTTTCTGGTTCGTTTAGTTAAAGATACTGCTACTCGAGAGAGATCCTTAATGAATCTTCAGTAATAGCCAGCTAATCTAAGAAAATTTCTTCTCTCGGTCACCGTCTGTCCCTTTTAATTATTTACATCTTCAATCTTAGCTAGATCCACAAACAACCTTTCTTCTAAAACTAAATGACCAAGAAATTTCACTTCTCTCTTCCAGAAATGATACTTCGAAAACTTCGCTTTTAGTTGGTGCTGCCTCAACATCTCAAGCACATTCTAAGATGAATCTCATGATCTCTCTCATCCTTAAAATATATCAAAATATCATCAATGTACACCACCATGAACCTATCCAAGTGCTTTCAAAAAATTCAATTCATCAAGTTCACAAAAAAAATAGGTGCATTAGTCAATCCGAATAGCATTACTAACCACTCGTACAAATCATATCTTGTTTAAAACACCATCAAAGAAATACTATCCTCCATCACCCTCAATTGATGGAACCCTTTTGCCAAACCCAATTGGGAAAACACTTTGGCTCCACTCAGCTGATCAAATAAATCATCGATTCTCGGCAAACGATACCAATTCTTTATCATTTTCTCATTCAGTTTACGATAATCGATACACAATCTTAATGACCATTCGGTTTCTTTACAGACTCCATAGCCGCTACCCAAGACGAACTACTTGGTCTAATAAAATTCTTTCCTTCTAAGTACACCAGCTGAACCTTTAACTCTTTCATCTCTATAGGTGTCATTCTACTAGGCGGTCTACTTACGGGTCCAGCTCTAGGTACAATATCTATTCGAAACTCAATAGCTCGTTTCTGTGGTAGTCCTATACAGGCTCAAACACATCTACGTACTCTCTTACACACAAAAAACCCAATTTACTTCGTCTTCTACTTCAATTGCACCCAACAAAGCACAAACCTCCAAACTCAAGTTTTCAATTGAGTGTATAATTCGATCTCGGCTATGAGGGTATCTTAATAATATCTCCCTATCCAACCAAAATATCTTAGCCTCATATCTGCTTAACTAATCCATAGACAAAAAGATCCCAAAACCCGCAAAGTCAAACACATATAAACTGCAGGCAAAAGCATGACCTAACAACTCAATCTCTAACTAGCCACATCTCATTGCCAGAGTTGTATACCCTTCTATTGGATTCGCAACCCTTAACGAAGTAATAAGGTATGGTGGTTATGATTCTAACTTATCTACCAAACACCGAGAGAGAAAAGAATGTGATGCACCTTTATCAAACAACACTAACTGGTATGCTATGAATCAAAAGTGTGTCTTCCATCATAGAATTTCCTTTCTCAATAGCAGTCGGTCAAGAAGATGATGGTTCCAAAGCAAAGACCTTTCCTTTCTTCGCATTGGCTGCATCTGGATATTTATTATTATAATGCCCTACCTGGTCGCAGTTGAAGCACTTCAAATTCTTCTTCCTCAAAACCGTCTTGCCATCACCTGATTAACACTCATTAGCATAGTGCCCCTTTTTATCACGCTAGTAACAAATAATATCTGCTTTCCCTTTTTTGGTAGCTCCACCCTTCTGAGCCCCTTTCCCTTGAAGAACTTCCTTTTCTTACCCTGTGAACTCTGGGTTTCCACTAACTTCTCCTTCCTTAAAGTCGCAAGCATCTCCTCATTCCTTATAACTATTTCCACTACCACATTACTCGGATCTCGGAGATGTGACATAGTCGCTATAGCAATCTCCAACCTCAAACTCCAGATAAACTTCTCATTCCTCTTAATCTCAGTATCAATGGTGACATATCCATACTTGGATAGCTCATCAAACTTGGTAGCATACTCTAGAAAGGACATCTCTCCTTGCACCAAATCAGCAAATCTCCTTAGCAAGATTGACTTGGCTACTTCAGATAAGAACCTCTCCTCGAATCTCTTTCAAAATTCAGCCCAAGTCAATTCGTCTTTTGGTACACCTATAGTCACCATGTTTCACCAGTACAGTGCTGCTCCTTGCAACTGCCTAGAAGCCAATCTCCTTTTCCGCTCATCGTTCAACCCTAGATCAGTAAAAATTCTCTTATAGTGCAATAGCCAGTTCTCTACTTCAATAGCATCTTCAATTCCAAGAAAAGGCTTTCCTCCAAGACTAGTATAATCATGTTTCAGCTTGGCACAGTTATTGCCAACAGGTACCACGGGATTAGCTCCTCCAACATTAATAGCATTACCTCCAGCCAAACTAGCCGCTGCTCCATCTTGCATCATATTGATAAATAACCGATACATAGTCCTCATATCTGCTGGTAGGATTCTAGTACCTACATTAGCATTTGCATTTTGATTAGCATTTTCCTGTCGACCTTGGTTCCTTCTGGTATTAGGTCGAACATTTCCATTGGTTGTAGTGTTTCATCCACCTAGATTCACTCTTCAGTTTCCTGCTTCCATACCTTACTTTCTCATAATCTGCATATGAGTCTTAATAAGATATAGAAGAATGGTCTAAGAGAGATGGGAGAATACATACTTATATATACAAAATACAAGTACGTTACTATAGCATTACCCCATACCCCAATCTTATTCTCTGATACATTGGATTATGTTTTCAAAACTCTTTTAAATTCAAAATTCTTTTAAGTTCCACATAAACCTATGCTCTGATGAAAAACTGTAACTCCAACATTTCGAGGTCCGAAACTAATTACTACTGATGCTACAGTCATCCATAGTATTAATTTCCGGTGACAAAATGCAGCTATGTTAATCATATCAATAATCAAAAGCACATGAATATGAAAATTTTCAAACACAATTTAATAACAAGTTTTCACATTTCACAAATAAGATTTCATAGTCATTACATAATCCCATTCGATCCCATGTTCATAGGAAATATAATTATTCAAAATACTCCAAGAGCGACATATGAAAATGCCTCCTTGGTTGATCAAAATCCACCACTACTTGACAGTTATAATTTCTGTCATTACATCCATTCAAACAAAATGAAATACACAGCAGGTAAAATAAAATTCCTAATATAGCTAGCTTGCCTTCTGCATGTCTTCGAAAGCTTATTCGTCTAACTGGAAACCTGAAATCCCTTACTCCCGACCTACTCAAATGAGTACCTAAGAGTTTAAGGAGAAAAACAAAAACTTTGGGTCAAACAAACAGCCTGGTGCGAATAATAACCTACCATCTAGTAAGACCATACCGCTGAGCAGAATGACTTTTCCCCTCACTAGTATCTTAACCAAAACAGATCAACATATACTATGCTCCTTTATCCACAATGATTAGAACATAATAAATAAACATTTGCAAACATGCAACATAGAGTGGACTACCCATCCCAATTTATTTGACTATCCGTCTTAATTTCGTCTGACTATCTATCTTAAATTCAAATGACTGTCCGTCTTATATTTATGTGGACTACCCATCTCACATGTAACCATTATAAAGGTTATCTATTCCCTATCATATGGACTACCCATCACACATGGTTTTGCTATTTTAATTATGTCAACTATCCATCACATATGTTCCATTTATCTAAAATAATGTGGACTATCAATCACACATCCCATAGTTTTCCTATGATGACTATGAATCCTTTAATAACCATATAGAGACTATCCATCGCTGGCATCATGTGGACTATCCATCACACATTCCATATATTTTTTAGGATGACTATGAACCCATAAAATACCAATTTAAAATTAGGTTATAACTATATTCTCTCAAGTGCTCAACCTATGTCTATTGGTATCCCAATTAATTTGTATAACCCTTAAACATATAACATCTCAAAACGATATGCATTGGTATCCCCAATGATTAATGTCTAAATTACAAAATAATATGCATTGGTGTCTCCAACAAATAATGTCAAATTCATAACTTATGGCAAATATAATACATTGATATCCCCAAGGAATAATGTCATAATCATAAACCTATGGCTCCCCACCATCAATATAGCAATATAAAGGACTTATGACATTCATGCCACGATAACAATATTGAACCTCTATCTAAGGATAGAAACCAAAAAAATTAACTTATATAAACCATAAGGCTCTCTGCCGAAATCATAGGATTATTAACCTTCTTAAAACATATGTTGTTTCTCCTTTAAAACTTCCCTTTAGTTTTCATAAATTAAGGCCTCGCTGGCATTAAAACAAAGAGATGCGACATCAATACCGAATGACATATTTGCTAAAATCAATTACTTGCGGCACTAATACTGTAATGTCGAAAACATAATACTTCAGCTCTTATGTCACATACATAGAAAAATTTGTATAGGTCATTGCCGCAAAATAGATTGATCCCAAAATTAATGAGTTGCGGCATTAAAACCTTTAAACCTTTTAACATTGACTTCATAAAACTGCAATGTCAATGCCATGACTTAAAGGTTGTCGACATGCGACATTACTACCCAAGTATAGTTAATATCCAAAATATGCGGCATCATTTAAAACTTGATTGGTGACATGCAATATCAATGCTGTATGTTATAGATTTCAAAACAAAGGAACAAGGGAGGTATGTATTGATAACTCACAACATCAATATCTCATATACCCACGAGATGCGATATTCCCATAATGTCAATGGCGGATGCATGACTTAATGCATCACATACTTACGGCATAAGTATCACATGCATTGCTTCATGTCAATGCCGCTTACCTTCGATATCGCTTACAATTGTAAAGTGATACCACTTATTGCTAATGTCGAATGTCATGGCAATGCTGCATATCGGTGACATTGTCGTAATTACCATAAAAACTGTTTTATTTCCATTAAAGCAATTCTTTTTTACCAACTTTTATCTCTTGTTAAATTTCTATTAGTTGAAAATAAACTTTACCAATTTGTTTTCAGAATACTGCCGCAATTAGTTTTACATTTCCAGAAACATTAATCAACTTAATTAATTAATACCCTTAATTAATATTCATTTATATGTTTTTCTTACATAATAATTTCATAGAAATACATATTATTGAGAAAAATCTCAAAAAATCATTAAAAATCAGAATTAACATATGCTCTCATAGATAAAAATTTCAAGGCCAAAATAATTATTTAATTATTTTTAATAATTAAAATCCGAAAAAACACTATTTCCACACTATTTCCTCCTTAGGAAATTCATAAAATATTTGTTTTAATTTGAAAATTTATGAAATTAGAAAATCTTATCTAGAATAATGGTTTACACAACATACCAGAAAATCAAGTCAATCGGAGATTAAAAAACTTATGTTTACCCTTAAAACCTATCTAAATAATTCATAAGAATTTCATATATCTTTATTCTATCCAAACAATGATTAAACATTCATAACTTGGCAAATTAATCAAAATAAACTCAGAAATTGCCCATAATCGAATTTAAACACAAAATAATAAAGATGATTTATTATTATCCACCTTAAATTTGATGATGGAGTTGAGATTTGATGGAGTTTAATTTTCCTAAGCTTTGCCTTTTGAATCCCTTGATTTCTCCTTCTTTCTTCTTTAGTAATGACCGACCTTACTTTTGATTTCACTCGGTATATTTCAAAAATGAGAATGGATGAGAGGGAGGAAGGGTTTAGGGTATGAACTAAGATTCTATTCCTAATTTGTCTTTCTCATTCATTCTTTTCTGTGTTAAGTTTAAACCAATCTTATTACTTAATTAGTAAAGGCCTGTTCTTGTTAATTATCAAATCTCATTCTCATATCCCACTACATTATTCTATTTAATCTATCTAATTAAATTTCCTGAATAATGCAAAGCAAAAATTAGGGGTGTTACACTAGGAATACTCTCTTTCCTTTCCTTAAGGACATAAGCAATGAAGCAATGAAGGGAGGCAAATTTCCTTTCTTATTCATAGACCATTTGCTTTTGATTCATTTTCGGAATGCTTTTGATTTCTTCCTATGATGTGTAGTGCTCTCTTGATATATTGAACAGTTTTCTAAAGACTTCTACTTAATTTTTCCTTATAAATGCTCTTCCCCATGTCAATTTTTCAAGAATTTTTTAGAATTTAGTAGAGCGATTAGATAGAAGATGAATTAAGGTTTTCGGTCTTAAATGTTGTTTTTATTGTTAAATTTGAATTAAAACTACTCCCACCAATTATATTAACTAACTTATATGCTAAATTTTGAATATGGAATTACCATTGCATATGTCGACATATGCCTTAGTTGTATGTTGAATATATTCTTTGGTTGATATGTTGATGTATGTTTTCTATGTATGTTGACATATGTATGTAATTTTTATTTTTATTTTTATTTAATTTTTATTTATGTATTTAATATAAATATTTATTCATTTATTTTATTTATTTATACTAATATCTCAAAAGAGTACAATATACATATTGCATGTAATTTTCATAGATGAGCAGAACAAACATTTCATTAATTAATAATTCTTAATACATAAGCACCAAAAGGAAAAATAACTATGATACATTCAAAAATCCGATAAAGGAAAGAACAAAGCTAGAAAGATAAAGATGAGTAAGGAGAGTTTCAACTGAGCTTTCTTACAATTATTCCAAAAAACTTATCAATTTTATTGGAAAGTTTTCAAAAAATTTTATTCATCGACCTCTTAAGTTTCTTTCGATTGTTGGGTAGGTTTTCTTGAATCTTGATGATTTCTTAATTTGTTGGCATATTCATCCTTTGAAAGCTCTCAGCAAATGTGTCCTCTCTTCTTCTTCTTCCTCTTATTTCTCCTCTTCTTCTTTTATGTTCATCCCTATTTCTTATTCCTCCTCTTCTTCAGTCTCATGTTATTCCTCCATAGCCAACCTATCATCCTTTTTGGCTAAAATCTTGTGTGAATCGAATTCAAAAGGGATATGCATGAAAGAGATGTTCTTGTTATTGAAGACTTTTGGATTTGAAGTTGTTTCACCTCTTAATTCAACTCAAAATATTGAAAAATTAGTTCGGGTTAACACACTCTAAGGGTAAAGTGCGTTTTCATGTGAAGTGACACTTTCGATAAAAAAATCTGATAAGATGATTTGTGCGCAGTTTATGTTGCTTTTAGCAAAAATAACAAATAAAGGTTTAATAAAATTACGAGGAGCGATGCTTTCCTATAAAGTAAGACTCGTAAGTCTTCCAAAGATATTCAAAGGGCTAAAAAGATTTGAATAAAAACGGGAATAAAAAATGGCGATGGAATTTTTTAAATTTTCAAACATATCCATCTTCTTCCTCAAGATTTTCTCTTCCTACTTCTCTCATATGCTCAAATATTGATCGTTTTCGTTCTTTTGCAAATGTAGTCAAAGAATCGATTGCAACACATTACACCTCACGTCTACTTGGTCAGAGACCATGGATTACATGAAAAAGCTCAGGTCTTTATGCTTTCGATGCTATGACGAAAACCATAAAGCAAAGAAATGTAGAGATCGGATTTGTTGTTTCAGCTGTGGGGTATTCGATCATAAAATGAAGTCATGTTCTCTTTATTTAAAGGTCCGAAAATTTGATAATCCTCCATTGCCGAAACCGTTGAGTGGGATATAGCATGGGTATTATTTTGCTTGGAATTTCGAAAACTAAGGAGAATCTTTCTTAATGCCTTTAAAAAAAAGGAAGAAGGAATATATATCCTATGGCACTTTGATTCTTTGAATGTTGCTGTTATTTTTGCATCAGATTTATCTATTGATTCTGGGGTGATGACCATCGTAGGGAATATGAATAATAAGGAAGCAGGAAAGAAAACTAGTGATAGCTTTCTTAGAAATGAAAATGAAATAAAACGGTTGACAATAGCTTGGTTTTGATAAAGGACACGCAGTTAAGTGATGGTGTACCTGATAGATATAACTTAGATGTAATGCTTTTGGACCCAGTAGAGTGATGAGATACAAGCATAAGTGTTTGTCTATAATTGGTACCCTTAATGAGCCTGTGCATAATGAGGGGATTATGGGAGAAAACAACAGGGACAAGTTTACATAGGCCATGAAAAAAGTATCCAAATGCATGAAACCAAAACGAGTTGATATAGCGTTGAGTAACAAATTCAAGGTACTGGATTTAAATGAATATAATGACTTGAGGGAGGATGGTCCTACAATTAGCAATAAAATATTCAATGATGTTGGCAATAATACTGAACATAAATTGTTTGATGAAACATGGCTATATTAAAAAAATGTTATCTATGATTTAGAAGGAGATGAGGTTAATCAATCAGGCAACAAGACTAAGGGGAAGGTTTTGTATTAAAATGGTATGGTTAATATGGTGGAGAAGGTGATATCTTCAAATGTGTAAATGAAAATATGTATAGGCAAGGATACAATGGCTAATGGAATGGGATGGGATGTTGTATCTGAAGTAGACAATGGACCTGATGGTAGTAATGATAAAGTAATAGAAGTTGTTGATGGTTTGGTAGAAGCAGGCCCGGCCCAAGGGCAAGGCCCATAAGGCCTTTGAATTGGGCAACCCCCTCTTATGGGGGCAACATGAAGGAAAAGAAGAATGTTAATTGTTTATTTATACTTTAAACAAACTTCTGTCATATAAGTTTACAATAACAGTTCTTGGTAGGGTGGTTTAAGTATTGTAATAATACAGTGGGATGACACAGGTTCGATTCTCGGTGGTGATTAAACTGCAAGTATCTTACTCTTTTTTTTGATTTTTTTATTGGTTTTTAACTTGGCCTAGGGCAACCCACTTCAATGGGCCGGCCCTGGGTAGAAGGGACAGTTTTCATAGTGGTAGAATTAGCTCAGAACCACAACACGGTTATGGGCAGTGAAGTTACAAGTTATTATGGGTCCATTGAGTTGATGAATATGCAAAATGAAACGGAAACTTCAGGTATGGAAAGGGTAGAAATGATTGACTCTGAGCATAACATGGTTTTTGTTGAAATGGTTGAACTCTCTTATTATTAAAAAAGCGATGAATTTGGAGATTCAAATTTGTGTTTGGATATGGTAGTGCACAAGAATATACACACTGATATGCATGAGAAGTTTACTATACCAGCTTTATTAGATGTCTAATGCAATGCTTTTGAGCAATTGACTCTGAGCAATGCAGGGGAGAAAAATTAATGATGGTATAAAAAGGGAATTGATGGTTGATTCTTATCTATATTCCAAAGTTGATGGGAAGGATTTATAACTTCTTGAGCATGAAATGGTGTAATATGATGTGGTTTTGTGGCAAAGTCATCTGTTATTGCTTCATAATAGTTTGGACTTGATGCAAGGCAATCTGGTTGTAGTGCCTCATGTTTAGGACTTGAAACGTGATAGTCAGGGAAGAGATAGTGTTGAGTTGTGATGAATTCTGAATCTATAGTACAACAAGTAGATTGGGATTTTGGCTTTTGTTCGAGCTCATTCGGATCAGTGATAAGAGTGCTCATCTACGTTGAACGATCTCTAGAGCATCCACCAACTCAAGTATGGATGTTCTTTTAAGGAGTACTCATAGTCCTTGTGCTTTGAATAGTTTATATACTAGTGATATGCATTATTCAGATAAGAGTTCGATTTTTATTTTTGATAATGTTAAATTAGATGTTGAGTACATTAGAAGTATGTAGTTAGAGTAGGTTAGATAGCTTGGATCATGAGATATATTAGTTGGAACATTAGGGGTCTACACGATTTAGGAAAATGTAATAAAATATAGTAAAATTAGGTCTTTCTTAAAGATAACAACATTGATATTGCCTTATTAAAAGAAACAAAAAATAAAACATGTTGGTTACATATTGTATAGGAGTTTGGGGGGACTTCACTTTAGTCACTGGATTCACCTCTCGGATAAGGGTAGCTTCGGGGGGATTGATGATAGGTTAAAAAGAAAATTGTGTTAAGCTTTTACGATGTATTATTGAAGTTCATTCGATGCATCTTATCTTTACTAATCTTAGCGTAGTGATGGCTCATTTTTCGGTGTTACTAAAGTTTATGGACAAAACTCCAAGATAGATCGAAGGGTTCTTTAGAGCAAGTGTCTAGAGTTTAGAATACTTGCTCCTAGTCTATGGGTAATGGTGGGAACTTCAATTTCACTAACTTTCTAAGGAAGTGCCCCCCATAGAAGATGACTTCATTGCTATGGAGGAGTTCGATCAGATTATTGTTAGTAATAATTTTGATTGAGTTACAACAAAACATTAGACGGTTCACTTGGTCGAATAATAGGAAAGCCCCTTCAATGGTACATTTAGACGGCTTTTTTATTAGTAATGAAGTTGAAGATAGATTCTCGATTTGTAAGGTCATTGGAGTTTTGAGTGTTTACTCGAATCATTGTCCTGTTTTTTTCTCTTAACCCAAAATTTTAGGAATAAAACTTTTAGATTTGAAAAAACGTGGCTATTAGAAAATAATTTTACAAATATAGCTAAAATGAATGGCTTTATATATGTAATTATAATTATAGATTTTCAAAAAATAACTAAAATATTTGTAAGTATGCACATAAATTTAAGAATTTTTGTTAGAAATGGAACCAAAATGTTCATTAGAATTAAAAAGGACAAATTACTAAATGAGATATTAAATTAAATAAAATAGAAGAATTCATAAATTTAAATATTTTAGGGAAAATGTGGTTTCAAATCTTAAAGAAGAATTAAATAAAATTGTAATGCAGAAGGAAGTGATATGGAAACAAAGATCTAGCGTCCAATATATGGTTAAGGGGGACAAGAATACTAAATTTATTCATAATGTAGCTAATGGTAGGAAATGCAGTAACACCATAATTCTACTTTATTTAACGATGCTGATATTTTTGATAAAAAGGAATTAAACAACGCGTTTACTAATTATTACGAACAACTTACTGGAACTAAGAAAGGACATGAGATTTGGGCTAAACAGGATGATTTGTATCTTATGACATTAGGATTGATTTAGATGGCTTGGATAACCCATTTATGGAAGAGGGGACTTTGAGAGCTATAAAGGGTATGCCCAATGATAAATCGCCGGGTTCGAAAAGGGTTTTTATTTTATCTAATGAAATATTTTGGAAAGTTTTTAAATATGATATAATTAAAATGTTTATGAATTTTACGATGGTTCGTTACAATTAGGCAGGTTTAATTTTGCTAACGTAATTTCACTACATAAGAAGATGAGAGCGAATGAGTTCAAAGACTTTAGACATGTTTCATTATTAAATTGTTCTTTTGAAATTATTTCCATGTTTTAGATAATAGGTTAAATACTAAAATGAATGGATTAATGGGTAATATTCAAATTGTTTATACCAAGGGTAGAAATATTATAGGTGTGGTAGTGGTAGTTAAAGAATTTATTAATTACTGCCGTAAAAATAATATCACCTGCACGCTTTTATAATCTGTTTGTGACGACTCGGAATATTTGAGCATTTGAAATTGAAATATTTAATTGATTTTAAATACTTGAAAAGTAGTTTAACTTGAATTTCAAATATAACTATTTATTGGATAATTAATTTTTGAATTAAATAATTAAAAATTGAGTAAAATGTTGAATCTGGTGTTTTAGGCCTGTTAAAAATAATTTGAAGGTTTGTAAAATTTATATTGATAGTACTGAAGATAGTAAAAGTGTTAAACTTGAATTTGGAAGTGTTTTGTTAAGTTTTGAAATTTTATTGTTTAAATTGAATTTAAAAATAGCCTTTCGAGGCACAGTCTCGGAATTCGACAAAATCAGTCCCATTGGATCCGTAATAGTGTATTATTATCGGATTTCAATTTTCGTAGTGATTGGAGTTGTTGTGTGAGCTTACGATATATAAACGCGTTGAAATTTATATCGAGACAAATTGAATTTAAATAAAACATACATATATTAATTGAACAGTCAACCTTTCCATTTCAGCCATATTTCTTTCGCATCAAAACTTTTTCAATACCTCAAATTACTGTTCATCCTCTACTTCACGCAACCCATCCTCTCACGTTCAAAATCACGTCCTTTTGTTCCCCACATTTTTTTTACTCGAGCCAGCTGAAGAAAAGCTATAAGAAAAAATCTTCTTTCATTTTCGTTTCAGATCCCTTTTGTTAACCAATCCAATTCACGAAAACCAAAATCAAACAAAGAAATAATGGCCGCAATTTCATTTCAAATCATAGCCGTGCCTCCTCTTTATTTTCGAATCATCGTTCAAGCCCTAATTGAATAATTATGGCTGCTTCTTTATTTCGAATTCAATCGAAGCCGAGTTCAACTCAAGCTCGGAGGTGACATTGTCGGTCGCGATGTTGGGGGAAAGGTGGGCCCCCACGTGCGTGTGGAAGCCTCGGCAGGAGGACGAGATCGACGTCGATTTTGAAAATAGGCGATCGATCAAGGCAAAGTGATGAGGCTGGTTTCGCCTAGGGTGTGGGGAAGCGGCAGCTGCATCGATAGTGATGGTGGCGCGTTGCTCTGGGCGACAGTAGAGGGTTCACGAGACAACTTTAGGTGATGTAAATGTTGGTCGAAGCCCTCACGTGCAGTCGGAAATCATGCAATGGAGGTCGGCGATGTTTGCGGAGGTGGCCAGTGCGTGTAGGTACAGTAAATTAAACTGCCTTTGTTAGAGGGAAAGAAGAAAACAAATTATATATATATATAAGTATACATACATATTTTAATTCAGAATGAGTATATATATATATGTAGTTAGGACCTTGGAAGAAAATATATAAGAGTTTATATAAAAGTTAGTTAAGTAAATCTATTAAATGATAATAAATTGTTAAATTAATTCAAGTTATTAATAAATTGTATAAAATATTTATACAAGGTCTAAATTGTGAAGAATTGCGAAGAAACAAGCCGTGTTGGTTTGGACTGCAAAATAAAAACCAAAGGTGAGTTAATCTCACTCTTCTGGATTGCTATTTAAATTTAAATGGTTAAATTTAAATAACTGGTTGAATGATTGAATTGATTGGATGTGATAATATATATAGTAGTGTGTGTATATATATATATATATTGGAGTGATTGATTTCCCGCATTATATAGCGGATGAGACCCTATGCGTCGCATAATAGCAGATGATATTATATTAATCCCATATACCGTGGTATTCCACCTCGAAGTGGAATTAGTATTATGCTAACGTCTGTGGATGCAGGGAAACAGGTTGGAGGGATCCAACTGGATTCCTCAAAATATTTAGTTTTGTTTAAATATTCTGTGATATGATTATTTGATATTCTGTGATGAATTATATTGATAATTGGAGATGATGGATGCTACGGTTTGATTGAATATATTTGGGTATACTGTGTTACCAAAATATATAGATTGGATTATTGGAAAGAAATAAAGAGTAAATTTTAAGTAAATAATTTTAGAGAATTTAAATAAATTAAAGAATGAATTGGGAAAGGATAAAAGTGATTTTTAAATTCTGTTAAATAAATTCCGAGTATGGGAAAGGAGATTTTGAATAAAAGGGGAAATATTAAATTTTAAACCTAAGTGATATTATTTAAGGGAATAAAAGAATTTATTTTTAAAAATTCAAGGTTTGAATTTATTTAAAGGGATAAAGAAGGATTTTGGAAAACCTGAAATTGGTATTTTCAGTTTAATGGATTTTAAATCATAATTAAGAAGTAAATCTGAAGTTAATAGGTTTGAAATAAATTGAGTAAGTAAAGGAAATTATTTCAAAATGGAGAAATTTGGAAATCAATTTGGAAATTGATTTAAGTGTTGGAAATTGGAATTTTAAAGGAAGATGGGGCTAAGAAATTTATAAACTGGGTTTATAAAGTGAAGTAATATATCAGTGAATATTTGGAAGAATAAATTCACGATGGGAATTTATTAAAGAAATGGGTAAATTTGTTTAAAAATAAATAGTGATTTATTTTTAAAGATGTGAAAGAGAAGTGTATTTCCCTGGATAGCCAAGTACGTTTCCAAAGCAAACTTTTAAGTATGAGTTAAAGGTTTTAAAGTTGTTTTTAAAGTATGTTTTTTTAGAAAATTTATCATTTTTAAATGTTTAAAGTTTAAAAGTAAGTATTTCTCAAATTTAACTTAGTATTAATTATTTAAAAGTGACTTGGTATTATGTTTTAAAAAGAGAAAATTTTAGTTTTATATTTTATAAAGTAGCTTTATTTTGAATATTCTTAAAGTATATATTTTGGAATAAAGTAATAAAGTAGTTTTTAATTTAAATGTTTTAAAGTGTATTTTATAATTAAGTGTTTTCAAATTTTTTAAAAATCTAAAGTAATTGTACTTGGTGTTTTCAGTGGAAATAAGTATTTGGGAATTTATTCCATGAGAAGAGTGTGGTTTGAAAACTGTTTTCAAAAAGGTTTGAAAGTGGAAATATATCTTAAGAAGATATTTTGAGATTAATAAATAATTTGGAAAATTATTTATGTTTGATGGTTGTTTGTGGATGTTATTTGATAGTTAAATAATCGACTATCAATATTGGCCAATGCGCTGATCGTTTCGAAGAGACCGGGATTGGGATTTATTTTCCGAAAACCACTTCGATCCGGTTTGAACGTTTTCGTGGGGAAAACGAGTTTGGAATCAAAGATGGAGCAGTGATGTGCAAGGGCTAATCGCTACTAATCCTGAGGGTGATTCCAAAATGGATGTAGTAGGAGTAGTGCCTTTGGTTCTGTTCGAACCCGGAACGGACTTGTATGGATGAATGCTTACGGAACATCGTCAGGTGGACGGCGGGCATTCTAAGTGAAATGTTCTAAAAAGGTAACGCTTAGCCTCAAGCCTCATCAACCGGGAATGACTGAAAATCGGGGGTTATGCAGCAAGGCTAAGTGGGTCGCGCCCACTAGGGTGAGGTCATCCCTGTCTAGATGTTCCTTTTTATTTCGGCTGTGTGGGCGGTTGCTGATCCCAACCGCGGGGTGATCTTACTCAGGATTATCTAGTAAGGGGTAGTCCCGGTCTTGTGTTGCAGGGGATTGGGAGAGATCCTCGATACGCTGATCTAGGCCACGTACTGTGACAGGTGGTACCCCAGTGCCTAGTCATTGATGGAAATCCATTTTCCCTACGCGCCTTTTACGAATTTTGTTTGTATAACCCACTTTGTGGCTAGTATGCTGGAATTTAATCATGTAACAATTTCAGCTATTTGAATAAGTATTTGTATATAGACACTATTATAATATCAGACGGATTTGATAAAAAGTGTTTTGGCTATCGTAAGGTAAAAACCCGACATGTTTATTTGTGGCGTGGTCTTACGAGATGCTTTTGATTTCAAAGGGTTTGGAAAACTTTAATAATCCAATTGAGTGTGTTTTATCACGTTGGTTTTCCAGACTGACTCGGGTGTTATTTTATTATAATGCTCGGGTCAAACCGAGTATTATAGATACATGATAGGATGCTGTGGAGCTTAGGAGACGAGCTGGATGGCGAGACTTATCACACGTATATGATGTATGTTCCGCTGTGTTGTGTATGTTGTGTATTCTGTATGTGGGACAAGTTATTATAACTGTCCTGAATTGTGATGTTGATTGTATTGTACTCTAATGATGTACTCTGATAATGAGATGTATAAAACAGATATGGTTTCTTTCTGTAAAGATCAGTTATTGTCTATTATATTTTAATCCGCTGCGATGTGAGATTTTGTTGTGTTGTTTTCTTTTCTTCTACCTCCTTCTTCTTCTAATCCTGATGGTTCGATTTTTCGGGAATGAAAAATGGGTCGTCTCACTGTTCTTGCAAAAGCTTTTGACTCGATCGATTTCAATCTTCTTAAGAATTTATTATTGGCTAAGGGTTTCAGTATTAGATGGGTTAGTTGGATTATGTCTTTAAAACAATATGGTTAATGGGATATTATGACATAATATCTGATCGAAATGTGAACTTAGGCAAGACGATCCATTATCACCTCTTTTGTTTACTCTAGCTGTGGATGTTGTTGCTAGGATTATCAAGTTAGCCACTAGCAATGAGATTTTAGATAATGTAGGAAATGAGATTACAAGTAATGCCCTCTCCCTTCTCCGGTTTGGGAATAATACCACGCTCTTGAAATCTCATTCGCTAGGCACATTATCAAGCTTAAGTTTACTGTATATAGTTTTGAGTTACTTTCTGGATTAAAGATTAATTTTGATCAAAAGTACCGTGTTAGTACTGAATGACTTAGATTAGGTGGAGAATCAAGTTGCATGTATGTTGAATTGTAAAATTATGAAATTTTCCATAGAATACATAGTGTTGTGGGTATTTTCGCCCACGCAACTGAGGTAGTGGAAAGCTTGGAAGACAACGTGGATCGATCACTAAGGAGAGGTGGTGCGTATAGATTGAACCAAGAAGAGGCAAAGAAGGAAGGCGGCATTCCTTAACCCCATCTTGTGTTCGGTACCGAACAAATATCTGTAACAATCTTGTTGTTAATTACCTAATTAATCAAATTTAATTATGGATAATTAATTCTAAATAGTGATTTGTGAAATTTATATATGAAATTAAATCTAGTTTTCAGAATAGTTGATGTTATCCGAGTTTTTAACCCAGCAAAAACCAATAGAAAACAGAACAACCTCGTATAAACAGGATGGTTTAGGATTTAAGTAGAAAAGCTAAGACAAAGGATCAACAAGGGCCAAGCTATATGGATAAAACAACAATTGGGACCGACGAAGCCGAGAGATCAGCATTCTTTCAGTCCAACCAGCAGCTGAGTGCTAACAGCTAGTGAACTGCTATCAAAACGAAGCCACTAGGATAGAAGACTATCAAAACATCTCCAATTCGAAACTCCAGAAAAATCCTAAGTGCTTGGATCGTCAACGACCGATACCACTCCACAAACCTTCAAACAAACTAGCCAAAGAATACTAAGAAGAGGCCAGGCATTGGCTTGCAAACAAGCTAAGTCTATGGGTCGCCGACGATCCATATGCCATGGGTCACCGGCGATCCATATGCCATGGGTCGCCGGCGACCCATATGCCATGGGTCGCCGGCAACCTATGGTTCTTCCTCGTTTTGCGAGCCGAACTCTCCCTAGGTCGTTTCCTACCTACATGCGAGCTGATGAAGACGTAGCCTGGCCCAGAAGCTCTCCGACCCATATAAATGCCATCCTACCTGCAATATAAACTGGATCTTCTCCGGACTGGTTGCTGAAGCTCTGTTGGAATTATTCTTCATTCTCTACCTCCCTCACAATAATCTCCAAAGGAATACACTATGATTCTCCAGTGGATTCCAACTCTGGAGATTCAATCTAGCTAGAAAATAATCAAAGCCTTGTAATGAAACATTTCTTGTAACGGCAATCAGTCTATAATAAAATTATAAAGTGGACGTAGGCTTCACTAACAGTCGAACCACTGTAAAAATTCTCTTTCTACTTTCTCTTATTGTTCTTTCTTTATATCTATGATCTGTGATATTGCTCTGTCAGGACAGGGCTAGTGCTTTCAAATCCAAACCAGGATGTTGGTCCATTTTTTGGGTCAATATTTTGGTGCTTTCACTGAGAATTAAACTCGGAATCCAGAGCTAGCTATCTACTTTGGATCCCATGGGTTCAGAAGTTAGATCCTTTTCTTTGCTTGAAGAATCCACTGTATGGAATCAATGGCTCCTGGAAGAAGAAGAACTGCCTCTGGAAGGTCTGTAGGGGCAGTAGTAGCTGGAGAAGATGTTAATCCTCAACAAACCGAAGTGAACAGCGCTAACTTAGGGAATCAGGTGCCTGCCTCCTCCAGTCAGCATAGAGTTGTTACTAGGGATGAGTTAAATAAAATGGTTGATGTGATCAACCAAAAAAGGAGAGTAGCCAAAAGGCCTAATGGATAATCTTAATGTTCTCCTAACCCTACAGTCAAATCCCACTCCAAGGACTATGCCCGAACTCACGGCTGCTATGGAACAAGGAAATTCCTCTGTTTCTGGTCTACATAGAAGAAACGGAAAACAACCACAAAAAAGGTGACAACGGGACTTAACGTGGACGGAAATGCAAAAGTACTCCGTATGCCACAAGGAAATCTATTCTGAATTTGAGTCAGGGGACAAAGACCCCCGTAGAAAAAAAACTATGGATATTTCCGACTCAAAGGATGGAGAGCCAGACGACAAATTGGAAGAAGACGCCAATGCATTTGATAATGCAAGGAATACCCAAACTGCTCCAGTAAGACCAACCGCAAGCCAATGGGACCCTGCAGGAGTGGCTCTTTCGAAGATAGGAGAGCCTAGGCCTCGGCCCACTCACTAAGACCATTTGCAAAGTCAAACACTTGGCACAGTGACTAATTGCCGTCCTCATGACTACCGGACATCAGAGGCATATATAGCGGACATGGTTAAACGATTAAGAGAGGAGAGTGAAGATAGAAGAGATGATGAGTGGGGATCTATGCCAAGCTTGACTCCCTTCATCGATGAAATCTTGAACGAGAGATATCCAAAAAGTTCACAATGTCAACTATTCCATCCTATAATGGAACGAAGGACCCGAAGCCTCACTTGTATAAATACAATTGGTATATGGACGGAGCAAATGCCTCTGATGCTGTTCGATGCAGATGCTTCCCTATCTTTCTCAAAGGGGTAGCGTCAATGTGGTTCACTAGGCTTCCACTAAGATCTATCTCTACTTTTGACCAACTAGCGACAAGGTTCCTTGATCAGTTCAGACTCCATACTGCGCAGCCAAAAGATGTCATGTCCCTATCCGGGGTGTTCCATGGGTGTAACGAATCACTGCTTTCATGAACATGTTTAACACTGCGGTGACAGAAGTAAGCAACCCCAATGAAGACATGGTTTTTATGGCATTAGTTTGTGCCATTCACTCGGAAACTAAATTCGGAAAATGGATTAAAATCAAGCAACCTACCACCGGGAAAGATTTCAATCGTAAAGCAAGTCGGTACCTAAGGTTGGAGGAAGCGCAAGAATTGGAAGGGAAGTCCACTAGTGTGCAACCGGCAAATGCCGAGCAAAGCGATGTAGCATTGAATCAAAATGCACACACTTCTCGAACTGGTGAAGGAACCACTGTGAAAGATGGGAATTCAAAGAGAAAAGGTTAAAACTCCAATAAGAATAATGGTAATGCCGGTAATAAAAAGCTCAAAGGGTTTAAGCCCGAAGGCTACACTCCTCTGAGCGACACACCGAAAAACATTTTTATCGCAATTCAAGGAACTAAAGAATGAAAAAAGCCACCCAGAAAGGAGGAGACCGAGCAGAAGAAGCGCTCACGGAAGTTCTGCCACTTCCACGAGACACACGGCCACAATACGAACGAATGTCGCCGCTTAAAGAATCTTATTGAGGAACTGATCTAGAACAACAAATTCCAACGGTACGTAAAACAGTCACAAAACCTCGATCAATTCGCGACTCCTCAACACCCAAGAGAATGTAGGAATCAAGATAGAACCAGCGAAGAAGGGTCGAAACAAACTGACCAAAGGCTTATTATCGGAACATATCCGGGGGACCACATCCCGTACAAAGAAGTTAGGGGGAAATAGAGCGATATGCAAGTTCGCTGAAGCATGCTCCAAAGGAATCATGTTTGGCTTTGGAAGACGAAACTCCAGTTAAGATGCAAAGGATCTTGAATGACGATATTGTGTTTCGAAGTCAGGACACCAAAGGTATCGAAGCTCCAGCTCTCAATCCGATGGTAGTGACGGTAGGAATTGGACCTACTGTAGTTCAGTGGTTGTTGGTTGACAGCGGCAGCTCTGTTAACATTCTCTTTGAATGCACTTTCGATCAAATGAAGATTGGCATGAAAAGTGTGACCGCGTGCCAAACAAAGATTCAGGAGTTTACCAGTGAACCCAAACAACTGGTGGGAACAATTGACCTACCCGTGGAGCTTGAAGAGGGTGAGCGAAGGGTCATCCTCGTGGATGAAATGTCAACATACAACGCCTTCTTGGGACGGCCTGCATTAGCCAACTTCAAAATAGCATTGGCCCAGTGGTGCCTTACAATGAAGTTCCCTACGGAACACGGAGTCAGAATTGTAAAAGGAGACCAAAGCACCGCCCGGGAATCCTACATTGCAGAATTGTGTGAGTCAAGAAGAAAGGAAAAGGGAAAGGATGTAGGGAAAACCCTCCACATCCATGAACCCTCCGAATAGAAACTACAGAACCGCCCCTGGCTTGGGGACCATAGCCGATTGGATAAGGATTTGGATCCTAGAAAGAAGAGCTCAGGGGAGGTTCGGGCAGCACCGGCTGAATTGATGGTGTCTATCCCAGTCTGTATGGATAACCCAACGCGGTCCTGAAAATTGGGTCGCATCTTGGAAACAAGATGCGGTCGGAACTAACAAAATTCCTTCATGCCAATTTGGATGTGTTTGCTTGGACACACTCTGATATGTGTGGGGTATCACCTGAAATTGCCTGCCATGCTCTCAATATCGACCCCAAATTCACACCGGTAAAGCAAAAAAGGCGTAGCTTGGGCCCCGATTGGTTCAAGGCATTGAGAGAGGAAGTAGATAAACTGATGACTAACGGCTTCATTTGAGATGCAACCTACCCAGAATGGGTATCGAACCCAGTCCTAGTCAAGAAGTCCAATGGAAAATGGAGAACTTGTATTGATTTCTTGGACCTCAATAAAGCCTGTCTGAAGGATAGCTTCTCGCTTCCTAGGATTTATCAACTTGTGGATGGAACAGCGGGACATGAACTGCTATCATTTATGGATGTGTACTAGGGCTATAACCAAATCCTGATGCATAAACCAAACCAAGAGAACACCAGCTTCATCACCGATTTGGGACTGTACTGCTACCGAGTAATGTCATTCGGTTTGAAAAATGCAGGGGCAATATACCAAAGGCTAGTGAATACTATGTTCAAACGCCAGATCGGGAAGACTATGGAAGTTTACGTGGATGTTATGTTAGTCAAATCCCAAGTAGCTGCTAACCATCTTGACAACCTCGCTAAACTATTTGAAATACTCCGAAAGTAAGGAATGAAAATTAACCCACTCAAGTGCCACTTCGGAGTAGCCTCTAGGAAATTCTTGGGATTCATAGTAAGTGCCTGGGGCACCAAAGCGAATCCATAGCAAATAACAGCATTATGGGAAGTCCAAGCCCCTAAAAATAAGAAGGAACTTCAAAGCTTGAATGGAAAAGTCGCAGCACTGAGTTGATTCATCTCAAAAGCTACAGACAAGTGTATACCATTCTTCGATGCGCTAAAGAAGGCAAAGAAAAACTTTGAATGTTGTGAAGCTTATCAAAAAGCTTTCGATGAATTGCTACGACACATGGAAACTCTCCTAATCTTATCGAAACCAGTCGATGGAGGAGACTTATTCATTTATTTAGTAGTTTCCCTGCACGCCCTGAGCGCCGCTCTTGTGCGGGAAGAAGCAAGAATCCAGCGACCCATGTACTACTACATTAGCAAATGATACACTGGAGCTGAGAAGAATTACCCAAAACTGGAGAAGCTAACATATTGCCTTCTGATCGCGTCCCAGAAATTACGACCATAATTTCAGGCTCATCCGATTAACTGACTAGCCTCTGAAGCAAGTTTTATTCCGGCAAGAAACTTCCGGACGACTACTCAAGTGGAATATAGAGTTGAGTCAAATGATATCACATACCATCCAAGAAAAGCAATCAATGGGCAAGCGTTGACCGATTTCATTGCCAAATTTACTACCGTAAGGGACGAGGAGGAGGAAGTTTAGTCGGAAACAAGCACGCAATGGAAGCTCTTCGTCGATGGTGCATTAAACAACTTCTGTTCGGGAGAAGGGGTGGTGATTGAAACCCCTAAGGGGCGAGCCATTAGCTACGTTTTGCGCTTGGAATTCCCAGCAACAAATAACAAAGCAGAGTATTAAGCACTGATTGTTGGATTAAAGGTTGTGAAGGAACTCGGATAAAATCTATTCACATATATAGCAACTCCCAGCTGGTTGTCTATCAAGTGAAAGGGGAGTACCAAGTGTGTAGAGAAAAGCTCCCCCATACCTGTCCAAAGTACAAGAGCTGTTAAGCGAAATCGAGCACTACACCATAACTCACATCCCACGGGAGCAAAACACCAAGTAAGATTATTTGGCAAAGCTGGCAAGCTCCGGAAAAGCCCGGTCATTGGGATTGGTTTCGGTTGAAATGCTAACCAACCCAAGCATAGACGAAATGGACGTAGACTGGATGCTAGGGACCACCGTCGAGCCAGATACATGGATGACACCGATAAAGGACTATCTACTTGCAGGAATCCTACCAACTGACCGAAATCAACGGAAGCAGCTGCTTTGGAAGGCACCACGGTTCATGATACGGGATGGGATACTCCATCAAAGGGAATTCTCAACCCCTCTTCTTAGGTGTGTGAGCATTGGTGAGGCACAACAAATCCTGAAGGAGGTACAAGAAGGCGATTGCGAAGACCACACTAGGGGCAGACCCTGGCAAAAAAAGTCCTTCGATACGGCTATTTCTGGCCAATAATAAATCGCGACGCCGCAGATCGTGCCAGAAGATGCAATCGTTGTCAAAGGTTTGCAAAATTAAGAGAACTACTTCAACGGAACTGATGCAAATGGTTAGCCCATGGCCGTTTGCGATATGGGGGATTGATTTGATTGGCGTCCTTCCGATAGCAAAAGGAGGAGCCAGATATGCTATAGTTGCTGTGGACTATTTCATAAAATGGGCCGAAGCAGAACCGCTGGCCACCATAATCACAAAGAAAGTTATTAACTTTGTTACTAAAAACATCATTTGCAGGTTTGGTGTGCCGCAAAAAATCATTACTAACAATGGAACCCAATTCGAAGGTTTCGAGTTCAAAGACTTCTACAGGCACTTCCAAATCGAAAAAAGCTTTTCCGTAGTAGCTCATCCGCAAGCAAACGGGCAAGTGAAAGCAATAAACAAGATCATCAAATCCACTGTAACACTCCTTCAAAATGGGAATAATAGTCCCACATCGTGGGAAAACACTATGAAGTGGGTGCGATCATACCAGGACTAAAGCACCGGATCCCATCAGAACTCTGAAGTTAAGTGAGGTGCGGGATGTTACATTGGTATCGGAGCCATACCCAGTCGGAATTGTGGTCTGTACGTGTTACAGCCACGACGCCTGGGTGATGTTGTGTTCATGAGCCAATGAGGATGTTGGGCTCTAAAGGGGGGAAATTGTAACACTCCTTCAAAATGGGAATAATAGTCCCACATCGCGGAAAAACACTATGAAGTGGGTGCGATCATACCAGCACTAAAGCACCGGATCCCATCAGAACTCCGAAGTTAAGTGAGGTGCAGGCTGTTACATCCACCATCAAAAAGTGATTAACAAGAGCAAAAGGAAATTGGGTTGACGAACTTCTACACGCACTATGGGAATACAGGACAACACACAAAGTGGCAACTGGCCATACTTGGTTCACCTTAGCGTATGGTTCAAAGGCAATGATTCCTGTTGAATTAGAAGTCCTCTCGCACCGAAGGTAGAATTTCAGTCAAAAGCAAAACGAGCAGCTCTTACTCGAATCGCTAGACATGGTCGATGAAAAAAGAGAAGTTGAGAACTGCTGCCCACCAAAAAAGGGCCGCACGATACTTTAACTCCAAAGTTCATAGTCAAACCTTTGAAGTTGAAGATCTTATGCTCAAACAAGTTTCCCTTGTTCTGAGGGCCTTCGGACCAAATTAGGAAGGACCATAGGTCATTAATCAAAAGCTCAAGGATGGGACTTTCAAGCTGACAACCGTCGACGGGGTCACAATTCCCAGAGCCTAGAATAGCGAATCGCTCCGCCGCTACTTCATTTAAAGAATTATTTTTTGTATTTTCTATTTTTCAACAAATAAGCCATCCCAGAAATGCCGGAGGCATTGTAAATAGGAAAATAATTTTCCATGCTTTCCTTAATAAAGTTTGCTTCTTGAACCAACCAAACTGTGTTCGTAATAATTACCTGTCGAGTCAATAGAAGCGAATCGACTCAAACCGTTGGATCAGCGGAACTCGATCTTTGCCGTCTGAAAATCGGTGTTGCTCCTGCAGCTTCGAGAGGGCTAAAATAATAACTCCTCGTGTTGCCCAAAGATAGGCGACACCGAGGAAAAACAAAAGCCGTGCATCTCATAAGCCGCACACCAAAATAATAACTCATCGTGTTGCCCGAAGATAGGCAACACTGAGGAAAAACAAAAGTCGTGCATCTCATAAGCCGCGCAAATCAAAATAATAACTCCTCGTGTTGCCCAAAGATAGGAAACACCGAGGAAAAACAAAAGTCGCGCATCTCATAAGCCGTGCACCAAAATAATAACTCCTTGTGTTGCCCAAAGATAGGCAATGCCGAGGAAAAACAAAAGCCGCGCATCTCATAAGCCGCAAACTAAAATAATAACTCCTCGTCTTGCTGAAGATAGGCAACACCGAGGAAACAAAAGCTGCGCATCTTATAAGTCGTGCACCAAAATAATAGCTCCTCTGTTGCCCAAAGATAGGCAACACCGAGGAAAAACAAATACCGTGCATCTCACGAGTCGTATACCAAAATTATAACTCCTCGTGTTGCCTGAAGATAGGCAATACCGAAGAGAAACAAAAATTCGCGCACCTCATGAGCCGCGCACCAAAATACTAACTCCTCACATTGGCTGAAGATAGGCAACACCGAGGAACGCAAGAAACAGCGCATTTCACAATCATCGCCAACCGCTCCCATAGCCGGGAATAATGAATGCAATTCCAACAAATTGGAATGCTACAAACCAAATGAAAAGCCTCAACTATGGACACTTAAGGGTTAAAACTGCCTTCAATTAACCTATGCACTTTGCGCATTTGAAATACGTGTATATTGCATACCCGCTAAAATATCGCAAGGAACTTGGGTTTTGTGCTAAAGTTGAAGAACTTCCAAAAGTAAAAAATAAAAAAGGAGAATCAAGTTGTGACTTAGCCAAATTTTCGATAAAAATTATCTAAACCCTAAGTTATCGGCTACTTGAGAATTGTTTGAAGTAAACAACCCTGTGAACTGGGGGCATATACCTGTATGGAGACAGAAACGCATGAAAACAATAAGTTCACAAGTTTTGTTACTCCAAACAACAACAAGTCCTCAAGTTCTGTCTCAAAGTTTTATATTTGTTTTAAAATTCTAAACAAAAATTTCAAAGTTCTGTTAATTTCTAAAGTTCTACTAACTTCCAAAGTGCTGATAATCTCTAAGTTCTATTACTTCGAATGAAGGGCTCTTACTATAATCACAGAACTAGAGAATTATGAAATGAAACAAGCACAATTACACAGAAGATATGTGAACAAATAGATAAAAGTACATTCAAAATATGATTGTATTGCTTATAATTTTCTGTATACAGGGTCAAAATGTAGGGGTCATACCCATACAACAACAGCCAACAAAAAAGAAAATACAGACTCTATAGTAAGGACGCAAAGTACAGACCCTGCACTCAAACAGAATGAGTCAAAAAGAAACAAAAACAAGCCAGTCTTCCTGCAAGCTGTAAGCCAAAATCAAGTCCATCCTCACGTCGGCCGCTCAACGCTTCTTGCCACTGCTACCCTTTCCACCTTTGGTTGGTAGTTTCTGCTTCTTTTCAGGAGAAGTGTCGCTGCCGGTAACATCAACGAACACTTCGGTGGCAATGTTCTCCTCTTCCTACGAGACTTTCTCAAAAGAGCATCCCTTCCCTTTGCATTTTCTCGATTTTCGAGAACTCTTCGAATCCTTGATTGCCTCTACCTTTTCCTTCTTAACGTAAATCAAATCGTGTTGAGTCTTCTGTGGCTGCTCCATCTGCATTTCCTGCTCCTTGGCTTTTTCTCCAATTACATCACATTCCAAAGACACTAAAGGGTCATCCAGGCCATGGAGTGTAGCTATCTTCTCGGCTTCTGGCCCCGGTTGCGAGCTAGACGCGGATATGGGAACCGGAGCAAGAACAGACACAACTACAGAAGATGTGAAAATGGCAGCAGGCACGGGAGCTGAAGTAGTTGGCACATCAATAGGAAAAGTGGATGGACCTATAAGATCAAAAATTAAAGCATTAAACTCCTCTTGCTCTTGTGGCGTAAGTTGGAAGCTCCCGAATTCGGGAGAAGCTTGGACATTACCTACATCAGAGGAACGATCATGAATGACGACCTTGAACTCACCACCTTTGCCTTCTTTTAAAGGCTCTACCACATGAGGAATAATATCAAGTCCTGAACTCATGGCTAGTCGTGGAGCTGCTCTGATGGTTCGCCCACTCCGGAGATAGAAGGCCTGGTAAGCACGTCGGTGGCGGTCATCAAGGCAGGATCGGTGGCCTCATCTCGTTCAACTTGGAGGATCTCCTGGCCCTCGAGTAGCGCTGTCTTGGATTCATCGTTAAGTTAAACATCTTGCAACTCTTGATCTGAATAAATGCCACCGCTTTCAGCAAAGCGAGATAATATTTCCTCCCAAACAAAGGCAAGAGTGCGCTGATACTTCAGGTCGAGATAGCTGAGGCTCCCCTGAGGCAACAAAGGGTTAACATAAAAGTTCAGAATTGTCGCATTCAGCTTCTCCATTTTCCTGTTGAAGGTATGTTGGAGGTCCAAGTAATTCGCTTTCACCGCAGCCTTCTTAATTTCAGCGGCAATCTTGTCGGCACTAAGCTGCATGACTTGAGGTTGTAGCTTGGAAATGGTCTCGGCTTGGTCGAAGATAGTTTTTGTGCCCTTCAACAATTAAATCATAGTCCGCGATGGTTTTTCTTTGAGCTTCAATGATGGCATTGCAAGCGACCACTTCTTCTTTTAGCTTCGCCTCCTCCGCATGAGCCTTTTTAATCTCATCCCTCAAGACAATGTCAACTTTTTCATGCTCCTCCTTCAACTCCTTCATCGGACTGGCGGTTCTCCTACTTTCACGAAGCGACGCCTCCTTCTCTTCCTCTAACTGTTTAATCTTAGCATCCCGATCAACCAATGCCTTCTCAAAATCGTCTTTCTCGGATTCGAAGGAAATGGTCTCCTGTTAGTTATTTCTATTTGTATCAGCCATTTGTTTGTAGAGGTTCTCCTATTTCTCGGCCTATTCTAGGTCGTTCTGGATAGCTTGGAGATGCGGCATGAAAGAATCCCTACGAACAGGGTGGAGATCCAAGTCAAACTTGACCCCCTTTAAGAACCAACCCAGAAGCACTGCCTCAAGCTCAGGAGGGCTCGAAGAAAGAACTTAGGCAGGCCTCCGGTGGGGGTGAGAGGCACCAGGAGCGGCAGTAATGAGGGAAGAGGATGAAATATGAGCTGGGGGCAGAATTGGGGCAGAAGTGATGGGAGTTTCTTGGCCAACGGAAGAGTTCTTTGAAGCAAGCTCTGAAAAATATGGGCGATAATCAAACTTTGACTTCTTTGACGGTTCATCTCTTTCCTCAAGAGATCTTATTTTCTCATACCTGCCTTTATGTGAACGAGCCCGATCTCTCACTTCTTGGCGATGGGTTTCAGCTTCGAGTTCTTTCCTCCGCCTGTACTCTTCTTCCGTCTCTCGGACTTGATGGCGGCTGGAGGAGCGCTTGGGGTACTGCTGTGAATTAGTGTAGTCTTTGAAATCATTGTAAAAGCCTCGTCCCCTCGTCATACCTGGAATGAGGCAAACATAAAAGATTTCAGAAGCATAACATAAGCTAAGCAAATATATGAAGGAATGAAGAAGGGAAATAAGTAATCCTAGTGCAACGTGTTGTGTGTTTCAAATATGGGCCTAAAACGTCGTCACAAACCAGAACGAACGGTTGTCGTAGGTGGGATCGGATTGACTTCGGTTGTTGTAGGTGGGACCGAGCTAACAGTTGGCGTGATATTGCCCGAACAGGAAGGCGTCGTGTCAAATTTAAAGTCCCTTTTCATAAGTGCATCGAAGTTGACAAAAACATCGCTAAAATCTCCGAACCCCGCTCCGACATCCCTACTCGAAGAGTCTTGATGTCTTCCAGTTTCGGGGGCTTTGCCTTTGCCACTTGCGTCGGAAGGAGGTGGACTTGGAAGATCCGGACTCATTTCCGGAGTCTCATCGCTAGACTCCGAGTCTCCACCCTCAGATTCTGACGAGAAGTAGCCACTAGCGGTAAACTCGTCGCTACTACACTTGAATTCTCCTTCTTCTTTTTCTAAGTCCAGTGCAGCTTTGCCTTCTCTGTACGTGAACTCGTCTTCTGCTTCCTCCGGGATTGGAGGCATTCTAACTGAACCACTCAGTCCAGACGCAGCAGCGTCTTCCTCCTCACGGGCCTCACCGGGTGATCCTCTGAACAGGCAACCTCTCTTTTGACCTTCCTCGAAACCGTGGGATGAAGAAGCAGATCTTGTGTGAACCCTGGATCGACCAGGAGAGGGAGTTTCAATCTGAACGGCCGATCTACCCGAAGCCAACGGTCCGTATCGACACAAGTTCTCATCGGTCAGTAGAACTTTAACGCACCTCTCCTCGACTTCAATAGCCTTTAAAGTTTGGAAAACTTCATCAAGAGTCACATCTCTATTCGACCTTGGGGTAACTGCAAGAGACGTATAATTAGTTAGAAACTCCATTACAACGCCTCAGAGCTCGATAAACAGAAAAGAGAAGCTTATCCCTTGTCGTCCACCGATGGTTGAATCCCTCGGGGCATCTAACAAAAAAGTACTACGTCTTGAACTGTGATAAGTTGCTTTGCAAGTGCAGGAAGGTCTTTCAATTTCTCTGGGCCTCGATTATAATCAAAGAGGGATAGTCATCTCTCCTCTTGAACGCCACAAAATACCGCAACTCATTAAAACTTGGAGCGTGGTTGAACGTCCGCATGAAAAGGACATGCAAGCAAGTAAGGATGGCGTAGACATTTGGATGAAGATGGAACGAGGCAATACCCAAGTTCGAGAGAGTCTCACGCAGAAAATCATTAAATGGAGGCAGGACTCCGTTCAAACACATGCATCGATGGAAAGCAGTTTACCCCGGGGGGAATATGAGCGAATTCATCTTTCGCTGGCAGACGCACATCCTCTTTGGGAATTCCATGCTGTGTATAGATATTATGAAGAACCTTGGCGGAAACTACCGATGAAGCTCTCTCAGGTGGATTAAGCAGAACTCTGAAGTTGGGGGGAGTACAATCCACGATTGGCCCAACCGGGACTAACTGGAGAGCTTGCGAGGTGGATGATGACTCGGCTTTTGAGAGCGCTGGGCTTCGCCCGCTTGACTTATGGCGCATAGATGGATGTTCATTCTATATAACATAACTCGCGTCCGAAAAAGGTCAAGTAAACCTATCTTAATTTCATAAGTTTCCCCTACGACACTTGAATTCCGAAGAAACGTTAACTTGTAATCGACACGTCGGATTTCAATTGTGAACTGGGGCAAGTGTAGTGTGATATCTATATGGGATAAACCCGGTGCTTGTTACACTGCAAGAGCTCTACCCTGTGTAGATAGTTCGCTCATAATTGAAGAAGAAAAGAACTTCTCGTGTTAATTCATTTTTCATTTTTGTTTCTACTTCCTGTACACTTACCCATTATCGATCCATGATCAATAACAGATCCGTGGTCCAAAGCGACGTGGAAAACTCTTCTTACTACAGGAACGCCGAGCGTGCAATAAGCAAGCAGGATAAGTCTAAATTCTACGAAAGAATCGTGATCGACTGGTGATGTGACGTACAGTAACAGATGTGGAACTAGACACAAGTCAATTCTGGTCTTATGGACGAAGATAGCAAAACGTTCAAGCACCGGGACGAAGCCCGAATGTCGTTGCGGGAAACAACATGACACTCGATTTGCTATCTTCCTCCATTAAACTGCAATCAACTCGAACTTCTCGTAATCAACGTTATAAATGAACACTAGTCATTAAGTCATTACACGAACGCAGTAATTAGCAAATCAACTAAGAAAACCCACCTCAAACTAACTTCTAAGGCACCATAGGAATCAAGAATCGAATTCAACGTCCTTTGTATGGATCAGTAGCGAGCTAGAGAATTGGTGGTGACTCAAGCGGGTAGCGAGCTAGAAATTCGAGCTAGGGTTCAGGAATCACGAATTAGAATCGCGATAGAAGGAGTCACGATTAGGAATCACGATGGAAGGTATCCCCAAGGACTGATGGATCAACGCGCAAGAAGATTGTTGAATTGCTTGGAGTTGAATCGCTCCAAAATTGGATCGCTTGAAGGTTCTACTGATTCGGGTCAAATGAGGTTAGGTCAGCTCTGGCAATGAATATAAGCGAGCAAGAGGAAGAAATTTTTTTGCTAAGTACTAGGGTTGGGGGCGACCCATCATGGTTCACTAGTGACCCGACCCTAGTTTACAAAGAAATCAGGTCGCTAGCGACCCATCTCACATGGATCACAAGCGACCTTAAGAAAAAGAAAATAATAATAATGAAAATATATAGAGAGAAAGAGGAGAAGAAACTTCACCTATTCTTCTCGAACTCGATCTCTTACGACTGTTCATCATTTCGAGGCGCGCTGGGAAAATACGAGCAGAAATGTGATATGTTGTGACAAGTAGTAGCAGTAAGAACCAAAGAAAGACGACCAACAACATTGGGTTAACATATTAGTAAAGCTCTAATGCAATCACTTGGAGATCGACGGATGGATATTAAGAGCGTTAACTTCCAGAGCACGCATTGTTTACAACTAAGACGTACTCTAAGGGGCAAATGTTATCCGAGTTTTTAAGCCAACAGAAACCAATTGAAAACAGAACAACCTCGTGTAAACAGGATGGTTTAGGACTTAACCAGAAAATTTAAGACAAGAGATCAACAAGGGCCAAGCTATATGGCTAAAAAAACGACTGGAACCAACAAAGCTGAGAGATCAACATTCTTTCAGTCCAATCAGCAGCTGAGCGCAAACAGCTAGTGAACTGCCATCAAAACAAGCAACTAGGATAGAAGACTATCAAAACATCTCTAATTCCAAACTCCATAAAAATCCTAAGTGCTTGGATCATCAGCGACCCATACCTCTCCACAAACTTTCAAACAAACTAGCCAAAGAATACTAGAAAGAGGCCAAGGCATTGGCTCGCAAACGAGCCAAGTCTATGGGTCGCCAGCGACCCATAGGCTATGGGTCGCCAGCAGCCTATGGTTCTTCCTCGTTTTGCGAGCCAAACTCTCCCTGGGTCGTTTCCTACCTACCCGCGAGCTGATGAAGACGTAGCTTGGCCCAAAATCTCTCCGACCCATATAAATATTATCCTACCTACAACATAAACTGGATCTTCTCCGGACTGGTTGCTGAAGCCCTACTGGAATTATTCTTCATTCTCTACCTCCCTCACAATAATCTCCAAAGGAATACATTGTGATTCTCCAATGGATTCCAACTCTAGAGATTCAATCCAACTAGAAAATAATCAAAGCTTTGTAATCAAACATTTCTTGTAACAGCAATCAGTCTATAATAAAACTATAAAGTGGACGTAGGCTTCATTAACAGCCGAACCACTATAAAATTCCATGTCTACTTTCTCTTACTGTTCTTTCTTTATATATGTGATCTATGATATTGCTCTATCAGGACAGGGCTGGTGCTTTCAAATCCAAACCAGGGTGTTGGTTCATTTTTTTGGTCAACAGTTGATATGAATTATTAAGAAATAAGTTTCACTTCTTAAAGAGGTTTTCAATTTAAATTTGGCATTTAGGATAAATTTTAATATTAAGATTTATTGCTTTAAAATGAGAATCTGCAATTAATAATTTATTTTATTTTATTAAGAACAATGAGAATAATTTTTATTTTCAAAAATCATATTTAATTGTACAAGATATCTCAATATTAATAGAAATGAGAATTTTTAACTTGTACTTGTTTTGCTTAGTTTTAAGAAATCAAAATATGTTAAATGAAACATTGTTTAGTGTAAAATTAATGTTATATAAAATGTAAAACAAAGGAAATTAGTAAAATTTTCTCTTATTAAGTCTACATAGCATCCAAGCCCATTTAACTAAGAAGAAATCCCTTTCTCATTTCATTATACGCTCATTTCCATGTTCTGTAAACTGAAATAAGAAACCAAGTATTCTTCTTTCAAAACCCTAGAAGATAAATCAATCCCAAATCTAAGTGCAAATCAAATGGCTTTTGATTAATAATTATAGAAATCAACTTCAGGAATTGTTGAAATGGTTGAGTTATGGATTCTAGAAAGCTATGGCAAGGGAAAAAGGTGAGTTAACACTCACACAACTATTTCTAAATTTATACTGGGTGCATGTACTGTTTTGGATGAATTGTTGTTAGAATATATTGTTGAAATGAACCTTATTTCTTGTGTTGTTGCATTCTCGAATATATAATTTTCTGTTTGCTGAAAACCCTAGATTTTTAATCTCTTAAATCATCAAATTATTGTGTAAATCATAGTTGCATGACATCAAAATTTGTGCCCTAGGAGTCAAAACAACCACCATCAAGAAAATCACCGACATTGAACCACTAGGGAGGCTGTGGCACTGCCTAGAACTCTGTCCAGGCCGCACCACCAGTCCACTAGTCCACCTGTTACGACCTGGATAGAGCTCCATGTCATGCCAGTTTTCCTCCCCAATTGTCTATTTGGCCTTCTGTTTGTTCGTTTTACTCTTGTTAACTTATTGCCTTGTTTTATTGCCTATATATAATGATTTTGGTGCATGATTTCAAGTTTTAAACTATTGAATTTGTGAATCTATTTTGGAATGGTTATGCCAAAGAGTCCATAGCACAATACTAAATTTGCATCGCATCTTTTCAACAAGGTTTTTTAAAAAAAGGATTAGTTTCAAATCGAACCGTTTCTTCTAAATCGTTTTAAGTATAAAATTAGGTTATTTATTAAGAATATTTGAAAGTTAAAATATATAGTTATTTAGATACTGATTTATTATTTATGTATTAACAATGGTTTGAAATATAAAATAAGTTTGTTATAATCAAATGTTTAAGTAGTTCTAAGGGTGGTCATTTGTTCTTATGGACCTATAAAATGAATGGATTATTTATAAGGTTTTTGAAATATGTTTATTAATCAAATATCTTATATGGAATTTTAGAGATAACTATATACATAAAGGCGTTTTTATAATTATACGAATTTATTGAATATTTTATCTATTATTATATATTTATATAAAGTTAAATAATAAATGAGTTTATAAATTTTATATTGGGAAGTTTAAAGGTATATATTATCTAAATAAAGTATTAGGAATCATTTCATTTATGATAAGAATTATATTTTTCTCAAACTATAAACTAATATTGGGTTTTATGCCTTTTTGGCATTTTCGTGCGACTTCTTTATAAAAAAATGTTTTGAGAACCTTAATTATATAATTTGAAAAATACTAATAATCGACTTAATGTTATCGATTGGTTTAAATGCTTTCGAATAATGCTTCGTTGAATATGGTATAACTCATTAAATAGAATGTTTGAGTGAACTTACTAGCCCATTAGCGAATACTCAAATTTTGCTAGGTAGTATGGGATGCCTTGGTTAAATACCCGCTGAAATTCTTATGATTGCTATTAGGAAGTATTTAATACTTTAGAGTTGTATTCTCTTTTGATGTTTGGCGAGGCCAATAGATCCTTAAGAGAATATAATTCGAGTTTTAGTTATATCTGTAATAAGTGAGATTTACTAGCTTATAGTAAATACTTGAATTTCATGGGACGATATGGGACCTTTTGGTTAAGTTCTTGTGAATACTAACAGCGATAGTGTCTGACACTTTAGAGTGTATTCCTTTTGGTGTTTGGCCAGGGGCCGATAGATCCGCAAGGAGTATTCTCCTGGATTTCTTTAAAAACCTTTGTGTCATGCTATGTATTCTACGACCATCTTGATCAGTATGGACAACCCTTATGATTGGCTAGGGTTTGTTTCATGGTAAGGATGATCCTTGGTATCAGAACGGTACGAGTGATACCCAATTTGTTTGCTTTCCACGGTATGGACAATTGTTGTGATTGGTATGGACGATCGAGATGATCGGCATGGATTGTTTCAGTTTTTATGACTTTTAAGTGTTTCGTGCTTTATATGTTCTTATACTTTGTGGTAAGTTCCGAGTTAAATCATTTATGTAGTTATTTTACTTTTATAGTGCCATATATCTTATGTTACATCTTGTTCTCATCCTTATGAATACTTAGAGATAGTCCGACCCGTTTATTTTATAATACTTAGGTCAGGCCTAGACTTTTCAGGTATCAGGACTTGCAGGCTTTTGGGTAGGTGTGCTTGTAGATGATAGATTATTTTGACCTTTCAGTTTATCTTCTATAGGATATATATATATATATATATCAGTGTTGATGGGATGTACTATTTGAGATAGTGACTTATATTGGATGTATATTATGTGAGTCTGGTATTACATTTTGTAGACTCACAGTATGTAATATATACGATGTGTATTATCTATTGTGATATGTGGCTGTTGTTTATATGATATATTGTTCTGATTTTGAGAAACCAATGTGTTTATTTATTACTTTAGACTGAGACAGTACACGTCAAAATTTTGTTCCGGATATTCATTAAAATGGTAAGTATGGCGTGTCAATGTTAGTTTAAAGATATATTCATATTTGGTCGCCCTTAATAATCCATATTCTCTGTATTATTAGACAACATTAATCATAATGTTCTTTAATAATATGGGTATAACGGTAGGATTGTTATAATTTGGTATTAGAGCTAAGTCGGAAAATTAGAACGTATGATATCATAGATTTAGACCTAGTGAGACTTAGAGTCTTGTTCGTTGGGGTATATGGTAGATAATTATATTAATTATTTATATAGGGATAGGAATATAAATTGATTATCGGGATAATCGATTGGGACATATTTTGATTAAAATTTTAATTAGATCAGTTGGAATTTGTGATGTTAAACTTTTTGTGACGGCCCAGAATTTCACCGTTATGATCTATGAATATTTAATTAATTTTGAATATTCAAATAATATGTTTATAATCAAAATAAAACTCTTTTTAATAATAAATAATGATGGTGAAATAGTTTTTCAAATTTGTTTATAATAATAATTAGTACAAAGGAAGATTGGAAATGTGACCGGAATTCATTTTTCGACTTTTTGACTTTTCGTCGGCTAAAAGTTGAAAACGTTATGAACTCTTTAGCATAAGTTTTCACACTTGTAGATAAGTTAGTATATGTGTATATATGTGTATTAATGTATGTGTTTTATGTATTTATACCATAATATATTAAGTAAAAATAAAGAATGTCATATCATTAGAAACATAAGTACAAAATAGGTATAAAACATGTTTCATTGGACATGAAAGGGGGAGGTGGCTAGTGTGGGTAGATTTGTACATGGAGGGAAGGGGTTGTGACGTGGCAAGAGGATGAGGGGGTTAGGGTACATGAGGGTAAAATGTTAGTTTTCTATTTCTATTTCATATAAAATAAGTTTTTAAAAATCCAAGTTTAAACTTCTAAAATGATTTCAAACTTGTTTAATCTCCTCCTTTTCATTTTAAAAACTTCTTCATTTTCATCGCACTTTATTCGACCATAACTTCCTCCGTACTACTCCAAATCAAGATTTTCCTTTTTTACAAACCATATAGAATTCCGGTGGCTACAAGTTTTATTTGAACCATGTTTTCAAATTTCTAATATTTTTGGGTAAAAAATATAGGTTTTTTCTAACTCATTTTCGGACCCATATTTTCAAGCCCGAAAATAGCACTCCTTCTTTTGACCATATCTCCCTCAAAACAAATCGAAATTGAGTGATTCTTTCTTTTAAATTATAGAGAAAAGAACCCTAAAACTTTTCTTTCTTCCACTTGTCTAAATTTTGTAAGTAAGATGGCCAAAGTCGAGGAGAAAATGACCCATTTCGAGTGATTTTTGTGTCGTTTTCCAAACGTTACTAGTTCTAAAGCATTTCAAGTTTTCAAAGATTTTGGGTGAGTAAAATTCTAATTTTTGTAAAGATGTTTCCTTTGCTTATATGATGGAATTTATATATGATGTTAAGGTTTGGATTATGATATGGTTTGGATGTATATATATGTGATAGTTTGTGTTTAGGATTAGACTTGAATCAATGGATTTAAGTGATGTGTTTGGTATAACTTTATGATCTTGTTTATGTGGTAGTCGTAAAACAGTGTTATAAACATGTTTATATGGTGTATGCTAGATAGCATCTTGTTTGTAAAAGTGATATGGAATTTCTTATGGAAACAATAGTAAATAGTTTGAAAATCAAAAGATTAAGTTTTCAAACTTTATTTTTCTTATTTTTGAAAAAAGAAATTTAATAAGCTTTAAGGTGAAGTATAAAGAGGAAAGATAAAAACAAGTTGAGATTACGGGTACCCATAGCAATATCGTTATGGATGCAGATTCGCTTAAAATCTGATTTTTGCAAAAACTTTGTTTTATTAATTTAAAATGTTTTGAAATTGTCTTATAAACTTAATAATGATGTTTTATAAAGTTGATTAACTTTTTAATGATTAAATTTGTATTTATTAAGTTTAAATAATTAATAGTTAATTAATATTAAACAGGATTTACTAATTATAATTCAGTAAAGATTGGTTATTAATTAATTATCTTTTAAAGATAAGATTAATTTTAATTAATTATTAATTAAGAAAGGTTAATTTTTAATTAAATATAATTTAAGTATATGATTTATTTTTAATTAATAATTAATTAAGTATAAGGTTAATTATAAAAAAGATCAATTATTTAATTATATTCTAATTAAGTAAGGCTTTAATTTAAAGTAAACTATTTATTTAAGGTTTAATTTATTATTTAAGTTTAATTAAAGATCATTTAATTAATTAAATGAGATAAATTAATATTTAATTATTAATGAAGGTTTTGATTATTATTTAATAATTAATAAATGATAAATTAGGGTTTAAATTATTTATATAATAGTTAATTATTCTTTAATTCGTTATTAAAGGTTTAATTATTTCTAAATATATAATTAAATTAAGTGACGAATTAATTAAGATAGATTATGATTTAAATAAGGGTTTAACTTGTAAATAATTATTTTAAAGAGGATTTTTAAGTTTTAAATTTTGTGTTTCCAAAGAATCAAATTTGTTTTAAAGGTACTTCTTTTCAAAGATGTTTTGAACTCAAGGAATTCAAATGTTGGTACTATTAAGTAGAAAAATGACTGTGAATGGTTTATAATGTGATTGTCTTTGTTTGTGTGGACATCTATTAGCAGAATAAAACCCCGTTCTATTAAAATGTAAGTTGTTTGTTTGTATGGACATCTAATAGCAGATTAAATCCTCGTTTTGCTATAAATTGATTGCTTGATTGTGTGGATATTTGATAGCAAAATAAATCCCCATTCTGCTACAATTTATTCTTTTATTTTTTGGACATCTATTTAGTAGGACAAATCACCATTCTACTATTACGTTATTTAGACATATATTTTTATACCAGTTAATTTCGATTGATGTGTTATTGTCCATTTACCATTATTGATAATAATGTGTTTGTCATTATTGTTTGTTTGGTTATTTGGATTGTGCTTGGCCTGTTTATGGGCTATTAATTACCCATCTTTATTTAGCATGGGTTAGATATAAAATAATTGTAAGCAAACACCTTGTGATTTATTTCACAATTTGACTATAAGGTGTTTAGTGATAATATTTTATTCATTTAATCATTATAATTAGTTTAATAATTAAACTTCAATAAAGTTATTTTGAATGTTGGTTTTCATAAGAGATAAAGTTATTAAATGTTTAAGGAAAAGATACTTGTCTTTTGAAATGAAATGTTTTCCTTTAAAAAGAAGATAAATAGAAGAAAAAAATTATGAAGTGATTTTATATGAAAGTGATTTATATAAAGATATTTATAAAAAGTGTTTTATAAATGAAGAGAATTTCGAGGACTAAAACTCGGTGTTTGAAAATGATTCAAAAGATTTTGAGAAATAACAACACTATGATTTGAATGTATTTTTGAATATTAGTGAAAAATGATTTGTCAATTCGGGATATAAAATGATTTGTTATGTTATCGATGATTCCGGTAACCCATAACTAAAAAGGTGGGCAAGGGAGGTGCAGATGTTATGTAGCCTCAGTATAGTCCGCTCGACGAATAGAGGGATATACATATCTAATTTTTCTAGAAGGCTGGGACCCGGTTGCCTTGTCATGGCTAGAAAACTCATGATTAGGTTGCATATATTTTGATACGCTTTTATATAGAGTATTTGATATCGTTTTTAAAATTGATTTAATTTTAAATACCGAAGTAAATTATAATTTGATACGAAAGATGTATATAATATTTCAAATGTTTTAAAATAAGCAAATCGGGAATTGAGTTCAAAGAGATTATTTTCGAAAGGATTATATTTTGACAATAATAAAGTTAATTAGATTTCAGAAATCTAAATGTGAAGATTAAGCCTAACTGGGTAGTTTGGGAATTGCATATTTGTTTGGTGCATTGTAGGCTCCTTAATTCCTATTTGCAGTAGAAGAACTCCATTGGCTTGATCCTGTGTCAAATTGGGTACCCAATTAGATAGGGGTACATAGGCAGTCACAAGTGGTAGTGATGCAACCCCAATAAAAATATAACCCTTTCCTGTTTATTTGTTTATTGGTCGCTATTTATCTTGTGTTGTTGTATCTTTCCTACTTACTATTTTATTCTATATTTTACATGTTTATTGAGTTCGTGGGAATATGATATTGTTGCCTCTCTCATCAGAGTTGTGCGGCGGTTGATTTTATTGTATTTGAGTTTTCTTTGTATTTAAGCACACTTGTAGAATAAATGATTACTCTTATAACTTGTATAATTAAAAGTTGTATCTTATACATTTAGTAATGTTGAATATTTATCAAATAATATTGCGTATTAAGTTGGTAGTTTTCATTCGTAGTTTTTAGAATGGACGGATTTTCGACGATTTTGACTAGTTCGAAAGTACGGGATGTTGCACTTCTGGGAAGTAATGTGTTAAAATCTTTTAGAGTTGGAAAATTACTTTTGGATTATTGGGAAATTAATTTTAAAAGAGATAAACTGAAGTACATTGATTTAAGTGAACAAATTTCTTTCAATAGAGAATTTGGGAAATTTGAGAAAATTAGTTTAAGAATTAAATAATCAGAGTTATGCAGCAGAATTTTAGAAATATAATTGTTCCGCTGAAAGCTACTATTTAATTTTGGTTGATTGGTTGTTAGGAATTGATTGCTTGGTTGTATTAGTTTAATTAGATGCATGGATGCTATTAATAATAAAATAAATATAACTAAGGAAATTTGTGATTATTTATGAATTGACTTGTCCAGAAAATGTTTAACGATTATGATCAATATGTGGAATGCTATATTATCGATAGGAGTTCCTAAACATCGAACGAGACATTTTGACATAAGAAATAATTAATTTGAAAATTTGTAAAATATTTGAGTTTAAATAATTTAAAATGATATTTTAGCCCTCGAATAAATTGTGAGAAGTGGAGAGCATGGCGAAGCAATATTGATATACTTTGTAATCAACTTTGCAACCAAGTGACGAAATTGAGAGGAATGCGGATTAAGGATCTTAAGGCTAAAATTAACACTAGAGGGGGGGTGAATAGTGTTTTAAGAAATTTGTTAATCTTTTTGAGTTTATCTTAATTTGTTAACAATGTATGCACTAATCAGACACAGATATGAACACAGAATCAAACACAGATGCAAATATAAAGTAAAAGCAGTAAAGGAAAGAACACACCGGATTTTATACTGGTTCGGAGTTACCCTACATCCAGTCCTGCAACACAAGTACGGATTTCCTTTCAACAAAAATTCTTACAACTACAACCCTCGGTTTCAAGGCTACGAGGTACACCCTCCAGAATCACAATCCTCTGGGTAGAGATACTTGATTTCCGGGGCAACAAGTTCACCCAATTGATTTCCAGGGCTACAATCACACCTTCTCTCGCTCAATTGATTACAAAAAGTCTATAACTCAGATTAGCACTTGGATCTTGTAGAGATAGTGATGAAGAATCAAACTAGAAGTAATCGAGTATGATTCGATGTTGATTTCGGCAGAGTAACGGTGTAATTTGTAAATAAGAAATGTGGAAGAAGAAGAGGAGTGAAAACCAGAAAAAAGTGATTAAAAATTCATTGAAACTGACCCCTGTTTATAGAAGAACAACAGTCATGACCATTCATGAAGAGTTATGGCGAATAGACACTTCTTTTGAAATTTGAATTTTGAATAAAACTGTCACCATGTCGACATGGTACCTATAGGCATGTCGACATCCCACAGCCTTTTTTGATGTTTTGAATTTCTTTGAAAATAACATTTATCTTATATAAAAACTATTTTAAACTTTATAAATATACTTGACTTTAGTTGAAATTCATAAGTAAATATAAAGAACAATATATATATATATTATTTAACTATAATTTAAATCAAAGTATAAATAATTTAAAAGTTAAATATATTATTTGAAAAGATAGTTTAAAATCAGGAGTAATTTTACTTTGAAATTAAAGATGTTTTTGAGGCTAAAATTATATAAAATCAGGATAGAGAGTTTTGAATCTTTTAAAAGGAAAGTTTTGAAATCATTTCGAAAATAAGATGATTTTGAAAAATCATTTTGAAATAAAAGTAAGTGGATACAAAAAGATGTTCCACTAGATTTTTCATAGGTTCCATCCTACTTAGGGTTCCATCCCTTTAACGAGCACGAAGTGGATTCCATTCCACGAATAAAATAGATTTTAAGATGTCAGTGTCTTTCTATGAGTTTTAACAATATTCCTAACTATATAACTTATCTTGGAAACTTGAACTCTTGATAATCTTGATACTCATGAGTCTTCTATCTCTATATCTTGAATCTCTATACTGTACAGTCTTCATTCTTCTTCATTTTTGATACCTACATGATTAGATCCTGCATATACATATATACCTAAACTTGTAATGTTAGTATTTATATTTTATAATCTATTCTAAGGTTGTTGTCATCAAAACCATCATCTCATGGACTAACAGAAATGAACCACTAAAATTTGATGGCTAAATATTATTTTATATAATAAGATAAGTTAAAGAAAATGTTTTGAATTTTAGAATTGGTTTATATTAAAATTAAATGGAAGTTAGTTGGACATTTTTTTATATAGAGAATAATTGGAAATCTACTTTCATTTATGAAATTCACTTTCAAGTTCTTTGGTTTGAATGAAAATAAATTATTATATATTAATGTTAATTAATAAGATGTTAAAAATTAAGAAATTGTGAAAATAAATTTTTGGAAGTGAAAGGATATTTTATGGTAAAGTATAAATTTTAAAATAATTAATATTTTCAAAGGAATTATTTTGAGTTATATAGTTATTTTGAAAAGAAAATATTAATTGGAGTTTTGATAATTAAATTAAGTAAATGATTTGAAACTTGATATTATTATTTGTGTAAGTTAACATTTTAGGAAAAATGTTTTTGCAAAAATAAATTTATAAGGGAAATTCAACTACTAATATATATGGATTTAAAAGTTTTGGTGGTTTAGAAAATAAAAATAGAAATTATAAAAGTGCATTATATAGGTATATTTTTTGATGACATGTGCAGCCATCGAACCTTAGCAATAACAGAGGTCAACGATGAGGCCATGTTGACTTCATGGTCAACATCACAACCAGTTGACATAGAGATTCACTATAAATAGATGGCAAGACAACTTCATTAAATTACTTAATATGTGTAAATAGAGAATGGTTATTTTAAAATATATGTTAAGAATAATAGCATGTGATTATTTTTGAATTATTATATACCATTTTATAATTTAGATGGATGATAAAATTTTAGAATTTTAATAGTAAAAAATTAATTGGAAAGTTAAACTGAGTCTAATTTGAATTAATTTACAGATTTCTTTTGTTAAGGAAATTGCGGGGACACAATTTCTTTAAGGGGGAAGTCTGTAACAACCCTGTTGTTAATTACTTAATTAATTAAATTTAATTGTGGATAATTAATTCTAAATAGTGATTTATGAATTTAATTATAAAATTAAATCTAGTTGTGAGAATAGTTGATATGATTTATTAAGAAATAAGTTTCATTTCTTAAAGAGGTTTTCAATTTAAATCTGGCATTTAGGATAAATTTTTAATATTGAGATTTATTGCTTTAAAATGAGAATTTGTAATTAATAGTTTATTTTATTAAAAATTAATGTGAATAACTTTTATTTTCAAAAATCATATTTAATTGTAAAAGATATCTCAATATTAATGGAAATGAGAATTTTTAACTTGTAATTGTTTTGGTAAGTTTTGAGAAATCAAAATATGTTAAATGAAACATTGTTTAGCATAAAACACTGTTTTATAAAATGTAAAACAAAGGAAATTAGTAAGATTTCTCTTATTGGATCCATTTAGCATCCAAGCCCATTTAACTATGAAGAAATCCCTTTTCTCATTTCATTATACGCTCATTTCCATGTTCTATATACTGAAATAAGAAACCAAGTATTCCTGTTTCAAAACCCTAGAAAGCTAAATCAATCCCAAATCTAAATGCAAGTCAAGGGGCTTTTGATCAATAATTATAGAAATCAACTTTAGGAATTGTTGAAATGGTAATGTTTTGGATTCTAGAAAGCTATCGTAAGGGAAAAAGGTGGGTTAACACTCACACAACTATTTGTAAATTTATATTAGGTGCATGTACTGTTTTGGATGAATTGTTGTTAGAATCTATTGTTGAAATGAACCCTATTTCCTGTGTTGTTTGCATTCTTGGGTATATAATTTTCTGTTTGCTGAAAACCCTAGATTTTTAATCTCTTAAATCATCAAATTATTGTTGAAATCCTAGTTGCATGACACCAAAATTTGTGCCCTATGAATCAAAACAACCACCATCAGAAAAATCACCGACATCGGACCACCGGGGAGGCTACGACACTGCCTAGAACTCTGTCCAGGCAACGCCACTAGTCTATCGGTCCACCTGGACTGGTGCACTGGTCATGGCCTAGACAGAGCTCAAGGTCATGTCCATTTTCCTCCTCAATCGTCCTTTTGGCCTCCTGTTTGTTCGCTTTACTCTTGTTAACTTATTGCCTTGTTTCTATTGCTTATATGTGATGATTTTGGTGCATGATTTCAAGTTTAAAACTATTGAATTTGTGGATTTGTTTTGGAATGGTTATTCCAAAAAGTCCATAGCACAACACTAAATTTTCTTCTCATGTTTTCAACAAGGTTTTTTTTAAAAGGATCAAGTTTCAAATCAAATCATTTCTTCTAAATCATTTTAAGTATAAAATTAGGTTATCTATTAAGAATATTTAAAAGTAAAGATATATATATATATATATATTTCAATATTTATTTAGTATTTATATATTAATAATGATTTGAAATATAAACTAAGTTTGTTATAATCAAATGTTTAAATACTTCTAAGGGTTGGGTTATTTGTTCTTATGGAATTATAAAATGAATGGACTATTTATAAGGTTTTTGAAATATGGTTTACTAATCAAATATCTTATATGGAATTTAGAGGTAACTACATACATACATACATATATATATATATATAAAGGCATTTTTAGAATTATACGGATTTATTGGCTATTTTATCTATTAGTAGATACTTATATAAAGTTGAATAATAAATGAGTTTACAAATTTTATATTAAAAAGTTTAAAGGTATATATTATCTAAATAAAGTATTAAGAATCATTTCGTATATGATAAGAATTATATTTTTCTCAAACTATAATATAATATTGGGTTTTATGCCTTTTTGGCATTTTCATGCAACTTCTTTAAATAAAAATGTTTTGAGAACCTTAATTCTATAATTTGGGAAATACTAATAATCGACTTAGTGTTATAGATTGGTTTAAATGCTTTTGAATAACGCTTTGTTGAATATGGTATAACTCATCGAATACAATGTTTGAGTGGAACTTACTGGCCTATTAGCGAATACTCGAATTTCACCGGGTATTATGGGATGCCTTGGTAAAATTATCGGGTGAAATTCTTGTGATTGGTATTAGGAAATATTTAACACTTTAGAGTTGTATTCTCTTTTGGTGTTTGGCAGGACCAATGGATCCTTAAGAGAATATAGCTCAAGTGTTCCAGTTATATCCATAATAAGTGAGATTTACAAGCTTATACTAAATACTTGAATTTCACTGAACGGTATGGGACGTTTTGGTTAAGTTCTTGTGATTACTATCAATGATAGTATCTAACACTTTAGAGTGTATTTCTTTTGGTGTTTAGTCAAGGGCCAATAGTTCCACAAGGAGTATTCTCCTGGATTTCTTTAAAAACTTTTATGTCATGTTATGTATTCTACGATCATCTTGATTGGTACGGATAACCCTTGTGATTGGCTAGGGTTTGTTTCATAGTAAGGATGATCCTTGGTATTAGATCGGTATGAGTGATACACGATTTGTTTGTTTTCCATGGTACGAACAATCGTTATGAGTGGTATGGATGATCGAGATGATCGGTATGAATTGTTTTGGTTTTTATGACTTTTAAGTGTTTCGTGATTTAAATGTTCTTGTACTTTGTGATAGGTTCTGAGTTAAATCATTTCTGTAGTTAGTTTACTTTTATATGCCATATATCTTACATTAAATCTTTTCTTACCCTTGTGAATATTTAGAGATGGTCTGACTTGTTTATTTTATAATACTCGAATTAGGCCGAGACTTTTCAGGTATCAGGAAATGCAGGCTTTTGGGTAGGTGTGCTAGCAGATGATAGACTATTTTGACCTTTCAGTTTATCTTCTGTAGTGTGTATATATATATATGTCTTTTTATTTGATCGGATGTATTATTTGAGATATTGACTTTTTTGGATGTACATTATGTGGGTCTGGTATTACATTTTGTAGACTCACGGTATTTTTTGTATTTGATGTGTATTATCTGTTGTGATCTATGGCTGTTGTTTATATGATATATTGTTCTGATTTTGAGAAACCAATGTGTTTATTACTTTAGACTAAGACTGTACACATTAAAATTTTATTCCAAATATTCATTAAAACTGTAAGTATGACGTGTCAGTGTAAGTTTAAAGATATATTCACATTTGGTCACCTTAACGGGCCGTATTCTCCATAGTATCAAACAACATTAATCATAATGTTCTTTAATAATATGGGCATAATGGTTGGGTTGTTACAATATCATGATCAGTACCCTTAGGTATCGATCAGGATATCTTGTTTGGCACCCAAAGGTACCAAACAGAATATCTTGGTCGATACCCCAAGGCATCGATCAGGATATCCCGTTCGGTATCCAAAGGGTGCAGAACAGAGATATTTAGATGGGGAAGGAAGGTGCTGGACAAGTAGAAGAGCATGAACTGGAACAAGATAATACAAAATCTGCCAAGTCGCATGCCTTGATGGCATACCGGACCGAGCCTCGAGGGAGTCTGCTAAACCAAGTAGGAAAGCATACGAACTTGGCTCATAACCCATCCACATGCTTTTTAGCTGAGCCAACACCATCGATCTGATCTTTCAACCTAGCCAAGCAGTGTAGATATGGAAGGAAATTGGCATATATTTGGAAATTATCAAGCATATTCCAAATTCCTAAAAATATTCCCTCTAGATGGGATATATAAGGATGTATTCTAATTAATGATACCACCTCTTTATCCCTATAAATACTCAAGCATTTGGCATATAAAGGGGAAATTTGTGGGATCTAAAAGACTCCAAGCTAAAGAAATCATTACACAGAGCAGTCGGATCACCATTTTCGGTTATAAATCATTATATTCTTCATTAATTGCTCGTAATATCAGAAATATAAGAGAAAGAAATGAAAACAAACAGTGGACGTAGGCCCATTATTGATGAAATACTATAAAATCTGGTGTCTTTTACTTTTTCTACTTTTTATTCTTCATTTAATCCACTACAACAAATTGATTGGAGGTCTTTGCCCCTTTTTTGGGAAAACATTTTCGTTGCTTTTATTGAGAGTGGAGTATATCCTCAACATGCCTCCCAAATCTAAAAGCAAGGCAGGTGCTGCCAGCAGGGGTGCCAATCGCGACACAGTGGAACAGGATAACCATTCTTCCAGTACTCCAACCCCGGATGCCATTACTAGGGGTGACTTAAATAGAATTGTGGCAGATCTTGATACTCATCTCACTACCCACTATAGGCTATTATTGATCAAATCATGACATGCTTGGGGCAGGTGTAGCTAACCGCACACAACACTGAAACTAGAGGGAGAGTCTAGTCCTGGGGGTCCAGGAGACTAAGGAGATCACACTCTAGTGGTAATTCAGATCAGAAGAATCAAAGAGTTGGATGAGCAAATGCTGAGGAAACAGGTCGAGCAGGTGCTCAACCGCACATCGCACCCGAGGACCGATTTGGTGCCGAGCTGAGCAAGGGATGTAACGAACCAGGGACGGCCACTTCTGAACCTCTCCACCCTAGGCGGTGATGTCCATCTTGGCAGAGGAAGGAATATTGAGGAACTTCAAGTTTAGAGAAGTGGTACTGCAAGGTTCTTCATGACTTGCTTCGGGGCTCTTATGGGTAACTAGGAGCTAAGGTAGATAACCCCAAATGACTCGGGACTGTCTTGGACCGTGCGTGGCAACAAAGAAAGCAATGGCGTGGTGCTTCGACATGATGACTTTGGAACCTTAACATGATGGCTTTATAGAGGCATTCCAAAGATGAAGACTTAATGATGGGAGCCATGGTGGCGATCTACAAGGGCAAGTTCAATGATAGGGGGCTTGCGAGTAGAATTTGCGATTGTGTTCTACTATGGAGATAGCCAAGATGGAATAACGATTGAATTCCATTATGGAGACATGTGCAAAGGGATCATTGATAACTCAGCTGTTTCTAGTGTGCCCATAAATAATAGGTGTATGGGTAGCTCCCATCTGGACTTGCGATCATGTCCAGATCTTATGATGTAGATTATCTTGGGCTTTCGCGATCATGAGCCTAGTTCCTAGCCTTTCGGTGTGACATGGTTAGAGCACCAATGAAGCCAAGATTTCGATTTAGTCCCTGGTTTGCAATTGTACCATATGAGTTATCATATATCCAACGCACATTAGTGAGGGTGAGGATTGTTTGGTGGATGTTATTTTTGCTATGGTTGTTTATCACTCATGGTTGTCACGCGATGTAGGTGTTTTCGACCGCATACCTAGACACTAGACATTATATTCAACTATAGTACACTTATCTGTTTGTGATAGTAAATTAGCAAATATCGACTATTATATGCTAACTCTTTACACGCAGAGACATGTCAGGTATGGTTCTTCATACCCAATTCCCCTATTTACTATATACGATTTCTATAGTATTTTTGAGATGATGTATCGCTCATAGTAGACTATTGTTTGACCTGAGGTTTTATGATTTGCTTCTTATTATCTCGAGCATTCTTTAATGAGTAAATTAGGGATAATAGGTCTAGATAGCGAATGGAGCTGTATGGAGTATGAGCAGAAGGCTATGCTTTCATATATTTATACTTGGATCTTACTATCGCTTATATTCCAATGTGCAGTATCGTGGAGCTATACTAATACTTGTATTACTTTAGAGATACTTTTGGAGTATATTTTGGAGATTGAGATGTATAAACTCTATTATTTCATTTTTTGCATAATATTTGAACTTAGTGCACTCTGATGCTCTTATTTATGGTTTATTTGATTGTATCACCGTCTCGCCTATTTTACATGTATGTTATTATATTATATTTTGTTTAGGCACTATGAGATGTTCTACTGGTTCTATGCTTGGATTTTTGTTACTTTAAACCCTTAGCTACCATCATGCATCAGTCAGGTACCTCCATAGCGCATTATGCATGTATATTGGGTACCGAAGGTGTAGGGAGGTTGTCACATTTGGTGTTAGAGCCTAGGTTGTGTGGACGACCTAAGTTGATTCTTTGATTCGTTAAAGATATGGAAGGACCTGTCGCCTTAGAATGAATCAAGCAATATATGGGAGAGCGTACTTTTTATATTTTGGTTTTCAAAACTATATAGTAGTTTATATATAGGATATAAGTCTTATAGCATTCAGGAACACCACTTATTCCTTTTTAGAGAGACCGATCATTCTTATTACAACTTGTAAGAATGAGATGGCTAACGAGGAATGCCGCCAAAAAATCCATTTCTATAGTTGAGGAGGAGGAGGGATCAGGAGCTACTAACCTGGCCTGGAGAACTTGTTCGCTGAGATAGTGCGAAACATGGCTCAGAATGTCAAAGTTTCTTCTACTGCGGTTGTTGGTGGTGGTGCTCTAGTGCAAGCACCGAGGGCTGACTTTGCCAAACTAAGAAAGGATTTATCCACTCTGGGTGGTAATCCATTTCTAAAAGCAAAATCAACCATTAAAGTGCAGGATTGATTAGACACCTACAATACATCTTTGAGGATATGGAGTTGGAGGATGTGATGAAAAGCAAGCTGGCTTTTGGACAGCTTCAAGGATAAGCTATGAGATGGTGGAATGTGATCAAGATCAATACTCTTGTGGAACAGATTATTTGGGAGCAGTTTAAGGCAAGGTTTAAAGAGAAGTATATACCGGCCGCTCAGAAGTCGGTGCTCTTTCGGAAGTTTGCTGACTTGAGACAGGGCGTATGTTTGTCTCACAGTACATGGCTGAGTTCGACATGCTGTCAAAGTATGGCCTATCTTTTATTGATACTCTACTCAAGAAGAATGAGTGGTTTATTATGGGCTTGGACGATTATCATGGAGAAAAACTTATGAGTCATTTTGATGAGACCTTTGAGAGGCTGTTGGAGAAGACACTTCGACGTGAGAGTTTGTATCCTAAGCCTAAGTCAGTTGTTTCTCCCAAGGATGAGCCAAAGCCACAAGCTAGTAGGGGAGGCAAGAGGAAGTGGGACAACAGGAAGAAGACGAAGCAGTTTCAGAAGAGTGGTAAGAAGAAGGGCAAGTGGGAGCCTACTTGCTATAGTTGTGGGGAGAAGGGCTATCTTGTCAGAGACCGCAAGGCCGAAGGCAAGAAGTGCTACAACTGCAACAAGCCAAGGCATATCAAGAAGGATTGTTTAGAGCTGCTAAGAAATAAGCAAGTGTTGTTTGCTTATGCTTTGAAGCTGTTCCGACTTCGTCGAGTGCTCCATCGGAGAGGAGAAGGGGATGGGCGTTGTTATACACCATATGCATTCTACTTTTGGCACACTTATACATGTTTTATTCGATATTGGACTTCACATTCTTCATATCTAATGATTTGGTAGTAAACTAGTATTCAAACCGGAGATAGTTGACCCGCCTTTGATTGTTATGAACCCTTTTGAAGGATCGACAAGACCTCGCTTGGTTTTTCAAGAATTGCCTTATCGAGTCATGGATATTTGTTTTCTTGTGATTTCTTTGTTTTAGGTTTTATGGGGTTTGGTACTATTCTATATATGGATTGGCTGTAGAAGTACGGAGTAGTGGTGGATTGTGAGATGTCGCTAGTGACGATAGGGATGGATGATTGGTGTAGGTTGGAGATAGGTTGCCTGTCCAACGATAATGTGATGGTTAGCTTTCTATACTCGCTCGAGATCATGCACAATGAGTTGTCATCTATGCTATAGCGAGGGAGTATCCGGACATATTCAAGGAGGTGACCGGATTACCGCCACATAGAGAGATTGAGTTCCGTATAGATTTAGTGAAGGATGTCAGACCGATTGTTATGCCATTGAGACATACGACACCAAAGGAGTAGAAATAGCTAGAGGTGCAAGTGAATGACCTACTACGACGAGGGTTCATTCGAAGGCGTATATTTAAGTGGGGAGCACCTGTAGTATTTTGCATTAAGGTGGACGACCCTTTGAGATTGTGTATAGATTACCATAAGTCGAATAAGGTGGTGAAGAAGAACAAGTATCCAATCCCACATATTGATGACTTATTCAATCAGCTACATGGTGCTAGGGTGTTCTCTCTGTTGGACCTTGTGATAGGGTTTCATTAACTAAGGGTGGTGAAGGACAATATGCAAATCACAGCATTTCATATGCATCTGGATTCTATGAGTGGTCGGTTATGCCGTTCGAACTGACCAACTCACCGGCATACTTTATTGATCTTATGAACCATGTTTTCAAGGGCTAACTAAATATGTTTGTACTTGTGTTCGTGGACGATATCCTTGTTTATTCAAGGATGGAGAAAGAACACAATGAGCATTTGAGGATTGTGTTGGAGGTGTTGAGGAAGCACCGACTGAAGGTGAAGTTTTCGAAGTGTCACTTCTGGAGGAGGAAAGTTCAATTTTTACGTCACGTTGTTTCTAAGCTGGGTACTGCTATAGATCCTACAAAGGTGGCAGTAGTACAGGACCAGGATTGACCCAAGACCGCTACAGATGTGAGAAGTTTCCTTGGACTAGCAGGATACTATAGACATTTTATCAAGGACTTCTCTAAGGTTGTAGCGTCGTTAACCAACTTGACAAAGAAGAATCAGACTTTTATTTGGGACGTGAGGTGCGGGCATGCATTCATGAGTCTAAAGGAGAGGTTGATGAGCACACCAGTGTTAGTCATTCTTAGCGAGAATGATAAGTTAACAGTATACACACACGCCTATGTGCTCGACTAGGTGTAGTGTTGATGCAGAGAGGAAAGGTTGTCACCTATGCTAGTCGACAACTGAAACCGCACTTGAAGAAGTATCTAACTCACGAGTTGGAATTGGCGGCGATAGTGTATTCACTTTGAAGATGTAGAGGCATTATTTTCTTGGTAAGAGGTTCGAGTTGTATAAGGACCACAAATCATTGAAGTACCTCTTCTCCCAAAAGGTTCTTAGCCTTTGTCAGCAGCGACGGTTAGAGTTCCTGGCCTCCTACGACTTTGACATCTCCTATATGCCCGGTAAGGGAAATGCATTCATTGATGCATTGAATAGGAACCATGCCAGCTTGGGAGCGATGTTCCTAGAGTGGAAGCAGTTGGAGTTTGCCACTGGTTATGATTTTAGACCTCGGTATGAGCTAGAGCAAGAAGTATTGGCTAGCTTGACCATCAAACCTACTTTGATTAAGTGAATCGATACTAGTCATAGGTGAGATGCTAGACTAGCGGAGAATATAGGGAAGATAGAAGAAGGAGTAGAGTATGAGGAAATTAAGCAGTACAAGCTCGACCGTGATGGTTGGCTGCTGAAAGACGGGAGATTATTTGTTCCTGGTGTCGATGGATTAAGGGATAAGGTGCTATGAGAGTGCCATTATTTGAGATTGACTATACATCCTGGTGGCAATAAAATGTACCATGATATGAGACAGACATTTTATTAGGAAGGGATAAAGAAGGAACGTTAGGGTATTCATCTCAAAGTGCATGAATTGTCTATTAGTAAAGGCAGAGTAGAAGAAATGCGTGGTTTGCTGCAACCACTCGGGATTCCTTGTGGAAATGGGAATGAGTTTCGCTGGACTTCATTGATGGATTGCCAAGGACCAGAAGAGTGTACGATAACATCTAGGTCATAATAGATAGACTAATGAAGAGCTCTAGATTTATACCCGTTAAGTCTAGTAGAATGGCATGCAAATTTGTCGAGTTGTATGTGAAATGGGTCGTGTGATTCAACAGTGTGCCGAAGAGCATTGTGAGTGACCAAGACTCTTTGTTCTTTAGGAAAAGCTTATAAAAGGCATTAGGGACGGAGCTGCATCTTAGTACAGCTTATCACTCACAAACTGATGGGCATACCAAGAGGGTGAATCGTATCTTTGAGGATCATTTGCGAGCTTGCATTATCAATTTCGATGGCTCATGGGATGATCATTTTCACTTCGCGGAGTTCGCACACAACAGCAATTATCAGTCCAACATCAGAAACCACGATCGTCAACATTAACCACATCCATGGCCAATTCCATATCCAAGTTCACTGCCTTCGTTCGCTCAGTCCACCACTTACCTATGCGGTTCGAGATAAGGGTTAGGATCAGGCAAGATTAAAGCTAGGGCTTGGGTCGGTGGCAGATCATGGAAAAACGGCTGTTCGGCAAGGTTTGGATGATGTCGACGAGGGTCCTAAAGGCGGAGGTGGAGGCCACTGGTGAGTAAGGATGTGGGAAGGTTTGGGTCGCAGTCAAGTTTCTCTAATTGGGAGCTCAAAGTTGTGAATCGGCAACATAAAAGTGAAGAGGAAAATGAAATAGAATGGGTTTTATAACCCACGTATGGACCCAAAGTTGAACAATAAAACTTGGAAAATCTCCCAACTTGGAGTCGGTATCGATCTTAGAACTATGGGTTGGTATTGAGTCCTAAATTATAAAAAACACGAAAGAAAAAAAGGGAAGGACCTATATATATACTTATATAAATATGTGTATGGATATATGTCTATGTACATGAATGTAATGGATCATGTATGGAACTCCTTCCCAATTCCAAAAGGTGCACATGAATTCATACGTGTGTATACTTATCTAAAAGCTAGAACCAATGAGAATCAAGCTCAAACCTAAACAATTCATGGAAGGAATCGGTTTAAAATCGTCAAGCTGAGAATGACAGATTATGAGGACACATTCTAAATTTATAATCTCAGATGTTGGTAGAGCATTACGATGGATGATTATGGATATAACTTTTCACCGGAACGATTCGCAAAAAGGATAATGATCGAAACATGGAGTGGAGTCCTTCACAATAATTCAGACTTGTCTCGATTCAAAACATATCACGTTTGAAACGAGATGTACTTTAGAGGGAAAGTGTTTTCCACCTTTTGACTAGGCCATATTCGGACAGATTGGATGAGTCAAACTTGGAGTTATCAAGGAGGGAAGCCCAGAGATAGCTCAAGAGTCCATAAACCAGCACAAGAAGAGTCGTAAGGCCAAGGCAAATGTGGACTTAAGCCAAGAGGCACTAACCCATCGAAGTGATGGGTCGATACCAAACCCATGGGTTGGTACCGACTTCTATACTCTCATCCATTGGGTCGCATCTTCTACCTATGCCCTCTTTTTAATGGTAAAAGCTAATCCCTTTTATTTTTTTATGGATTCCAGGCAATTCTCTATCGATCTCCATGAACTCTTTAAATCAACAACTTTGTTCGTCCACGACTCCATCATTTGGACTAAGAAATGATCTAATATTGGTGCAAACAACTATGGAATCATGGAGCTAACCTCAAGGCGAGCCGAGATGAAGAGATAAATGCAGCCATATTGACCATCTTATGAGTTGGTACCGACCCCTAATCTTGGAGTTCTACCGACCCATACAAACTGATAAGGTAACACCTATTTTCTTAGGAAAATTGGTTTAAATCATGGGTAACGACTTAGAGATATTTTTGTATGAGATTTTAGGCCCCTATCTCTATAAATTGGAAGGCATGGTTCATTTTTAGGATCTTTTGCTCTTGTTCTTCTCTATCTTTAATTCTTATAACCAAGTATTAGAGTCGTACCGACTCCTAAGAACTTCTACCCCCAAGTCAGAAGATAAGCGCTAAAATCATTAAGTAGACATATGACGGAGTTTTCCAAGCCACTATAAATTGTTGTATGTTCTTTCTTACTCATTCATTTAATTCTTCGCCTTTTACTCTCTACTTTAAATTCTGGGTGTTTGTGCCATTTTTGATTCAAACATTGTCAAAGTGCCCTTTACTTTTCATCTTTTTCATTTCTAGTTCTTTCAGGCATTTTCCTTATTTTATTTGCTTTTGTTTTGTATTTTCTTATTTAAAATGCAAATATTAGATTTATCCAGGATTGAGCTACATTTTCGTAGTTCGGGAATTCTCTACTTAGGAATAAAGTCGATATAGGATTACTAGGCATAGAACTAGTATATTCAAAGTAGTAGGAAGTGCGAGTTTAATGATGTTGTAAGTGTTTGAATGTATAATTTTATTAGTAACTTTGGGGGCAGCGTAGACACTAACCGGTTGGTGGCCGAAGCTGGGTATATCTGTGCATTCTTTAATTTTTGCATTTTCATTAACACACATTATTTATATGTTTATCTACGACATGTTTTAAATACCATAATCACCCACACTTTAGGGTATATTGCACAATCCTAATAAGTGGTATCAGAGCAGATTGTTTGGAAAAATCTGATTCATGCCCCATCCTAGTTATAGATTTAGCAAGAGTCCATATACTTTTGACATAATAGATTATTCAAATTGGAAATAAAGAATGAAATTTTATTTAAAATATGTTAATTTTAAAATGTGGAATATCGTTAAAAATGGCTATGATATGGTAGATAAGAATAATATTTCATTTAATGCTAAAGTTATGAATGTTCTAATCTCTTTCATTGATAACCCTAAATTTAACAATATCTCTTATTGTTTAACTACACAAAAAATTTTGAACACTCTCAATGCAAAATATGGTGAAAAAGTTAACAGCGATGAAGAACTCTCTAGAATTGATATAACAACAGTTCAATGTTTGACAAGATTCACAAGAGATAATTCAAATGACGACGGTGAAGATGGAGATAAAGATGACATAACAGATGATGAGATCAGTGGTTTTTCACTTAAAGATTTGGTTCTCATATGTTATAGATTAATTAAAACTACTGATGATCATGAACTGAAAAATAACAAGTTGAAAAGTGAACAATCCAAACTACATTAGAAAAACGGTAAATTGGAAAAGGAGCTTGAAAACAATAAGCAAATTGAAAATTTTGATTTCATAAAATATGTAAACTACGAAAAAGACTTTGTTTGCTTTAATAAAAAAATTCAAAAGCTTGAAAATGAAGATTTGATTTTGAAGGAAAATGAAAAAGGACTGATTTGCAAAAACAACATTTTACAAACATAGTTGGAAAATTTAAGATGTCCGAAAATTCTAGATGTAAAAATTTGAAACTTTTGAAAAAAAAAATTTGGTGAAAACCGAGATGACCTTAAATTGGCTTGAAAGGGAAATCAAAACGACTAAAAAGGTCAAAAATTTTGAATGCATGGGAGATGTGCAACTTTTGAAAAGGAATTAAATGACACTAAAGAAAATTTCTTGAAAACAAAAATGTGATTTAAAAAAAATTGAAAAACTGATATTATTCAAAAAAAATCATGAATTGAGCAAATAGATTGAAAAATCATGGCTTTTGAAAAACTTGAATTTGGAAAATGTGAACTTTTCAAAAAAGAAATGCTTGGAAACAAGACCAGATAAAAGAGCTCAAAAAAATACCCACTTAAAAGAGAAATGATTTTGACAAGAGAGAATGCTATTAGTCATTGTTTCAAACTAATAAACGGAAATAATATTTTAAAATCCAAATTTATTGAACTCGAGTTGATTCTTCGAAAGTTTTCCATTAGAGAAAAATCATTTAACATGTTGTTAGGAAATAAACTCTTTGCAAATAACTGAAACTGACTTGGATTTGTAAAAATGTCAGTTTATAAACAAACGACTACTAACATCGCTAGGAGGAGAAGTGTGTTTCACACATGTGTTGTGACGCCCCACCTCTATACTCACACTAGCCAAGGACAATACGAGGTAATGTCGTCGACCAGCGCGAAGAATAAGGCTGTTGAGGAGCGACCATCTGTGTAATTGCTTTGTGCGAGTACCGATATGTCGGATAGTATGACATGCATTTCATTTCAAGAGGAAATCCGACATATCAAATGCAAACTCAAAGCTACCACACAGTGGCTATGTGGCCTTCGAAAACAAATATAGAAATAAGCATAACACAAATCAGTCACAAATATTCATGTCACAAAGGCGGAAACATATATGAATACAACACATAGAAGTGTACATCAAAGCAGGGTCATACAAGATCCACTACATCACAAAAGAATAGGTACAAGTGCTAGACAAAAGAATAAGTATATATCAAGGAGTCTCTATCTCGAATGTATAAAAGCAAAAAAACTACTAATCTAAAGTAGTTAGCCAAAAGTCAGGCGACGGACCCTAATAAGAAGTCAAGCAGAAGCACCTGAAATACCCCGGTCTGACCCGAGTATTATTTAAGAAGAAAATAATAAACGGATCAGTCTAGCTATAAATATCATATAAAATGAGATAGGATAAGAGAAATCACAAAAACGTATGATAACAATAATGCCACATTGTGATAAGTATACATCAGATAACAACAAAAATCATACAATATCTCAATATTCTCAAACACTAAAAAGAATGTCATATTCTTTAAATTATTCACCAAAACACAAATATTGACAAAACATATCAATGCCAATCGCAAAAATCGGTGAAATAAAAATTCTAGAAATCATCAACCAGAAATCCAGAAATCACAAAAAAGGGGAAGGCCTATCACAACGGGAGCATGAAAACTCACCAACACGTGTATCACAAACGGGTCGCTATCCCATGGTCGCAACCATAGAGCCGTGCAACGGCGTTGTAACGACCCGTAAATTTAACTGGTTTTAATAACGTTATTAATTGAAAATTTGTGGAATTTTAAAAATAAACTATTGAAAAAAAAAATTTAATATTTGAAATGCGTCTAGTTAAACATAGCAACTGGTAAATTTTCATCCAAAAATATGAAAGTTATTTCGTGTGTAATTTTATTTCAAATTAATCAGTTAGAAATTGATAAAAAAAAAATATTTTCGAAACCTAAATATTTTTATATAGAAAAATTCTAAATCATCTTCTGAGCAAGTCGTCATTTTTCGTTTTTCCAAATTCGGACCTTTTTAGCTCCGTCGATCTTATTTTTCTGCGTTTTTCCTGCATTTTCCGCTAGTAGAAAATTCGAATTTTTATAATTCAATCATACCACTGATATTTGTATATCGTTTTGATCATCTCGTCATACTGATCTCTACGGTATATTCATTCGTATGTCCCGGAGTCCAGTACATCGCAGAATCCGCGAAACAATTGACCGTATCGGTACAAGTTTTGTGACTTTTGGTTTTTGTGCCTTTTGAATTCTTTGTCCATTCAACTTTCCATCGAACAACTCAACAGCCGTTTGTTATTATTATTTTCTTGAATTCACATACAAACTTTTCAACTGCTAGCTATTAATAAATTTTGAAATCAACGTCTATTGCTTCAAGAATTTATGGCATGCGTATCAAGCATTTGCATATATTTTTCTTACTTCTACCTATTCATATTTTCTTCCTCCTCATTCTTCTATTTTATTTTATTTTTTCTCCAGATTCATACCTTTTCGCCTTCTATCTTCATCTTTGCTTCCACTTTTTCCACATGCCGACCCAACCTGCTGCCCAGAAGCCATCACCGTTCTCCATTTCTTTGCAACCGAGATTCCCTCACGTTTTCCCCTTACCTCAAACCTTTGCCGAGCCTCACATCCTGGCCGTGCTCACCTCCGCAAGCCGTCACCATCTCTTCCCTGCTCGTGCACAGATCCATCTTTGGCTTCACCAAAGCTTGCTCACCTGGCCGAGACCTCCCCCTCTCCTTTGCCGAACCCAGATCTACCACCTTACCTCCACGCCTTGATTTGCATTAATTACTTAACTGGTACGTATGTATATATTTTAATATATATATATATATATTCTATATGACATTACAATCTATGTTTCATATTCTGTCCAAACTTTTGGTCGTGTGATGTTAGTTATATATATTTTTATATAAGAGATATATTAGTTCTATATAATGACTTATATATATATATATATATATGTTTATCTTGTGATTTAAGTTAGATCAGATGATACAAATTTTTAAGTATCTATGTTATGGATTCCAAGCGTTATCATATATGTTATAAATTTTGTGTTTAAAAGTTCTGTCATATATAAAGGTAAATATATTTTAGCGTGCAGATTTTGAAGTGTGTATAGGCTATATCATATGTGCATGGGCAGTACATATATGTTAGTATACATATTTTTATAACATTTTTAGATATTTGATAAGTTAAGTCAGTAAGGTATATATGTCAGTATGAGTTTTAAACATAATACATAAGCTTTGGTTTTTCTTCTCTGAAATGGCTACCTGTAGCATCTTATATAATGTGTATATATATTAGTATGAAAGTTTATACAGCTATAATTTATAAAGTATAAGTTTATATACGTAGGTATTTTGTAGTATAATAAGTATATATATAATTGCAGTAAGTTTGTTGTTTACAGTTTTATATACTTCAAATTAGTTCAGTTTATATATGTATGTTTAAAGTATTAATTTTTTTTGTAGTTATATATATTTATACAAGTCTTGTTTTGATTCTGCAAGTGTATATACTGAAGGGGTCTCGGCTGTACATAAATCGGCTGTTATATATATATTTATAAAATCCTGTACATACATATATTATATCTAATTATGTCAGTATGTATATATATTTATAGTGTATGTTATAGGCTGTTATATTAATTTGGTTAAAGATGAAGTTTTTATAACTTATATATTTATACGATGTATACAATGTCTAAGGATACTAGTGGATAGTATATATTGGTAGTTTATATTAAGTCTGTTATAGGGGGTGTTTTATACTAGTCTCTATTTTGTTTTAAAGTTATATTATTTATATGAACTTATACTTATATGTTGTATAATATATAAATTTAAATATTGTAAATTTTGTTGACTGTATATATGTATGTAAGTATAGGAGATATATATGTTATATTTATATGTTTAAGTGTTTTATGCAAGTTATATTAATTTTATAATGTGGTACGGTATATATATGTTAGTCACATATTTATATATATTAGTAAATATAAGGTTAAGTCTGCATATTTGTTTATACATATTTAGTTATTCGCATACACACTTTTTTCTGCATATATTATGTGGTGTCTGCATTTGTATATTGGTTTTAAGTATGGTTTTATAATGAGAATATACATGAATTTTAAATGGTTTTGAACAAAATTGATTTTTATTTTTTTGTATGTATTTATTTTAACTATATATACTTTATTTTAATTTTTGTCTTAGACTAAAATATTAATTTTAATAAAATAACAAATATTCTGTATATATATCAAACCTGGTTCTAATTGTTCTCATCGTTTCCCATTTTATCAGTTTTGGTCCATCGTGCCTGTTTTTCTTCATCGAATTTGTGCCCATCTCACTTTGCTCTGGATTCATAGCTCATTTCTGTGTCAAATTTCTCTAGCCACAAAGGGTGAGAAATCACACACGATTAACGTTCTTTTATTTATTAAATTTGATTTCAATTGAAACCAAAATTGAAATATGCTGTTGTTAGTTATTTACACTGTTTTATATGTTATTACCTGTATCAGTTCACCTGTGACATCTGACACCATTATCTGTTAATTATACGATGATAATCCCGTTTAGTTGATAATTGATTGATTGTTTGTTGTTTATATTGGATGTAAATTGTAATGTGTAAAGTGATAAATATTATGCAATTGAAATTGACGTAGGACAGTTAGATTTGATATATGTGTTAAATTTGATTTGATGACATTTGCATAATATGACCCCTTTAAATGTTTAATTACTTGACACGTAGTAATATGGTTAATTACACCTTGAACCATTTGAATGTATGTTGTATAAATTGATGTAGTATGAATTGAATAATAGATACCAAGTGAAGAACCGCATAAAATATTAGTGCGGTAATCTTTAATCTACATGAAATGATAGTGTAGATTCTAGAAAAATTATATTAATTTGCACAAACAACAATGTAAATTAATACGATTATTTCGGGATTATTTGAATTAATTATTGGATTGTTATTTATGTTTGCTATTGCTTGTTTATTTACTTTGACACCATCCCAGTTATCACACTACAAGTTCCCTTTGCTATGTTTTGGTTTTTGAAATGAATGGAACCGGGTTGAAATGATATATACCCAAATAAAACTTTGACTTAGGATAGAAAATTAAATAAAACCCGATTGGTCAATAATTTGATATAAAAATAAAATGAAGATTTTATTTGAATAAATAATATGGTTTTGAAACGAAGTTGGAATTTGAATTTTAATGAAAGGAAATGTTAATATTTAATAATCTGAATCAAAATATTAACATAGTAGATGATGAATGAACGTTGTTTTAAAATTAATTATTTAATAATTAAATTTGGAATTATTAATAATAAAGTTTTGAAATTAGTTAATAATTAAGTTTTGAAATATTTAATAATTAAATAAGATTGAATTATTTAATAATTAAATAAAATTGAATTCTTTATTAAGTAAAATTGAACTTCTTGAATAAGTGAAATTAAGTTTCTTTATTAATTGAGTTTTGAAATTGTAACTAAGTAAATTAATAAGTGAAATTGAATTTCTCTAATAAGAAATAAAAATGTGTTTTATTGAAATTAATGTAAGACTTGAAATGTAAAGAATTTGATTTGATGAATTTAATTTAATGCAATTTGTTAGTTTTGATATAATGGAGTTGAACTTAAGTAATTGATTTAATGAATTGGAAGTTAAATAGAAATTGTTTTAAATGACAAATTTACTTAACAAATATTAAATGAAATCGATCAATGAATTTAAATTGATTCGAATGTTAAATTAAATTAATATAAATGATTTCGGAATGAAACTTATATTCGAATTTAAATGAATACTTGAATTGTCTTAAGTCAAATATTTAATTTGAATTATAAGATTTTGAAATGGAAATTTGGAAGTTTGAAACGTAAATTATGGAAATTGGTTTAAAAAGACAAATGAAATGTTGATTTATAAATTCTAATTGAAATTGATTTGGTTTTTGAAATTTATTAAACGACCAATCGGTGTAATAATTACGGAAGTTATTAAAGAGACCTGAATCGGTTAGGGACATACTCATCGTCTAAACCGAAAACCACTTTAATAACTACACGCGGAGTGTGATCCAGAATGAAGTGGTTGGAATGATGTACGTGATGACTGAAGAAAGAGAACGATAATGGATAGCTTTGACACTTGTGTCAAATTGAAAATGACTAAAACGGGAGCCGTGCCGGGCCAAATGGGGTTAGCTACCTCGAGCGAACACACTTCTTCGAAAACTACTCATTACTTATTATCGATTGGTGCACCCTCGAAATTTTGGGAGTGTTGTTTCCCGGTGTTGCGATCGTTGCGGCGATGCGTTCTCACCAGTCCGAATCAGGCGAACGGTAGTTTCACTACCTTGGGTATTGCCTCATGTGCCTTGTCATACTTGTATCCCTATATACGCGACCACTACGATTTGTTTTGTGTTATACCTATGGAGTACTCCCTGATATCCCACTAGTTTACGGTGGAGTTTACAGTGCTGTATAGACTATAACGCTTAGATAAAATGTGTTAAGGGGGGTAATGGTAACGCCTTAACACTGTTTTGATACTTTATATTACTGATAGGCATTATCTACTTATCGTACACTACTACATAGTAGATAGTTTAACGGATCCTTAAAGGATGGTTATTCCAAACATCCTTTGAGTTACTTGTATTTCGGTTGTTATTTCACTTGAGTTGGATTTATTGATATAAGAATGTTAATCCTGACTCGAGTGTTTTGCTTTACGCTCGGGTCAGACTGAGTGTACCAGTATTCGAGACTCACCTTTGGAGTTGGAGCTTCGCTTGGAGATCCAGCTATCTATCCAGCTTTCAGATATTCAGTTGATTCCAGTGATGTATTTTGATATTGTATTTGATTATTGTATTCGAGACATCTGTTGTACCTTATTTAACTCTGATATGTATATAGTAGCTTCATGAACTACTATCTTTTTTTTCCGCTGCATTTATTACTCTGTGTATGTGATATGTGATTATTTTATTTACTGTATATGCTCAGTTTTGCCAAATTTAAATTAACTATTCGGTATTTTGAATTATTCAAGTTCGACTTGTGCGGATGCGAATAGTCCAAAATAGCGGGTCGTTACAGTTGGTATCAGAGCTTTGGCAGCTCTAGGCAAAATTTAGCATATAGGGTAAATGTATCTACAGAATCACTTTCATTTGAGTTTGAATCTTTTCCTTTTGACTCGATTCCTTTAAATTTTGGAACGTTCCCTACGGTTCCAAAATCCATTCGTGTCCCTCACTATTCGTCTTCTAATTCCGGAGTATCTCATAACTCCACTTCGAATAATCTTTATAATGAATCGACAGTCTCGCCAAACTTCGAATGATTTGTAAAGGGGTGAAACTCCTTTACAATAGACATTGATTTACCGGAGATTTCTGTATCCTCGGTTTACGATGCTATCTATCTCCTGCTATACCTGAATTATATTTCTTGAGATCGAATGTAGATTTGCCTCGAAATTCTGCATCGATCTTATTCTTGAAGTCACGGTCGACCGGTTAAGGTCGCCCGCGATTTATATAAACTTATCCATCTTTCTATTTCGTTATTTCATCATCTTATCTTTGTTTTGAACCTATCTTCGAATCAAAATTCTCTTTGATTTGAGTCCATCAAATTTGAATCCCTATACTTATTTTGAAATCCATCCTTGTATCGTCGAGCGAGGTAGTGCATTTGTTATTAATATAAAAATGTTTTATTTATTGTGTTGTTTGAGTTGTTGATGTTGATTTGGGTTTTCGATCGATTCGTCTGATCAACGCTATCAATAGGATTTCCAAAACACTTGAACAGAGCAAACTGACACAATATTATTTTCAAATTTGGTAAATGAAATAAATTTGTATGAACATGTTATAAATATATAGAAGTAAAACTTTCTAAAATTTAATAAGTTAATTAAATCGGTTGTAGAAATGATAATAATTGATTATCACTTATTGTTCTATAAATGAATTTTTAAACATGGGTTATAAACTGATTTGAAATTAAGTGAATTTAAAATTTAGAATTTAAGAATTTAATTTCCAGTGATTTCAAGCTTTGGTTTTTAAAATTTTAAAATGTATATTATTGAAGGTATTTTCAAATAGAAACCGTTTTCAAAGAATTTTAAAATGCGGAAATCAATGCTCTTCTCTTTGTCGCTGGAAAATAATTTCGGTGATGGCGGCGGCATCATCGACATTCATTTTCGAGTTTCGAAGTGGAGAGACCATTCTGTAGCTTTGCTACGGTTTTGTTTGCAAAGATATTTTAATTTGAATTTCTTAATTATGACTTGATTTATATATATACGGGTATATTATTTTAAATTTAATTTGATTTAATATATATAGTATATACATAACTATCTCTAAAGGGTTTGAAATTAAACGGAAATTTAATTCTTAAAATTATGTTAATGGATGTTTTCAATTATAAATAAAGCTAAATTTTGGATAAATATTTGACTTGAAATAACTGAACCGTAAAATTTTATTTGTATAATACCAAATTGCATTCCATATATAACTTACCTAAATTTTTAAAAGTTAACTATGTAATTGGATAGTATACAATATAAATTGTCTTTATAGATAAAATTTGAGTGCGTATAAAATGTTATACACTTAAAGAGTAGTTATAAAATGGTTAATGGAGATAAATAGAATACTAGGTTAGTTGAATAATAAATGGATTAATAAAATATAATTGTGTTGAAATAAATTTTGTAACAAACAATGATAAATTGAAAATAAACCAAGTCAATGAAATTCCTTGAGTTTAAAGTCAATTGTTAAATATAAATTAATTTAAATTGAAATTTATATGGTTTAAATTAATTATTTATTTTGTAATTCAGGCCTATTTTCTTCTAGTTGTTTCTATTCTCCTACCTCCTTCCTTTTCGGGGACGAAAAGTTTTGAGCGGGGGAGAGTGTAACGACCCGTAAATTTAACTGGTTTTAATAACGTTATTAATTGAAAATTTATGGAATTTTAAAAATAAACTATTGTAAAAAAAAATTAATATTTGAAATGCGTCTAGTTAAACATAGCAACTGGTAAATTTTCATCCAAAAATATGAAAGTTATTTCGTGTGTAATTTTATTTCAAATTAATCAGTTAGAAATTGATGAAAATAAAATATTTTTGAAACCTAAATATTTTTATAAAGAAAAATTCTAAACCATCTTCTGAGCAAGTCGTCATTTTTCGTTTTTCCAAATTCAGACCTTTTTAGCTCCGTCGATCTTATTTTTCTGCATTTTTGCTGCATTTTCCACTAGTAGAAAATTCGAATTTTTATAATTCAATCATACTACTGATATTTGTATATCATTTTGATCATCTCGTCATACTGATCTCTACGGTATATTCATTTGTATGTCCCGGAGTCCAGTACATCGCAGAATCCGCGAAACAATTTACCGTATCTGTACCAGTTTTGGGACTTTTGGTTTTTATGCTTTTGAATTCTTTGTCCATTCAACTTTCCATCGAACAACTCAACAGCCGTTTGTTATTATTATTTTCTTGAATTCACGTACAAACTTTTCTACTGCTAGCTATTAATAAATTTTGAAATCAACGTCTATTGCTTCAAGAATTTATGGCATACGTATCAAGCATTTGCATATATTTTTCTTACTTCCGCCTGTTCATATTTTCTTCCTCCTCATTCTTCTATTTTATTTTATTTTTTCTCCAGATCCATACCTTTTCTCCTTCTATCTTCATCTTTGCTTCCACTGTTTCCACATGCCGACCCAACCTCCTGCCCAGAAGCAATCACCGTTCTCCATTTCTTTGCAACCAAGATTCCCTCATGTTTTCCCCTCACCTCAAACCTTTGCCGAGCCTCACATTCTGGCCGTGCTCAGCTCCGCAAGCCATCACCATCTCTTCCCTGCTCGTGCACAGATCCATCTTTGGTTTCACCAAAGCTTGCTCACCTGGCCGAGACCTCCCCCTCTCCTTTGCCGAACCCAGATCTACCACCTTACCTCCACGCCTTGATTTGCATTAATTACTTAACTGGTACGTATGTATATATTTATATATATATATATATATATATTCTATATGACATTACAATCTATGTTTCATATTCTGTCCAAACTATTGGTCGTGTGATGTTAGTTATATATATTTTTATATAAGAGATATATTAGTTCTATATAATGACTTATATATATATATATATATATATATCCTGTGATTTAAGTTAGATCAGATGATACAAATTTTTAAGTACCTATGTTATGGATTCCAAGCGTTATCATATATGTTATAAATTTTGTGTTTAAAAGTTCTGTCATATATAAAGGTAAATATATTTTAGCCTGCAGATTTTGAAGTATGTATAGGCTATATCATATGTGCATGGGCAGTTGTAACGACCCGTAAATTTCAACCGTTTTAATAACGTAATTAGTTGAAATTTTGTGAAATTTTAAACGATAAAATTTTGAAATAAAAATTTAATATTTGGAATACGTCTAGTTAAACATAGCAACTGGTAAATTTTCGTCCGAAAATATGAAAGTTTATTTCGCGCGTAAATTCACTTCAATTTAATCAGTTAAAAAAGCAATGAAAATAAAACGTTTTCGAAACCTAAATATTTTTAGATAGAAAAATTCTAAACCATCTTCTGAGCAAGATGTTAGTTTGTCGTTTTTCCAAATTCGGACATCTTTGGCTCCGTCGATCTTATTTTCCAGCGTTTTTCTTGCATTTTCCGCTATTAGAAAATTTGAATTTTTATAATTCAAATCGTAACACTGATATTTATATACCGTTTTGATCGTCTCATTGTACTGATCTCCACGGTATATTCAATTGTCAATTTTGGAGTCCGTTGCGCGGTGCAAATCTGAGTAACGCCCAACGTATCGGTTTCGCAACTAAGTCTATTGGGCTCCTACCCTTTCATTTCCTACCGTGCAAACCAAGCTGTCAACAATTAATTTCTTCAGCCTTTCACTGTTCCCCAAAAATTTTATATTGACTGTTGCTTTACCTTCGTTTTCAAACCCATTCATTGTTACACAGAAGCTTAGTAACAATGCAACTCTTTTCGTTCATGCCTGTTGTTTTCTTCTTCATCTCCCCTCGTTTTTGAGCTGCTACATACTAAAAAAAAAACCCAACCCACCAACGCAGCCGAGACAACATCTACCACAACCGACGCCTTCCTCCACCGAAGCCTCCGACTCGCCGTGACAAACACCCGAGCCCCTCACTCGACTACATTTCCACGCCACCTTGCTCGGCCACCAACCACCAGGCCTCCAACAAACCACCTCCGAGCCTAGCAAGTGCCACATCAAACCCCATGACCATCATTCTTCCGGCATGCCTTCCCTACCTCTCCACTTCCCCACGCCTTCCACAACCGAGCACGCAGCCACCTCGTCGAACCATGCTACGTCATCCACCAACAGCTGGAGCTTGGCAGCGCAGTCATTTTTCCACACCTCATCACGTCAATCCCCTCCCTCTTGCTTGCCGAGTACTGTGTAGCTTCTCTTCCTTTATCCCTTTTATGTAAGTGTGTATTTTATCTATATGCGAGTTTTGAGTTTATGTTATATAGGTTATATATGCTAGTAAGTTATGGATCTGGATATATATTGTGTAAAGTTTGTAAATTATATATAAGCTATTTAGCTAGTTACGTGTGTATATGGGGTATCGAGATAAACAGTGAGGAACAGTTTGCTTTTGGTTCATGTAAAAAAAAATGTATACATTTTTTGTACACGTGCTATATATAGTCTGCATACATCTATAAAAGTAGGTGTAAAATCCTCGGACATATAAAATGATCTTAAAAGGGACGAAAGAAGGTTGCAGCCATGAGCTGTTTGGAACCTGACGTATATCGTAGGGTAGTGTAACCAAATGTATTTGTTTCATTTGATATTGTTTTAAATTGTTATATATATACGTGAGTTACAAATTTCAGAATTGGGTTATTTTAAATAGTACGCGAATACAAGATTTCTTATTAGTATATTTATGTATCCAAAGTTATTTGTTATTTTATAATATAATTTATTTTAGCTGTAACATGTTGTTTCATATTATAAACTATGGTAACCTGTCATGTCCATATAAGTATAAGACCTGCTTAAAATTTTATAATATAATATTCTATCTTGTAGGCTATATGGGATCTGAGCTATTGTATATAAAGTATGTCATTAAAAATATATATATATATATATTATATGTGTGCAAGTAAGAGACTTGTTTTATAATTTCTGTTAGTTGAAGTAAAATTCATGACTGTTAGTACATATGTTTGTTTGGTTGGTATATTTATAGTATAGTAATCTTGACTTATAATGTGATGACAACATATGTATGTGTTCAACCTTATATAAGTATTGCTTTATGAATGTTGTTTAAATATTTTTTTTAGGAAGTAAAATATATTAATAATAATAATATATATATTCTGTATATATCTACCAAGTTGGTTCTGATTCGCTTTATCAATTCCTTTTATCAGCTTATCCGACGAATTCGTGTCAACCTTGTTTTGCTTCAAAATCCGTGCTTGGATTCATATCTCATCTTATTCTGTTCTCTCTCTAGCCTCGAAAGGTGAGCACTCACTCACGATTAACGTTCTTTTATTTATTAAATCTGATTTCAATTGAAATGACAATTGAAATATGCTGCTGTTAGTTAATTACACTGTTATATATGTCATTGCCTGTATCAGTTCACCTGTGACATTTGACACCGTTATCTGTTAATTGTTTATGCGATGATAATACAGTTTGGCTGATAATTTATTGATTGTTGATGTTTATATTGGACGTTAAATTGTAAATGTTGAAATGATAAATAGTATGTAATTGAAATTGATATAGGATAGTTAGATGTTAAATTTGATTAAATGACATTTGTATAATATGACCCCTTTTAACTGTTAAATTTATTGACACGTAGAATTTGTTTAATTACATCTTGAACCACTGAATGTATGTTGTTAAATTGATGATGGATCAAATTGTAATAGATGACAAGTGAAAACCGAAATGTAATAATCTTTAATCTACATGAAATGATAGTGTAGATTCTAGAAATGATTATATTAATTCGTACAAATAACAATGCGAATTAATACGGTTATTTCGGGATTATTTGAATTGATTATTGGATTGTTATTGATTGCTGTTATTGCTTGTTTATTTACTTTGACACCATCCCAGTTATCACACTGCAAGTTCCCTTTGATATGCTTTGATATTGAATTGAATTGGAATCGGGTTGAAATGATAAATACCCAAATTGAACTTTGACCTAGGATAGGAAATTAAATAAAACCCAATTGGTCAATAATTTGATTTAAAAATAAAATGAAGATTTTATTTGAATAAATAATATGGTTTGAAATGAAGTTGAAATTTGAATTTAATAAAAGGAAAATGTTAATATTTAATAATCTGAAACAAAATATTAACGATGTAATTGATGAAAGAATGTTGTTTAATTTGAGAAACGATTGAATTAAGTTGAGATTATAATTAAGTTTTAAATTATTAAACTTGAAATGATTTAATAATTAAGTTTTAAATTAAATTGAATTCTTTACAAGAGGAATTGAACTTTTGAATAAGTGAATTTTACTTCGTAATAATTGAAATTGAGTTTCTTTATTAATTAAGTTTTTGGAAATTATTTAAGTAAGTAAATAAGTGAAATTGAATTTCTTTAACAAGAATTAAAATGTGATATTTTTGAAATTAATGTAAGACTTGTAATTTAAAGAATTTTATTTGATGAATTTAATTTAATTCAATTTGTAAGTTTTGATATAATGAAGTTGAATTTAAATAATGGATTTAATGAATTGGAAATTTAATAGAAATTGTTTTGAATGGCAAATTTACTTAATGAATATTGAATGAAATCGATAGATGAATTTAAATTGATTTGAATGTTAAATAAATTTATTTAAATGATTTGGAATGAAACTTATTTACGAACTTGAATTAATATTTGAATTGATTTAAATAGAAATTGGAATTGTATAATAAGATTTTGAAATGGAAATTTGGAAGTTTTGAAACGTAAATTTTGGAAATTGGTTTAGAAAGACAAATGAAATGTTGATTTACGAATTCTATTTGAAATTGAATTGATTTGGTTTTGAAATATATTAAACGACCAATCGGTGTATTAATTACGAAAGTTATTAAAGAGACCGGGATCGGTAATGGATATACTCTCTATCTGAACCGAAACCACTTTAATAACTATACGCGGAGTGATGATCCAGAATGAAGTGGTTGGAATGATGTACGTGTTGACTGAAGAAAGAGAATGATAATGGATAGCCTTGACACTTGTGTCAAATTGGAAATGACTAAAACAGGAGCTGTGCCGGGCCAATGGAGGATTAGCTACCTCAAGTGGACACACTTCTTCGAACTACTTATACTTGTTGTCGATTGGTGCACCCTTGATTTTGGGAGTGTTGTTTCACGGTGTTGCGGGCGCTGCGGCGTTGCATTCTCACCAGTCCGGATCAGGCGAACGGTAGTATCACTACCTTGGGTATTGCCTCATGTGCCTTGTTATACTTGTATTCCATTTATGCGCGACCACTACGATTTTGATTTGTACCTTTAGTATATGGATTTCCCTCTGGTGACTTCCGGTTTTGGAGAAACTACGGTCTTGTATATGCTTTTGGGAATAAAAATGTGTTAAGGGTGGAATGGGCCATGACTTAACGCTATTTTGATATCTTATTATTACTGATAGACATTATCTACTTATCGTACATTACTACCTAGTAGATAGTTTAACGGATCCTTAAAGGATGGTTATTCCAAACATCCTTTGAGTTACTTGTATTTCAATTGCTATTTCACTTGAGTTGGATTTATTAATATAAGAATGTTAATCCTGACTCGAGTGTTTTGTGTTTTGCTTTACGCTCGGGTCAGACTGAGAGGTTCAGCTTTTGAGACTCACCTTTGGAGTTGGAGCTTTGCTTGAAGATCCAGCCATCTATTCTGCTTCAGTATTCAATGATTCCAGTGATGTATTCTGATTTGTATCTGATGTATCATATTACTCTTCCGTTGTATCTGGTTTAACTCTGATGTAACTTATACATTTATATAGTAGCTTCATGAACTACTATCTCTTTTATTTCCGCTGCATTTATTACTCTGTGTCTGTGATCTGTGATTTTTTATTTACTGTATATGTTCAGTTTTGCCAAATTTAAATTAACAACGCGGTATTTTGAGCAATTCAACTCCGGCATGAGTGTCTACCTATACACTTATAATGGATGCGAATGGTCCAAGAAAAAATCCGGGTCGTTACAGTTGGTATCAGAGCTTTGGTAGCTCTAGGCAAAACTTAGCATATAGGGTAAATGTATTTACAGAATCACTCTCATTCGAGTTTCAATCTCTTCCTTTTGACTCGATTCCTTTGAATTTTGGAACGTTCCCTGCGGTTCCAAAAAATTCAGTCGTGTCCCTCACTATTCGTCTTCTTTCAATTCTGGAGCACCCCATAACTCCATTTTGAACGATATCTATAATAGATCGGTGGTCTCGCCAATCTTCAAATGATTGTAAAGGGGTGAAACTCCTTTACAATAGGCATTGATTTAGCAGAGATTTCTGTATCCTCGGTTTACGATGCTATATATCTCCTGCTATACCTGTATTCTATTTCTTGAGATCGAATGTCGATTTGCCTCAAAATTCTGCATCGATCTTATTCTTGAAGTCACGGTCGACCCGGTTAAGGTTGCCCGCGATTTATACAAACTTATCAATCTTCCTACTTTGTTATTTAATAATCGTATCTTTGTTTCGAACTTATCTTCGAATCAAAATTCTCCTTGATTTGAGTCTATCAAAATTTGAATCTCTATCCTTGCTTTGAAATCAATTCTTGTATCGTCGAGCGAGGAAGTGTATTTGCAAATTAATGTTTAAAAATGTTTTAATATATATTGTGTTGTTTGAGCTGTTGATGCTGATTTGGGTTTCCGATCGATTCGTCTGATCAACGCTATCGATAGGATTTCCAAAACATTTGAACAGAACAAACTGACACAATATTGTTTTTCAAATTTGGTAAACAAAATAGTTTTGTATGATTATATTATATATAAATATAAGTTTTCCGAAATTAAATTATTAATGAATTTGTTGTCAGAAATGATAATATTTGATTATCATTTATTGCTTTGCAAACCATTGATTTTCCAACTTATAAATAAATGGAAATTATAAACTTGGTTTATAAATTGATTTTGTAAATTTAAAATGAATTTAAATCAAGAATTTGAGAATTTAATTTCCAAAAATTTCAAACCTTGGTTTTAAAGGTATTAAAATGTATTATCTAAAGTATTTTCGAATAGAAATCGTTTTCAAAGAATTTTGAAAATGTTGAAATCAGTGCTCTTCTCTTTGTCGCTGGAAAATAATTTCGGTGATGGCGGCCGCATCATCGACATTCATTTTCGAGTTTCGAAGTGGAGAGATTATTCTGTAGCTTTGCTACGGTTTGTTTTGGAAAATATTTTGATTTGAATTTCTTCAGTATATTTTGATTCACATATATATAGGTATCTTATTTTAAAATTTAATTTGATTGGATATAAATATATTATATATATCTCTAAATTGGTTAAAGTTAATCGAAAATCTAATTCTTAAATTTTGTTAAAGGATGATTTTAATTATAAATAAAACCAAAGTTTGGAATAAACATTTAAACTTGAATAATTGAATGTGGAAAATTTTATTTGTATATTGTTCAACTACATTCTAATACAACTTACCTAAATCATTCAGAAGTTGAATATGTAATTAGATAATATATAAGATAAATTGAATTTATAAATAAAATTTGAGTGCTTATAATAAATGTTATACACTAAATTTTTATTATAAAGATGTTAATAGAGTTAGATAGGATAATAAGTAAACTCAGTTAATAATGAAATAAATTTGTTTTGAAAAGAATTAATAAATTTGTTTGAAAGAATTAACAAATTGAAATTTGATCAACATATGAAAATACCTTGAATTTAAAAGAAATTAATAGATATAAATTAATTTAAGTCGAAACTTTTATGGTTTAAATTAATATGGGTTAAATATATGTGATAAGATATATTAAGTAGAATAAATTTAACAGTAATTTTGAATAAAGAAGAATTTAAAATTGTTGAAGAAAATATGATTATAATAAAAGACTATTCAAATTTATGGTTTTAGAAATTGTAAATTGAAGAAAATTGGATAATAAGAAAATGAATTTAGAAATAGTTGAGATTGATTTTAGTGAAATCAAATGGATTAAATCAATTATTGAATATCAATTAATTTAAATTTGAATTTATATGGTAAATTAATTGTTATTTTGTATTTCAAATCTGTTTTTCTTTCTGGTTGTTTCTATTCTCCTACCTCGTTCCTTTTCGGGGACGAAAAGTTTTGAGTGGGGGAGAGTGTAACGACCCGTAAACTTCAACCGTTTTAATAACGTAATTAGTTGAAATTTTGTGAAATTTTAAACGATAAAGTTTTGAAATAAAAAATAATATTTGGAATACGTCTAGTTAAACATAGCAACTGGTAAATTTTCGTCCGAAAATATGAAAGTTTATTTCGCGCGTAAATTCACTTCAATTTAATCAGTTAAAAAAGCAATGAAAATAAAACGTTTTCGAACCTAAATATTTTTAGATAGAAAAATTCTAAACCATCTTCTGAGCAAGATGTTAGTTTGTCGTTTTTCCAAATTCGGACATCTTTGGCTCCGTCGATCTTATTTTCCAGCGTTTTTCTTGCATTTTCCGCTAATAGAAAATTTGAATTTTTATAATTCAAATCGTAACACTGATATTTATATACCGTTTTGATCGTCTCATTGTACTGATCTCCATGGTATATTCAATTGTCAATTTTGGAGTCCGTTGTGCGGTGCAAATCTGAGTAACGCCCAACGTATCGGTTTCGCAACTAAGTCTATTGGGCTCCTACCCTTTCATTTCCTACCGTGCAAACCAAGCTGTCAACAATTAATTTCTTCAGCCTTTCACTGTTCCCCAAAAATTTTATATTGACTGTTGCTTTACCTTCGTTTTCAAACCCATTCATTGTTACACAGAAGCTTAGTAACAATGCAACTCTTTTCTTTCATGCCTGTTGTTTTCTTCTTCATCTCCCCTCGTTTTTGAGCTGCTACATACTAAAAAAAACAAAAGAAAACCCAACCCACCAACGCAGCCGAGACAACATCCACCACAACCGACGCCTTCCTCCACCGAAGCCTCCGACTCGCCGTGACAAACACCCGCGCCCCTCACTCGACTACATTTCCACGCTACCTTGCTCGGCCACCAACCACCAGGCCTCCAACAAACCACCTCCGAGCCTAGCAAGTGCCACATCAAACCCCATGACCATCGTTCTTCCGGCATGCCTTCCCTACCTCTCCACTTCCCCACGCCTTCCACAACCGAGCACGCAGCCACCTCGTCGAACCATGCTACGTTATCCACCAACAGCTGGAGCTTGGCAGCGCAGTCATTTTTCCACACCTCATCACGTCAATCCCCTCCCTCTTGCTTGCCGAGTACTGTGTAGCTTCTCTTCCTTTATCCCTTTTATGTAAGTGTGTATTTTATCTATATGCGAGTTTTGAGTTTATGTTATATAGGTTATATATGCTAGTAAGTTATGGATCTGGATATATATTGTGTAAAGTTTGTAAATTATATATAAGCTATTTAGCTAGTTACGTGTGTATATGGAGTATCGAGATAAACAGTGAGGAACAGTTTGCTTTTGGTTCATGTAAAAAAAAATGTATACATTTTTTGTACACGTGCTATATATAGTCTGCATACTTCTGTAAAAGTAGGTGTAAAATCCTCGGACATATCAAATGATCTTAAAAGGGACGAAAGAAGGTTGCAGCCATGAGCTGTTTGGAACCTGACGTATATCGTAGGGTAGTGTAAACAAATGTATTTGTTTCATTTGATATTGTTTTAAATTGTTATATATATACGTGAGTTACAAATTTCAGAATTGGGTTATTTTAAATAGTACGCGAATACAAGATTTCTTATTAGTATATTTATGTATCCAAAGTTATTTGTTATTTTATAATATAATTTATTTTAGCTGTAACATGTTGTTTCATATTATAAACTATGGTAACCTGTCATGTCCATATAAGTATAAGACCTGCTTAAAATTTTATAATATAATATTCTATCTTGTAGGCTATATGGGATATGAGCTATTGTATATAAAGTATGTCATTAAAATATATATATATATATATATATATATATTATATGTGTGCAAGTAAGAGACTTGTTTTATAATTTCTGTTAGTTGAAGTAAAATTCATGACTGTTAGTACATATGTTTGTTTGGTTGGTATATTTATAGTATAGTAATCTTGACTTATAATGTGATGACAACATATGTATGTGTTCAACCTTATATAAGTATTGCTTTATGAATGTTGTTTAAATATTTTTTTTAGGAAGTAAAATATATTAATAATAATAATATATATATTCTGTATATAAACACCAAGTTGGTTCTGATTCGCTTTATCAATTCCTTTTATCAGCTTATCCGACGAATTCGTGTCAACCTTGTTTTGCTTCAAAATCCGTGCTTGGATTCATATCTCATCTTATTCTGTTCTCTCTCTAGCCTCGAAAGGTGAGCACTCACTCACGATTAACGTTCTTTTATTTATTAAATCTGATTTCAATTGAAATGACAATTGAAATATGCTGCTGTTAGTTAATTACACTGTTATATATGCCATTGCCTGTATCAGTTCACCTGTGACATTTGACACCGTTATCTGTTAATTGTTTATGCGATGATAATATAGTTTGGCTGATAATTTATTGATTGTTGATGTTTATATTGGACGTTAAATTGTAAATGTTGAAATGATAAATAGTATGTAATTGAAATTGATATAGGATAGTTAGATGTTAAATTTGATTAAATGACATTTGTATAATATGACCCCTTTTAACTGTTAAATTTATTGACACGTAGAATTTGTTTAATTACATCTTGAACCACTGAATGTATGTTGTTAAATTGATGATGGATCAAATTGTAATAGATGACAAGTGAAAACCGAAATGTAATAATCTTTAATCTACATGAAATGATAGTGTAGATTCTAGAAATGATTATATTAATTCGTACAAATAACAATGCGAATTAATACGGTTATTTCGGGATTATTTGAATTGATTATTGGATTGTTATTGATTGCTGTTATTGCTTGTTTATTTACTTTGACACCATCCCAGTTATCACACTGCAAGTTCCCTTTGATATGCTTTGATATTGAATTGAATTGGAATCGGGTTGAAATGATAAATACCCAAATTGAACTTTGACCTAGGATAGGAAATTAAATAAAACCCGATTGGTCAATAATTTGATTTAAAAATAAAATGAAGATTTTATTTGAATAAATAATATGGTTTGAAATGAAGTTGAAATTTGAATTTAATAAAAGGAAAATGTTAATATTTAATAATCTGAAACAAAATATTAACGATGTAATTGATGAAAGAATGTTGTTTAATTTGAGAAACGATTGAATTAAGTTGAGATTATAATTAAGTTTGAAATTATTAAACTTGAAATGATTTAATAATTAAGTTTTAAATTAAATTGAATTCTTTACAAGAGGAATTGAACTTTTGAATAAGTGAATTTTACTTCGTAATAATTGAAATTGAGTTTCTTTATTAATTAAGTTTTTGGAAATTATTTAAGTAAGTAAATAAGTGAAATTGAATTTCTTTAACAAGAATTAAAATGTGATATTTTTGAAATTAATGTAAGACTTGTAATTTAAAGAATTTGATTTGAGGAATTTAATTTAATTCAATTTGTAAGTTTTGATATAATGAAGTTGAATTTAAATAATGGATTTAATGAATTGGAAATTTAATAGAAATTGTTTTGAATGGCAAATTTACTTAATGAATATTGAATGAAATCGATAGATGAATTTAAATTGATTTGAATGTTAAATAAATTTATTTAAATGATTTGGAATGAAACTTATTTACGAACTTGAATTAATATTTGAATTGATTTAAATAGAAATTGGAATTGTATAATAAGATTTTGAAATGGAAATTTGGAAGTTTTGAAACGTAAATTTTGGAAATTGGTTTAGAAAGACAAATGAAATGTTGATTTACGAATTCTATTTGAAATTGAATTGATTTGGGTTTGAAATATATTAAACGACCAATCGGTGTATTAATTACGAAAGTTATTAAAGAGACCGGGATCGGTAATGGATATACTCTCTATCTGAACCGAAACCACTTTAATAACTATACGCGGAGTGATGATCCAGAATGAAGTGGTTGGAATGATGTACGTGTTGACTGAAGAAAGAGAACGATAATGGATAGCCTTGACACTTGTGTCAAATTGGAAATGACTAAAACAGGAGCTGTGCCGGGCCAATGGAGGATTAGCTACCTCAAGTGGACACACTTCTTCGAACTACTTATACTTATTGTCGATTGGTGCACCCTTGATTTTGGGAGTGTTGTTTCACGGTGTTGCGGGCGCTGCGGCGTTGCGTTCTCACCAGTCCGGATCAGGCGAACGGTAGTATCACTACCTTGGGTATTGCCTCATGTGCCTTGTCATACTTGTATTCCATTTATGCGCGACCACTACGATTTTGATTTGTACCTTTAGTATATGGATTGCCCTCTGGTGACTTCCGGTTTTGGGGAAACTACGGTCTTGTATATGCTTTTGGGAATAAAAATGTGTTAAGGGTGGAATGGGCCATGACTTAATGCTATTTTGATATCTTATTATTACCGATAGACATTATCTACTTATCGTACATTACTACCTAGTAGATAGTTTAACGGATTCTTAAAGGATGGTTATTCCAAACATCCTTTGAGTTACTTGTATTTCAATTGCTATTTCACTTGAGTTGGATTTATTAATATAAGAATGTTAATCCTGACTCGAGTGTTTTGTGTTTTGCTTTACGCTCGGGTCAGACTGAGAGGTTCAACTTTTGAGACTCACCTTTGGAGTTGGAGCTTTGCTTGAAGATCCAGCCATCTATTCTGCTTCAGTATTCGATGATTCCAGTGATGTATTCTGATTTGTATCTGATGTATCATATTACTCTTCCGTTGTATCTGGTTTAACTCTGATGTAACTTATATATTTATATAGTAGCTTCATGAACTACTATCTCTTTTATTTCCGCTGCATTTATTACTCTGTGTCTGTGATCTGTGATTTTTTATTTACTGTATATGTTCAGTTTTGCCAAATTTAAATTAACAACGCGGTATTTTGAGCAATTCAACTCCGGCATGAGTGTCTACCTATACACTTATAATGGATGCGAATGGTCCAAAAAAAATTCCGGGTCGTTACAGCAGTACATATATGTTAGTATACATATTTTTATAATAGTTCTAGATATTTGATAAGTTAAGTCAGTAAGGTATATATGTCAATATGGGTTTTAAACATAATACATAAGCTTTGGTTTTTCTTCTCTGAGATGGCTACCTGTAGCATCTTATATAATGTTTATATATATTAGTATGAAAGTTTATACAGCTATAATTTATAAAGTATAAGTTTATATACGTAGGTATTATGTAGTTTAATAAGTATATATATAATTGTAGTAAGTTTGTTGTTTACAGTTTTATATACTTCAAATTAGTTCAGTTTATATATGTATGTTTAAAGTATTAATTTTTTTTGTAGTTATATATATTTATACAAGTCTTGTTTGATTCTGCAAGTGTATATACTGAAGGGGTCTCGGCTGTACATAAATCGGCTGTTATATATATTTATTAAATCCTATACATACATATATTATATCTAATTATGTCAGTATGTATATATATTTATAGTGTATGTTATAGGCTGTTATATTAATTTGGTTAAAGATGAAGTTTTTATAACTTATATATTTATACGGTGTATACAATGTCTAAGGATACTAGTGGATAGTATATATTGGTAGTTTATATTAAGTCTGTTATAGGGGGTGTTTTATACTAGTCTCTGTTTTGTTTTAAAGTTATATTATTTATATGAACTTATACTTATACGTTGTATAGTATATAAATTTAAATATTGTAAATTTTGTTGACTGTATAGATGTATGTAAGTATAGGAGATATATATGTTATATTTATATGTTTAAGTGTTTTATGCAAGTTATATTAATTTTATAATGTGGTACGGTATATATATGTTAGTCACATATTTATATATATTAGTAAATATAAGGTTAAGTCTGCATATTTGTTTATACATATTTAGTTATTCGCATACACACTTTTTTCTACATATATTAAGTGGTGTCTGCATTTGTATATTGGTTTTAAGTATGGTTTCATAAAGAGAATATACATGAATTTTAAATGGTTTTAAACAAAATTGATTTTTATTTTTTGTATGTATTTATTTTAACTATATATACTTTATTTTAATTTTTGTCTTAGACTAAAATATTAATTTTAATAAAATAACAAATATTCTGTATATATATCAAAACTGGTTCTAATTGTTCTCATTGTTTCCCATTTTATCAGTTTTGGTCCGTCGTGCCTGTTTTTCTTCATCGAATTTGTGCCCATCTCACTTTGCTCTGGATTCATAGCTCATTTCTGTGTCAAATTTCTCTAGCCACAAAGGGTGAGCAATCACTCACGATTAACGTTCTTTTATTTATTAAATTTGATTTCAATTGAAACCAAAATTGAAATATGCTGTTGTTAGTTATTTACACTGTTTTATATGTTATTACCTGTATCAGTTCACCTATGACATTTGACACCATTATCTGTTAATTATACGATGATAATCCCGTTTGGTTGATAATTGATTAATTGTTTATTGTTTATATTGGATGTAAATTGTAATGTGTAAAGTGATAAATATTATGCAATTGAAATTGACGTAGGACAGTTAGATTTGATATATGTGTTAAATTTGATTTGGTGACATTTGTATAATATGACCGCTTTAAATGTTTAATTACTTGACACGTAGTAATATGGTTAATTACACCTTGAACCATTTGAATGTATGTTGTATAAATTGATGTGGTATGAATTGAATAATAGATACCAAGTGAAGAACCGCATAAAATATTAGTGCAGTAATCTTTAATCTACATGAAATGATAGTGTAGATTCTAGAAATAATTATATTAATTTGCACAAACAATAATGTAAATTAATACGATTATTTCGGGATTATTTGAATTAATTATTGGATTGTTATTGATGTTTGCTATTGCTTGTTTATTTACTTTGACACCATCCCAGTTATCACACTGCAAGTTCCCTTTGCTATGTTTTGGTTTTTGAAATGAATAGAACCAGGTTGAAATGATATATACCGAAATAAAACTTTGACTAAGGATAGAAAATTAAATAAAACCCGATTGGTCAATAATTTGATATAAAAATAAAATGAAGATTTTATTTAAATAAATAATATGGTTTTGAAACGAAGTTGGAATTTGAATTTTAATGAAAGGAAATGTTAATATTTAATAATCTGAATCAAAATATTAACATAGTAGATGATGAATGAACGTTGTTTTAAAATTAATTACTTAATAATTAAATTTGGAATTATTAATAATTAAGTTTTGAAATTAGTTAATAATTAAGTTTTGAAATTATTTAATAATTAAATAAGATTGAATTATTTAATAATTAAATAAAATTGAATTCTTTAATAAGTAAAATTGAACTTCTAGAATAAGTGAAATTAAGTTTCTTTATTAATTGAGTTTTGAAATTGTAACTAAGTAAATTATAGGTGAAATTGAATTTCTCTAATAAGAAATAAAAATGTGTTTTATTGAAATTAATGTAAGACTTGAAATGTAAAGAATTTGATTTGTGGAATTTAATTTAATGCTTTGTAAGTTCTGATATAATGGAGTCGAACTTAAGTAATTGATTTAATGAATTGGAAGTTAAATAGAAATTGTTTTAAATGACAAATTTACTTAACGAATATTAAATGAAATCGATCAATGAATTTAAATTGATTCGAATGTTAAATTAAATTAATTTAAATGATTTCGGAATGAAACTTATATTCGAATTTAAATGAATACTCGAATTGTCTTAAATCAAATATTTAATTTGAATTATAAGATTTTGAAATGGAAATTTGGAAGTTTGAAACGTAAATTATGGAAATTGGTTTAAAATGACAAATGAAATGTTGATTTATAAATTCTAATTGAAATTGAAATTGATTTGGCTTTTGAAATTTATTAAACGACCAATCAGTGTAATAATTATGGAAGTTATTAAAGAGTCTGGAATCGATTAAGGACATACTCGCTGTCTAAACCGAAAACCACTTTAATAACTACACGTGGAGTGTGATCCAGAATGAAGTGGTTGGAATGATGTACGTGATGACTGAAGAAAGAGAACGATAATGGATAGCTTTGACACTTGTGTCAAATTGGAAATGACTAAAACAGGAGCCGTGCCGGGCCAAATGGGGTTACCTACCTCGAGCGAACACACTTCTTCGAAAACTACTCATTACTTGTTATCGATTGGTGCACCCTCGAAATTTTAGGAGTGTTGTTTCGTGGTGTTGCGATCGTTGCGGCGATGCGTTCTCACCAGTCCGGATCAGGCGAATGGTAGTTTCACTACCTTGGTTGTTGCCTCATGTGCCTTGTCATACTTGTATCCCTATATACGCGACCACTACGATTTGTTTTGTGTTATACCTATGGAGTGCTCCCTGATATCCCACTAGTTTACGGTGGAGTTTACAGTGCTGTATTGACTATAACGCTTAGATAAAATGTGTTAAGGGGGATAATGGTAACGCCTTAACACTGTTTTGATACTTTATATTACTGATAGACATTATCTACTTATCGTATACTACTACATAGTAGATAGTTTAACGAATCCTTAAAGGATGGTTATTCCAAACATCCTTTGAGTTACTTGTATTTCGGTTGTTATTTCACTTGAGTTGGATTTATTGATATAAGAATGTTAATCCTGACTCGAGTGTTTTGTGTTTTGCTTTACGCTCGGGTCAGACTGAGTGTACCAGTATTCGAGACTCACCTTTGGAGTTGGAGCTTCGCTTGGAGATCCAGCTATCTATCCAGCTTTCAGATATTCACTTGATTCCAGTGATGTATTCTGATATTGTATTTGATTATTGTATTCAAGACATCTGTTGTACCTTATTTAACTCTGATATGTATATAGTAGCTTCATGAATTACTATCTTTTGTTGCCGCTGCATTTATTACTCTGTGTATGTGATCTGTGATTATTTTATTTACTGTATATGCTCAGTTTTGCCAAATTTAAATTAACTATTCGGTATTTTGAATTATTCAAGTTCGACATGTGCGGATGCGAATAGTCCAAAATAGCGGGTCGTTACAGGCGTAGTGCAATAACGGTACGCCCGAGGAACCTGAAACTCAAATGAGTTGGAACAACGACATAGTGCGTTAACGGTACGCCCGATGAACCTAAAACTCAAATATTTCGGAACAACGACGTAGTGCAATAACGGTACGCCTGATGAACCGAACTCTATAAAGCCCGTAGGTCGCTAGCCTATAAAAATGAGACGAAGCTCCACAAAAAGAGGTACTGTCACCCACGTGGACAAAGAGATATCGCATATCGCTAGTCTAAACCATAAAATGATCACCATTGATCAATGAAAAGTGTAGATTACACTAATCTAGTAAATAAATGAGTTTAGCTTCATGTCCCATAACCACTGGCTTAACTTAAATATTTACGAACAAATTGTAGATTTCCACTCGAAAATTGTCATAAGAGTTCAATCGAACAAGTCTAAGAATTAACCGACGAAGTAAATGCAAGTGTTTCATACCACTTGTTTTGCTAAGTCGTTTAATTGGATTTCTCGTACGACAGAGGTAAAGGTTTGTATATACTAATAGATTGGAAAACTGTTTTAAAAGCGAGCTTTATATTTAAAATAATGTCGAAATCGTTTTAATGAAAGAGTTTTAGTATTTACTACTAGTATATAAACATTTTTATTTTAAAGTGATAAATCACAAAAATGATTGTAAAAACAATCAATCACCAAAAATTCACATACGACAATGTGAATCAAATCCCTAAAAATCGATATCAAATCCATCAAATGGATATTCCCAAAAATCCAAAGAAATAAGTCATCAAAGTCGATAATAAGTGATAACAACAAATCGGATCAACAAAATCGATTAAAATTGGAAATCCAATCAAAAACAGCCAAAATAGGCAAAATTGGCAGTTCCAAACATTTGAGGGTTCATCTAGACGTCCGGATTTGGGTTCTGGAAATATTCCAGAAACCTGCCAGACGTCTGAACTCAAACCAGACGTCTAAAAACTAACCAGACATCTGGTAGGTTTGGACCAGATGTCTGGTCCAAGTCTCTGCCGTTTTTTTTTCATCTGCTGCCCAAACCAGACGTCTGGACCTTACAACCAGACGTCTGGTTGCCTTTTCTGGGCAACAATTTGCCTAGGCCATGATGGCCAAAACGATTCGGGAGCGATTGGATGAGCAACAAAGACTAGGGATTTATGCCAAGCGACAACCCAATCTTATAGGCTCTTCGATACACCCCAAATATCATGTCCAAACATCCATAGTAGGATATTCATAGAATTGGACTTAAAAACCAAAAATTGGAAAATTCACCAAATCAATTCAAATCAAAAGCAAATGAACATGAATAAATGTTAGGAATTCATACCTAACAATAATGAAAATTATAGACATAGATGTGAGTTAAAGAACTCGCCTTTAAACCCAAAACAACAAGTGAGAAGCTTTAAAACAAAGGAAAGATCAACCACACTTCAACTTCAACTCTAGAAGCTCCAATCTAAGATCATAAGCAAATATTTCCTAAGTTAGGTTATAGGAAATTTCTGAAATTAGAGAGAGATTGAGGTGGAGAAGAAGAAGGGGATGCTTACCTAAGCTTCTCTTTGATTTTGGACTTGAATTTGTATTTCCTAATCAAACTAGGGTTTAGGGATTTTAATTTCCTATCTTTTCCCCCATTTTTACTTTAGCTTGAGAGTGTTAGGAAATGAGGAGTAGAATGAATGAAGAGTAGAGGAGTTAGGGTATTAAGTTGGGTTAGTGGGCTGAAACCCAAACCCAAAGCCCAAAATAGAAAAATAGCAAAATCCTACTCAACTCCAATCATATCGATGTTTATACTCAAAAAAGTTGTAAACGCCATTTTGGACTCAATGGAAGTGGTCTCGAGTCCCAATGCAACTGTTTATAAAAAGTAACATTTTGGACTTTAATCCGATTAATGATGCTATATTTAAATAAAACATTTAAATATATATAATCGTGAAATATGTGGGTTGTTACATGTGTGAAGTATGGCAATATTGAACATAGTTAAAGTAATTTTTGAAATAGGAACATAAATAAACGAGTCAAACAAATTTGGATTCCTAAGGGTATAATTATTAATGCTAACGATTTGATATACAAACAAATTTAAGTACCAAATATGACAAGCGTAAAAAATGTGGTCCTATATCTTTTTTAGGTCACTCACTTCTTCTAACATGTAGGTACGAAGACGGACTAAGGAGCAACTATGATGGAAGCGGATTTCAAGTTGTTATACATATTTAATGAATGATAACTATAGTTTTTCTTAGCCTAGGAAAACAAAGTGGAGATCCATGCATTTATGATAATAATGATAAACAAAAATGCAACTCCAATGATAAGCGAAGGCATGATCTCCAAACCCCACTTTCCAATTTTCTCTCGTTGTTCTGATTTCTGAGTTTATGACACTACTGCAATAATTGTTATAGCTTATGCTCAAAAACTCTTATTCGTAAAGTTCAATATGTTTTGGAAAATAGATAGAAAATATTATAAGTTTTGTATTTTGAGTTTCTCCTGATTTGGAACCTAAACGAGTGAAAAACGCAAGTAATTCGGTACAGTGTTTAAAACATGTTGTCGAACTTTCTAACACAGCCATAGTATTTTGAGCATAACTTTTGCATTGATATCTGATTTATAAGATTATTGATGTTTTGAAAAACTTACAGAAAATTCTATAATTTATTATTTGAGCTTTAGGTGATTCATTTTAGAAATTCTTGATAAAATGCATTTAAATTAACATTATGGTTAATAAACATCATAGAATTGTTTTGACACAGCTATAATTAATTGATCATAACTTGAACATTATAACTCCAATTTCAAAATTCTTGAAATTCTTGATATCTCACCAATAACACTATAATATTCCTTTTTTGAGTTTTTGCTGATACACATCTTAAAACTTGAAAACAGTAATCAAGTCAGCATATTGCTTGAAGAGTGTTATTGAATTATTCAAAAAAGCTGTACTATTTTGGAAAAAATTATTTATTTGTTTGTCATTTTGACTTGAAATCAATTTTGTTGATTAACAGTTTTGAATATCTAAAACTTTCATATGTCTTTACCAAATCAAATTTTGAACTTAAAATTTCCAAATAATGGTTTCAAAACATGTTGTCTTTTCAAAACAGCAATGGTCGATGTTTAGAAAATGAGGATAATATTTTGATTTATATGTAATTGTTAGATTCTTCTTTATGAAATGCTACTGTGTTTTTTCACTTTGGATGATGACTAACAAATCATTTGTATGAGACTTTTTTGGGTTTTTATGCTTTTGTTTGACATAGGTGATTTCCAGAGAAATTCGAATGTAGAGCTTATTCGAACAACATTGTGGAGTGTGCGGTATGCTTGTTTGATGAAGCTTATTTTTTTCTCATACTTGACATTGAAGATGAGAGTTTGAGAGGATGAACATAAATCATTGTCTGAGGTACCATTATCCACCACCACCGCCGCCACGTCGAGAGTAATAAGTGGTGTTTACCACTACCTAGATAACAAGTGGTATCATGATGGGATAATTTTTCATTTCTTGTCAGAACATTTGGTATGATTTTTCACCTTTGTGAGTCCTCTAGTCTAATATTTTTTGATATCATATGTTCACAAATTGACAGATATTTTCACACATTATTTTCTCATGCATATGTAGTGAGCTTATAATTTTTCATTTCATCATTTTAAAAGAAGGAAAAATCCAAATATATGTTTTTTTTATTTTCTTATATCTTTATTTTTTCAAAATCGAAAAACCTAAAAAATCCATATTTATTCATGAAGTGGGTATTTCAATATAAGACATTTTAGTTGGCATGAGTTTTTGATGAGTAAATTCTTTTACTATAAGAATGTTGGCTAGAAAATTATTTGACTTGGGAATATTGATATGAAATTTCTTGAGATGATTTATTCTATGCTTGAAATTAATTTTGAAAACAAGTTTATGAAGTGAAAAAATTTAAAATTTGAAATGGAACTTCTTGAAATGAGACTTTGATGTTGTGCATTTGATATGGTTTTTGAAATCTTTGAGCTTTGTGATGAATTTGAGATGAATCTTTGATGTTTTTGTTTCGATAAATTAATGTGTATACCCTTAGACCATGCACTCCCCTTTATGTAATTTGCTCAAAAAATTCATTTGTTTTTTCAAGATCATAGTATAAATGTAACAACCCGCACCTTAGTGGGCTCAAATTTTCGCTAAATCGAAAACCCAAGTCCATCAAAATACGGATTAGTGGTGTTGGTATCCTGTAAATAATAAAAGCATATCAGAGCACTATCGATATAAACTCATAACAAAATAGTAAATTATATTAAAACATATGATTACTACCTAAGGTTGACACCATTGATCTCTAGTGCCCTTGCATGTGTCAAGCGTGTATAAGGAATATGTCCTTTCGATGTTCCCGCTTTGTACCAGTACTGGTCCCTCTAAAACTATCACGTGGGTTGTATGAGGAGGGGGTCGGAATAACGTTCTGATGACTGGTAAATTACACACTTTATACATAACACTAGTTTATGCCAATTGCCTTCCATTACATGTTGGTCTATTGTTTTACTTAGTCGTTTTGACTTCACGTACACATACGATACGCCTCATCTTGAGGTAGATAATAATTACATATGTGTGTGTGTATAAGCACCATAGTCCTTCTTTAGATCAGGATACTTTCACCACTAGAATCTATAACTCAGCACCACATCAGGATCCATCATCAACACATTATCACGTCCTTGTTGTCGTGCATACCAAGGAACTCCCGTAGTGCCTAATAATGGCATTACAACTATATAGCTGTATTCTATCTCGTTTTTGAAAGACCTCCATTAAAAGGTTATCTAGCCTTACCTCATAACAACAAAAAAACTAAGAAATAACTATAAGGCGGTGCATGTCCTAAATGTGGTCTGCGCTAGTAAGAGGCATAGCCCATTTAGGTGTAACCCTTATCTTTTCGTTGTCTGGTCAGGACCGATGACGATCTCGACCTATGTAAATAGCTCCTACTCCTCATAAATGGAACCAACCTCACTTGCATAACGCCGAGCCATGCTCACCATCCTATTTCGATTGCCTAATGCAATTTAGAAAATGCTCACTTGGTTACTTAACTCATACCTCCTAAAAGGTTAAAGCAGATTCTACTCGTCCTTTGACACTTCGACCGGCGCGAACCTTCCTACTTTGGGTATTCCCTCAACTTAAACGAGAACGTATAATCCCAAGGTCCTACAGTTGGATATGTCCTACATCGGTATAATGTATACACAACCGTTGGTAGCCCCTTGCGGTGGGTGGACTTCTATTGTGTAACACAACTGACCTTGCATTCCAAATCATATTAATGGCTATGTCATTTTATCAAACCTATTGACTAAATTCAATAATTCACATCCATCATAAATGCATACTTAAGGCTACATAATTTTAATTAGTTACTATAATATTTACTTACTTTTCAAAAATTAGGTTTCTTTACTTCAAAATATATCCTTTGAAAATCATTTCAAATATGTTATTTATATTTTTTACTCAAAATATTTTTTTCAACTTTTATATAGGTTGGACTCATGGTGGATTTTAATTGTCCCTTCTTTTGGACTTTTCTTTTTTTCAACTTATTTTCTAACTTATCTTCTCCTAGAATATAAATCTGGCTATCATCTTGGAGTGATTACTGCGTACCTTCTTTCGCTTTTAATATTTTCTTTTGGATATATGCAACATATAGATTCTTACTTTCCCCTTATCTAGATCTAATGTACATCATTAATCATCAATCCTGTGGGGATCTACAACCATTGGGCAATCTAGGTCCAACAAGGGAGCAACGTACCATCAAACTTCGAGGACCCTTATACGTGTCGCATTCATACTCTTTTTAAGTCAACGCCTTCTAATACGACTTATTTTCGATGGGGTAGTTAGGATATGTGTATATCTTCAACTTCATCTATTGTTCCAACTCATAATTGCATTCTCCATCTTTTTATCATATGGTTGCAACTACTTCTATTGTCGAAATTTCTAGAGTTTGGTGTATAATATATATATAGTAAAAATTACAAATATGTTCACTCACTATATTATAATTCTTAAGATCGACAAACCTAAGCTCTGATACTAAATGGAACAACGTTTGAATTTTTGCTAAATCGAAAATCCTAGTCCACCAAAGTACGGATCGTTGGTGTTGGTATCTTTTAAATAACAAAAGCATATCGGAGCACTATCGATATAAACTCACAGCGGAATGGTAAAGTATAATAAAACATATGATTACTGACCAAGGTTGACATCTTTGATCTCTAGTGGCCTTGCAAGTGCCGAGCATGCATAAGGAAAACCGTCCTTCCATCGTTCTGGCCTTGTGCTAGTACCGATCCCTCTAAAGCTATCCTGTGGGTTGTGGTGAGGAGGGTGTCTGAACAATGTTCTGATGACTGGTAAATTATGCACTTTATGCATAACACTAGTTTATGTCGGTTGCCTTCTATTGCAAGTTATGTTTATTGTTTTACTTAGTCGTTATGACTTCACATATGCGTACGATATTCCCTATCTACTTGAGGTAGACAATATTTATATATATATATATATATAAGTTCCACAGTCCCCTTTGGACCAAGATACTTTCCCCACTAGTATCCGTAACTCAGCACCCAATCAGGATCCATCATCAATGCAATATCATGCCCACGCCGCCGTGCATACTAAGGAACTCCCGTAGTGCCTAATAACTATGTTACAACTATTTAACCATTATCTCATTTTCGAAAGACTCCATTAAAAAGTTATCTAGCCTTGCTTCCTAAATAACAACTGTGAGGCAGTGCATGTCATAAACGTGATCTACACTAGTAGGAGGTATAGCCCGTTTAGGCGTAATCCTTGTCTTTTCGTTGATCGCACAGGACCGATGATGATATCGACCTATGTAAATAGCTCCTACTCCTCATAAATGGTACCAACCTCATTGTCATAGCACCATGCCTACCGTCACCCTCCCATTTAGATTCCCTAATCTAATCTAGGAAATGCCCACTTGGTTCCTTAACTCATACCTCCTAAAAGGTCGAAGTAAACTCTACTTGTCCTTTGACACTTCGATCGGGGCGAACCTTCCTACTTTGGGTATTCCCCCCACCTATACGCGAACGTATGGTCCCATGGGTCCTATTGTTGGATATGTCACACATAAGTATAATGTATACATAACTATTGGTAGCCCATTGCGATGGACAGACTTCAGTTGTGTAACACTTCTGACCTCGCATTCCAAACCATATTAATGACTATGTCATTTTATCTAAGCTATTGACTAAATTCAATAATTCACAACCGTCATAAATGCGTACTTGATGCTACATAATTTTAATTAGTTACTACTCCTCTTATGTTCAATTGTTGGTATTTAGTTATTTTACCCAACTTACTTCTTATTTCATTGACGCCTTTTTAAATGCTATTTACCACTTTCTTCTATTTAATAGATTAAATATTCTTTACTTCTTAACTTTAACCTGATACCATTAAGTATATTCTATTATTCCTTTTCGACTATTACTATCTTTCTTCGATTCCTGTGATTTTCTTAATTCTTCATTATGTTGCTTTACATAAATTTCATTGCTTACAGTTATTTTCTAACTTGTCGCATGTATTAAATTGGGTTATTATTATTATCTCCATTTACTATACTTTGATTTATACTTAGGGATTTCTACATTTTAATGCGTTGGAATTACATCTTCCCAAAAGGAAACGTTAAAACTGTAATTTCCAATAAATTATCTAAATAGGACTTGTGTTATGTTTAGAATTACAAGGAATTATCTTTTATATTATTATTGAAATAGACGGTACAAAATACGGCAAACATCCCTATTTTGTACATTTCTTTCTTTTAGGTGTGATCCTTATTATTTCAAATAATACACTTTTATTCATATTTATAATACTAGATAGTTTATAGAAATTTACATTGCAACACACTTCAATCCAATGAATTAAAATAATACTTAAATCCCAATTTAGCTTATGATAACCCATAATTCATATTTACTAACATATGTCATTTGCCCAATAAATCTGGAATTACTATACAATTTATTAACGTAAGGACTACTTTCACCCATACTTTCTAGATTTAAGTACATGTAATATTTAATTCAAGCTAACAATTTACAAACTATGTAGGCAGTTTTCAAATTCATTACATGTATATATTTAAGCCTACAAATCTAAAATAATATATTCAGGCATATAAGTAACAGATTTACAATGATATAAATCTAATATTATATAAAATATATAATTTTTTACTCGCCTTTAAGCTTTCTAATCTTCAGATCTAAACCATGTTATTCTTGTTTGACTCCCTTGCCTTCCTACCAAAATATGTACCAAAAGAATATGCATATTCATTAGAAATTTAAATCTGGAAAGAGATATGAAATTAATTTAGATTTGGATTTATAATTTTTACCTTGGCTTTAGCGATTCGATTCGATCCTATTCTTCTTCTCTATTATTCTCTGTTATTCTCTACTTGTAGATTATTGTTTTATTTAGATTTAAGAATTTATGGAGAGAGAAAATGGTAGAACTTCGCCATGCTTTAGAAATTATGAGAAGAAAAGTGAAGGGTTGGGCTCGTATATATAGGGGTTCGATTCGAATCAATATCAGCCATTAGATTATATTCTTTTAAATATGGGTCGTTTGGCCTAAGTTTAATTCACAACCGACATAGCACTACCAGTCGACCGCTATACATCTACCAGTCGATCGTTGGTGGTTGATCGGTTGATCTTGGGTGTCGATCGGTTGTGTTTATTTAGTTAAAGCTGCTTTGTTTCCTTTTTAATTTAATTTAATACCATTTTATACAGATTTGATTAACACTAAACTTGCTTAAGCTTTAAGTATCAATTACCATTAATTAATGTTAATTAATTATATTTATTTTCTTAGCTACATATATATTTGTTTTTGAATCAAAATATCCAAACGTTGATAACTTTTTCGTTTGACCTTCGATCTTAAAACCTTATATATGAAAATTGATCAGAAAATCGCCATGAACAAAATGATGCATATTTCGTTGCCAAACTCTAATGTTTGTGAAATTTTTATTAACTGGCTTTACCGATTTCTTATAATTTCTTTTTAATTAATTATGTTAAATCTATGGGGTGTTACAATAAAACTGAAGATATTTGTAACATATTTACAAAGAACTTACTTTTGAAATCATATCACGATAGACTGAACTTTCTTAGGTGATTTTCAAAAATATTGACATTGACTGGTTAGATGATTAAAGGTATTGCATTTTATACTTGATTAAATAATGACATTATGTTATTTTTTATAATTTAGTTTACTTTAAAGTTTCTATTTTTGACTATTGCATATCCCACATCATCTCTGAATCTACCATTTGATACTCATATCCTATCAACTCATATTTTTAAGCTTTATGTTTGTGTTGGTTGAAATGTCATAAACCAAAATGTGGTAAAGACCGGTTGGATTAAAAGTGAGTATTAGGGACAAGTCATGTACACACACCCTATGAATATTAAAACGTATAATATATTATTAAATTTAAATGGATCAAAGGCTATGCATGAAAAATGAATGCAGTATGGGTGTAGAGTTATATCACCAAGGGTATCCGGTATGTACTGAAAATTCTTTAGATCGGTGTATATATACAAATCAGGCAATGCTACTCCCTCATCTAACAATCCTCATAGCAATGCATGGATGCATGTACCTTGATCTCGTTTATAATGAGGTAGGGAACAATTGTACTCACATATATACTTCACTCGATTTATTATATGATTTAAGGTTAGAATGGTTGATTTTATTATCTTTTGAACCCCATCGCATTCAACAATACTTATTTTATCATCCTCTTTTCAATTATTGAATATGACTTTGTTCAATATAGTACTACGATTAATGAGCTATGGAAAAACTGTACTCATATATATACTTCACAAAAGGGAGAGAGTGTGTAACACCTCGCAATTGTAACAATCGAATATTTAAATGATTAATTTAAATATTTAATTATTAATTAATGGAATGCCCATTATATTCTATTTTTCAGAGACGAGTGAATTAAAATTCGAGGCACCTTTAGTTGAGACAGCTTTTCCATCACAAGAAAAATGAGTATAAATTTGACTATATTTGGAATCGATAAATCATTAGAGTTAATAGTGTTTTCATTTTGGATGGAATGAATTTAGGCTAAACCTATTAGCTTACCCATAAGTTAGGTTATATTTAGCTAACTTGTCATTTATTTTTCATTTCAATGTTACTTTTCATTTCCATCTCCTAATCTTTTTCCCTAATCGCTCTCTTAAGCCTAGCCCTATATCAACCAAATTATGCTCAGATAAAATTCCTAAATTTAAATAAAATATTTCTCTCTACTCATTCCTTACATAATCCGCAAAGGAGTTGGCATGAGGTGGAGTTTGGAGTGAGATCTTAACTTTAAAGCTTGGAATGGTTTTCTGGTGATTAAAGCTTGATTTGATGAAGGAGAAGGTGAGTGGGATGATTCTCCATCTATATTTATGTGTTAATCTTCATATTTTTGTGTATTGATTAATATGGAATTATTGAAGTGATTTAGAGATTATTTAGATTGATTTATACTTGTATTCATGTTATAAACATGCTTATATTGACTTATTATTTGTTTAAGACCTTAATAACCATTTTTGAAAATAGCTAGTAAGCGAAGAATTTGGTTTTGGGTTATTTGAATGATTACATGTGATGTTTTGATAGGTTAGAAACTGACTACATGACATAATTAAGTGCATGCAATTAGTTAGTAATATTGAAACTAATTTGAATGGTTTTAGAAAAGTTAATAAGCTAATTAAGTGAGTATAGAACTCTACACTTATTATTAAAATGATTGGAGGGTTCATGAAGCTTAATTAGCATTTGTGAATATTATTTAAAAATAAAATAATAATCTTTATTGATGAATAGTTTACTTATAAATATTATTTAAGGGAAAAATAATTGTATAGGTAAAAGAGGTATTTTATAAAAATGGCGTGATATTTTATAAATTAGTATAAAAGAAGCTTATTTAGCATTTATAAAATGGTTATATTATTTTATAAATGAATTCTAGATTTTATAAAATAAAAAAGAGATTTTATAAAATAGCAATATGATGTATACTTAATTTTAATGAAGCGATTAAGTATTAAAGGCTTAAAAATGATTAATAAGCAAATAATATATTTTATAAAATGGTTGTAAGACTTTATAAAATCATATTAGACTTTTATTAAAAAGATTCACTAAATAAAATTGAGATTAGATTAAGTAATAAATGAATTGCTTTATTAAATATATGTGTATGTATATGGGTAAGTACACATGTATTTGAAGATGTACAGTAATCAAAATAATTTGTGTATTATAGTTAAAATTGTTGTGTGTATTTGTTTGTTTATATATGTGTACAAGTGCATTGTAGGCATTGCACGTAGCCATAGCGACTATTAGATGCATTAAGTGGTGTGAGAGTACACTAGGCCGAGTAATTGATCTGATGAATTCTAAAACGTGATTTATGTAGTGAAGTGTGCTTGTGTACATGTGTGTAAATATGCACAAATGAGTATGCTAGCACGTGTAGGCATCACATGAGGCTAGATGGTCGGTTGAGTGTGTTTTGGAGTGATTAGAGGAAGCCGGGTCATTATAGTCTCCCGTTAAACTCTACGTGTGAAAAAAGTGGATTTCCTATCGAAGTTGGTTATCGTACACATAAGGAACCACTTCCAAAACATCAACCAATGACCTCCGGAGAAGGTCCGATGGGGTGAAGGCGGGCTTGAGAAGCAAGGCGACTCATTGGGAGAAGCAGTGGAGGGATCGACGCACGAATCGATGATAGTGGCGATCGGGTGGCACCTGCCCCTGGCTTTATTGCCTGGGATAGGTGTAAGACTTGGATTTTTGAATGGGTTATGATTAAATATTAGAATTATTTAAATATTTAAATCTTGTATTTAATGTGAATAAAAATGATTTCAAAAGCTTATTTAAATTCTGCTTGAATAAGAATGAAAATATTAGACTTTTAATTTATGATTTAAGTGATTAAAATCGTTTTAATAACAATTTATTTTAACTAACACGTGAAAGTATTATTTTGGGGTACTATCTTGAGTTTTCACGAAACTAGTGCCATTGGATCAGGAATAATGAATAGTTGTACGTCGTCGAGTATCGTGACGATCAGACGTACTATGCGGTCGTGTGAGCTCGAAACATGTAGCGTTTAATTTCAGGAATTAAAATATAATATAATTTGATTTTAAAAGCTTACTTCTGTATATGATGGAATTGGGTCTTGATACTAGTTCCATTGTGTTCGAAATGGGAGTATTTAGCTAGGAATGCCAATGAGGACGCCTTGTTTGAAGTTCGAGGTTTTGGAGGGCGAATAGTTTCAGAGATTTTTCTATAAAAGGACCTCGCTTTCTTATATTTTCCAAAAGTTAAACCTAACCCTACCCTCATCCAACGGCCTAAGTTGATCGGCGCCTCAAGGGGTCATTTTAGGTTATGGTCCCAACTAGGAAAATGTGCATGTGGGTGGGATGAGTGTTTTGACCAGTCGGATTGTGGTGGATTGAGGCGAGGCGGCAATGAAGTCGAGACGAACGGCACAGCTAGGGTTTGAGTTTCTGGTGGCGACGTTGATTATTAGGTGGTGGCCCTGAAATAAAAAGGTCGGGATTGCAAGGGCTTCGATCTGGTGGAGTTTACTGAGCTGGCATTGACGGTGGTGGCAGCTATGTCCAATTGATTGGAGCAGTGTTTTTGGGGATTGTTCTCGGCGATGGAGGCATTTGAGAGAATGAGGTTGGTGGAGATGGGTTCGTATTGGTCGGGGCGTTCGACTATGACGATGCGGTGGCAGTTCAGGTGACGGGGACGTGAGGGTGAAGGCGCGATGTGGGTTTGGTTTTAAGCGGCCTGGAGTGTTAAACGAGATACAGGAAGGTAATTAGTTTAATTACCTAGATTAATTTAGTTAATTATTAATTAATTAATCTCTAGTGTTCTAACGATCGTATCTTGTTCAAATGAGGTCCAATTGAGGGCGTCGTTTTCGCCATTGCATTCATATCGGGATTATATATGCAATTGAATTGGATTCGTCAAGTTCAGAGCTTGTAATAATTTTGGCCAAAATCGAATGGCATTCAATTTTGGATTATTCGAAAAACGCATAAGCGTTGGTTGGAACATGAGTGAGTTTACTCACCAGTTGATTATATGTTGTTGTGAATATAATTGATGTTGTATTTAAATATAAACTGTATAACAAACAATGCAAGTTATTACTTTTGGACCCCGCCTTATTTTGTAAACATGTGACAACATTATTATGGAGTATAATATCTATATTGATTATCTAAAACATGTATTGTGGCCTAGACTTATTATTTACGTGTTTGATATTACTTTGTCAAAAGTGATAATGCACTATAAATGTTTGAAGCGATATAGTTTTTACAAACGTGCTTTGAAATCCCCTGTATTTAACACTTGTTAAATTGCTTATATATTGTGGATATTTATGTTGGGCTATTGTACGTATATATTTGACTATGTTTGACCTAAAGGAATTGGTTTAGGAATGTTATTGAGATCTGTGAAACAGAGTGTTGTTGGAAATAATGGTTTTGAGTAAAGTAAAAAGGACTTAGACTTTAGATATTTTCCAATCTTTTTAAAATAGTTTTGAGAAAATTAATTAAAGTGTTTAATAGGAAATTGAAGTTTAAATAAGATTTTAAAATTATTTCTGGATTTTGAAATAAAGAATTTAAATGATAAAACATGACTTTATTGTTTTTAAATAAATTATAAGATAAGTATTTTAAAATATCTTAAGCAAATGTTTTAAATCATATTATAAGTATTTTTAAGTGATGTTTCAAGTATATATAGTTTTTAGAAAATTTATAAAGTACTTTATTTAAGAAATCTAAAGCTTAAGTAATATAATACCTTTTAAATTATTTTTGGAACTCTATTAAATATCCTAGCTTTTAAATAAATTAGTATATATATAAATATTATTATAAAAAGGGTTTTTAGTAAATCTATATGAGTTTGGAAAAGTAAGTTAAGTCTTTATAAGTGATGAAAAGAAGACTTGGATTTTTTTAACATTTCTGTTAAAGTGAATGGTTTTGCTAAGTTAAGATAAAGCATATTTACTGCTTAAATTAAGGTAAGCAATTATAACTAAAACTTTAATTAGGATTATAATTAAGATTATATTTAGGATTTTGATCAGGACATTAATAATGGATACTTTAAGATAATTATAAGAGGATGTTTTTGGGTTTGTTGTGACATTGTTTTAGTAACAATTGCCTTAAATCTATATAGTAAATATAATTTAATCGTCAAAGAGAATGTTAAAGGTAATGATCAAATGTGAAGTGTTTCGGGTTTGTTGTAAACAGTGTTCTAGTAACATTTGTTTTTAAACACTTGAATAATATTTTAAAGTGGTAAAATAATGTTAAATGATTTTGGGAAATACTTAGGTCTTTAATAATGGAGTTTCAAAGATAATAACAAGTATAAAATCTTTTGGGAAAAGGTTGGAAGTATAAGTTTTAAAGTATAAAAGAGAGAAAAGGTTTATAATAACAATATATGAGAAACATTTTTTTAATCTCTTTGATTAAGTAAATCTTGTTATTGATTTGTAAATATACTTATACCGTATAAATAAGTATACGAATACTTTTTGAAGTATGGAAAAGAGTGCAAGTGAATATGAAATTGTGGAATACTTGTATATACCCTTGTAAAGATATTATATATATATATATATACAAGTAGAAAAAGGAAGTTTAGTTAATAAATGACTAATTAATTAAAAAAGGGATTAGAAGTCATTTATATGACTTGATCATGCTTACATGTTTAACTGTTCTTGGTTTCTTATGAAATTAAACCTTTAATTTGTTGTTTGTTTTATTTGATAGTTAAATAACTAACTATCAAATCTTGGTCAAAATAATCCTTCTTAATTTTGGGGGTATGGAAACTCTCTCTCCATACTTAACACCGAAGGATATAACTTTGGAAATATCTAGGAGAAACACGTGAGTTATATGGCATAGTCATCTTCAATGATGTTGTACTATGCATATAAATCTCGTTATGTTCTCCTAGGAAAAATGATAGGGAGATCCATCTATATAAACGGTTAGAGAGTGATCCCTGCTCCTATGTATTATCTGATTATTTCTAAAAGAACTAGAGTTGAGTTACCGAAAAATCGTTGATTGGTTTTGGAGCGTCCGATAAGCGAGAGAGTGTACTTATATGAGATGACTTGAAACCATAATCACTCCAAAACCATATACATGTTCTATGCTTTGGTAGAGATTCATGACCTATTTGAGATGCTCGGACCCATGTAGAGGTTCGTGATCTATTTTGAGATATGGGAATCAGTGTGTGATTCTGAGACCTGTTAAGGTATGGGAATCCATGTATGGTTCCGAGATCTGTTTGAGTTGGATCTCATATGGAAGATATGTTCGCGTGATGGCTCATGTGCAGGAATTCGGGACGTGACTTCACCAGCGGTATATGACTAGAGACAAAGTAGGATGCACGATCTCGGGTTTAGCTAACCCAAAAAGGGTATTATCAACTCCATATCTAGAGTATGCTTTTGATATGTTAGGTGCAAGGAATTGTTTATGCTTGGTTCATGTGTTAGGGCATAGGTCACTCGTATTTACATTATGGTATATATTTTATCTAGAGATATACGACGCTCAGAAGGTATTTTCTTATCCTTGTCATGTATACTGGTCTCATTATGCTTATGAGTGTTACTGAGAGGTCTTCGCGACAAATCCATATGCGAACGCGCCTTAGCAATTTTGATTGTATACTATGTATGCTGGAATGTAACAAATGTAACCATTTCGGCTATTATTAATATTTATTTTAAACCCTAAACATTATTATAATATCACTAGATCTTAAATAAAATGGTTTCGTTATCGTAAGGTGAAAACCCATCCATGTTTATTTGCGGTGTGATCTTACGAGATACCTTTATTTTTGAAAGTTTTTATAAAATTAAATAATTCAAATGATTGAGTTTCTCACGCTGGTTTACCATACTGATCCAGGTGTTATTTTCTTATAATGCTCGAGTCAGCCCCGTGTATATTTCCATATTTAGCTATGGTTCACTTGGAGCTCTTAGAGAGGAGCTGGATGATTCCCTATCATAATATTTATTTCCGCCGCATTAATTTATGTGTTTATATCAACAATTATAAGAACAGGCTATTATAATTGTCCAAGCTGATGGTAGGTTAGTTTACTCTAATTATTGTACGTATATTAAAATGTTCTTTTTGTAAAGACATTTGAGATATTATATGTTATCATTCCGTTGTGAGATTCTGATGTTTTTGTTCTTCTCTTTCTGTTCTATTTTCTTTTCTTCATTTTCTTTTACCCTAACAATCGATCTTTCTGGCACTTGGGTGTTTGGCACGTGAATACCATGTATGTATTCGTATCAACATTCGAGGGTCGAAAAGGACAGTCGTTACAATAGG